>CM048745.1:882363713-882963713 GCA_026315105.1 Locusta migratoria
GCGCCGCCCACGTTAAAATCACAAAGTTTGAGGAACATTTATGGACAATCTACGAAACCGAAGACTTTGAAATTTTTTCAACACATAGAGTGGTTTAGTATTGCAGTTATGATGGAGAGATATTGGAGTATCTTTTCTAGTTTCCTTTTAATATTTTTTTATTAATGACCCAACTTTTTTTACAAAAAATGCTTTACTTAATAAAATTGAAATCAAACTACTGAACATATTGCTAAATGGCTGTGTTGGAATTTAAGTTTGACCACTAGGAGTGCTGTATAAAAATTTAATCTCCCTAGTTTGAGTGGATTTCGAGAAAATGTTCCTTACATTCGGGAAATGGCTATCAAAGTTTTTCAATACATTCCTGCACTATAGGATGGATTATCAAGGTCTTCTTCATCTTCTAAAAGTTTCTGTTTTGGTCTTCTTTTCTGGCCTGTTGTTCCATCCTATTTCATATTCCTTCCTCTTCTTTCTGCTCCTCTTACCCTCTCTATGTCAGTATTTCTTAGTGTTTGTACAGTGTTCACTCCAGCTTGAAATCCTAATGCCTTCAATACTCCACACTGTTTCCTTGGTTGTAGGTTGGTATTGCATGAAAAGTGCCGAAATGTAGTGTTTTTATGCTTACAAACACAATTTTAGGAATCACTGTCCAAATTAAAATTGTCTACGCTTTCATCAGGACTCTACGTTTTTCCGTGTAGACATTTGTGTTACAATTCTGGCTGTGCGAAGTCATGAAAAATTGGTTTTATTGTCTTTATCACAGCTGTTGGCAAACCATGCTTGTGATCCTAGTCCTTTTTTGGCATTTCCTCTGCAGGCGCGGGAGAAAATGGTAATAACTTCATTTCTAGGACGAGTAGAACAATAATTCAAAGTTTGCAGTAAAGAGGAATGTTCCAATTAATTGTTGAGAGCATTTTTTTTTGAGGCAATGCATACTGTAAACCATCAGCTGTTTATTATTTTTCCAAACTTCTTATATGCCTCCTTATGCACGTGATGGTGAACCAACGTATAATAGACGTTGGTCCACCATCACACAGCCTGGCATTGCTTTTATGTTTTTAACTAAGACTTGATGTCTAGTGACGTCTTATTTATGTTTATTGTGTGAAATGCATGCCAGTATGCATAAGGAGGCATATAATGCACCTGTTTAATCGGTCTGTCTAGTTCTCTTCCGTGAAGATGGTTTATAACTGAAACCGGTAGAAGTTTGGAAAAATAATAAACAGCTGATGGTTTACAGTATGCATTTCCTTAAACATCTTACGGCTGTTGAACCTCATCTTAATAAAAACTTGAACATAATGCTTTTTTTTTATTTGACCACCTCCGGCTCCCCTTCAGTTAACTTTGATGCTTGATTACAAATCTGTGGATGAACACGTTTCGTTTAAAAGAAAAACGAAGGAAATCGGCCGGGTAGTATGGTGTGGCCGACTGACTTTAGTTTTCGTAGATGCTTCCAGGAGTGCTAATCTCGCATGGTTCGCAGGAGAGCTTCTGTGAAGTTTGGAAAGTAGGAGGCGAGGTACTGGCGGAAGTAAAGTTGTGAGGCGGCATCGTGAGTCGTGTCGGGATAGCACAGTCGGTAGTGTGCTTGCCCGCGAAAGGCAAAGGTCCCAGATTCGAGTCCCGGTTCCGGCACACAATTTTAATCTGCCAGGAAGTTTCATATCAGCGCGCACTCCGCTGCAGAGTGAAAGTTTCATTCTGGAAACATCCCTTAGGCTGTGGCTAAGCCATGTCTCCACCATATCCTTTCTTCCAGGAGTACTAGTCTCGCATAGTTCGCAGGAGAGCTTCTGTGAAGTTTGGAAAGTAGAAGGCGAGGTACTGGCGGAAGTAAAGTTGTGAGGCGGCATCGTGAGTCGTGTCGGGATAGCACAGTCGGTAGTGAGCTTGCCCGCGAAAGGCAAAGGTCCCAGGTTCGAGTCTCGGTTCCGGCACACAATTTTAATCTGCGAGAAGTTTCATATCAGCGCACACTCCGCTGCAGAGTGAAAGTTTCATTCTGGAAACATCCCTTAGGCTGTGGCTAAGCCATGTCCCACCATATCCTTTCTTCCAGGAGTACTAGTCTCGCATAGTTCGCAGGAGAGCTTCTGTGAAGTTTGGAAAGTAGGAGGCGAGGTACTGGCGGAAGTAAAGTTGTGAGGCGGCATCGTTTGTCGTGTCGGGATAGCACAGTCGGTAGTGCGCTTGCCCGCGAAAGGCAAAGGTCCCAGGTTCGAGTCCCGGTTCCGACACACAATTTTAATCTGCCAGGAAGTTTCATATCGGCGCACACTCCGCTGCAGAGTGAAAGTTTCATTCCGGAAACATCCCTTAGGCTGTGGCTAAGCCATGTCTCCACCATATCCTTTCTTCCAGGAGTACTAGTCTCTCATAGTTCGCAGGAGAGCTTCTGTGAAGTTTGGAAAGTAGAAGGCGAGGTACTGGCGGAAGTAAAGTTGTGAGGCGGCATCGTTTGTCGTGTCGGGATAGCACAGTCGGTAGTGCGCTTGCCCGCGAAAGGCAAAGGTCCCAGGTTCGAGTCCCGGTTCCGGCACACAATTTTAATCTGCCAGGAAGTTTCATATCGGCGCACACTCCGCTGCAGAGTGAAAGTTTCATTCCGGAAACATCCCTTAGGCTGTGGCTAAGCCATGTCTCCACCATATCCTTTCTTCCAGGAGTACTAGTCTCGCATAGTTCGCAGGAGAGCTTCTGTGAAGTTTGGAAAGTAGGAGCGAGGTACTGGCGGAAGTAAAGTTGTGAGGCGGCATCGTGAGTCGTGTCGGGATAGCACAGTCGGTAGTGCGCTTGCCCGCGAAAGGCAAAGGTCCCAGGTTCGAGTCCCGGTCCCGGCACACAATTTTAATCTGCCAGGAAAGTTTCATATCAGCGCACACTCCGCTGCAGAGTGAAAGTTTCATTCTGGAAACATCCCTTAGGTTGTGGCTAAGCCATGTCTCCACCATACCCTTTCTTCCAGGAGTGCTAGTCTTGCATGTTTCGCAGGAGAGCTTCTGTGGAGTTTGGAAAGTAGGAGGCGAGGTACTGGCGGAAGTAAAGTTGTGAGGCGGCATCGTTTGTCGTGTCGGGATAGCACAGTCGGTAGTGCGCTTGCCCGCGAAAGGCAAAGGTCCCAGATTCGAGTCCCGGTTCCGGCACACAATTTTAATCTGCCAGGAAGTTTCAATATATAAGATGTACCGTGTTTATGTTAGGTATCCGCTTCACTCGACGGCGGCTAGAGAGGCGTTAGTCAAGTGGCCAGCCTGAACCACAATTTAGGCCGGAGGCGCGTGCTGTGAAGGAGAAAGCTGCGGTGCATTCTGGGAGCGGCGAAAGGCGCTCCAGAGTGTGCGGTGGAGACTGGAGAGCAGGGAGTAGGGAGGGTCTGCTGGGCGCTGGGTGACACCGCCGTATAAGGCCGCCTTCTGGCGGTGTGGCTGCAGCGGCCGATAAGCGGCGCACTTGTCGATGCGGACATCTTATCGCCGTCGCCGTCCGCTTCCCTCTGGAATGTGGCACGGCTTCACAGAACTGTCGCACGCTCGCCCTGACAGATAAAAAATTTTGATGGCGTTCCTCATAAACGCTCCGCAGTCATTTTCGGCAGAAAAACGAACTCCACTCCCAAGTTTCGCAAACGATTCCGTTTCCGAGAGGTTTCGCACGTCAGAACAATTTACAGATTCCTGTCACTTTTGGCACGTCTCTTCTTAAGAAAAAAATTCCGATCAATGAGGTCAGAGTGGGAAGTTATCGATAATTTTATTATGACTGATGGGTTGAAAAAAAGAGAGTGATAAAACTCATAATTATACATTGAAAAACAATTTAAACAAAGTCATAGGTCTGTTTATGACTTTTTCAGATACCAGTAGTCGTTGTTGTATCTTCTTCATGAAGAGTTTCGAAAACTGATTGCTAACTTGACCTACTTTTTTTGTGTAGAACCCCTTTTCTTCATGCAGTTTTCGCATTGCCTTACCGTCTCCAAAGTAATAATATAAAGGCAGACGTAATTGTGTAATTGTAGGTTGGTCTTTGTATCAACTTTGGGACGACATACCCTGCCGACAGTATGTGTAAAGTTAGAGAGAAATACACAACTGCGATGCTTAGCTGTATGTTTGACATATCGACGAAGAGGGGGAAATTGACAATTCTGGGCCCATCGATCAGCAAACGATTACACAAGAGGTTCATAGTACAAATGTTTGTAAATCTATGGGACTTCATGTCTTTGGTTATTAGTTTCAAATGTTTGTAGAGATTATGGGACTTAACTATGGCCGGCCGCGGTGGCCGAGGGGACTAAGGCGCTCCAAACACGGTCTGCACGGCCACTACGGTCTGGGGTTCGAATCCCCCCTCGGGCATGGATATTTGTGCCGTCCTTAGTTGTAGGTAGTTCATAAGTAGTTTGTAAGTTTAGGGACTGATGACACCGTAGTTAAGTCCCATAGACTATACAAACATTTGAACGTTTTTTACTTAACTAAGGGGTCATCAGTCCCTAAACTTACAAACTACTTACGAACTAGCTAACACTAAGGACGACACAAATATCCATTCCTGACGGGGGGATTCGAACCCTCGACCGTAGTGGCCGTCCAGACCGTGACTGGCGCGCCGCAGAGCGCTCGGCCACCGCAGCCGACTTTGGTTATTAGTCCCTCGGCTTACTAACTTCAAATGATCTAAGGACATTGTCTTGAAAGAGCTTATAGGATGAAAATTAACAAGAGCAAAACAACGGAAATGGAATGCAGTCGAAGAAAATTAGGTGATGCTGCAGGAATTACAATAGGTAACGAAACAATGACATTATTGTTACTTCGGCAGTAAAATAACGTATGATTGTCGCAGTATATACTGTATGACATGGGAAGAGATGAATTTCTGAAATAGAGAAGTTTATTAACATCGAATATTATTTGAACTAATTCATGCAAGCACTTGCGTGGGGTGTTACCTTGTACGGGAGTGAAACATGTACGATAAATAGTGCAGAACATTGGCGCAGCGAGGAGTAGGTTTTTGAGGAATGGGGGGGGGAGGTAATTTTCTAAAAAATAAAGCCTACTG
Source organism: Locusta migratoria (assembly GCA_026315105.1). NCBI lineage: Eukaryota > Metazoa > Arthropoda > Insecta > Orthoptera > Acrididae > Locusta > Locusta migratoria. The sequence continues at coordinate 882,368,811 of CM048745.1, forward strand.
AATTCATTAATCTATGGCTTATCTTTACAGTTTTGATAATTTAACCAATTATACTACGAAAATAATTACACAAGAAATGAGTAGGCTCGCATTAATTTGAAAGCGGAAGAGGTGCAACGTGGTGGAAATGGAGTGTATATAAGCAGCTCGTAAAATAATTAAGCAGCTTTCATGCTACTAGCCAAAGAGAAAGGTCTTTACAGTTTAATTAACACAAGACTCTACGTGTAAAAATGTAATTAAAACAACACTATTGTTGTTCATAAGATTCCACCACTGGGTGTCGCCGCTGACCTGCTAAGCAGCGGGTCGCCGCGTATGAACAATCGGCTCCTAACGTCAGCATAGCAGTGACAATAGCGGCAGCAGCAAAGCTGGTCGCGGCGGCATTAAAACCGCTCACAGTAACAGCGGCACACGTTCTCAGTGGCGGCATCACGTTGTTGACACACTGTCACGTTCACTTGTGCTTGGCAAATTATAGTTACGTTGTGATTTATTACATGTGTACTATCTCAAATTTTCGGTGCGAACCTGTTTAAAAAAATAAAAAAATAATGAAATTAAGAAATGTTTGGGAGGTGCCGGGGGCAGTGGCTTGAGCCCCACTAGCCCTCACCGTGGTTCCGCCACTGGTTCAGACAGGGAGAGCATAGCAGCTTCTTGGGAGTGTGGTGCTGGTGCTGCAGATGAACGCTGATGATTTTTATTTAATACTGACATGTTCAACAACGTCTAGGATCCCCTCAACAGGCATCTATATAACGAACAGTTATTTTATCTAATCTCTCGAGGTATGTAGATCGCGTAACTAATGAGGAAGTACAGAACACATGTGGAGGAGCTTATGACATACCTTGACTAGAAGAAGGGATCGATTGGTAGGACACATATTTAGACATTGGAGGGAAGTGTATGGGGTAAAAATCGCAGAGAGAGACCAAGAGACTAATACAGTACCCTAGTATCAAAAAGGAACAACTTCCTGATGTTCTGCAAAACTTATTTATTGGTCACAAAGCGGGTTTTGCCTTCTTACGCCTCGGTTGCACAGTGGTAGAGTGCCAGACTATAAATCCAAAGGTCGCGGGTTCGATCCCCGCCAGGTCCTAGGATTTTTATCTCTTACTTTCCACTTCTTTCACCTCTGGCAGTATCGCTCATGTGAAAAATACGGAGTAGCACCGTGGTTCGGAACCCACGTTAAACTGTAGGTCCCCCTATAACTGGCTGGGTAAGTCAGTTCCAAGGTCGGAGGAAGGCAACGGCATACCACCTCCAAACAGGACCATGCCGAGTAAAGCATTGTGGTGTTCAAACAGATGTTCGGATTGTTGACTGCTTTACCTTACCTTTTTAGGCCATGATCAGTTGACAACTGTTTTTGTTGTCACCTGGTGATGGCCTAAGAAGCCGAAAGCGGGTTTGTGGCCAATAAATAAGTTTTGCAGAACATCAGGAAGTTGTTCCTTTATTATATAATTATCATGTTCTGTCAAGTGCCGACGGAAAAATCCATTAACAATACACTAGTTTTAAATGTAATTCTACGGTTCTTACTAAAATTTATTTCTCCACTAATTTTAATACTTTACATAGGTGTGATTAGTTCAAGAGTCCTCAAATTATGTATGGCAGATGTAGGTAACTAACTACCAGCAGGGAAGCCAGTGTCAACGGTATGGTAGTGAAGATTTTCTCCACTTGAGAGGTGCTACGGGACGATGATTCGTGACACGTAGTCGTGGATAACATGTGTGGCCTCGCGTCTGAAGAGCTAAGAATTCTGATACTGTTACTGGCGTGCCACTGAGATCTATACTGTAAGACGTCTGCATCTCAAGTCGATGTGCGTCCGTTGTAACAACTCCTCGCCGTATGTCCATCCAAAGGACATTATTCCTTAACCTGCATTTTTTATGAATTAAAAAAAAATATAACTTTTGTAGATTTGGAGAAAGCTTTTGACAATGTTGACTGGAATACACTCTTTCAAATTCTAAGTCAGCAGGGGTAAAGTACAGGGAAAGGAGAGTTATTTACAACTTGTACAAAAGCCAGACCGTAGTTATTAGATTCGAAGGGCATGAAAGGGCAGCATCAGTTGGGAAGGGAGTAAGACAGGGTTGTAGCCTTTCTCCGATGTTATTCAATTTTTACATCGAGCAGGCAGTAGAGGAAAGCAAGGAAAAATTTGGAATAGAGATCAAAGTTCAGGGGGAAGCAATAAAAACATTGCGTTTTGCTGATGACATTGTAATTCTGTTAGAGACAGCAAAAGACCTGGAAGAGCAGTTGAATGGAATGGACAGTGTGTTGAAGAGAGCATATAAAATGAACATTAACAAGAGCAAAACAAAAATAATGGAATGCGGTCTTAGAAAATCAGGCGATGCTGAAGGAATTAGATTAGGTAATGAAACAATGAAGGGGGTAGATGAGTTTTGTTTCTTGGGTAGTAAAATAACATGTGATGGTCGCAGTACAGAAGATATAAAATGCAGAATGGCAATGGGAAGAAAAGCGTTTTTGAAAAACAGAAATTTGCTATCATCGAATATTAATTTAAGTGCAAGGAAGTCTTTTCTGAAGGCATTTGTGTGGAGTGTTGCCTTGTACGGGAGTGAAACATGGACGATAAGCAGTGCGGACAGGAAGAGAATAGAGGCTTTTGAAATGTGGTGCTACGGAAGAATGCTGAAGATTAGGTGGGTAGATCACATAACTAATGAAGAGGTACTGAACAGAATTGTTGAGAAAAGGAATTTCTGGCATACCCTAACTAAAAGAAGGGATCGCTTGGTAGGACACATTCTTAGACATCGAGGAATCGTAAATTTAGCGTTGGAGGGAAGTGTGTGGGGTAAAAATCGCAGAGGGAGACCAAGAGACGCGTATAGTAAGCAGATTCAAGAGGATGTGGGTTGTCGTTCTTATGAGGAGATGAAAAGGCTTGCTCAGGATTGAGTAGGGTGGAGAGCTGCATCAAACCAGTCTCCGGACTGAAGACCATAACAACAACATATATATCACTCTACGTATCTGGTGAAATATCCACAGGGTGTCATAACAATCTCAAGACAGCACCTCGGACGCAAGATATAACAACTCGAACCCGCAATGAAGTCAGTAACAGCGACGAAAGCCAAAGTGTGACGCGTCGTCAACAGGTGTCTCTGGGAGGTCGGCTGGGGTAAAGCTCTGTATAGGGAAAGTATGGCCATCCTTTTCCGCGCGGGTAACGTTTAACTCACCACACTTGGAGCAAATGTGACGTCATTTTGACGTCAGACGCTATATCGAAGACCACACGAACAGCTATCGACTTGCGATCGCACACTTGTTGCTGTGTGTGCAAATGTCATCTGCTAGCAACCACCTTGTGTGCTAGTGCAGTTTTTGAGACTTTGTTTGGTTAGCTGTCGTATCATAATAAACAAGTTGTTATTGGTACGACTGCAATATGTTGTAAAAGTAGCATTCTTGTGTATTGCTATATTTAGTGGTAGAATAAAAAATGTCGTTCTCCGTACGATACGTTATAAAGAAACATCTTGTATCATCCGAAGTTTATCGCGATATAGTGGTTTAAACCTTCGTGTTTCGAATATATTCAGGAACTTTCGTATGAAGTCAACTAAGCACGAAACACATGTAAATATTCAAAATACGTTGAGGGGGTTTGTTTCGCTTTTTCTGATATCTATAATTTCTGAAGTGTGCGTGATGTATGGATTTGCCAAGTATTATATAAATATTGTAGCTTGTGCAGACAACACCAAATTCTGATTGAAATGAATATGCCTACTAGATTGTAGGGAATTCAGGTCTCAAATGCTTTTCTCGGTTCACAACACAACTTTCATAACAACGAAGAGACGATAAATTAGTTACTCGCGGATGAAATATTATAACAAAACTAACTCAATTTTTGTCCGTTCCATGGTAAATCATACAAGTCGCCGGAATCGCGGCGATTCACACGGTTTAGAAATTAGAATCACGGTGATACTGGTAAACTGGAAGCACAAAGCAGACACACGTGTAAATGTTTACCCTCGAACACTAGCGATAGTCGATAGGTGTTTTGGTAGTATCGTCGATACAGCGTCTGACGTCAAAATGACGTCACGTTTGCTCCAAGTGTGGTGAGCTGAACGTTACCCTTTCCGCGTCGCTTGCCGCCATCTGCAGCTCGTGATTGGCTGAAACCGAGTCACATCGTTATTTCCGCCATCTTGGTCCTATACGTTGCTTGGCTTGAATAATGCCACAGTGTTGTACTTTTGGGTGTTTTTAAGAAGCGAAGAAAGGAGGTAAACATTACAGTACTTCCATTAGGTATCAGAGATGCAGCAAGATGAACAGTCTAGGTGATGAAAGTCGTCAAAGAAAACTAGGAGTCCAGAAACGAACTTCGGTTCTTGTGGTGCGATGATTTTAATTCATAATGTAAATTAATAGAGTAAAGATTCGCTGACGAATGGATCACGCAGCAGATACCTATATATTTTAAACTTGAATAAATTTGTGAAGAAAATTCCTGCACAATGCCGTGAGGTTCAATTGTTCACGCGTCGTTGGTTTTATCTGTAGGTAGTTGTCGAAAATACACTTTTTCTTTTTTTTTTTTACATATTAGTGAGTGAACTAGATTCCCGTTTAGATATGAAATTAACATACAGTTCCTAAAACAAGCTTTTCTCATTCGTTTTCATGTGTTAGTGTATCGTATCAGGAAACAAAGAATCGAAACAAGACAAATATTAGACATTCAAATGTAATTGGCTTTGTAAATACACACTTAATTTCTATTTCTGGTAAAACACATGTAGTGGGTATCTCCTTGCATTTTTCGTAGTTCATGTAAGATATAAGTATATAATAAGCTAGAAAATACTCATCAAAGACTTTTCCATGATCTCAATTACACTATGCTCCGATTCGACATGTTCGCGGTCTTTTGAAATATTTGGCTACGGTGCAGGTCAATCTGAATTTATAGGTGAACTCTTTAGATGTAGAGCCACAAACCAGTTTTCTTGAAATCGGACGATAAGTATTCCGTAGAGCAGCCAGGTCCGCATGAACAGAAGTACGCGAAGTTCCCGCATCTGTCCGTCGGATATAACACACTGTATCTCGAGAATGAAAAGAGCTATCGTTCTGCTCCGAATCTTAAATAAATTTTAGATATCTTACCTACATTTCGTCCGCAGCATTGTATGTGCTAAAAGCAACCATACGCAAAGTCTACGCAATGCGATTATTCCTCTGCAAACTGTTCAAAATTTTGCGCAGTAGTTTACTTAATTTGATGTAGCACGGAAACTATAAGTAATAATGAATAGAAAATCAGTTCATTATCGAGCTAATGTATCACACTGTAACATGTGAAAAAATTAAACTCATTCATTGAATAGTTTCCTCAAAATCGGTTGATAAGTACTGTTAAGCGCTGGGAAAGTGGTAGCGGTCGGTGTGGTAAGCATCAGCGGAATAGGCCGCTGGCAGGCTGGCCATACTTACCCTATACAGGGCTTTAGGCTGGGGCAGAGCTTTAGGCTAGAGCGGTCTGTTTTTAGAGTGAGTGCAGACGGCGGCGCGTGTCTGGAGAGAGAGCTGGCAGTGGATCCCAGCTGACGCTGGCACACACAGACGGCAGCCACCTGCGCCGCTTCCGGTTAGTGTGTCAGTGGGCCGCTGGAGCTGGCTGTGGCGGCTGCTGGAGGGCTGGAGGGCCGCCTCGCTTCCAGGAACGCGCAGCCGGAAGCGGAAGCGGCGCGGGCGCCGGACGTGACGTCACGCGCACCCCACTGCAGGGGGCGCGGGCGCGGGCGGACACCCTCTGCGTGCGTGGCGCCCACAACCGTAGACTTACTAAATAAACACTAGACCGCTAGTGTCGCGTCCCCACATTGAATGTGACAGAGGGTGAAACAGTTTTCACACTCCTTTTTTGCAATCGTGACGTCACCCGTCAGCTTTCGACTATCGAGTTGTGATCGAGCCAGTGTGAGATGTGTGCCTTTCGATTACTTCTTTACTTGAGATAAAGCTAAATAATTTTAAATAGGCCTATGCTGTGATCAGCCAGTTCGCTAAACTAGTTTACTGTTCAGAAAATACACCATAGGGCAATAGAAAAGTGTAGAAAGGAAGGTGAAGGTTTTTTACCTGGTACAGGCAATTGTAAATTATAGTAATTTAAGGGGATATTTGACTGGAATGTTATTTAAACGTGTTCCAGTAATGTCGTTCTCACTGTAAGTGGCATTTGTTCGTATTAGCACATTCATATCAGAAAAGCTCAATGCTATTCATAATTACTAGTAAATTGGTAATTTCTACAACGAAGTATAAGCATATATGTGTTTCATAGATTGGTTACTACAGTGCTGTACGGGACATATAAAAGCAGTAAGTAGGCTACCAACTACTTTTTTAAGCACTAACTGATTATCGTTTACGGGCAAGCATTGTACATAACAAACAAAAATTTCTGATTAAAATGCAGGAAGTATTGCACGCGCTATACAATCACATTCTTAAACATCGACATCAATTTTTGAGCGAAAAAATAAAAATATGAAAACATCAAACAATAGTTATAAGAGTATAAATAATTAGATCCTTCATTAGAACTGACTTTTTCCATTTAAAATATTATTTAATGAAAAATGCGTAATCAAAGTACAATCTCATTCAAATAAACAGTTTGCTTCAGTCGTTTCTGTTGCAATGTTACGTAACATAAACCATTTTTTGGTTTCAGATATCCAACCTCGATTTTAGGGGGACACTCAATTGACAAAAATATTTAAGTCGTCATGAAACATTTGAGATTTTCCCTTAAAACGAAGTATAACTACAAAATAAAGATGATTAAGACACATTTTCCATATAAACAACGCAATCGTCGACTGCAACATGTAATTCGCGTGACGAAAGTAGGTTAACTTCCGATGTTAGCAGACGGGCGTTCTGTTAAAACATTCTTCTCGAGAAAGGTGACGTGACGGACAGTGTGAATGTCGCCATTAGAAATACATTGCGGAATGTTCTGACGGACGTGACGTGACGTGTGAATTGGCCTTTACACAGTCCTAAACATTAACTCGCAACAGCGATCGACAAATCGATAGTCTGGTTTCAGGTCGCCTTCACAGTGCCGCTACGTCACAATTACGTCACGATTGCAAAAGGTAGTGTGAAAACTGTTTCACCCCCACATTGAACGTGACAGAAGCCGCCATTTGCAGGGAAACAGTGCGTAAACATGGTTCGTTCGTGTGCTGCTTCTAATTGTGACAGTAAGAATGGTAACAAAGCAGAAGACGGAAACAATGTTACATTTCACAGATCATTCATTATTTGTAAACCTTATAGTATTTTCGTGGAGAAATAATAAATCATGAGCGGTTGTCTTTGTTTAGGTTTCCTTTTACAAATGATTCTCTAAAACTGAAAAACGTTCTTTGGTGCGCCGGCCGCGGTGGCCGAGGATACTCAGGCGCTCCATCACGTTCTGCACGGCCACTACAGTCGGGGGTTCGAATCCCCCCTCGGGCATGGATATTTCATCTACATCTACATAGATACTCTGCAAATCACATTTAAGTGAATGGCAGAGGGTTCATTAACCACTTTCACAACTTTCCTTCACCGTTCCATTCTCTAATAGCGCGCGGGAACAAAGAACACCTAAATCGTTCCGTTATCGATCTGATTTCTCTTATTTTATTGGGATGGTCATGTCTCCCTAAGTAGGTGGGTGCTACCAAAATATTTTCACATTCAGAACTAAAAGTCGGTGATTGAAACTTCGCAAACAGATCACGCCGCAATGAATAACGTCTTTCTTTTAATGATTTCCACCCCAATTCGTGCAACATTTCCGTGACGCTTTCCCCCCCCGTAACGTGATAAAACAAAACGAGTTGCCCTTCTCTGAACCTTCTCAATATCTTCCGTCAGTCCCACCTGGTGAGGGTCCCACAAGGGGCAACAGTACTCCAAGAGAGGACGCACAAGTATGATGTAGGCAGTCTCTTTGGTGGAGCTGGTGCATCTTGGAAGCGTTCTGCCAATGAAACGTAAGTTTTGGTTCGCCTTCCCCACAATATTTCCTGTGTGTTCTCTCCAGTCAAAGTTGTTCGTAATTGTAACTCCTAGGTATTTGGTAGAATTTACGACCTTAAGGTTTGACTGATTTATCGCGTAATTGAAGTTCAGCGGATTTCTTTTAGTGGTCACACTTTTCTTTATTTAGTGTCAATTGCCAATTTTCGCACCAAGTAGAAATTTTGTCTAAATCGCTTTGCAGTTGCTTTTGATCCTCTGTTGACTTCCTTGCCGTCCTTAGTATTAGCTAGTTCATACGAAGTTTGTAAGTTTAGGGACTGATGACCCCGTAGTTAAGTCCCATAAGCTACACAAACATTTGCACAGTTTTAGATCTAAGCTCAATCTGTCGTCTGGAGTTTCATTTGGTTGCTCGATTGGTCGCTGGAAGCTCTTTGCCCCGTTTCTGTAGTTAACCCAGAGAGAGCGAAATTATTTTCGGTTTAAATTTTATTTCAGAAGCTATTAATTACCTTCATATGACCGCACATGATCGTTATAAGTGATTTTTTTTCACAATCACGCCATTAGTTTTTCCACACTCACTTCTTTCTGTAAGGGCGTGAAAATGAATGTTTTAGAATTTTAATCTGATGAATCATTATCATTAAAATATCATTTGAAATGAAATATATGCATATAAATATCGCAAAAACAAATAAAGAATGTCCAAGATAAATAAACCCAACTTCGAGGAAGTCCTCATTACCTTCTGTCTGCATCTCAAATTCGTAGCCTTATCCAACCACTTTGCAATCAACAATGAAGCTAAAATTGATTTGCAATGGGAGCACGCTACTCAGAGAAATAAAATAGACACTGTACATGAATTCTTAAATACAAGAATGCAAAAGTAACTTGCCCTTCTCGTCCTTCTGGAAGGACGTCCGCCTTATCTGGGTTAATGCAAAGTCAACGACTCCTCAGCACGAGGGTAGTTTTTTATTTTTTTATTTTTTAATTCGAGTACGGCAGAAGTGACTCGAAGACGGTGATAAGTGGTAATGCAACGTTGGTATAAGCAATCCACAGAGAAAGGGTGTTTGTGCAAAGGGGAAAGTTCCGCACTACTGCGCTGAAGTGAAGAGCATGTTGACCGCATTCGAGGAGCATTTGCTCGCAGTCGAAGAAAACCGGCACGATTTGGAGAGTCATAAGGTAAATAAAGGTTACTGCTAAAACCGTATCGCCTGAAATTCGTTCAAGACCTTTCCGAAGTTGGTGAGGTTAAAAGACTCGGGTATTGCGAGTTTTTTCGTCAGCAAATGGAAACAATTGACTTGTTCATTCGACGCTAGTGTTTAGTAATGAATCTAAATTTCGCCTCAAGGGGATGACCGCGTTGTCTAAGTCGAAACTCCGTTGGAGGTTCCAGTCCTGCCTCGGACATGGGTGTTTTTAACATAAGTTAGTTCAAGTAGTTTGAAAGTGAGGGACCGATGACCTCAGCAATTTGGCCACTTAGGTTTACAAAGATTGGAACTTTCCTTCGAAGTTATATTTTACACAAATTCAGTATGAACATGAGCCACCTGAGGTGAACGTTTTCTGCGCCATTTGAGCGAAAAAAAGTTTTTGACCCTTTTTTTTCTTTTTTTTTTTCGAAATTCAAGCTGTAACAGGGCAAACGCATCAATTCATTTTTCACCAAGATGAAGCACTACCGTATCGTCACTTAACTGCCAGTGCCTGTTTCAACGAAAGAGACCCAGAGCAGTGGATCAGACGCCAAGTAGCTCGTGACACAGCACTTCATATTGGACCTCCAAGAAGCCCTGACACTGACCTTTTGTTTTGTGAAAGGGCTGTGATAAAATGAGCAAACACTTTAAAATGAACAAACATTGAAAATTGTATGTATTTGCCTGTAATAGTACTTATGAAAATGATCCTCCTACGGTAAAAACGGTAAAAAAAAATCAGATTTGCGGTAGGCGGTGTCGGAAGCAATTGTGTTTGAATACATTCTCGTGTCATTTTCAGTGACTACAAAAGTTTTTGTTTAGCAGCTTTCGTCTCCTGTCCAGACTACCTCTCCAAATTGTATTTCCTCTCAGCATTTCTCTTACTCTTTGACTAATACGGCACTGATCATAAATTTTCTACAACGAAATAATATAACAATTTTTGTTTATTCCAGCAGCAATCTATATTCCAAAGTACAATATTGTTTTTTAACGTCGCGTCGACAACGTTATCATTACAGAGGGTTGAATACAAGACAATACATACCTTCACATGGTCAGTGTATTAAGGAATTAGTCACTTGATGAAAATCAATAGATACCTTGGATCAATAACCGTAGTCTACTAAAAGGTAGTGCTTTATAAAGCCAAAAGATCTAAGTTATTAAAGAAAGACTTCATGTTTCTATACTAAATGAGAATGACAGTTGAAAGGTGTCTACTCTTTGTCTCCATTTGTAATGTCGCTATTAGGAACATATTTCTGTGTTCAAAGAGTGAACAGTATGTCAGAGAAGTTACAGCTCCTTCTGTAGTAGTAGTAGCAATTCACAGGGTCAGTTGTGTGCAGAGAGTCACCGTGATAACATATGTTAAATGTGGAGGCTGGCCTACGAATTATTAACGAGAATTCATTCTGAGGACAATATTTTTGAAAGGACTACTTATCAGGTTACTTTTATGAAAGGACCTTGCAGATTTGGAATTATGAAAAGGTAATATTAAACTGAAGAGAGAGTAATACTGTCTCTTCCCTGAAGTAAAATGAGATCAAGTGAGATTTCGCAGGACCCCTGGATAGCTACCCCTCCTCCCCTTGTTTCCGCCTCGTCCTAAGCAAACTATTCGCGAGTAAAACCGTCTGTCACCCTATTATTCCGGTTGAGTTAACGTAATGATTCAAAAATGTTCAAATGTTTGTAGAGTGTATGGGACTTAACTACGGGGTCATCAGTCCCTAAACTTACAAACTACTTATCAACTACCTTATACTAAGAACAGCACAAATATCGATGCCCGAGGGGGGATTCGAACCCCCGACCGTAGTGGCCGTGCAGACTGTGACTGGAGCGCCTCAGTCCCCCCGGCCACCGCTGCCGGCCGTAATGATTCCTAGTATGTTTAATAAAGAAAGACTTCGGTTCCCATGAGAATGTGAGTGCTATCGTAAGGAGGAGGTTGTTCAAGAGAAGACGTTTAAAAATCTTATCCATCCCAGTGAATGACTGAAAAACACAACTAGATCACGTGCAGCTACTAAAGACATCTAAGTTAACACACAAACACACACACACACACACACACACACACACACACACACACACACACACACACACAGAATGGTACTTCACTCCAGTATTTTTGAAACTTGAAATAGCTACGTAAATTCCGAATGTGCGAAAGATGTCTACACCAATCACCGTGCAGAGAATTACCGAATATCTTTTTCTTCAACCACTGACTGTACACGATAGCCTTTACCACTAATAGACAGCCGAGGGTTTAGCAGTTTATAGCCAGCTGCACAAGGTATAAAACTGCGGCCAAGCGGTTGCGCTTTGCTTCTTTAGAAAGGGAACACCGTTTATAACTCCCTAAAGTAAAAAATCTTAAGCAGTCACCAATCCGAAGCTAGGTTTGAACACCACAGTGCTTCATCAGGCGTGGTCATATTTCGAGATGGTATTCCGTTGCCTTCCTCCGACCTATGAACGGACTTGCCCAGCCAGGTGTAGGAGGAGCTACAGTTTAACGTGGATTCAGAACGACGGAGCAACTGAGCATTTTTCACATCAACAAGCATAGCCAGATGTGAAGAAATCGGTAATCCCCGTCCGTCTGATGCCGCACGGAATGGCCGCGTGGTCTAAGGCTTCATGCTACGGACTTGGTGGCCGTACCCGCCGAAGGGTGGAGTCCTCCTTAGTGCAAGTTAGCGACTGATGACCATAGCAGTTTCGCCCAATAGGTTTACAGACATTTTTTGCCATTTTATGTGATAGTTCTTTTTTCTTTTTAGTTGATGAAAAGGACTGATGAAATTCCTACTTAGTCGAGTGCTATTTGTATATCATTACCTTCATCAAACACAAAACCATTTCGTTCGCATTCACTGATTACACAGCTACGTACCAAAGCAATAATCTAATGTATAAAGCAGAGTGTCCGTATGTTTGTACGTGTTGCACACAAATGTACAGTTTTGTTCCAATCTTTATGAAATTTTGTACAGGTAAGCTTTAGTCCATGAGGACGGTCGCCGTAAGTGTAAGAATCACATACGATATATAGTTCACGAGATATGACGTCATAAACAATGATATGCGCGAAAAGCTGCTGCATTTAGCGACAATGCTGCTCATTTTCTCCTAAACCACTGGACCGATTTCAGCCCAATTTGGTACACATATTCCTTACGTGAGATAACAATTACTGTACGAGTACGAATCACATACGACACATGGGTCAGGAGATATAACGTCGTAAACAATAGGAATCGCAGAAAACTGCCACATAATGCGGCGAGACTTTATAAATACGCTATACGAGAATAAGAGTACTTAGCGACTTGCAACAAACGTTAAACATAATTTCAAACCTTTATTAAACTTTTTCTTGCTGACAACCATAGCAAAATGATGAAAGGAAAAAACTTTTCTCACTTTCTACTTTTCCGCTGTTTATGGAGTAAAACTACGGCATTCGGTATGACGTTACAATTTATAATTTATACACTACAGATTGTAGCCGCAGGAAATTTTCAGATAGTACACACGCATGTAGTTGGGTGTACCTTCTAAATTGTATCACAGTACAGCATACAGTTCATAAGATATGAGCAGCATGCGAAACTTAGAAGTAGATGTTCCTGGAGTAGTAAAACAACTTAAGTCACTAAACAAAAATAAATCTTCCGGGCCAGATTGTATACCAACTAGATTCCTCTCAGAGTATGCTGATGCAATAGCTCCGTACTTAGCTATCATTTACAACCAATCACTCAGCGAAAGATCCGTACCCAAAGACTGGAAAATTGCCCAAGTTACTCCAATATTCAAGAAAGGCAATAGGAGTGATCCCCAAAATTACAGCCCAATCTCATTGACGTCGATATGGATTTTGGAACATATACTTTGTTCGAATATTATGAACTACCTCGAAGAGAACGACCTATTAACCAGTACTCAACACGAATTCAGAAAGTATCGCTCTTGCGAAACACAGCTTGCCCTTTATTCACATGAAGTGTTAAGTGCCATCGACAAGGGATCTCAAATCGATTCCATATTTCTGGATTTCCGGAAGGCTTTTGATACTGTACCCCACAAGCGGCTTCTAATGAAATTGCGTGCTTATGGAATATCTCCCCAATTGTGCGATTGGATTCACGATTTCCTATCAGAAAGGACACAGTTCGTTGTAATTGACGGTAAGTCATCGAGTAAAACAGAAGTGATATCTGGCGTTTCACAGGGAAGCGTTATAGGTCCCCTACTCTTCCTCGTGTTTATAAACGATTTAGGAGATAATCTGAATAGCTCCCTTAGACTGTTCGCGGATGATGCTGTCGTTTATCGGTTAGTGAAGTCAACAGAGGATCAAAAGCAACTGCAAAGCGATTTAGACAAAATTTCTACTTGGTGCGGAAATTGGCAATTGACACTAAATAAAGAAAAGTGTGAAGTAATACACATGACCACTAAAAGAAATCCGCTGAACTTCAATTACGCGATAAATCAGTCAAACCTTAAGGTCGTAAATTCTACCAAATACCTAGGAGTTACAATTACGAACAACTTTGACTGGAGAGAACACATAGAAAATATTGTGGGGAAGGCGAACCACAGGTTACGTTTCATTGGCAGAACGCTTAGAAGATGCACCAGCTTCACCAAAGAGACTGCCTACATCACACTTGTGCGTCCTCTCCTGGAGTACTGTTGCCCCTTGTGGGACCCTCACCTGGTGGGACTGACGGAAGATATTGAGAAGGTTCAGAGAAGGAGAGCTCGTTTTGTTTTCTCCCGTTACGGGGGGGAAAGCGTCACGGAAATGTTGCACGAATTGGGGTGGAAATCATTAAAAGAAAGACGTTATTCATTGCGGCGTGATCTGTTTGCGAAGTTTCAATCACCGACTTTTAGTTCTGAATGTGAAAATATTTTGGTAGCACCCACCTACTTAGGGAGACATGACCATCCCAATAAAATAAGAGAAATCAGATCGAAAACGGAACGATTTAGGTGTTCTTTCTTCCCGCGCGCTATTAGAGAATGGAACGGTAGAGAAAAGTTATGAAAGTGGTTAATGAACCCTCTGTCAGGGACTTGAATGTGATTTGCAGAGTATCTATGTAGATGTAGATGAACAGTAACTATCATAGAAAACCGCCCCATCACGCAACAAGTTTTCATTTATTACTCCTTTACTGCTAATTGTATTCCGAAGAGATTTTACAGACATACAGCTTTATACAAATGAATATATACACCTGGAAATTGGCAGGAATAAATAAATGAATACCCAGGCAACGCCGGGTTTTCAGCTACTACAGCATACACGCAGTTGGTAGCGACATGAGAGCTGATATCCTGCAGCCAAAGGCGCATTTCCAGAACCGATACCGGGCTGTTTACATGAGCCACCAGAGGCGTGGTACAGTTGCGAGAAGTCGCTTTACGGTAAACAGGCTGAGTCACGCCACTTAAAGCTGAAGCTGGTGGCAGCGGACGTTGCTGGCCGTGTGAGTCTCTTCCGGGGAACGGCCACTTGATACCGACGTGCTTTCCCGGAAGACGTGCCGAGTCCTGACGTGCAACGTAGCCCGCTCCTAGCCGGTTCTGCAGGCTTGTCATCAGCACACCGAGAACATCCACGAAATGTCTCGAAAGATGCAGGCGCCGGAAAAACTAATAGCATACCTAACGTGGACACTACTACTAAGGAGATGTTCAAATGTTTGTAAAGGACCGAACATCGGTGGTAATCAGTCCCTAGTCTTACAAACTACATATACTAAGGACAAAGAACACACAGACTCTCTCTTACTCTCTCTCTCTCTCTGTCACACACACACAAACACACACATTGATTGATTGACTGATTGATTTTCTCAGGGAAGCCACAACAGTCTTGGTCCAACCCGCCACTGCCAGCACCGAAACTAAGTTTATTGTGCGGTATCGCTCCCTGTATATCTAGTAAAACCAACCAGTGCCCTTGAACAGTGCAAGGAGTCCCTTTACCAGTTCTTTATTAGACACAATTTCTTCGGGTCTGGTTGTCCCAAAGGTTCTGTGCCCTTTACTCTCCAATGCAATGCATTCGAAGATTGGATGTGATGCAGTTTCATCACCGTCATCACAGATCCTACATTTAGGGTCTTCTTCTGTTATTCCCATTGTATGTAGGTGTTTTTTTTTAAATTCCCATGGTCTGTCAGCAATCCAACCACGAGTCTAATCTCTCTCCTGTTCAGGCCCAGGATTGCAGAGCTTCTTTTAAAAAATGTTCAAATGTTTGTAAATCTATCGGACCAAACTGTGTGGTCATCAGTCCGTAGCTTTCAAAACCTAGGTAAACTAACCTAAGGACAAACACACACACCTATGCCCCAGAGAGGACTCGAACCTCCACGGCGAGCAACCGCGCGCTCCGCAGCAAGACGCTTTAGACCGCTCGGCTTCTCCACCGCGGCAGCTTCTTTTAAAACATGGCTTTGGCATCATTACCTTGCCATGTTTCTGTTGATAGACTTTGGTCCAATATTCTACGTGCTGTCTTCTGAGCCAGTTACGTAGCTCCAATTTGATCATTGCCCTGGTGATTGTCAGGGCAGGTTCCGGTCCAATAAATGGAGTCTCTGCCCCCATCCTGGCTAATCTGTCGGCACGTTCGTTGCCACTGATCCCCAAGTGGCCAGGGACCCACAATAGGTTTACTCTATTGCTTTCCCCTAGCTCCACCAGAACCCTTTGACATTCTGCAGCAATTTTAGACCTTGTTGCAGGAGCTGCCAGTGATCTCAGGGCTGCCTGGCTGTCTGAATAGATGTAGATGAACACACACATACACACCCGAGGGAGGACTAGAACCTCCTACGCGAGCGGCAGCGGGATCATTAACGTGTCGCTCCAGACCGCGTGGCTATTCCCGCGCGGCAATAAGGAACTGATCCAGCATTCTCTTTGAGAAGAACTGCACTTCTTCCAGTACCAGATTCGTTCAAATGTTCAAATATTTGTGAAGCTTATGGGACTTAACTACGGGGTCATTTGTCCCTAAACTTACAAACTACTTATTTACTACCTTATACTAAGAACGGCACAAATATCCATACCCGAGGGGGAAATCGAACCCTCGACCGTAGTGGCCGTGCAGACCGTGACTGGAGCGCCTCAGTCCCCTCGGTCACCGCGGCCGGCACCAGATTCGTAAAGTGTGTTTGTACACTGTCATAACTTTAAGGGTATCAGTAGAAATATGTAGATTCTGAAGTATTGTCATCGGCGGAATGAAATAGTTGGACGCCTTTCTGTCAGAGATATAAAGACGACATCCTTCGACCTTTTCTCATGCTCTACGCTGGTGGGATAGGACTTGGGTACCTCCTGGTGAACAACAAGCCTCGTTTCCACAGAGCTGCACTGGTGGACTACATGTCTGAAGCTGAGGACATTGAACGAATGGAGTGGGCATCCTGTTCACTGGGCTTAAACTCGTTTAAACTGATCTAGGATGCACTGCAGCCACAACAGCACATCCACAACGGTTGCAGAACCCTATGTTGCATTCATAGGAGAAAGGCCAAATATGCCTCAAGAGCTGATTGATAGCCTCATACTGTCGATGCCACGCAGCTGTGGAACTGTACTGGCCGTCGCCGCGGCGGAGTGGCCGAGCGCACTGAGGCACTATGCTCCGATGCGCGACGCCGTTCCCTGTCGGGGGTTCGAATCCCCCCTCAGGCATGGATGTTTGTGCCGTCTTTAGTACAAGGTAGTTCATAAGTAATTTGTAAGTTTAGGGACTGATGACCCCGTAGTCAAGTCCCATAAGCTATACAAACATTTGAACTTTTATTATAGTCGACATGATCGATTGGAGAGTGTCCGCAACTGCACTATGTTATTTTAAATGTGTTTATTTCCGTCAACAGTTGCAATATAATTGTTTAATAACATGTTTCGATCATTTGGATCATCTTCAAATCTAAAAAACAAAAGTAAAATAGAAATGTACAATTTGATAAATCTACTTAGGGTTAATTGAACAATAGTTAATTTATACATAAATGGATAGATTTTTCCTTACCTTATAGTTGCGTCCGCAACTCCTCTGGCTGAGTACTAATTGGTACTGAGTTTTACAGTTTGATGTAGACATTTTTAATTTGGTTGCAGGTGCTAGTGGGGAGGGAAAGATTAGGTGGGGGGGGGGGGGGAGGGATTGGAGTGGATAGCTTGAGCCATAATAAGCTAGGGTCTTATACCGCACAATTGTTTGTTACGACTACATCAAACTGTAAAACTCAGTACCAATTAGTACTCAGCCAGACGAGTTGCGGACGCAACTATAAGGTAAAGAAAAATCTATCCATTTATATATAAATTAACTATTGTGCAATTAACCCTTAGTAAATTTATCAAATTGTACATTTCTATTTTACTTTTGTTTTTTAGAGCTGAAGATGATCCAAGTGATCGAAACATGTTATTAAACAATTATATTGCAACTGTTGACGGAAATAAACATATTCAAAATTAAAAAAATAAAAACATTTGAACATTTGAATTGGCCGTCCTACTTGATAACACACCATATTAGAGGGCAACGAGAATTTTTTCATGATGCCTCGCTGTAAATAAATGCTGTGTTAACGTAAAGGACAGAGATGAGACAGCAAAATAAAGTACTGCATCACACACAAATTGCAATTGTAACCAATATGTGAATAAAATTCGATGTTGTTGTTATGGTCTTCAGTCCGGAGACTGGTTTGATGCAGCTCTCCACCCTACTCTATCCTATGCATGCCTACTCATCTCCTGATAAGAACGGCAACCTACATCCATCTAAATCCGTTTAATATATTCGTCTCTTCTGCGATTTTTCAACATCACACTTCCCTCCAATGCTAAATTCACGATTCCTTGATGCCTAAGAATGAAGTCAAGGTATGCCAAAAATTCCTTTTCTCCCGAATTCTGTTCAGTAGTTCTTCATTAGTTTCGCTATCTACTCACCTAATCTTCAATATTCATATGTATATTGTGTACGATACCTGATCTCCTATTCCTTTTGAACAGTTTGGTTTCCAACAGAATGTTATTCTTTCTTGTACCAAAACATCCACCAATTAATTCAAGAATGTCGGAGATGTAAATTTGGTTGTCAGTGACTGTACTAGAACTCACCACAACGGTTCAGTTATGTTCAGACATGGCGATTTTGCAGTCCAAGGAAGATGTCTGATAAAACGTTTGTTAGCACTATGTTAGTCATAGTATGCAATTTGTTGTGGAGAATGGAGAGATATTAATTACGTTCAGATCAGTGAGAACAATGATAGTTGAATACATCGATATGGATGAACAGATTATGACATAATTTCACCCGTGATTGACTGTAGGAAGCATGTACGCCGTATCTTAAACACTTTTTTTTTTTTTTTTTTAGAAAATAATGTCAATAGATGTGATTCTTGAGTTTCTCCCGTCGTATTTGACTATAGACCGGCAGTACACCCGTGGATATTTTGATTAATGTCAATAGAGATTCAGGAAACTATACCACATACTTCCAATTATCAAGTGTGCAGGTTATTAAGGGTTTAGGAACAGCAATCCTTCCATGAATGTGAAACTACAGGCGTACTGTTTTTATCGCAACTGCATGCGTGCTGTTTCTATCGTAGCTGTTGCTCAAGTGAGTGTGCAGTCGCTTTTGTCGAAGTAGTTTTATGCTGCCTGGCCAGAGTCGTTCTGAATGCTCGTCGGCCGTTAACCTGGGGTTTCGCCCGTTATTCCTCTTTACGTTGTTTCGTGTACGGTGACACCATCAAGGAGGCCTCTTTGGAAGTCTGAGAGGGGACGCATTTCACCCATCATTTGTGTTGACCGAAGCAGAATGGAAAGTATGATATACTGCAAGGTTACGACCGACACCTCGAAAGTTAGTTGTGCACTGCCTGCGGTCGCGTCTCGCAAGGGGAACACCAAGTATGGTACCAACGGAATTTGATGGGTCTTAGGTATGTTGTGAGGGAATTCCTCCAGACCACCAACCTAAAAGGATTTATTCCAATGGGCCTTGATTTCTAAGGAAATCGAAATCAAATTCGCAGCAAATTACCACGTGTAACGTCTCTACTTATATATGGCGAATACCGCTCAGCCGGCCGCGGTGGCCGAGGGGACTGAGGCGCTCCAGTCACGGTCTGCACGGCCACTACGGTCGGGGGTTCGAATCCCCCCTCGGGCATGGATATTTGTGCCGTCCTAGTTCTTTTTTTTTTTTTTTTTTTTTTTTTTTTTTTTTTTTTTTTTTCGATACCGCTCAGCGAGATGGCGTGGTGTAATCGGCAAGGTGCTAGGTTCCCAAGCAGGAGATCTGGGACCAAGTCCGACATGGGTAAATTACTTTTCACACCTGTCCGATGATTGAGCATAATTATGTATTTTTATAACCATTCTTATCTAAACGTTTGCAGTAAATGGTCAGGATAAAAACATGTAACATTCGCTCAATATGTTATGTATTGCGCGACGATTATGTTATTCATTTTGTTTATTCGAAGCGCACTTTTAAGGCGATTGAAGCATCTTTCGAAATCCGTAAACAGTCTTTTTTGTTAATACCTATAATATTTGGGCAACATTTAATACCTATGTTTACAGTTCCTGACCGTGCTGCTTTTATCTCCTCCTATGACGTGTGTACCCACGTGACGCGTCCCAGTGGACTATTATGCTACGGCCAGTCGGTTAGTCATTCGTAGCGTGTCGTTCATGCGTGCGGCAAGTAGTGCAACCTGGAGAACAAATGCGCTGTGATAGAAGCAGGCCCATCACACGAAACCTCTTCGGAAATGGATGTGTGTGATGAGCAGTCAAAATGTGAACTAACTAATACCTTAACATACGCCGAATGTTTGCTTCGAAATGCACAATAAAAGAAGAGAAATGAATAAAAGTGAAAAATAAATGACTCGAAGGGGAAGATTTTTCTTTTTTCTTTCTTTTCTTGGTTATTTTTTTAAATCGTTCCACCTTTTTTTGTTTTTCTTTACTTATACCTTTTTCTTTGCTTAATTATTTTTTATTAAATAAAAATGTAGATTTACAATTTTTAAAAATTGTTCTACTGATAGGTAACGTTTATAAAAAAGGAAAGAGAACTGACCCACACAATTACAGGCCAATATCGTTGACATCAGTTTCTTGTAGAATTTTGGAGCATATTCTCAGTTCGAATATAGTAAATTTCCTTGAAACGGAAAAGCTCCTTTCTGTGAATAAGCACGGGTTTAGGAAACATCGTTCATGGGAAACTCAGCTTGCCCTTTTCTCACATGACATCTTGCGAGCCATGGATGAAGGGCAACAGGCGGATTGTGTTTTTCTTGACTTCAAAAAGGCGTTCAACGCGGTGCCACACTGCAGACTGCTAACGAAGATACGAGCTTATGGAATAGGTTCACAGATTTGTGACTGGCTGGAAGACTTCCTAAGTAATAGAATGCAGTACGTTGTTTTCGACGTCGAGTGTTCAACAGAGACGAGTGTATCGTCAGGCGTGCCCCAGGGGAATGTGATAGGATCGCTATTATTTTCTATCTACATAAATGATCTGATGGACAGAGTAAGTAGTAATTTGCGGCTGTTTGCTGATGACGGTGTGGTGTATGGGAGGGTGTCGTCTTTAACTGACTGTAATAGCATACAGGATGACGTAGACAGAATTTCTAGTTGGTGCGAAGAATGGCAGCTTCCTCTAGGTATAGAAAAATGGAACGTGATGCACATGAGTAGGAAAAATAATCCCACAATGTTCGAATACAGCATTAGTAGTGAGCTTCTTGATGCTGTCGCGTCGTTCAAATATCTAGGCGTAACATTGCAGAGCGATATGAAATGGAACGAACATGTAAGGACAGTTGTGAATAAGGCGGACAGCCGACGTCGGTTTATTGTGAGAATTTTGGGAAGATGTACTTCACCTGTAAAGGAGACCACGTATGAAACGCTTGTACGACCACGTCTTGAGTGTTGCTCAAGTGTTTGGGACCCGCAGCAGATCGGTTTAAAGGAAGACATAGAGGCGGTTCAGAGGCGAGCAGCTAGATTTATTACCGGTAGGTTAGACCAATGCACGAGTGTAACGGCAACTCTGGGGATCGCTGGAAGAAAGACGACGTTCTTTTCGTGAATTTCTGTTGAGGAAATTTAGAGGGCCGGAATCTGAAGCTGATTGTAGTACGATCTTGCTGCCGCCTACTTACATTTCGCGTAGTGATCACAAAGACAAGACAAGAGAAATTAGGACTCGTATGGAGGTATAAAGGCATTCTTTTTTTCCTCGTTCTATTTGGGAGTGGAAAAGGAAAGGGTGGTACAGTGTACCCTCCGCCACGCACCTTACGGTGAATTGCGGAGTATGTATGTAGATGTAGATGTAGAATCCGAGTCTCCTGCATGGCAGCCTCGCACCTTGCCGATTACACCACGCCATCTCGCTGAGCGGTAGCCGCCATGTATAAGTAGACACCTTACGCGTGGTAATTTGCTGCGAATTTGATCACGATATTCTTAGAAATCAAGGCCCATTGGAATAAATCCTTTTAGGTTGATGGTCTGGAGGAATTCCCCCACAACATACCTGCGACCCATCAAAATCCGTTGGTAGCATACTTGGTATTCCCCTTGTCAGTGTTAACACGTACGCAGTGCTGCCAACTTGCAACAAGATATACTTCACTGCGTGGTAGCATCGCAATTGAAGTCAGCTACGACGTTCCATTTCAAAGAACAGAGATTAAATCTAGGTGCATGCATGGTTTGACGATCAGCTCCTTTGGGTAGACGTTTCTGCAGATACGCGACCCCTGTGGACTTCTCGGCGCGATGCGGCATGTTTTCGTTTCGGGCACGTTGTTCCGGTGCCAGCTGCGTGCTTAAACCGCCGCTCTGCTTCCTGCAGTCGGCTTAATCCTGTCTTCGCTATCGCCGCGGACGTGATATGTGGTCGGCTGTAGAATGTCTCTAATATAACAGCAGAAAACGTCAAGGTCAAGAGTGCAATTTTTTTTGTATTTGAATGCTAGTTTCAGCTCTTTAACGAGCCTCCTTCAGATCGTAAATGTATTTGGAATAATGACTGTCGTCATATTAATAACATATATAACACAAATAAAACAATATACCCATCACATTGTAAACTCATATCCTTGAATGGAAAAAGAATATATTGCCATGAAACAGAATTTATCCTGTTGTATTGTACGACAGATCGCGTCTCTAACCGTAGACAATGTCTACAACATAAATTTCTTTAGGTACTTCACTTTAAAATGATTTTAAAATTTTGCGCGTAGGTAATCGTTGTTGCAATTTTGGCTAATCGTGCCTACATTCTTTGCACACGTCGAGTGTCCCCTGTAAGTGCTGCGTGACCTGAACTGAATTCTAAGATGAGTTGACAAGTGTTTTGTGGCGCGGAATGGCCGCGTGGTCTAAGGCGTCATTCCGTCGGCTGGGCGGCCGTTCCCGCCGGAGCTTCGAATCCTCCCTGGGGCATGGGTGACCTTAGTGTAAGTTAGTTCAAGTAGTTTGTAAGTATATGTCTCCAGCAGTTTGCTCCAACAGGTTTACAATCATTTGAACAAGTGATTTATAACCTTCTAGACGTTCTGCATCTATTCAGCTTACTTCCAAACGAAGCCTGCCTCCTGTTTTGCTTATCGCTCAAAATATGTCCGCGTTTCATTTTCCTGCTACACACATGTATTTCAATGAGATAACCGATTCCAATTATGAATCGTTTATGCTGTTGACATAAAAGAATGAGTTTTATATTTTGTTGAAGTGCACTATTTTACACTTCTGAAACCTTGAAAGTAAGCTTCGTACCAGTTTGAATTCTTATACATATCCGAATAGAGGTTAGGAGTAATCGACCCTAATTTCTGGAGCTTTTCCGCTACCATTTCCGTTGAAGAGTGTAACCTGAGGCCTTTCCTTACTTGCAGCTGTTGAAGAAGGATGGAAGATTAGGGTTTTCAACGTTTTTTGAAAATTATTTTATTGTACCATTGCTAGTTTCGGCCATGAGCCAATCATAAGATGATTGTGTTAACTTCTTTCACGGTCTTACATTTGTGCCACCTCCACCAAAGAGACTGGCTACATCACACTTGTACGTCCTCTCCTACCCTCACCAGGTAGGACTGACGGATGACATTGAGAAGGTTCAGAGAAGGAGAACTCGTTTTGTTTTATCACTTTACGGGCGGGAAAGCGTCACGGAAATGTTGCACGAATTGGGGTGGAAATCATTAAAAGAAAGACGTTATTCATTGCGGCGTGATCTGTTTGCGAAGTTTCAATCACTGACTTTTACTTCTGAATGTGCAGATATTTTGCTAGCACCCACCTACTTAGGGAGACATGACCATCCCAATAAAATAAGAGAAATCAGATCGAAAACGGAACGATTTAGGTGTTCTTTCTTCCCGCGCGCTATTAGAGAATGGAACGGCAGAGAAAAGTTATGAAAGTGGTTAATGAACCCTCTGGCAGGCACTTAAATGTGATTTGCAGAGTATCTATGCAGATGTGGATGTAGATGTGCCCTAAAATACGAAAAAAGTTATATGATTTTCTAATTTCGAAAATCGTGTTTGCATAATTTACTAAAGCAGTTACATTAAACAAGAGAAAACATAGGCCGTAACAGACTGTTATGTTTTCATTTGTGAAATACATAGTCGTTGTTGATCCCCGAGAAAACAGATTACCTTTTTACGTTGTATTGCAGATGTATACATTGTAGCTACTGTATTAAAAGCTGTCATTCACAAATTATAAGACAGAGGTATGAATTCCCTTTTCGCTTCGTGCTTATCTTAGAATTGAACTACATACAAGATGGTGGATACATTTGTTTAAGTGCCAAAGAACACGATGCGTGTATAGATATGCTTATTTCTAATCCTATTTCATATTGCAAGATTATTATTAAAGCTAGGCTAAGTTACAAACTCCTTAGGTCATCGGTCCCTAGGCTTCCAAACTACTCAAACTTAAACAAAGGACAACACACACACACTCATGCCGGAGAGACGACTCGAACCTCCGGCGGGAGGAGGTGGGGTAAAGATCGACATGGCGCCTCAGACCGCGAGGCTGTGGTCTGAAAGCTGCTGGCTAAGGCCAGTGTGGGCTGCGTGAACTTCCCCGTGACTTGGCCTGCCGTAGTTAAGTGTAACTGAGCTCTTTGAAGTCCTGTAGTAACTGACAGTAAGGAATGATAGACACTCTCATGTGGCAGCCAAAAGCGCATTTTATTTAGAGGTGCTTTACTTAACCGATTACCGGTTTTAATAACCAAGTCATCATCTTCACATCATTGTGGAATATTTGAAACAAGCTAAATTTATAGTCAACTATTTGTACATCATCGTGAAATTCGTAAATTAAAGTATTTGCGTGCAAACAGTGCGCGATGTCGTTAAAAGCATAGTTGCTGAACATTAACGCTGTGTGGGTTTACTGCATAATGTATAATAAGTAGCTCATGACACATCACAAGATGAGTTGGTCATCGAAACAGGTAATCAGTCAAATAAAGGAATGAACTGCGATGTTTGCTGTCGCTTCCTCTTGGAAGTTTTCATCAAATCGCTCAGATCGGTGTAGGTTTCCTCCAATGTCAGGTAATTTTAATTTAAGGAGTGGTAAGACACCATCGACTAAGATATCGAAGATATAAGATACCGAAAAAGTAAACTAGTGTAGCCGAACCGTTCCCAAACTTCATAACTGAATTGAGACAGCAAGTAATTGACGACGTAAGGTGCAGTTGCTCCTCGGAAATGGAGAGGTTAGTGCAGTAGAAGAATTCATTGCTGTCAGCGTCAAATCTTAATATATGTAAAAATTGAGGTGTTTGTGCCTATATTTCTCTCTGCAGTCATAACTACACATCGCAAACAATAGTGTTTGTATGTGGTAGTAGGTATCAGTCTCCCATTGTGCACTATGGCGGTAGAGGGTTGATAACGATAAGGAGGTGGAAGATATGAGAGTTGAAAGTTACCGAATAAGCCTATATAAAATTCTACGCGTGGATGTCAATATTTTGCTCTTCAGCAAAAACTACACAATGGAGATGAACGATCTCTCTGTGTTGTTGCAGTAGAAATGCTCCCATTGTATACCATAGCAGTTCCGTGTCGATAGTTATAAGAGGGTGAAAGATATACTGTTGAAAGTCATCAGCTTATATAAAATTCGGACTGAAGACCAGCGATGACTTTTGACATTATAATAACAAAGAGGTGAAGGCTATAAACTCCACAAAATACCTAGGAATTACTATTACTTCGGACTTAAACTGGAAAGAACACATAGATAATGTCGTGGGAAAGGCGAACCAGAGACTGCGTTTTATTGGCAAAACCCTTAAAAGATCCAACAGAACTACAAAAGAAACTGCATACACTACGCTTGTCCGTCCATTTTTGGAGTATTGCTTCCCAGTGTGGGATCCTTATCAGGTGGGTTTAACGGAGGACATCGAAAGAGTCCAAAGAAGGGCAGCACGTTTCGTATTATCACGATACAGGGGAGAGAGCGTTACGGAAATGATACAGGATCTGGGATGGGAATCATTACACCAACGGCGCTTATCGCTGCGGCATGGGCTACTTACGAAACTCCAATCGCCGACATTCTCCTCCGAATGCAAAAATTATTGTTGACTCCCACTTACATAGGTAGAAATGACCAGCAGAATAAAATAGGTGAAATCAGTGTTCGAAGGGAGAGATTCAGGTGTTCTTTCTTCCCGCGCGCTATTCGAGAATGGAATGTGAGATAAATAGTATAATGGTCGTTCGATGAACCCTCTGCAAGGCACTTAAATGTGATTTGCAGAGTATCCCCTGTAGATGTAGATGTAGGTTATGCACAGCGAAACGTGATACACATTCTTCAGTTGTTTTTCTGCAACAAGCGTACGAATAAAAAAAAGTAAGTGCATTTTGTCGTTTGGAAAGTATAACTACCAAGAAAGATGGCAAAGCGTAAGGAAGATATTTCACGTTTTCGATCCGTTTCTAAAAGACAGAAAACGGCGCTGAAAAGAGAATCTACAGACGATAGAAACCTGAAATTCGTAGACGTTGTTTATCTTACACTGTAGGCATCAGCGCCTTTTTGCTACTCCCATCCCTAAGGGAGTGAAATAGGGGATGAATGGTTTTGAAATGTTCAAATGTTTGTTAAGCTTTTGGGACTTAACTGCGGGGTCATCAGTGCCTAAACTTACAATGTACTTAGGAAGTAATTTATACTAAAGACAACACATACATCTATGCCCGAGGGAGGTTTCGAAGCCCCGACCTGGAACGGCCTCGTGCATCGGAGCATAGCGCCTCAATGGGCTCGACCACTCCGCCGCGGCAACGGTTTTCTGAAAATACGTTGCTATTAAGGCAGTTTTGAAACAAGAAATACAAAAACTTTGGATTTAGATTTTTTATTGGAATTTTAAAAACACGTGTTTCGATGTTTTTGGAAATTCAACAATTAAGTGCGTGAAATAAGGGAAAAATGTTATAAGGGTGCTACTAACAGTGTGTTGATGCTAGAAATTCGAAAATTTCGTTTTGGAACCATGGTTAGAATTTAAAAAAAAAATGTGTTTCGTGATGTTTCGAATTCTGCCATTAATGGTGCAATAGAGGGTGGCACTTTTGGAGAATATTGTTCTAGTATTTTTGTACTTCTTAATATTGAAACTTCCTGGCAGATTAAAATTGTGTGCCGAAACTGGGACTCGAACCTGGAACCAGGTTCGAGTCCCGGTTCCGGCACGCAATTTTAATCTGCCAGGAAGTTTCATATCAGCGCACACTCCGCTGCAGAGTGAAAGTTTCATTCTTTTTAATATTATTTGGCATTCTATTTTATATATGCATTTACAACGTTCTATTTTTTATTTTTATTTTTATTGCACTTGTTGATGTTTTTTATTGTTATTAAGTTGTTGTACAATTTGGGGAATATTATTGTAGTTTTTTGTACTTTTTAATATTATTTTGCATTCTATTTTCTATATCGTTATGTTGCTATGGTCTTCAGTCCGAAGACTGGTTTGATGCAGCTCTCCACAATACCCTATCCTGAGCAAGCCTCTTCATCTCCACATAAGAACGGCAACCTACATCTGTCTGAATCTGCTTACTGTATCCACCTCTTGGTCTTCCCCTGCGATTTTTTCCCCCATACACTTCCCTCCAACGCTAAATTCACAATTCCTTGATGTCTAAGAATGTGTCCTACCAATCTATCCCTTCTTTTAGTCAAGGTATGCCAGAAATTCCTTTTCTCCCCAATTCTGTTCAGTACCTCCTCATTAGTTACACGATCCACCCACCTAATCTTCAGCATTCTTCTGTAGCACCATATTTCAAAAGCCTCAATCCTCTTCCTGTCCGCACTCTTTATCGTCCATGTCTCACTCCCATACAAGGCAACACTCCATACAAATGCCTTCAGAAACGACTTCCTTAGGTTTAAATCAATATTCGATGTTAACAAATTTCTCTTTTTCAAGAACGCTTTTCTACCCATTGCCATTCTGCATTTTATATCCTCTGTATTGCGACCATCATTTGTTATTTTACTGACCAAGTAACAAAACTCTCCTACCTACTTTATTGCTTCGTTTCCCAATCTAATTCCTTCAGCATCACCTGATTTTCTTACACTGCACTCCATTACCCTAGTTTTGGTCTTGTTAATGTTCATCTTATATGCACCTTTCAGCACACTGTCCATTCCGTTCAATTGCTCTTCCAGGTCCTTTGCTGTATCTGACAGAATTACTATGTCATCGGCATTGAACAACAATGGAGAAAGACTACAACCCTGTCTTACTCCCTTTCCAACCACTGCATCCCTTTCATGCCCTTCAACTCTGACAACCGCTGTCTGGTTTTTGTACAAGCTGTAAATAACCTTACGCTCCCTATATTTTACTCCTGCTTGCTTCAGAACTTGTAAGAGTTTATTCCAATCAACATTGACAAAAGGCTTCTCCAAATCTACAAAAGCTAGAAATGTAGGTTTGCCTTTTCTTAATCTATCTTCTAGGATAAGCCGTAAAGTGAGTATTGCCTCCCGTGTTCCTACAATTCTCCTGAATCCAAACTGATCTTGCCCGAGGTCGGCTTCTACCAGCTTTTCCATCCTTCTGTATATAATTCGCGTTAATATTTTGCAACCATGACTTATTAAACTGATGGTTCTGTAGTTTTCACACCTCTCTGCACCTGCTTTCTTAGGGATGGGGATTATAACATTTTTCTTAAAGTCTGAGGGTATTTCACCTGTCTCATACATCTTACACACCAGGTGAAACAATTTTGTCGTGGCTGGTTCTCCCAGAGACATCAGTAGCTCTGAGGGAATATCATCTACTCCAGGGGCCTTGTTTCGACTTAGGTCTTTCAGGGCTATGTCAAATTCTTCTCTCAGTACAGTATCTCCTATTTCATCTTCATCTACATCCTCTTCCCTTCCTACAATATTGTCTCGAAGTTCATTTCAGTGTGTAGCGCCCCTCTATATACTCTTTCCACCTTTCAGCTTTCCCTTCTTTGCTCAGAACTGGTTTTCCATCAGTGTCCTTGATATTCATAGAGCTGTTTTTCTTATCTCCAAAAGTTTCTTTTATTTTCCTGTAGGCTGTATCTATTTTTCCCCTATTTATACATTCTTCTACATCCTTGCATTTGCCTTCTAGCCACTCCTGCTTAGCCATTTTGCACTTCCTGTCAATCTCATTTCTTAGTCGTCTGTACTCCATTTTGCCAGTTTCATTTACTGCATTTTTATATTTTCTCCTTTCATCGATTAAATTTAGTATCTCCTGTGATATCCAAGGATTTTTTGTAGGTCTTTCCTTCCTACCTATTTTGTCCTCTGCTACCTTCACTATTTCATCTCTTAATTTTACCCATTCCTCCTCTACTGTTTTATTTTTCCTTGTTTCTGTCAATTGTTGCCTAAAGCTCCCTCTGAAATTCTTAAGAACCTCAGGTTCCTTCAACCAGGTCCCATCTCCTTATTTTCCTACCTTTTTGTAGTTTCTTTAGTTTCAGCCTACAGTTCATAACCAACAAGTTATGGTCAGAGTCTATATCTGCCCCTGGGTACGTCTTACAGTTTAAAACCTGGTTCCGAAATCTATGTCTTACCATTATAAAATCTATCTGGTATCTTCCGGTGTCTCCTGGTCTCTTCCACGTATACAACCTTCTTTTGTGATTCTTGAACCAGGTGTTTGTTATAACCAAATTATGTTCCGTGCAAAATTCTACCAGGCGGCTTCCTCTTTCATTGCTTTTGCCCAGACCATATTCACCTACTATCCTCCCTTCCCTTCCTTGTCCTACTACCGAATTCCAGTCTCCCATAACAATTAAGTTTTCCCCTCCCTTAATTGTCTGTTTAATTTCCTGTAGCTCCTCATATATTTCTTCGATTTCCTCATCATCGGCAGAACTAGTTGGCATATAAACCTGTACTACTGTTGTCGGTGTTGGCTTCGTATCTATCTTGACAATGATAATGCGATCACTGTGCTGGTCATAGTAGTTTACCCGCATTCCTATTTTCTTATTCATTATCAGTCCTACTCCTGTGATACCCCCAATTGATTTTGTATTTATAATCCTGTACTCACCTGACCAGAAATCCTGTTCATCCTGCCACCGAACTTCACTAATCCCCACTATATCTAACTTCAACCTATCCATTTCCCTTTTTAAATTTTCTAATTTTCCTACTCGATTAAGGGATCTAACATTCCACGCTCCGACCCGTAGAATGCCAGTATTGTCTTTCCTGATGATCACATCCTCCTGAGTAGTCCCCGCCCGGAGATCCGAATGGGGGACTATTTTACCTCCGGAATATTTTACCCGAGAGGATGCCATCATCATATGTTCATACAGTAGAGCTTCATGTCCTCGGGAAAGGTAACAGCTGTAGTTTCCCCTTGCTTTCAGCCGTTCGCAGTAGCTGTGTGGCAAAGGCACATTAGCTGATGTTATAAGGCCAGCTCAGTCAATCATCCAGACTGTTGCCCCTGTAACTACTGAAAAGGCTGCTGCCCCTCTTCAGGAACCACACGTTTGTCTGGCCTCTCCACAGATACCCCTCCGCTGTGGTTGCACCTACGGTACGGCTATCTGCATCGTTGAGGCACGCAAGCCACCCCACCTCGGCAGTGTCTGTGGTTCATGGGAGTGGTTTCTATATCCACTTATCGAAATACTTGATTAGGAAAGCATTTGTAAAGCTAATAAAACTATGAAAATTTATTTTTGGAAGTAGAAACAACCAACGCAGACCATCCTGTTTACGCGTGCGAAGCAGTGGGAATTAAGCTAGTCTATGTAGGAAAAATGTTACCAATAGTCGTATGTTTATTCCTTAGCTACCAGTTTCGGGATTTCATTATGCAATTTTCAGGCCCCTATATCGGAGTATTATATCCATCTACATAGGGCCAGAAGATTGCGTAATGGAATGCCGAAACTGATAGGTAAGGAATAAATGTTTGTGTTAAATATACGGCTGATAGTAATGTTTCCTAGGTAATCTTGACCAGCCGCATCCGGGACGGATTCTGTAAGACTTAAGCCAGTCCTTCATAAAACTGATGATTCATGACTGGAAAAAAAATTTAAAAAAAGCGTAAGTAATATGTGATTAGTGACGCCGTCGCCTCTATCGGAGAACTCGGTTGTTAATCCGATCGGAATGCGGCGGCTCGGCAAACAGTGTCTTTTATCGGCGCTTGTCTTAATCCCGTGCGGCGACTATCTGAAGCATGCGAGACGTCCCTCGGTGGGATTAGACAGGAATGCCGGGAGCGGCGAGTGTACAGCCTCCCAGGCTGGCACGAAGTGCACCTCCCCTTTTTTTTTGTCATTAACACACATTTTATTAGGCAAATTTTTAACTGTCGAAAAGATTACATGGTAAGTGGACAGCTAACATTGTGTCAAGATCCAATCCTGCAGTCAATTTACTTCATTACCGTCTATATCACCTTAACTACTATTACACCCAATATAACAGCATTTAGCATTCACCTTGCTCATATTCTGGTAATATAAAACACGTATTAATAATGCAAAGGACTATTACTATCAGTTTTATTAACGTATTTTCAAATGTTTATCACATATTATGATACACTCTTTGTCAAAATTCGTCTAACAGACGGTATGACATATCTGCGACTTGTCACTTGGAAATGATGCTGAGTTAGGAAACACTGCACAATAAAGGTCAACAAGCGATGACCCAATATAGTCCCATTCGTCACTACAGTCGTAAGTTATCAGCACGCACACTGTGGCTGTTGTGTTGGAAGCGAATGAAACCTTGTCTTTGTCATAATGCTCTCACGGGAATATTTATCTCCTGGTGGAAATCGTGCAGGATCCCTTTGGCGCGGCAGTGGTGGCCCTCTGTCGGTTCAGAGGTCGCCAGTGTCGACCGCTGGCACAGGTCGGGCCCTGAACTGACCATAGACTCACCAAATAAAAACTAGACCGCTTGCTGGCGGTAGTGTTGCGTCCCCACATTGAACGAGACAGAAGCCGCCATTTGCAGTGCAATCGTGGCTAAACATGCTCCGTTCGTGTGCTGCTTTTAATTGTAACAGTGATAACGGAAGCAAAGACGAAGACGTAAAGAATGGTACATATCGCAGATCAGTCTAAGAATGTGTCCTTCCAAGCGCTCCCTTCTTTTGGTCAGGGTAAGCCAAAAATTCCTTTTCTCACCAATTCTGTTTAGTACCTCTTCATTAGTTATGAAATCTACCCACCTAATCTTCAGCATTCTTCTATAGCACCACATTTCAAAAGCCTCTATTCTCTTCCTGTCCGCACTGCTTATCGTCCATGTTTCACTCACGTACAAGGCAATACCCCACACAAATGCCTTCAGAAAAGACTTCCTTACACTTAATATTCGATGTTAGCAAATTTATCTTTTTCAAAAATGCTGTTCTTCCCATTGCCATTCTGCATTTTATATCCTCTGTACTGCGACCATCGCATGTTATTTTACTACCCAAGTAACAAAACTCATCTACCTCCTTCAATGTTTCGTTACCTAATCTAATTCCTCCAGCATCGCCTGATTTCCTAAGACCGCATTCCATTATTTTTGTTTTGCTCTTGTTAATGTCCATTTTATACGCTCTCTTCAACACACTGTCCATTCCATTCAACTGCTCTTCCAGGTCCTTTGCTGTCACTGACAGAATTACAATGTCATCAGCAAAACGCAATGTTTTTATTTCTTCCCCCTGAACTTTAATCCCAATTCCAAATTTTTCCTTGCTTTCCTTCACCGCCTGCTCGATGTACAAATTGAATAACATCGGAGAAAGGCTACAACCCTGTCTTACTCCCTTCCCAACTGATGCTTCCCTTTCATGCCCTTCGAGTCTAATAACTGCGGTCTGGCTTTTGTACAAGTTGTAAATAACTCTCCTTTCCCTGTATTTTACCGCCGCTGACTTTAGAATTTGAAAGAGTGTATTCCAATCAACATTGTCAAAAGCCTTCTTCATGTCTACAAAGGCTAAAAATGTAGGTTTGCCTTTCCTTAATCTATCTTCTAAGATAAGTCGGAAACTGAGTATTGCCTCCCAGGTTCCTGCGTTCCTCCTGAACCCAAACTGATCTTGTGATTTATTTTGCTGTTGTTGCGTCTCATACAGTTGAAATCACAACCCCAGTACTTGGACTCTTCGCTGCAAATGGCGGCGATCAGCCGCTTCAGTTGGGGGCCAGTTGGCTCGCACCTGCGCTACGGCGTGGTAGCGGCACAGAGATTCTTCTGTGGTAGCGGCTCGGTGCTGACTCGGCTGCGCCCATTGTGATTCCTCGGCCGCGGCCGGACGTCGGCGCTTCTATGGAGAACGGCCGCCTGCGCAAGCTCTGAGTAAAGGCGGTGCCTGCAGATAACGCGTCAGCCGGGCTGCGGCGCCTCCTCTGAAGTCCTGCCCGGCTGAGAGCCGGAAGGGGAAGTGACGACCCGCTTCCTCCTGCCGCCCACGACCGCCCTCAAATAGAAGCGGACAACGCGCCACTGTTTCCCGCGCCCCGGCTGCATTCCGCAACACAATTCCAGGAGGGTTGGCCGAGATGTGGGAGGAGCAAACAGGCCCGTAAAATATCATTGGGGCGATGCTTCATCCACATCTACATGCCAGGGGCGGCTCCTGCATAGGTTTGCAGGTTTGCGCTACCTCCAGGAATAATAATATTGTTAAACTACGTTTGCTGTTTAGAAATTCTATGCAGGGGGAGAAGTAGCGCTCCATTTATCTCTTTTGAAACGCCCGGGCTGCTACGCACCGACCACTCCCGAGTGCACCGAACTTTGCCGACAGCGGCTGGGTTTGCCAAAGAGGTATATAAGCTACATAAGCTTCGTTCGAGTGGCGCTGCTGACGGTCAGGAACAGTTTGAGGCGTTCGAGTGGCACTTCTGACTCTTGCTGACGATATCTGACTGGCCAATCTGGTGTTCGAGTGGCGGAGCTGATAGTTGGCGACCGAAAGTTTAAGTCAGCGGATTTTCGTCAAACTGTTTTCTGACTAACTCCAAAGCGTTTAACAAGCCTCTTGCAAAAGACAAGCCTGCACATTTACGAAGAGGTTTGTGTTCCAAGTCTTCCATTTTCTCTTGATTGAGGCTGAGTTTGTATATTAGACAGGCATTCTTTCAACTTATGTGGCCTTCTAATACAGTACGTCCCCTTTTTATTACACCCATACATACTTTATAAATGAAAGGTGTGTAAATTTTCATAACACGAATTTAAAGATGAATGCGTATGTTTTTACAGTTTGGATTGTGATATATTCGCCTGAAAATGAAGTAAAAATAGTCCTACTGAGATTTTCTGTGCCATCTGTAAATGAAGTGATTGACACATAAGAATAATATAGTTCACAACAGGCATTAGCAGTGATAGATTTTTATAACCGACATATGTGCCACTATAGCGTCTCACAATTACTATTCCGTGTTTCTCCTTGTGGTTATATATTATAGAAATCTATTAGTGCCAATGTGGGCGTTTCTACACGAAATGTGTAACTTCTGGGAAAATCGTGTACGATGATAATTCTTGCAAAACAACTGCAAATTTTTGTATGTTTCATTTTTTAAATTTTATTGTAACTCATAATAATGGGACAAAATGCATATGAAGTTGTATGTTACCAAATATTCCTTTCACACACAACTATCCTAATTTACCTCATTTTTGTATGAGGTTTTGTCAGGTTAAATTGGCTACATTATTTATAAATGGAGAGACATGTTTACGTATATTTTGCGTTTTGACGAAGTTTATGATCAGAATTTAATCCACAATGTATTTCTAATGGCGGAATGCACACTGTCCGTCGCCGGTCCGCCACCTCACGTCAACGTGAGCTTTCTCAAGAAGAATGTTTTGATGGAATGGTCGTCTGGTAACATCGCTACTCGCAAGTTAACCTAGTTTCGTCACACGAATTTTATACTCGACAGATACACGGTTTGCAGGCAAATGTGTCTTGTTAATCTTTATTATTATACTTTGGTTTAACGGTAAATTGCAAATGTTTCATGACGACTTAAATAGTTTTCTCAATTGAGAAATGCATAACATATCGCCAGTCATAACTTCACTTTCAACATTGGTAGAGAGAAAAGATGCCAACTAGCGCTATGGGTGGCCAATATGCGAAACAGGTGAAATAAGCGTTCGAGTTGGGTTCGGAGTTGGCAACTGTCAAAAAGCGCGCATGCGCAGTAGAGGCCTTCCAAATCGTCAGCAACTGTCAGGAACTATCAGCTTTTGGGCCACTCGAACGAACCTATAGAGAGGCTACAGGCAAGCTACAGCGCTCTGGGTGGCAGCACTAAGCAACATTGGGCGCCATGTTTGAGAGCGTCAGTTTGATGCAGTAGAGTGAGCAGACGCTTCTGTTTGTAATCTAAACTGACGTGTAAGTGCTATTATTAGCGATAACTCATTCCCATTGTATGTTCTGCGTACAACTGCAGCAAACGCGGTGATAAAACTGTTCGAATATCATACATAAAGAAAGAGATATGTAATTATATACGTCGTTGTGTATCAGCGTGTATTTGTCTATAAACATTCATTACACTTAACTTTCGCATTTACTAAGTATCAAAATTATGTTTACCTCACGACCATCAAAAAGCTAGGTAGAGGACGGATGTATTTTGTGTCTCTTAATGTAATGACAGTTGTTTATATAGTGTACAAAAGCGTATTAACCTTTAGATGAGTATCCTAGGTATTGGAACTGTAATTAAACTATTCTTTGAAAAACAAGGAGTTGCTAACCCAGTGGGTAACCAGTATGAGGCGTGATAAGTGAAGCCTACAAAGTATAGTTACATATCATCTTGTCATTTTGAAGAAAGGTTCATGTATGCTACCACCGATCGATAGTGGCTACTGGCAAATGCCATTGTAACACTATTTTCGTTTCCTGGACACCTACAGAAACCAAAAGCTGTAAAGAGAGTATCAAGGAAACGTGAAATTGTGGTGAGCTCGATAATTACGTAATGTACTTCAAAGCGTGAAACATCATTTGAACCACAGGCAGAATAAAGGTAATTAAAGATTTTAAAGAAATTCGCCTGTATTTATAGGGAAGGTATGTCGGCAAATACAGACGATTATTGGTATTATAGATAACATCAAATAATGCAGCAGTTTGACGATTGTAAACATTACACTTAGGATGCAGTAGTAAACGAGAAATGCTATTCGTAGTGGGAATTACTTTTCGAAATGCGTCGCCCAGAAATTAAGGAAAAATCGAGACTGACAATAATTAATATAAAACCTATGATTCAGTTGATAGCAGACGCCCAGTATCAGCTGGCGTGACACTAACGTTCTCAAAGATGGCGGCAACCATTTCAATTGGCTTCAACTATGGCGGCGCTGTGGCCAGTTTATGTTGTTTATATAGGTCTTTGGGGTTTGCAGCCGGCCTGCAAACGCCGACTAGGGTGTCTCAGGGGGTGTGCGGGGGCAACGCTTGGCAACAGTGTTCTCCTATAGGCACCTTGAGTGTATACACATCGCGGCCGAGCCACCCTGTCAGCCGCAGAAAGTAGAGATGGGCTAAACCGTGATTTTACGCTAAGTCATTTCCGTGGATGGTACTTTTAAATCACCGTGATTCTAAACCGTGATTAATCACGTTTTAGAATCACTGTTTGAGGTATTCACGACATGTATCCCTCCGCGATTTCTACTCCTCCCGCTATTCCGTGATTTCAGCTCTTTCCGCTATTTCGTGATTTCTGCTCTTTTCGCTATTTTCGTGATTGAATCGCCGCGATTCCGGCGACTTGTATGATTTACCATGGAAGTGACAAAAATTGAGTTAGATACTTTTGTTATAATGTTTCATCCGCCAGTAACTAATTTATCGTCTCTTTGTTGTTATGAAAGTTATGTTGTGAACCGAGAAAAGTAAATCTCAACAAATAAGTCAATAGTAAGTATAGTTTAAAATAACTGTACAATAAACTTTCTAACCACATCAAGACAATGAAAGAATCGTAAATATTCTTAGTAAGATACACACTTATAGACGACGAACGGCGAAATGGACGACATGTGTTTTTCAGTTTTTAACATCTTCCTGCCGGGCCCTGGCGATTTTCTAGGAAAAACGCACTAGTGTATGGGAACTGGTCGCTGTCCATAATCGGCTTTTAGCCGGTACACCCGCTCTTCGCTAATCGGTGATTCGCTGCTATACCCGTTCTTCGCTCGTCGGTGATTCGCTGCTATACCCGCTATTTGCTGCATTGATATTAGTACAGATTTCGACCCACAGATGGCTCTTTTAGCCTTTGCTGCTTCTCTTTCCTCACCTCCTCTTCGCTTTTCCGCTATTCGCTGCTACACCTGCTATTCGCTGCTGTATTTAGCACTCATTTCGGCCACCAGATGGCTCTTTGTAGTTTGAAGTACTGCTGTTCGCTGCTATTCATGCTCGTCGCTACCAAACCGTGACCGTGACTGAAATCACGGTCAGATTCCAGATCGCCGCGACCGTGAAAACAGTGAATTTTCAATCACCGTGATTTTTCACGAGTACGTGATTTCTTGCCCATCCCTAGCAGAAACACAGTCCGAACTCTCCGGAAGACAACCGGAGTCGTCCGCCTTTCGAACGAAGCGGGCTTTTCGCGCCTTCTTAACCAGTTCGCGTGTAGCTGCAAGCGATGTACGGCAAGTATGAATGTGTGGCTGTGATGTGAAAAACGCGTTATTTTGTTTTCCTTGTTTATTATTTGGAGGAGAGTTTCCTGGACTAAACAAGGAGTCATCGACATTCAATACCTTCACGATAAAATAAGGAAACACGAACTTTCTTCGGTCCATGTCAATAATGTTTCGAATCTGACAAGTCTAGGCAATGTAAATATAGCCACTTGATTACTCAGGGCTACAGAAAGTCCGTGCCATTACACTAGCAAAAGGTTACAGATAATAGGTACACACTAAATCTAACAATTAATTGTATTCGTTCCTGTGGTTCTTCGGAACATCAGAGGACACGGTGAGACTGAATCATCTTCCAATCCTGGCGTTTTTCGCCTGGATTAATTTTATTTCATTCATTATTAAATCGCATTTGGAAAAGGCAACCGTTTTTAAAGGCACTTCAAAACGATCTAGAATGAACTCCTCCGATGAATGCTTCAAGTCTGCCAAGAGGAAATCAGGAACGAAATGAAGGGTGCGAGTTTCTGGTTGTAATAGCTGACGCCACCAGCGATGTAGTCTGTGTTTTCCAGGTGGTTATAGTATATAGGTGCATTATTAATGGAAGACCAGTTGAAAGATTTTGGGATTTTATAGCACAAGAAAAGCATCGTGCCCAAACTTCGGCAACGCATATCATAGGACAGTTAAGTAACCATTTAGATAATTTTCCACACAAACTATTAGCCCAAACATTAGTCATGAGTAATTCGTCACGTGAGGTGCAGGCTCTTGTGAAGCACAAGTTTTCCAATGCCTCATACATTCACTACGATGTCCACCAATTAAATCTCATTATGCTTAAAGCCACTTCTATTAATAAAGCTTTGTGATTATTTTTCGCGAAAATTTAGAGACTTTGCAGCTTTGCAGTTTTTTATTCATATACATCTATGATATTTTGGCTCAATAGCATTTTTTTTCGGAATGCGTTGAGGTGCCATACTGGAGAGGTGACATCTGGTGAAAAAAGTGCACTACCATATTTTCTGGTCACCAGCCGCCACTGCTACATACTTACTTACTTACTTTCCGTGTCCGGAACTAGACTTCTAACTTCCAAAAATTAGCAGCCAATATGGCTTTGTCGTTAGCCTCCCATAAGTCTTCCATAGTACAGGGCTTTTCTAAATATGGACAGATAAGCAAGTGTTGAGGATCCTGTACAGCACCACACAGACACAGAGTGTTCTCATTGTCTTTTAGGAAGCCCCAGAGCTGCATGTTTGTCTTGCACTTTGGCACTTCACCTTCATACGGTTCAGGGTTCTCCAGACTGTGTATTGTAGGTCTCCACCAGGTGCCAGTTCTTCTTTTGCAGCTTTATGGGGGCTTCTCAGATCCATTTCCCACCTACCAATACGGTTCTCTGCGGCCGACCCTTCCAGTGCTCGGGTACATGACAGGAAGCTCTTCCTCGAACGAAGCCGTCGGTCAGCAGGCTGGTGTCCATATAGAGGGTGACGCATGTCCTTTTCTTGCTTCGTTTTTTCAGTTTCATACATACTCCGCAAGCCACCGTAAGGAGGGTACACTGCCGCGGTGGAATAGCCGAGCGGTCTAAAGCGTCTCGCTGCGGAGCGCGCGGTTGCTCGCCGTGGAGGTTCGAGTCCTCCCTGGGGTGTGTGTGTTGTCCTTAGATTAGTTTACCTAGGTTTAAGTTGTTTGTAAGCTACGGACTGATGACCACGCAGTTTGGTCCGATATATTTACAAACATTTTTGAGGGTACACTGTACCACTACTAGACATTTCCTTTCCTATTCCATTCCCAAACAGTTGTCCGCCTCCGTAGCTCAGTGCCAGCGTCGCTGACTACCAGGAGGCCTGGGTTCGATTCCCGGCAGGGGACTGGGTGTTGTCCTAATCATCATCATCTCATTATCATTGGCACGTTAGTCGCCCACGCGGCGTCAACTAAAAAGACTTACACTAAGGCGGCCGAACAATCCCGCAAGGGATCTCCCGGTCAAGGATACCATACGCTCATTACCATTTCCCAAATAGTTGTTCTTGTTGTTGTTATGGGCTTCATTCCCAGACCGGTTTGATGCAGCTTTCCACGCTACCATCTCCTGTGCAAGTCTCTTTATCTGAGAATACGTTCGGCAACCTACATCCTTTTAAATCTGCTTACTGTATTCGTCCCTCGGTCTCCCTCTATGATTATCACCATACACGCTTCCTTCTAATGCTAAGTTGACAATTCCTTCATGTCTCAGAATATGTCCAACCAATGTATCCCTTCTCTTAATCAGTTCATGCCTGAAACTCCTTCTCTCCCCGATTTGGTTAAGCACCTCCTCATTAGTCACGTGATCTACCCATCTAATCTTCATCATTCGCCTGTAGCACCACATTTCAAAAGCTTCTATCATTTTTTTGTCTGAACTCCTTATCGTCCACGTTTCACTCCCATACAATCCTACACTCTAGACAAATGCTTTCAGAAAGGACTTCCTAACATTTAAATTAATATTGGATGTCAACAAATTTCGCTTCTTCAGAAACGCTTTCCTTCCCATAGCCATCCTTTACTTCGGCCATCTGCATTTATCTCGCTAGCCAAATAACAAAACTCATCTACTACTTTTATTGTCTCATTACCTAATCTAATTCCTTTAGCATCTCCTGACTTTCTGACGCTACATTCTATTATTCTTGTTTTACTCTTATTCATATTCATCTTATACCCTCTTTTCAACACACTGTCCATTCCACTCAATTGCTCTTCCAGATCCTTTGCAGTCTCTGACAAAATTACTATGTCATTGGCAAACCGCAAACTTTTTTATTTTTATTTAGCCGGCCGCGGTGGCGGAGGGGACTGAGGCGCTTCAGTCACGGTCTGCACGGCCACTGCGGTCGGGGATTCGAATCCCCCCTCGGGCATGGATATTTGTGCCGTCGTTAGTCTTAGTTAGTTCATAAGTAGTTTGTAAGTTTAGGGACTGATAGCCCCGTAGTTAAGTCCCATAGAATTTACAAACATCTGAACATTTTAACTTTTTTATTTATTCTCCCTGAACTTTAATTCCCTCTTCAAATTTCTCCTTCCATTCCTTCACTGCTTGCTCAATGTACAGATTGAACAACATTGGGGAAAGGCTACAACCCTGCCTTACTCCCTTCCCAACCACTGCGTCTCTTTCATGCCCTTGGACTCTAATAATTCCTGTCCGGTTTTTCTATAGGTTGAATATCACTCTTCGCTCTCTACATTTTACCCCTGCTACCTTCAGAATTTGAAAGAGTGTATGCCAGTCCACATTCTTAAAAGCTTTCTCCAAATCTACAAACGCCAAATAGAACGAGGAAAAATGATCGTCTATATGCCTCCGTACGAGACCTAATTTCTCTTATCTTGTCTTTGAGATCACCACGCGAAATGTAAGTAGGCGGCATCAAGTCAAATTCCGGCCCTCTAAATTTCCTCAGCAGAAATTCACGAAAATAACGTCGTCTTTCTTCCAGCGATCCCCAATTGAGTTGCCGGAGCATGTCCGTGACACTACCGCATTGGTCGAACTTCCAGTAACAAACTAGCTCCTCACCTCTGAACTGCTTCTGTCTTCCTTTAAACTGGTCTGCTGCGGGTTCCAAACACTTCAACAATATTCAAGACGTGGTCGTATAAGCGTTTTATACGCGGTGTCCTTTACAGATGAAGTACATCTTCCCAAAATTCTCCCAATAAACTGAAGTCGGCTTTACGCCTTACTAACATGTTCGTTCCATTTCATATCGCTCTGCAATGTTACGCCTAGATATTTGAACGACGCGACAACATCAAGAAGCTCACAACTAATGCTGTATTCGAACATTATGGGATTGTTTTTCC
This sequence comes from Locusta migratoria, assembly GCA_026315105.1. Taxonomy (NCBI): domain Eukaryota; kingdom Metazoa; phylum Arthropoda; class Insecta; order Orthoptera; family Acrididae; genus Locusta; species Locusta migratoria. Next base: position 882,410,384 of record CM048745.1, read on the forward strand.
AACTCATGCGCATCACCTCACATTTTTCTACATTGAGAGCTAGCTGCCATTCTTCGCACCAACCAGAAATTTTGTTTAAGTCATCCTGTATGCTATTACAGTCAGTTAAAGACGACACCCTCCCATACACCACAGCATCATCAGCAAACAGCCGCAAATTACAACTTCCTCTGTTCATCAGATCATTTATATAGATGGAAAATAATAGCGGTCCTATCACACTCCCCTGGGGCACGCGTGACGATACACTCGTCTCTGATGAACACTCGCCGTCGAGAGTTAGGAAGTCTTCCAGCCATTCACATCTCTGTGATCCTATTCCATATGCTCGTATCTTCGCTTGTACACACACCGGAATTTTACCACGCAAGCAACCGTTGCTCGGTTGTCGTGTTCTAGTGAAGCTGATTCCCAAAATTAATTAATGATTCCCAAAAGAGTTTGTTCAATATTAGATGACAAATGTTGCAGACATGATACAAAAAACTAATACATATTGCAGAACAAGCTATGTTTCATTGGCAGAAAGAAGATGCAACAGTTCTACTAAGATACAGCCTACACTACACTTGTGCGTCCTATTTTGGGGTATTGCTGCGCATTGTGAGATCCCCAACTGGTGAGACTGACGGACGATTTAGAGAAACTTCAGAGAAGTACAACTCGTTTTGTATTATCGCAGTCACAGAAAGTATCTCAGACACAATGCTCCAGATAGGGTTGAAATTATTAAAAGAAAGGCGCTATTCGTTGCAGTGAGATCTATTTGCGAAATTTCTTTCACCAACTTTCTCTTCCGAATGCCAACATCTTTTTGTAGCACCCACCTACAAAGGGATACATGATCATCCTAATAAAATAAGAGAAATCAAATCGAACACATAAATATTTAGGTGTTCCTCTTTCCGCGAGCTGTTAGTCAATGGAACTGTAGAGAAACATTATAAAAGTGGTTCGATGAACCCTCTGCCATGCACTTCAATGTGGCTTGCAGAGTATCCATGTAGATGTAGGTCTGTGAGGCGCTATGTTGCGACCGTTCACCGTCGGGGGTTCGAATCCTCCCTCGGGCAAGGATGTTTGTGCTGTCTTTAGTATAAGGTAGTTCATAAGTAGTTTGTAAGTTTAGGGACTGATGACCCCGTAGTTAAGTCCCATGTTCAAATGCTTGCAAGAGTTTTACTGCATGCCATATTTTGACGCGTATAAGTGCCTCTCAAATTATATCCGAATAACTTACGAGGCAGAGAGATCATTTTGCCGGTGCTTTCAGTGATGTATGTTGTAACGTTTTACTAGATTTTTAAAGTAATTACATTTCATTCACTTTCAAACATAATACTCATCTTTTCAACATTACGATGTGTGGGGGTTCTGCTCGCTGCAAAATTATTCATCTGGGGCGTCGTGGTAGAAATAAATACTCGTAGGTACAAATTTTCACTTCTTCTTTAATTTATAATCAAACTGTTTCTCCACCAAAACATTACAACTTCAAAACGTATACAATGCAACAGAACTTAGCTGACAGAACTTCCATTTTAAAACAACAGACTGACATAGCTTCCAGAACACATTGGAAACGCCGAAACTCGAACTCCACCACGCAAGGCGGTGAGGCAAATATATAACATCGGCAATAATGACATCACATTACGCATTGTTCATAACAATTGAATATACTAATTTACAGCAAAACATTTCATGTACACAAAAATAATCACAATATAAAATGATAACTATACATACAATAATTTTAGATGGCGCATATCTTTTTAAGTCTTAATCGCGGTACTTGCTGTTTGACAACAAAGTGCGATGTTAAATGTCCATTAATTTGTTAATGAGTACATCATACATGTTCCTAAAATATATTGAACTATCAATTATATTGGCAATTCTCAAAATAAGTTCAAAATCTCACGTCAGTCAATATATACAAAGAATTACAATATTCAAATCTCGACTATTACATTAATTAACACAATTTACTGGTCAACACAACTTGTTTATGAGCCTAACATATATATAATGCTATTTATTTTTATGACTTTTTGTTTTACATGTCTTTTCTCTCTAGTTCTTGAAATAATGTACAATGACAAAACTATTGTTTATAGAACTCCCTGGAAAGCTTCTAAACGAATCTCTTAATTAATGAAATCTATCACTTGTTTTAATCACAGTATCACCGAGACACTGTCCTACACTGATTCCTAGGCTAGCTATTTCGTTTGTAACTAACTTCACATGCAACATATATCACTATTGACCCACACGATTCCGGGTCCGATGCAGACGGTATCCTACGATAAAATTGAGATGAGAGGGACAGCAATATTGTCACACTGTGCATTGTGCCCGCAAAGTGTGCTGTGAATAAAGTTAATAGTTAAAAACCTACGAATCAAAACGTCATGGCTGATGCTGAAATTTGACCACATGAACAGCGAAAGTCAAGGGTCCCAAGCTCGAATCCCGGTTTCTGCACATATTTTTAAAGTTCCCGGAAGTTTCGAAAATATAGAAAGCAATAAACATTTCTCCTTTCATAATTTTCTGGGAAGGGGTTGTCAGAAAAAGTTTGGAAATCGTTTCGAATTAAATGCAAAATTTGTTGGAAGTCGCTGAATGTTACCATTTTTTAGTACTGCATGAACAAAATTGGAATATTTGCGTGCCGTAGTCTTGGAGACAAACACAGTTTCTAATTGTAACACTACTCTTATAGTGTTGAACCGAAGATTTTACCTCTTAATGAATAGATTATGACAGCTTTTTAAATTTTAAAATTCGGTTAGTAATCACGCGAAATACTGAATATGAAATTTTTGTCGTCCCTGTAAGCCATCAGTAGGCCCCTGTAAGAAAACGTCCAGGACACGGAGTATCGTGTGGTGTAGTGTGGTAATTGTTCAACATGCACCGGCGACCTTGAGAGCAACTTGTAGGTGAAGGCAAAGAGCGACTTGTTTGCAGGGTGCCCCTTTGAATTATTCGATTTCTGTGGAGGAAGCAGTCAGGAAGAAATGGCGACGACGTGACTTTCATTGACGACAACGTGCGACCTCATATAGCTAAAGAAACTGGTAAGCAGTTTTGCTGGGATATCAGGGACCACCCAGCACAAGCCCAAGCAACTTTCTCATTTCTAGTCACTTGCCGCTGGACCTGGGAGAATGACGATTCGCCTCAGACCAGGAAATGAAACAATCTCTGCGACAACATGGCTGAACTCAGGACTCCTGCAGGGGTGGAAGGGGGGGGGAGGTATTTTAAAACTCAGCCCACGAAGCGACGAATGCCCGAACCGAAACTGAGACTATGTTAAACCATAACCTAATGTATGTTGCTGTGTTCCTTGCATGGCAGGTGGCCGCGGTGGCAGAGGGGACTGAGGCGTTTCAGTCACGGTCTGCACGGCCATTACGATCGGGGGTTCGAATCCCCCATCGGGCATGGATATTTGTGCCCTCCTTAGTCTTAGCTAGTTCATAAGTAGTTTGTAACCTTAGGGACTGATGACTCCGTAGTTAAGTCCCGTAAGTTCTACAAACATTTGAACATTTTTGATTTGAAATAAAGAGTACACATCTTACTGTAAACTATGTAACCTTAAAAAATTCATATTGCAAACCATTTACTATTTATTGTGTTTACAACGTGAACGGTTTCGGTTATTGACCATTATCAGAAAAGACTGATTACATTGGTACATTTTTGTCACCATATGTATGTCAAACAATAAAAGATATATAAAATGTCACTATAATGCAGCCTAGCATTGTTTTATTTTTTTTATCAAGACCTAATTTTAAATGACTTTTACGTATCTTTTATTGTTTGACACAGGTATCGTGACAGAATATGCACCAAAGTAATCAGTCTGTTTAAATTAATTTTCTGATGATGGATAATAACCGAAACTTGTAAAGTTGTAAATACAATAAACAGCTGATGGTTGACAATATGCATTTTTAAAAGTATATTACGGCTGTTAACACACATCTCAGTAAAAATTTGAACAGTATATAACCTTAGTTTGTGTTCACGTCTCGTATTAACAGACAACCCCCTTACTGAAACACTAAATCGGAAACGTACTACGTAAGTGACCTCGCCATTAATCGATAGAAACTACTTAAGTGCCACGTGTAGCGTGTTCTTAGCATCCTGCTTCAAACGATACCGTGAGAAGTGATTGTGATCTGTACTCTATCTCACTCTTCATAACACTTCCGGAAGGCTAATCAGCTCTCCGAAGAGGCTGTTGACTCATTGCATCTCGACACAGACTGCTGTCGATCCTGAAGTCATCTTCCTAGAGACGTAGCAGCTCGTTTGGAAAAGGAGCAAAAAAGAAAAAAGTTGCCGTTTGAAACAAATGAAGCGCGGCTAGCACGCCTAACCTGAGCCAGACTGGCGGTTGATCTCGCGACGCGACAGCTGCGCTATTCATTTGTTGCGAGCGGCAGCTTCCCTCCGCATTCTCTGCGGGTGTCATCGACGTATTGTGGTGCAACCAACGTGATCTTTCATGTTATTGATTCCATAGGAAATAATATGGGGCATCGGCAGATATATTGGGGGTGAAAGGTTTAAGTGGGCACCATCTGTACGATTCTTAACGTTTTCCGTTGGTCAGCGGCTTACTCTTAATGGTTCCATCTACTATTATATATTTATTCGTGTCAGGAGTGCCAAAGGAGACGAAAATTTCCTGTATAAAAAGTCGCGAGATTATGACCGTGCAAAGGTAAAATTGCGTAAATTGAAAAATATAACATTCATAGAATATATGACATCTACTGCGATTGGGCAAATCTGAAAATGTGTACCCAGCCGGGATTCGAACCCGGGTCTCCTGCTTTCTAGGCAGTTGCGCGGACCCCTACACCACTGGGGACACAGTGATCACCGCCCCTGCAAGCACTACCTGAGCACGCCTCCCGTCAGATACAAATTCCCAGCTTCGCCCTGCCCACAGTACTCAAACTCGTAGTTATGAACTAATTCCCGTAAGAGTAAGGGCTTCAAACTTTGCCCACCCCTCCCCACTAACGATAGGATCATTGCCCGTCACAGGCAACTGCCTAGAAAGCAGGAGACCCGGGTTCGACTCCCGGCTGGGTACACATTTTCAGCTTTGTCCAATCGCAGTTGATGTCATATATTCTATGAATGTTGAATAATAATAACTGCAGGATCAGAAGTGACGTCTGTTCTTTCGGAACAGACGCCACTTATATATATATATATATATATATATATATATATATATAATATGCCGGTGACGGGCAATGATCCTATCGTTAGTGGGGAGGGGTGGGCAAAGTTTGAATCCCTTACTCTTACGGGAATTAGTTCATAACTACGAGTTTGAGTACTGTGGGCAGGGCGAAGCTGGGAATTTGTATCTGACGGGAGGCGTGCTTAGGTAGTCCTTGCAGGTGCGGTGATCACTGTGTCCCCAGTTGTGTAGGGGTCAACGCAACTGCCCAGAAAGCAGGAGACCCGCGTTCGAATCCCGGCTGGGTACACATTTGCAGCTTTGCCCAATCGCAGTTGATGTCATATATTCTATGAATGTTGAATAATAACAACTGCAGGATCAGAAGTGACGTCTGTTCTCTCAGAAGAGACGCCACATGTATATATGAAAAATATAAGTCAAAGCAGGTAAATAAAATGCATACACAGGTAAAAGCAAAAGTGTAATACAATCAGTATTTACATAATGTACATTGTTTAAGCACACGCTGTGTCTCCTCCTAGTGCAATGCCGCATTTCTTCAGGTTGTCCTTCGATCTTCCGACGCCGGAGCGCAGTCTGTTTAAGGACTTCCATGTGCACCAGCCTTCTTTGTGACCAAGTGGAAGAGTTTCTTCTATTTTGAGTCGTTCCTGATGGTTGATATCTTTCTTTCCACAGTTCAAACCTGGCTATTCTGGGATCTATGTCATTTGGAGAAGACGACTGTAAAAACCTCTTCCTGGACTTCAGTCGGGATGGTGGATGCTGAAGTTCGTGCAGGGGGTGGGCTGGGTAATTGCAGGCATTTTGTCTCTCGTTGTTGGCAGCAATTTCGCGTCTGTTGCCGGGTGGGGCTACACCTGCGAGTGTATACAGGTTTGTATGGTGTGTAAGATGTACGGGACAGGGGAGATACCCCCAGACTTTAAGAAAAATGTAATAATCCCCATTCCAAAGAAAGCAGGCACAGAGAGGCGTGAAAACTACAGAAGCATCAGTTGATAATAATGGTTGCAAATTTTTAACACGAATTATTTACAGAAGGATTAAAAGCCTCGTAGAAGCCGACCTCGAGCAGAATCAGTTTGGGTTCAGGAGAAATGTAGGAACACGGGGGCGATCCTAACTCTATGGCTTATCTTATAAGATTAAGGAAAGGCAATCCTACATTTTTAGCTTTTGTAGATTTGGAAAAAGCTCTTGACAATGCTGAATGGAATAGACTCTTTCAAATTGTGAAATCAGCAAGAGTAAAACCTAGGGCATTGAGGGTTATTTACAACTTATACAAAAACCAGACAGCGGTTGTCAGAGTTGAAGGGCATGAAAGGGATGCAGTGGTTGGAAAGGGGGTTGTACTCTTTCTCCATTGTTATTCAATTTGTACATTGAGCAAGCTATAAAGGAAAGCAAGGAGAAATTTGGAGAAGCAATTAAAGATCAGGGTGAAGAAATAAAAACATTGCATTTTGCCGATGACATTGTAATTCTGGACCTGGGAGAGCAGTTGAACGGAATGGACAGTGTGTTGAAAGATGCATATAAGATGAACATTAACAAGAGCAAAACTAGGGTAATGGAATGCAGTGTAAGGAAATCGGGCGATGCTGAAGGAATTAGATTAGGTAACGAAACAATAAAGGAGGTAGATGAGTTTTGTTACTTGGGCAGTAAAATAACAAATGATGGTCCCAGTGCAGCGTTCTTGAAAAAAAGAAATTTCTCAACATCGAATATTGATTTAAGCCTAAGGATGTCCTTCCTGAAGGCATTTGTATGGAGTGTTGCCTTGTATGGGAGTGAAACATGAACGATAAACAGTACGGACAGGAAGAGAATAGAGGCTTTTGAAATATGGTGCTACAGAAGAATGCTGAAATTAGGTGGGTGGATCGCGTAACTAATGAGGAGGTAAAAAAAAAAAAGATAAACCAGTCAACAATCCGAACAGAATTGGGGAGAAAATGAGTTTCTGACATACATGGACTAAAAGAAGGGATCGCTTGGTAGGACACATTCTTAGACATCAAGGAATTGTGAATTTAGCTTTGGTGGGAATTGTATGGGGAAAAAATCGCAGAGCGAGACCAAGACACACATAGTAAGCAGATTCGAATGGATGTAGGTTGCCGTTCTTATGAGGAGATGAAGAGGCTTGCTCAGGATAGAGTAGGGTGGAGAGCTGCATCAAACCAGTCTCCGGACTGAAGACCACAACAACAACTACAACATGGGGGTTTGCTCGAAGCATCCTGTGGTCAACCTGCAGGTTTCACTGAGGGCTGTGTCAACTTTTTTTTGCAGAATTGTACCACACTGGAGCAGCATATTCGGTACTGGAGTAGCAGAGTGCTTACTGTCTGTGGTTGTTACATCTACTGAAGCTGAAGGGATTCGATGGGCCTGGGTAGTGAGAGACTGTGTAGCGCCTCCCCCACTTTAGGACAGGTGACACCCGAAATGCGACCGTCTGGTGAGAGTGTCGCGGTCACTGGGGCTCACGAGATTAAGGCCGGGTGAAGCCTCACAGCGAGGCTGGTCTCTGTGTCAGCGGGGAGCGCTCGCGCTCCAGAAACACGGCAGGCAGCAAAAGGCGAGCGCGGCCTCGTGCTCTTATCTGCCGCCGGAGATTACGGTAATTGGCGTAACAGCCGCGTCTGGGGCCGAGATAAGGCGCACTCGTCAACAAGCGGGCACCTGGGCACAAATTACGCTACACTAACGAAGGTCACATCGCAAGGTGTGTCAGGAGAGGCACTGCGAGGTGCCACACATAACCGAGCGTTACTCCCTCCAAAAGAAGGAAAAACAGTAGTAGAAAATTTACCAGAACCCGAATGTGGCGGCTGGTTGCAATGAAAGCGCAGCTGTTCACACGGGCCCAGTGTGGGGCAGCGGAACCACTTTGTTATTTGGCCCCTTATCCCACAGTCGCAGTTATATACGTCAAACACCGTCTTTTGGCACTGTAATTAGGAGTCTTGAGGCCAGAGGTGTGGCGTGGTAGAAGAGTCGGGTAGTAGTCTGAAATTGCCGAGTTCAAAGTTACTGGTCTCCTCACTTTTTGACCAAGTGAAACCCAGCTCACGCTATACGGCCACCACACCCGGAGGGGCAGTAGATTCAGACTTTCAATACAGTTCCGCACAGTCGCCTAATGGACAAAATGACAGCCTACGGACTATCAGACGGCTCACAGTGCTCACAAATCCCAAAAAGCCGGCGAAATTAGAAAAGGTTATAAAATGGGCTGAAAATCTGCACTTGGCGGTTTTCGGGGTCACTGATTAATAAGTCAAAATTTAGAGAAAAAATGGCGGATGAAATACGACAGAAAATCTCTTCAAAAACGTATTCAATTCGAGTGAAAGTATTGAATCGGAGGTTTTCGGGCACACATCATCGCATAAAAATGATAACTGCAACTGAAGTCGCAGGTAGTTGCAGCTAATTTTTTGATATGTTTCGAAAAAATGTCTTAGGAACAATTTCCATTCGGTTCAAGAGTCGACAAGAGATTTGACTTATTGCTTTTTTCAACAGGACTCCTCGGTATGCGACCAAGGATAGTACCTCTACTTTGATTAACTATTTAATACACGGTGAACAACAATTTCAAGTACACGTTCAAATTGTACTTACTCTCTGAACAAGACCTCATTTTGCAGAATCCAAATCTGTTAACTTTCCGCTATTCTACACGCGTCTGAACTTTGCGCTGCTTTCAACACTCGACGAATAAACAGTGCGACAGGCCCGAAGCTCACACACAAAGTGCGTTCCTGAGCCAGGTAGGGGTGATTACCTTGCATTTACGAGCATAACACATACCAGGTGTACCACTACAAGTATTCCAACCATTAAAAGTCCCTACTTTTGACCACCTTTTTGGGATTTGGGACCACTATGGCGGCTGTGTGACTGGGTTGGACACAGCACAGCGTAACATATATATTTTTCTGTGCCAACAGAACGCAGCAGACCGTTCTCAACTGAGAGAAGTGATTTCTTGTGTACCCCTGAGCAGTGTCGTGTGACCGTTACTTTTTTCACCTCGCAGGCATCATCGCAAGTTCACTGAGACGTTTTGCGGATGACGGAGTAGTTGTAGCATAACGCCGATTCGCAACGCTGGAAAAGTGTGTCGAATTGCAGGAGAATTTTGCAGCGTACCGAGTAAAGGTGCAGGGAACGACAATTGACCTCCAACATAAATTTAGCGTACTGCGAATATACTGAACCAACAGTTCTTTATTAGTATAGCGTAAGTCACGAGGTTTTCAGCCGGATTCTAGAGGGCCTTTCTTAGGTTATTTGGAACAAATAACCTAAATAACATAAATCAGAAAAAAATCTTTTATTGTAGGATTTCACTATCAGTAAAGCACATAATAATTAAACAATTTCGCAGCAGTTTCTTGATTTGAGAGTGGATTTAAAGCAAGCGTTCAAAATTTTCTTCCTGCATCTGACCATTTAAATTTCCTAGAAGAATAAACGGCGCCAGTAACTGGTCACACACAAAATCAAGTGGTTCTAAATGGTGAACTTTCTGCACATGAAAAGGAGACATTCCATTCTCATGCCGAATCCTACATACCTTAGATTGTGAAACGTACAGTCGGGTAGCAGGCGTCTTGAACGAGGTTTGCGCTCTACTGAATTAAGAATATTTTCCTTTTTGAACGTCAAGTTGTCTTTCGGAGTGAATACGAATACTGGGAACAGTACCAGTTTCTAGCAATACTCGATATGTTCCACTAAACGTTTTGGCACTTGGAAACCTGCAATTGGGATGACGACGGTGATATTCGGCAACTGCAGTTTTGCCATTACCATCACATAAGCCCAAAACGTACGCCATCTCTGCATACTCCTGCTATGAAAACTTGTACGGCATCACAAAGTGCACTGTACACAGGTGACAATGACAGTGAACAGTGACTGCAGTGTCAACAACGTAGCACTCACTTCACTTGTCTACCGTACTCTGACCGTGTGTTCATTGAACACGTGGCATGTTTCATAACTCTATTGTAGCTCCTTAATTATGCATCTGATTACATTACTATATTTACATTTTGGCCCACTTTAGGTTACGGTAGTAACACTACCAGTGGGCCTTTGTGATCGTTTTTTAACCGTTCATCTGACACGGGAACTCAATATATGAATTTGTAGAGGAGAAATTTCTCTACAACTTTGCTCTATTATGTTTCTTCATATCTCGCATCATTTCACAGATATTTGCAAAAATAACGGCGATTATGGGATGTCTGTCTGTCTGTCTGTCCGTCCGTCTGTCCGTAACGTGTTCCCACTTTTTAAGTCGAACCGTTCAACCGAACAGCACCAAATTTTAGACATAATTGTAGGCCGCCAGAGAGCAGAACCTCCATTTTTCAAATTTTTCGGACAAAAAATACGGTAGTAATACCAAAAAAAGCCGTTTGTAATATAATTGTAATTGCAAACCAACCGTTCATCTGACACGAAAATTGAATAACCTAATTGGTAGACGAGAAAATTCTCTAAAACTTCGCTCTATTATTGTTTTTTTTCATATCTCGTGTTCTTTGAGAGATATTTGAAAAAATAACGACGATTTGACAGCGTCCATTGACTTTACGAAAACCAGCCGTTCAGAGATGTCACGTGACATTCCTCGCCCAGAACTCTCTGTGGAATACACCATCTTGCGTAGCGTATTTGATGATTTTCTTATTATAACTTACACGTTATCATTTCAAAGCAATGGCGCAATGAAGAATTAACAAAAACACGTCGTTCTTCGTGCGAAAATGATAATGTAGTGTCTAAAAATGCCATATTACAATCAGTTAACAATTGCATCCATTGTACAAGATTAAGAAATGGATTTCGTAATTGTTCTCCGTAGTGTAGTGGGCAACGCGTTAGACTGTATTGCACATGGTCAATCGTTCGGAACCCAATACTACCAAAACCTTTTTCCTTTTTTTCCTAAAAGGGTTTCGGGTATTCTTATTAATTAAATAGAGCTTTGTTTTTGAATATTTGCAGTTGTGCAAATGTAAGGTTGCTCCCTCTAAAATGCGTGTTTTATTTCGTGAACATGTGAAATACGTAACAGCGAACTGAACAACAGTCTTCCGAAGCATATGCACGTAAACTGGGAAGATACTGTAATAATGAATATTCTGAACAACGTGCTGATACTGGTAGATTCGCATATAAAAGAAGTCCTAGATTTCTGTGGAAAGTGTAGTTCCTTAATGAAATGGAAGGGAAGTGTATACATTGCAACAAATTATTTTATTCCAAATAGTCTCAGATGTATCCTCCAGCAGCCGGGGAAACCTCGAGACTTACCCTGTATTTTACTCAACAGCAGGACAAACATTAGGAGCAGTTTCTCCATAAAGCATCTGGGAGTAGACATACGGGGAGATCTGAAATGGAACCAGCAAACAAAATTAATCGTGGGCAAGAAAGATTCATTGAACGAATCAACAAACAACGTTGGTTACAAAATATGCATTCAGCCGTCGTTTGCGGATTGCTCGTAAGTGTCAGATCCGTACCCGGTACTGGTAACAGAGAAGATCCAACGGAGAGCAGCACGCTTTGTTACTGGCTTATTACGTAAGCGCCAAAGATTCACGGAGGTGATTACGAAACTCCAGTGGCAGACACTGCAAGAGAGGCGTTCTGTGTCGATGTAGATCTTCTGTCAAACTTTCGAGGGCACACCTTTGTCGAAGAGTAAATTAATAAATTGCTGCCTTCTACATGAATGTCACGAAAATACCGCGACGATAAAATTAGAGAGATATACCGGCAATCGTTTTATCTATTTTTTTTTTTTTTCTCCAGAACCGTATGCAACTGGAATCGAAGAATTATTCTCTAAGTACCCTCCACCACAGACCGTAGATATCTCGTTTTATTTTAAAGCATCTTCAATATTCCTTGTAACAATACAATTTTTCTTATGCCTTTGTTTCATTTATGATATTGATCATGAAAAGTTGTCATGTTTTGCCTTGTATTGGCTTTTTCTCTCCGTAACTTGTGCGGTACTATATATGTACAATTCACTTATTGTGTCACTAAACGTTGACGTTATTCTTCTGTGAAAAGAGCTGGCATCTAGCCATTTCGATCATTTTCTTCCGTAATTGCGTGATCCATTTCTCTTTGTTTTGGTAGTAAAGGGACAGGGTACCCTTGCTTGTGATTGCATGTGTATATGTGCACACCTACATACACACTCCGCACTACTAGTCACTTCCCATACAGAACGAGGGCTGTTGTAAACGTGTGTGACGTTTATGCTCAATACAACGGTCCTCAACAGTCCTAATAGTTTGACCAACATATGATTTGCCACAGCTACATGCGATACGGTAGACACCCACCTTACGCAAATTTGCTGTGGCCGAACACTGTCTTGACACAGGTCACCCTATGGTATATGACAAAATGGAAATTCTGGCATGCACTACTGGGACTGATAGAAATAAAAGTAGGTGACAACCTTATGAATAGGGCTGGAGGCTTCTGCTTAAATTCCGCTTGGGATCCTGCTCTCTCACTTGTCAAAAAACAGAGGGAGAAAACTAATCCGACCTCATCTGTCGAGAACTGATATTTATTATCGATATCCTGACCTGTTTCATCTTTGGTTGTGTCGTCGCTGTGTGCTTGTTTGCTCGGTGTGTGTTGTCTTTCCTGGTTACTCATTGAAAACCGAGATTTGAAAGATAGTTGCACGTTGCTTCCTCACTGCAGTTTCGCCTTGAAAATGGCAGGGTGGTCTCCTGCCGAAATATCGGCCGTCGTCGATTTTGGTACCTGGCAGCATACCCGTAAGTTTTTCGAAGTAGTAATTACTGTTTGGCTCATTTGTAATTACGTGGAGGTGCTCAAGCAAGCAACGCCGGAGTGATACAGGAGGTTGTATTTTTTCTTCAAGCTGCACAAGCGCCGTGGCGGTGACGGCGAACGGCATTCCACTGCGAGGAAGAAATCCAGACCGCAGAAGGCACTTGGGAAGTCATCCCGCTGTGTTGCTGCCGCCCGCTTCCTCAATTACTCCACAAGTTCTGCCGTTATTTCCCTGCTCTTATTTGTTCCTGTTGCATCAGTCAGTTATTTGGAAATGTTGAGGAAATTCGGCGAACTCGACAGATTAGGGAGCTGCGAATCTTCATTTCCAAAGACCTAAAAGGATGTAGTGAGTCCCGTTTCAAAGTAATTAGCTGAAATAACTACGTATTTACTTAGACGTCTTCGCTGAAGCAGTTTAAATTATCGTTTGTTTGTTACACTGAACATATAAATCAAGAGTAAATTGGAAGCACGATTATTTATCTATGAAAAAAGGTATTGAATTCCTATGCACGAAACTGTTGCAGACTGTATTTAGGGTGATCCCGGGACGATGTTAGAAACTTATAAGAGACTGGGATGGAAGGGAGAAGCGAAATACACTCAAGTGCCGCCTTAGCTTTGCGCAGCGTTCAAACTAAAGCCTAAGTCTGATGACCAGCGGCGGATCGAGGGTTCGACTCTGGAGGAGGTCACAGACTGCTGTTCGTCTTTCGGTCGGCGCGGGGGAGTGGCCGAGCGCATTGAGGCGCTATGCTCCGATGCGCGAGACCGTTTGCCATTGGGGGTTCGAATCCTCCCTCGGACATGGATGCTTGTGCTGTCTTTAGTATAAGCTAGTTCATAAGTAGTTTGTAAGTTTAGGGATTGATGACCCCGCAGTTAAGTCCCATAAGCTTAACAAACATTTTGTCTCTTGGTCATTGTCATCACTATTCCACTACGCCCTCCCCCATAATGCCACCCGAAAACATCCCTTGCCGGTACCTTTAATTTCAGCGTATCACATTTGTGTATGATTTTAATATCTATAAAATATTTTCTGTTTAATACAAATATTTTTAATTGATTGTTCCGTAATATATGCGATCTTTCAATGCACTAACGATATTACCTAATATTTGTTTACGTCATTAAATAGCACAGTTCATCAGTGTAATAACCTAATCAATAAACTGACATTCTCCACAACCTTGCGAACTACACTCGTCAAACAGAACTTAGATAGGATCTTCGATAACCTCATGATTTGCGCTGTGTGGACTCACTGTTATACCTTGTACCACGACTGGGCTTTGTATGCAGAATGTGGCTATACGAGTGTAGTAAGGAGAGGATTGCTGAATATTTCCATGTGGGTTGTTCAAAAAGTAATTGCAATAAGTGAATAATATCTTACTAGGACTTTTTAAGTGGCTAATCTGATGTATAATAATGAATGAAATTAATTTCAAAAATAAATACTCCCGCAACTTTTAGAACACACTTCGTATCTGAAAATAAAAATGTTTCGATTAAAAAGTTTTTTTGGCGGAAGGGGGGGGGGGGGAGGGGGAGGATTATGACCGCTAAGACCCTCCCCTTGGATCCGCCATTGATGATCATCGTCACAAGGGCTGCCGTTGTATTTTGCGCAATACCAGCCGGGTCCAAAAAATGTTCAAATGTTTGTAATTCTATCGGACCAAACTGCGTGGTCATCAGTCCGTAGCTTACAAACTACTTAAACCTAGGTAAACTAACCTAAGGACAACATACACACCCATGCCCCAGGGAGGACTCGAACCTCCACGGCGAGCAACCGCGCGCTCCGCAGTGAGACGCTTTAGACCGCTCGGCTACTCCACCGCGGCCAGGCGGGTCCAAAAAGTAAGTTTCGCTATGTTTAAAAAAACAATGACAACATAGTTACGTACAAGAAAAATTTTACTGACAATAGATACAACAATGTTTAAGCTATTTTTTGACATAGTCGCCAAAAGAATGGAGACATTTGTAATATCGTGTGTCCTACTTTTGTCATTCTGAGTTGTAGAAGTCTGCAGCCTTTGACGAAGCAACGTGTGATAGGTGTGATGAGCTCTTCGTCATTGTGAAATTACAGTTTGGAGGACAGAAAATTTTTTGTAGTAAAGAAAAGGATGGAAATCGTGGTAACTACGTAGAAAAATAGCTTTATAATTGCTGTACCTCTTGTCAATAGAGTATCTATGATACAGTAATAATGAATTCAATTAAAGTGCACAAGCTGCTCCATTTACAACAGTTGTTCACAATGGCGGCCTCTGCTGTCATTGCGCCGCGGTGGAGTGACCGAGCGTTCTAAGGCGTCTTGCTGCGGATCGCGCGGTTGCTAGTTGTCGGAGGTTCGAATTCTCCCTCGGGAATGGATATGTGTGTTGTCCTGAGTTTAGTTTAACTAAATTTCAATAAATGAAATTAATCGCAATTTGCGATGTTGTGGCATCACTGTATTAGGTTTAGATGGAATGCCCAAATGTGGCGAATGAAAATTTGTGCCCGAGCGTGATTCGAACCCGGGATCTCCTGCTTACTAGGCAGACGCGTTGACCACTCAGCCATTTTTTTTATTTCTTTTATTTATTTATTTATTTTAGGGCCTCCTTACCACCCCTTCAGTCCGGCCTTACGCTCACCATGTATCGCCTTCCTCGGCGTCGGCTTCAATGCCTTCAAAGGAAAGAAATTGGCCTTCTGCCACATATAGTCTCTTTCAATGTTCCAAATTACATTTTTTTTTTTCTTTTTTGAGCGATGTGATTGCGTGTCTTCTTCAGCGTGGTGTCAACCACAAAGTTCGTCTTCTCGAATGTTGTGTCGTTTTTCTTTCTTCAGTGTTCCCTATCGTAATTGCTTTTTGTCTTCTCTTAACTTCGGGATTCACTTGCCAAAATTCGCGCAATACTTCCGTTGCTCAGGGCTCGTGGACCCTTCTCCATTCCATCAGCAACTTACATAATAAATAAAACAAAGGATGCATCGATTACCTGCAGGCCATAATAATAGAGAAAATAAAGTTCGTAACAAATAAATGTGCGTGATGTCGGAATGGAAATGACTTCTCGATGCCTACGGTGGCACGTCTTCACTTGTCATCAAGTTGAACTAAAATCATTGTATTCAAAAGTGAGCAACTGTTCATTAGACTACCGGACTGTAGTACTCATCAAAGTTTCTCATTCGCATTCCGTGTCTGTTATACTTATTGCGCAGTGGAAGCTTGCTCGCCTACCGCAGAGCAATTAGTAGGAAGTTTTGGAAGCGTTTTTTGTATGTTCGATATCTCTGAATCTTGCGATGTTCACTAGAGATGTAGAACAAAAAGTCTTCATGCGTAGTACACAAAGTGACCCATGAGCCAGGTATAACTATTATGTTTTGCTCCGGGATAATGGTTCCATTCAGGTAAGAGTACGTCATTTACGGATACTGTGGCCTCAGATGTCCTTGTCATCAGCGTCAGATTTTTCCGTGTCCAGTTCCATATGCGTATTTTCTCCCCGCAGATAAGTAAATGGCATCGAGGACACAGTGACCAGCCCGACTGCAGAGGACTCTTCCCTGCACGTCTCCCGCCACACACAAATCTCCATTCGCTACGCTGTCTCTTTCCTATACCACAGTTTGGTATTCCATCTAAACCTAATACAGCGATGCCATAACATCGCAAATTGCGATTTATTTCATTCATTTGAACGCTGTAATTTGCCAAAAATATATATAATTAGTTTCAGTAGGTTGTAAGCCTAGCGACTAATAACCAAATAGTTAAGACCCACAGAGTTACAAACGTTAGACTTTTTACGGCCACAGGCGGCTGCACGAAGCTGTGTAGTAGGCGCTCCAGCATCGCTGCTGTCGTTCTGACGACGTCGCAGCGGCGAGAATTCTGGCCAGCAGGCCCTAAGCAGTTTCGACGGCGTCCCGTGCCCGAGTCCTGTGAAGTTGGCACCCCTTTTTTGGAAAATGTAATTTTCTCCGAGTTCTAGACAGATATGTAATAGTTCTAGAGTTCTCTGTACAAAATACGAAAAATTATCACAAATTTTAGTTTTTTTTTCAAAATAATTATTTGCCTATTAGCGCAAACATATTTCTGATCACAGTCATAAATAGCTGTCAAAGAGTTCTACAGGAAATCCTAATTGCATTTTTCTGTACAGATTATACTTTTATCGTGGCCGATAGTCCTGGTATTTGCTGTGGTGGCCACCACCGACACCCCTCAAAACGCTTCAACCTACTTGTTAATGTTTTTTCTTCATCAGTCGCATGACTGATTTGCTACGCTCAGGGACAATTTTCTTCCCTTTTGGAGCTTCTTCATATCAAAGAACCACTTGCATAATACGACCTCCATTGTTTATTGAACACGCAAAAAATGTTCAAATGTTTGTAAATCTATGAGACTTAACTGCTTGGTTATTAGTCCCTAGCTAACCTAAGGACAACACGTACACCCATGCCCGAGGGAGGACTCGATCCCCCGACGGCCGCGCGCACCGCAGCACGGCGCCTCAGTGTCCGCGGCTGTTGGAGACGTTCTTTCTCCTTTCTTCGGTTACAGTTTCCAAACCCCGGCGCCGCCGCAGGTAGTTCCCCGGTGTGTGAACACACATCCTGCCGTTCTGTTTCTGCCTGTTATCACAGTTTTCCACACATCCCAACTTCCTCACTTCCTATCTGCTTCAGTGCATTTCTGTGGCGTTACAAGCGCTTCACTTGCCTTCTTTTCTGATTTTCTCTCGCGCATTCAGTTAGTATCATATAATTCAGTCATCCAGTGGAACATTTCCATAAATTTCTTCCTCAAATTAAGGCCATGTTTCAAACTAGTACACTTGAAGATTAAATTTATACTGAATTTTGTGGCGGCTCATAGTATGGAATATGAATATAAAACCGGCGTTTCGAACTGAGGGAGGCCTCCGAAATGTCGCCTCTATGGATTAATGTATTTTACACCATGAGGCGGTACAAAACGCAGATAATTTTAAATTATCTTCTTTATTGAATTTTCAGGTGTCCGGCAGGTTACATCGTAATTTCTCCACAATATTTCGGGAAAAAAAGAGGTTGCTATCTTTGGACACCAGAGAATTCTATAAATACGCCAGGGCTGCGGAGAATTCCAGCGCAGTCTGCGAAGCCATATTAAAGGCTGCGCGGTCGCTCCCTCCGGAGTTTCGAGTCCTCCCTCGGGCATGGCTCTGTGTGTGTTCAAAATGTTCAAATGTTTGTTAAGCTTAAGGGACTTAACTACGGGGCCATCAGTCCCTAAACTTACAAACTACTTATCAACTACCTACAACTAAGGACGGCACAAATATCCATGCCCGAGGGGGGATTCGAACCCCCGACCGTAGTGACCGTGCAGACCGTGACTGAAGCGCCTCAGTCCCCTCGGCCACCGCGGCCGGCATGTGTGTGTGTGTGTGTGTGTGTGTGTGTGTGTATGTGTGTATGTATGTATGTGTATGTGTGTGTGTGTGTGTGTGTGTGTTTGTTTGTTTGTTTTGCCCTTAGCATAATTTACATTTGTTTGTAACTCTAGGGTCTGATGACCTCAAAATTTCGGCCCTTTAACATTACAAATATTTAAACATATTTTTTGTTTAGAGATCGTGTAAAATATTAATTCCAAGGAGATTACCATCGTCAGGTTAAACTGGTAGCTCTTCCTATCACTGTAAGATCGCTGTTTATCTGATGTGTTTGGTTCTTATTTAACAAATGTATTATAACTGTTCTTTAAGTAGCTGTATACAAACTCGTATTATTAAATAATTCTTACGTTGTCGATATGTGACATTTGTTTTGCCCTTTTAATTAATATACGTGAATAGCAGACTTTTAATTTGTTGAATTTTGTAATACTTGTAGTAATATTTTTGGATTTTTGAAACCACTTATAAATTTTTCTTCGGAATTGTCAAAAATTTAGACAGTATAAAAAAGTTATCATTACAGTCTCATTGCGCGTTTATTCACTTCAAAACTAGTTTTCGGCTTATTAGGCCATCATCAGGAGCCGCGGTGGAATGGCCGAGCGTTCTAAGGCGCCATGCTGCGGAGCGGACGGTGCTCGCCGTCGGTAGTTCGATTCCTCCCTCGGGCATTGGTATGTGTGTGTTTCCTTACCATATGTTACTTCAAGTAGTTTGAAAGTCTAGGGACTGACAACCACAGCAGTTAAGTCCCTTAGATTTACAAACATTTTTTGATAATCATCAGGAAGCAAGATCTAGCGTCGATAAGAAACGCTAGTTCTTTGATTTTCGAAGCACGTCTTAGGTTACGACTTGTGTTGAGAAGTTTTCAGATTCTTGTCATATTAAAGATGGTGATCAATAAAATTGCTTATTGTTATTTACTACCATTTGGTTTAAGAAAGACCAAAATTATGCACATTACGAATGCTACCTAAATTACGTAACATTTTTTTTTCAATCGATGGTACCTATTTTTGTGGAGTCATGGCCTTTCTTTTGAACTGTCAAAATGTACACTTGATACATTTGCTGTGCTTCAAGCTGTGCTTCAGACATTACGGTTTATATATTGTGTTACATTTGAATATGGAATACTTAATTACACTGCGTTATAGTTTTACAATTTTTATTGTTTTACTGTTTTTTGGGGGAGCGGGGAGAAGCGAACAAAGTAGGTAAAGCAACTTTGTATGTAAATAAAATGGAAGTGTGGTGGTTAATACGTTCTGTGGTGGTTAATACGTTCTGTGGTGGTAAGTTGCCTGAGTGGATTGCATTATGTGACTCTCAATAGTGGGGACGTTGTCAGCTGTAGTTGGTCATTTAGAACCCGGTGAGGATTTTTAGCATCATGTTTGTTCTCTTAGAGTGCTTCTAACAGGTTTAGTTTTTCACCTTTGTTGCCTATATATAGAACTTTGGAATTGACATCTGTGACCTTCATCCAGAGAATGTGTTGCATATGTAGACTCTTTTGTGATCAGCTACGGTTATCTTCAGTTAACTGGTATGTAAAGTCCTGCCTGTTTGTCCAATGTATGCTTTGTTGCAGTCATTGGAAGTGATTTTATAAACCCCACCGACGAGACGCGTCCAGAAAGTAAGTTCCGTTTGGTAATAAAATGAAATTGTACACAGATACAGAAGAAATTTTTATTCCACAAAATTCTACATCTCTTAAACTACTTTTCCACATAACTGCCGAAATTTTGTTGGCTCTTCTCATAGCGTGCCACAAGTTTTTGCATGCATCCTTCACAGAAGGTTGCCGCCTGTATATTCAACCATATGGTGACAGTTCTTTATCATCGTTGAAGTGTTGACCATCAAGGACAGATTTTAGGTGTATGAAGAGATGAAAGTCGCTAGGAGAGAGGTCCGAGCTGTATGGAGGATGATCAAACAGGTCCCATTGAAATTTCCGTTAGAATTGTTTGGTCACATTCGGTGTGTGAGGTCAGGCATTATCGTGAAAAAAAAATCTTTTGACAGTAATCCTCTTCTTACACCTAAAATCTGTCCTTACTTCCTTCTTGCAGAAGAGAGTAGATCTTAGCTGAGCACTCACTGCATTAGCTTTGCTGCACCTCGATTCCAGTTCTTTCACTATGTTTCCATCCTGTGAGAAAATACATAAAAAATGTTCAAATGTTTGTATAGTTTATGGGACTTAACTACGGGGTCATCAGTCCCTAAACTTACAAACTACTTATGAACTACCTTATACTAAAGACGGCACAAATATCCATGCCCGAGGGGGGATTGGAACCCCCGACCGTAGTGGCCGTGCAGACCGTGACTGGAGCGCCTCAGTCCCCTCGGCCACCGCGGCCGGCATAAAATACATCCCAGGTACTTGAAACTGTCTACCTGTTCTAACTTTGTTCCTCCTATGTGGCACTCAATCTGTTTGAATCTCTTTCCCACAGATATTACTTCCGTTTTGGAGATGCTGATCTTTATATCATAATCCTTGCACCTCTGATCGAGCTCTGAAATATTAGTTTGCAACCTTTCTATCGAATCGGCCATTACAACTAAGTCATCCGCATATGCGAGACTGCTTCTTTTGTTTTGACCTATTTTAATCCCGCCCTGCTAGCCTATAGTTTTCAACATATGATCCATAAATAGTATGAACAACAGGGAAAAGAAAAAAAAAAAGAAAGAAAAAAAAGGAACACCGTTTAAAACGCGGCGTCGCGGACAGGGCGAACTGGTTAATGCCACGCAGCCCTATAAGGCGCCGCTGGTCTCCGGTCGGCCGTGAATGAAGAAGTACCTGCTGCGCTCGCTGTCAATGGCGCACACGCGGGGGACCGAACCGGGGACCGCGGGCTGCGGGGCGGCGGCATTCCTAGCAGCCGCTGTGATGGACGACTCAGGCTGCAGGTCTCATTAGTCAGCGCAAGGCATCCCGCTCTGCAGGGAGCGCCAGTCACAGGCTCTGCGAGCCGCATAGTACAGTGGACAACTCTTTCCCTAATGCCGAAGGCGGGCAAACACAGTTTTATTCGTGCACAATTAGTTTTGGGCTCGCCAGATTCCGAGTCATCAGGGAGGAAAAACATAGCATTCGTGAAGAAGGCTACTCGTCTGCCTGAAACCACACTGCGGTATCAGGTCAGATAACATACACCGTACACATAGTAACGTATTTTATCCAGAAATTCCAAGAGTCGAAGAGAGAGATTGCAAAATGCCTTGTCGCAGTTGTCGGCGTACTGCAAGGAAAATTCATTGAAACCGAACCCAGCAAAGACCCAGGCGTATGCCTTCCATTTGAAGTCGAAGGAAGCCAGCAGGAAACTACAAGTAAAATGGGATGGTTTCTCTATAGAACACACAGCCCAGCCAAAGTACCTTGCAGTAATACTTGACTAGTCTCTAACATACAAGTCTCATTGTCAAAAGACCCGAGAAAAGACAGCGACCAGGAATCAACTCCTGATGAAGCTGACAGGAAGTAAATGGGGAGCTAGCCTCCACTGTAATGATACTCGTAATTTTCTGTTATACTCGTTTTCCATGAATATTTAAAAGGGTTTTTATTTTTTTACTTTTATTGTACAAAAACTTTATAAAAAATCTGTACTGAATTGTTGGGATCTGATTTCTTACTACTTTCTGTAAAAATATTTGTTGCTATGTTTCAAGTTCAAAGCTAGGTCAGCCAGGTAAAATTTTAGTTAAAGGCCCGTAGTTCGTATGAGTATCATTATAACACAGCTCCATATAATTCTTGGTCAAATGATTTTTAGTTTTATTTTTAAGTTAGTATTTAACAAATTTATATGAATCGGGTGCAGACAGGTGTGAAAATTACAGAACCATCCGTTTGATAAGTCATGTTTGCAAAATTTTAACACGAATTATCTACAGGAGAATGGAAAAGCTGGTAGAAGCTGACCTCGGGGAAGATCAGTTTGGATTCAGGAGGAACGTAGGAACCCGAGAGGCAATACTCACTTTACGTCTTTTCTTAGAAGATAGATTAAGGAAAGGTAAACCTACATTTTTACCTTTTGTAGATTTGGACAAAGCGTTTGACAATGTTGACTGGAATACACTCTTTCAAATTCTGAAGTCAGCAGGGGTAAAATATAGGGAAAGGAGAGTTATTTACAACTTATACAAAAGCCAGACGGCAGTTATTAGACTCGAAGGACATGGAAGGGAAGCATCAGTTGGGAAGGGAGTAAGACAGGGCTGTAGCCTTTCTCCGATGTTATTCAATTTGTACATCGAGCAGGCGGTGAAGGAAAGCAAGGAAGCCGGCCGCGGTGGCCGAGGGGACTAAGGCGCTCCAGTCACGGTCTGCACGGCCACTGCGGTCGGGGGTTCGAATCCCCCCTCGAGCATGGATATTTGTGCCGTCCTAGTTCGTAAGTAGTTCATAAGTAGTTTGTAAGTTTAGGGACTGATGACCCCCTAGTTCAGTCCCTTAAGCTTAACAAACATTTGAACATTTGATTTTGCTAACATCGAATATTAATTTAAGTGTAAGGAAGTCTTTTCTGAAGGCATTTGTGTGGAGTGTTGCCTTGTACGGGAGTGAAACATGGACGATAAGCAGTGCGGACAGGAAGATAATAGAGGCTTTTGAAATGTGGTGCTACAGAAGAATGCTGAAGATTAGGTGGGTAGATCGCATAACTAATGAAGAGGTACTGAAGAGAATTGGTGAGAAAAGGAATTTTTGGCATACCCTGACCAATAGAAGGGATCGCTTGGTAGGACACATTCTTAGACATCGAGGAATCGTAAATTTAGCATTGGAGGGAAGTGTGTGGGGTAAAAATCGCAGAGGGAGACCAAGAGATTCGTATAGTGAGCAGATTCAAGTGGATGTGGGTTGCCGTTTTTATGAGGAGATGAAAAGGCTTGCTCAGGATAGAGCTGCATCAAACCAGTCTCCGGACTGAAGATCATAACAACAACATATGGAACCTATCACCCTGCATTTATTCCGATTTCGAAAAATACTGAAATATGATTATAGTAAAATTCTAGCCTTACACACGGCTTCAGTATCTATAAAGCATCATTGAATGTAGTAACAAGTCCCTGATAAGTTAACTGATTTTTAAGAAAAATATTCTTAAATAATTCCAATATCACTGATATCTTATTCCTGAATGAAAAATTATTAAATACAACTTCCCTTTTATTTTTAGAAAATGTTTCACTTGGAAATCACTGTCCTTACTTAGCCACACGTTTCAGTCACAATTTTAATTTCTCGCTTACGAACCTTGAGATTGCCACTGAAGTTCAGGAAGGCTGAAAAATAAATTATATTAAAGTCTTTTTCTGTCTTGTACCTCCCTGCCCTGATTTCTAATAATTATTACATTTCATTTTGCCGCGAAATCTTTGCGGCGTTTGGCAATCTCGATCGTTCACCAATGGCAGCGTCCGCTGGTAACATTTTAGCTGGATCTCCTCACATACACTTTTAAAGGTGATAATTGGGTTATTTGAAGTCCAAATGATGTAAATTCAAGTTTAAAATATATCGTTATATTTTGTATCACTTTTAAAATAATTCAGATTACACACCTTTTCGCGTCGTTGGTTCCATTATCGTACATTAAAGAAAAAATGTAACAGCGCTTTTACTATCGCAAGCAAACGACACGAAAAGGACAAGCACAAGACAAGACCAGCCCGATTCTTTTTCATACATCTTCTTATATAGTAATTATTTACAAAGATCACAATAATTATGATTGTCCATTTGCAATCATTATTTTCTGTGCGTCACATGAATTTCTCTGGTTACAAGCATCGTTTACACTAGTGGCACGTCGAAACACTTCATTGCTTACAACAAAAGTTTATTCTTCACGAACAACCGTCAAAAATTGGAAGAACATTATACCACGTGATCAGAACGACAGCTGAAGCAGTGTGTTTTTCCACAGCTGAGTATGGATGTCCAGCGTGGAACAGATCTCCACACGCGAGAGAGGTGAACACCGCCCTCGACGAAACATGTAGAGTTATGACTGGCTGTTTGAAGGCGACGCCACTGGGAAAGCTGTGTAAAGCGGCTGGTTGTGAAGCAGCTGTAACTCGACGACTTGCTTTAGAACATATGGAAAGATTTAGGCAATCATTCTATGATAGACACCCTCTCTATGAAGCACCAGAGCCACTGAGGCGACTGAAATCCCAAAGAAGTTTTCTGAGGTCTGTCCCCATGGAACCACCAGACAAATATCGACTAACTTAGAAACCCCCACCAGGGTCTCCCTTGGACTGGAGAAGCTGGAAGTCTCTGAACTGTCTCAGAACAGGAGGCGCCCCTGTGAAGACGAACCTAGTGAAATGGGGAATCATCGACCAAAGCGACGTCAGATGTAACTGTGGGTAGAGACAGGATATGGAACATCTCCTGACGAGTAAGAACTGCCCAAGGACCTGCTCCCTTGATGATTTATGGAACGCTAGAGACAACGCCATAGATGTGGCCCGATACTGGGCTGATGTGCTACGACATGGATTCGGACACGAAAAAGTGAGTAAGTATTTAAAAAAAAGGTAAAGCCGTCAACAATCCGAAGATTGGTTTGAACACCACAGTGCTTTACTAGGCATGGTCCTGTTTGGAGGTGGTATTACGTTGCCTTCCTCCGACCTTGGAACTGACTTACCCAGCCAGTTATAGGGGGACCTACAGGTTAACGTGGGTTCCGAACCACGGTGCTACTCGGTATTTTTCACATGAGCAATGCTGCCAGAGGTGAAAGAAGTGGAAAGTGAGAGATAAAAATCCTAGGACCTGGCGGGGATCGAACCCGCGACCTTTGGTTTTGTAGTCTGGCACTCTACCACTGTGCAACCGAGGCGCACATTTTAAAAAATATCGCTATATATAGCGATATGATTTGGAACAATATATCGATATTAAAATATCGAGTGTCGACATCATAAGTATATATTATATTTTTTCACAATTTTTACTTCAAACTAATTTTTAGGTACAGTAGATCGTGTTACTTTTACTGTGTGAAGGAGTCTCAAGGCCAAATGACAATGCCCATCACCGTCACGTCAAGGCTTCTCCGGAAGAAACGTTGGATTTGGCGGAGTGGGGGAGAGGATGTATTATGGCAAATGTTGATGCAATTGGCTCTGGGCGCTACTAACGGAAACTGCAGCGTCTCTGGCGTGGCCACCAATGAAAAATCAGAACAGTCGACGGGAATAATCCAGCATGTGTCGAAACCGAACGACGGACTCGTGGACCACCTTTATAGCGCTTGGTGCTAATCATGTCTACATCTACATAGATACTCTGAAAATCACATTTAAGTGTCGGGCAGAGGGTTCATTAACCACTTTCATAACTTTTCTCTACCGTTCCATTCTCTAATAGCGCGCGGGAAGAAAGAACACCTAAATCGTTCCGTTTTCGATCTGATTTCTCTTATTTTATTGGGATGGTCATGTTTCCCTAAGTAGGCGGGACAAAAAAGGACAACAAATACACCCATGCCCGGCGAAAATCTGAGATTTCCAATATGAATAGAGATCAAATACATGAAATACGGTAAATACGTTCTCACGTAAGGGAAAATATGAATTTGTCTTGTAAAGCCAATACAGATTCGATGAAAGAATGCCAAATCTTTAAGAGTCTTCAAAACAAAACGGTTTCCTTCTGACGGTATTTCCTCGGTTCTCAGCCAAGTAACAGCGTCTTCTAGGATAGAGAAGCAGCAGGAAAGTCGTCGAAACGTTGCATATAGGTGACAGCCGTCGTCATTGATATTCCGAAAAGATTTTGTGTGTGAAATACCCCGAGAAACTGTATTTGAGTGCTTAGGAACTGCACAACTGGTTGACGCATTTTACTGGGTTATCTCAAGCCACAAAACTACGTCGCAAGTGCGTAATCAGGACCACAGTGATTGACATGTTTTCGAGATAATTGATTGACAGACACAATAACTACACTGTTTCCGTTTACCACTCGTGATAGCCTTACCTTGTCGTATACTGCATTACAGTCGACAATATATGGTAATAATAATAATAATAATAATAATAAAATTGAAATATTTGTGAACCAAACTGCTATGATCACCAGTCCCTAGACTAACCAACTACTTAAACTAAATTACACTAAGGACAACACACACACACACACACACACACATACAAAATGGGCAAAACACCTGTGACATATGTGATATATGGAGGGACACCTGTATTGTGAAAAAACCATGAAAAGGAAAAATCTAAAGCAAGAGGATGAATACGAAGGAGCAGCTCAGTGTTTTTTTTATTATTTTATTTTTTGTGTATATATTTATTCTTCTTCTTGTGGAATGTGAACGAAAAAAGCATTTACTTACTTACTGTTTGCTATTGCTATAACAGAGCTAATATATTAATAACTGTAAAACCTGTAAATACTGACCAATAAAAGTAATAAACGATGGAAAGAAGGGAGGAGGAGTCGAACCTCCGGCAGGAACGACCGCCCAGTCCGTAGCATGGCGCGCCGATCCCGAGCGCCTGACGCCTAAAACTGATGATGTTGAGCCAGCTCCAGAGACGTCTCACTTTGAAGAACCACCTTCAAATCACAGCAGGCAAGGTAAACACTAGGATCAACATCTTACAGCATTTAGCTGGATCAACTTGTGGAATGGGAACTAAGATTTTGTAAGCAACTGTTTTCCGTCTAGTCCACCCTACTGCTCCCACCTGGCAGTACAGCGCTCACGTGAGAGATGTCGACGTCCAACTAAACGGGGCAGTAGTGATGGGAACAATCGAATGAAAACAATCGATTCATTCGGTTGTTGGAAAAAAATCGATCATTCGGTTGTAGTTTCTCGTATCGGTTGAATTATTCATTCATTCTTTTGAGTGAAACCAGTCAGTGGGAGCAACCGAATGAAACAGTCAGTCGGTCGTAGTTTTACTATGTTGGATTAATATTCGTTTATTTTTTTCGAATGAAAGTAGTCTGTGGGAACAACTGAATGAAAACGTGCGACACTTTTGCAGTTTTGTACATTGACTGAATTGCCCATTCTTTCTTTTCAAGAAATTATGTACTGAATGAAGTAACTTTTCGTTTTATAATATACAGTAAGAGTGATTCATATTTTGTTGTAGATTAAATTGTTTGAGGTGCCATCAACGAGTCACTAATTAGATGTCATATCGCTGGAGCAGGCCTGCGATCACTTTAATTTCCCACCTCAGACTTCAAAAACGCCGATCATGTCGGCCCGATCAGATTACTTTCGCAGACACCCACCTCGGGGTACCGAGGGGAGCGGGGACACGAGAGGGGGTGCTGCCTCGCTTGTGTTTTCACTGCTGACAGCGCTAGTCCAGCAGGAGCGCGCCGAACTCCACACAGCAGTGTCCGGCGGGCGGGGCGGGGCGTGCCATCGCCGATTGTTGTCGGTTTCTTAAATGTCTCAATAAAGAAGCGTGGAAACTACAGGGTGTTCCAAAATGATCTCTACAAGTTTAATCTCGCATACCGTATCTCCGAAGTGGGAACAGGTAGAAACGTGCGGTTTGCGGCTTCTTGTTCATACATACCTAAGGTTCTAGCAGGACAGAGTTAAGTATGTTAACTTTGAGCATACTTGCTAGATCCAAATTCTAAGATCACTAAAACATTTCAAAAGCCTCTATCCACTTCCTGCCCGCACTGCTTATCGTCCATGTTTCACTCCCGTACAAGGCAACACTCCACACAAATGCCTTCAGAAAAGACTTCCTTACACTTAAATTAATATTCTATGTTAGCAAATTTCTCTTTTTCAAAAATGCTTTTCTTCCCAATGCCATTCTGCATTTTATATCCTCTGTACTGCGACCATCGCATGTTATTTTACTACCTAAGTAACAAAACTCATCTACCACCTTCATTGTTTCGTTACCTAATCTAATTCCTTCAGCATCGCCTGATTTTCTAAGACCGCATTCCATTATTTTTGTTTTGCTCTTGTTAATGTTCATTTTGTACGCTCTCTTCAACACACTGTCCATTCCATTCAACTGCTCTTCCAGGTCGTTCGCTGTCTCTGACAGAATTACAATGTCATCAGCAAAACGCAATGTTTTTATTTCTTCCCCCTGAACTTTAATCCCTATTCCAAAATTTTCCTTGCTTTCCTTCATCGCCTGCTCAATGTACAAATTGAATAACATCGGAGAAAGGCTACAACCCTGTCTTACTCCCTTCCCAACTGATGCTTCCCTTTCATGCCCTTCGAGTCTAATAACTGCGGTCTGGCTTTTGTACAAGTTGTAGATAACTCTCCTTTCCCTGTATTTTACCCCTGCTGACTTCAGAATTGTAGTCCAGTCAACATTGTCAAACGCTTTCTCCAAATCTACAAAGGCTAAAAATGTAGATTTGCCTTTCCTTAATCTATCTTCTAAGATAAGACGTAAGGTAAGTATTGCCTCCCGGGTTCCTACGTTCCTCCTGAATCCAAACTGATCTTCCCCTAGGTCAGCGTCTACCAGCTTTTCCATTCTCCTGTAGATAAACTCTATATTGGCGTCAAAGTCTGAAATACCTTCTGTCATGCATCGAACTAAAGTAGATGTAGACGGTGATCATTCTCTTTCTTTGAAGGTGAAGAGTGAAATATATCCTTAAAATTCGAATACGAACGTAATTTATCAAAGTTAGTAGGTAAAGTACCCTCCGCCATGCACCTACGAAATTTATTGTACACAATTACCTTCGTCTTGTTTTAAAGGTCAAGTGTGCAAAATTTCATCAAGATCGCAGCCAAATTGTGGTTTTTGTCGAAGTCAGTATGTAAAGTACCCTCCGCCATGCACCGAATGAAATTTCATGTAGATAGTGACTTTCCTTTTGCTTTGAAGGTCAAGTGTGCAAAATTTCATCAAGATTGGAACAAAACTGTAGATTTGCATGCGATAAAAACACACACACGGACACACTACTATATTTACAAGATTTGTCTCTAAGAAAGTTTTAATGCTGAATCACGGTTCATTTATACCCGAAAAGACTGAAGGAGTAAGCAAATAAAGTCACACAAAGTCGGTGAATTAATAAAAACATCCATATAACTGCAGAAACCGACAGTGACTTTTTCCAGTCGGTTGTATCGCATCAAATGAAAGCACTCAATGCCGAAAACATTCATATAAAGGACAGAGACTTGTTTCATTCGGTGGTCACGCATCGACTGAAACCACTCAAACCCACTGAATGAGTGAAAACATTCATATAGCGGCTGCAACCGATAGCGACTGGTTTCATTCGATTGTTTCGCATCGACTGAAACCACTCAAACCCCGCCAGCGAGTGAAAACATTCATACGGCCACAGAGACTATTTTCATTCGGTTGTTTCATTCGACTGAAAAAACCGACTGAACGAAAAAACAACCGACTGACCAATCGGTTGTTAAAAACAGTCGGTTGTCCCATCACTACGGGGCAGTGTGGATGATCACCAGCCAACCCCTCCAGTAGCTCCTAGTATTCTGCAGTACTGACATTAGAAAGCCTTAATGAGAGAATTTAAGGAGATTATGGCGGCTCCCAATCTACCCATTCCTTAACAGTTCCCACCACACGTGAGGTGCTTGAAGTCCTGAGACCCACACCTGAAAACAGTTTTCGAATTGTTTGAGTATTTTCTCCCACAAGTCCGAATGGTTGACAGTGAGCCATGAATACAGTGAGATAAATAGCAGCTGTAGAGACGACCCTTCCTAAAGACCTCCAAGTCTTCCCAGGAGGGAATGGCCTTTGGTTCAAAAGCTTAAGGGACTTAACTGTGGGGTCATCAGTCCCTAAACTTACAAACTAGCTTATACTCAAGACGACACAAACATCCATGCCCGAGGGGGAATTCGAACCCCCGACTGGGAACGGCCTCGCGCATCGTAGCATAGCGCCTCAATGCGCTCGGCCGCTCCACCACAGCTCCTTATTGGTGTTGGCTGGTGCAATTAAGTGAAATTTTATTGAAGTGACGTTAATAATCAATCCAGTGATTGTGAAGCGTTATGTTGAAATAATGAACCACATCCTATCTGAGTGTCCATTGCGGTATATTCCAGGTGGTATGTCGCACCTAAATTTAATCACTAATGCACCACTTCGGAGGCTAATGGAGATTTA
Source organism: Locusta migratoria (assembly GCA_026315105.1). NCBI lineage: Eukaryota > Metazoa > Arthropoda > Insecta > Orthoptera > Acrididae > Locusta > Locusta migratoria. The sequence continues at coordinate 882,441,176 of CM048745.1, forward strand.
CCTAGCTCTGTAACAGGGATACAATTCTATTTTGTGGCCGCGGCTAGCTACAAAGAAGTGTAGGGAATACACCGCGTCTCTCTCATCAGCCACGAGATATTCGTTTCCGAAAAAACAGCAAATGTGTTGATGTCTAAAACAATTCACTATTCTTATTCAGTCTCGGGTTCAGTCTCTGCACCGATATTCCACTAAAGGCAGGAATTTAAAGTTTTCTTCCAATGATGATGAGATTTCAGTTGAATACAAGTTTCTTACCACTGGTCGTACCTGCGAAGTTAGGATTTCATGTTTGCCAAATGCACCCTCATTTACTGTCAGTGTCCCATTTGTAGCAACTATACAAATGTTTAAAGTGTAGGTGAAGGTTACCTGCCGTTTATTATTCTGTATTAATCGGAGGAGTAAATTTTAAATTTAATTCTGTGTTTCCTGCTTGAATGTTATAAAACAACATGACTTTTGTGAAAAGTATTAGTGGCCGACAAGGAGTTCCCGAACGTTTGTTACTGAATTACATTATCGCATGGTACAACACCCATAAAACTTTTATCTCAGTCGACAGAAAAGTTGATTCACCGAATTTCTTTAATTACCAGTCGAAGTCCACAGTAGTAAGACTTTTATTTTGTAATTTTTTTACATTTCCAAATAAACCAAGTACAACCTCTGACAATAAAGTTCGGTGAATAATCCTGTAATATTAATGCAGATGAACTATAAACTACTGTTATCTGTTATCTGTTCGAAATAGTTACCTCCCGTAACAATGCACCGCTGACATCTGCGATGCATATCGTGGATACTTTGCATGAAATCTTCCTTTGGGTCGATGTTCAAAAACCTCGTCAAGTTTCGTTGAATGTCAGGAATATCGTCAAATCCGTTTCCTTTCAAACCGAGCTTACGCCGCGGCGGAGCGGCCGAGCGCATTGAGGCGCTATGTTCCGATGCGCGAGGCCGTTCCCCGACGGGGTCATAAGTCCCTAAACCTACAAACTACTTATGAACTACCTTATACTAAAGATCCAAAAGTCAACACAGTTTCAGCCGACCAGTTGCGTAAAATGGTTTACATGTATAAACCTTTACCTAGGTTTCGGCAAAATTAATTTTGCCTTCTTCAGAAATATACATAAAGCTCACATTAAAAAAGTTGTTAAAATGTGGCTAACTCCATGTCAATAGATTAAAAAGTAAAATTTAAAACAATGTCACATCATAAAATTGTGGAGCCCGTCCACACACAGGTCGAGTGAGCACTGCGTACTGGCAAAGGCGTAGGAACCCTAGTCATTAAAGACGACACAAACATCCGTGCCCGAGGGGGAAATTCGAACCCGGACGGGGAACGGCCTCGCAATGCGCTTGGCCACTCCGCCGCGGCAAAATAAATGCCCGAAACCGGTAATCAAAGAATTTAAAATAAAAAAAATGTTCAAATGTTTGTAGAACTTATGGGACTTAACTACGGGGTCATCAGTCCCTAAGCTTACAAACTACTTATGAACTAGCTAAGACTAAGGACGGCACAAATATCCATGCCCGAGGGGGGATTCGAACCCCCGACCGTAGTGGCCGTGCAGACCGCGACTGAAGCGCCTCAGTCTCCTCGGCCACCGCGGCCGGCTTAAAGGAAAAAAAAAAAAAAAAATACAAAAAAAAACCTTACTTCTTTGCAACTGCGACTAGTAATTATAGAAATTTTTTAAATAATAAAGATGTTGCCCATACCTATTCCAATTGAAATACGAAAGCAGTTTAACAATATGGAGTATTACATGGCAATGTATCACAGAGGAAAGAGGAAAACATTGTTCGATTTTCCTGAGAAGTGAGTGACCAGAGTATGAAATGATATGGATTGGCAGACTGAGTATTGAATAAGTAGTGCCGGCCGCGGTGGCCGAGGGGATTTGAGGCACTCCAGTCACGGTCCGCACGGCCACTACGGTCGGGGGTTCGAATCCCCCCTCGGGCATGGATATTTGTGCCGTCCTTAGTTGTAAGTAGTTCTTAAGTAGTTCGTAAGTTTAGGGACTGATGACCCCGTAGTAAAGTCCCTTAAACTCTACAAACATTTGAACATTTGAATAAGTAGTAAGTTGGAATAATAGGAGAGGAAAGGTACTTGTAATTGATGGAAAAAGATATGAATAAACTTCACTTACATATTGGTGTCCGGAAATTTGTTTCAAAGTCTTTCAACCCAATATCGGGCCAAGTACAACGTTTCTCTCTTCTCAAGCCGTAGTTCATCGAGAGTTCACCTCGTGGGACAGATGGAACACTGTAGAAGATGTTCCATGTCTTGAACTTCACCGCAGCCCACCACCATTTGCCTAGATTAGCTTTGTCTGGTGCTACTCCTGTTCTGATACGATTCCAGCTTGTTGCACTGCGACAGGCCATTTGTCGTGAAGGGGGGTTCATTCAGCTCACTAGCGAGGAATCTCTTGCGGGTGTTAAGTCTGCTGCGTCCGCGTGAAGAACCATGTAGCGGGTGGGGCTCGTCGAAGGTCTGTTTGAATTTTTTTCTGTTCATGTGCAGTTCTTCGGGAATCAGGAGATGAGAATCCAGCTGCTTTACATATTTTCACAAGTGGTGCGGGTTTCGTGTATTTTGTTCTTAGATCGCATGTTTCATTTAGGACTGTAGTGACTTTTTTGGCATGTGTGAATCGGGACCATACATGGCGTGCTTTTTCTGCCGTGGAAAAGCAGAGTGCTTGAGCATTCGTAGTACAGACGCTCTGGCACCCCATTTACTGTTCGTTTGTGCCGCTCTATAGCACAGTGGTAGAGTGCCGCACTACAGATCTAAATGTTGCGGGTTCGCTCGCCGCCAGGGCCTAGGATTTTTATCTGTCACTTTCCACTTCTTTCACATCTGGCAGTGTCGCTGATGTGGAAAATGTCGAGTAGCACCGTGGTTCGGAACCCACGTTAAAGTGTAGGTCCTCCCTATAACTAGGTGGGTAAGTCAGTTCGAAGGTCGGAGGAAGGCAACGGCATAGCACCTCCAAACAGGACCATGCCTAGTAAAGCACCGTGGTGTTCAAACCAATCTCCGGATTGTTGACTGCTTTACCTTTACCAGTAAAAATATAAAAAATGAATAAAAGAAAATTTTGTTAACAAATGTAGTGCGTAAAAGAGGTATCGAAGAAAAGTTGAGGAAGACAACTTGAAATTGTGGACTAAATTAAAATGATAATGTATTTCACTGGAATGTTTTTAAAGGAAACGCCTTTTGCTACTGCATTGAAGGGTTTTGTTTTTATAAGTCACCCATACGCGTTTCGCCTTTGTCCCAAGGCATCATCAGTGGGTGTCAGCACTTGCTACTCCACATCAGACTCTTTCTGGCAACCAGGTATAAAGGTTCCACTGTTTTAAAAAAAATAATAATAATTCTTTGCATTTTTCTGGTTCCACTGTCATCTGTAGCCATACAGACGGTGGACACAGTGGAACCAGAAAAATGTAAAGCTTTTTTTAGAAAACAGTGAAACCTTTCGACCTGGTTGCCAGAAAGAGACTGATGTGGAGTAGCAAGTGCTGACACCCACTGATCTACATCTACATGGGATACTCTGCGAATCACATTTAAGTGCCGGGCAGAGGGTTCATCGAACCACAATTATACTATTTATCTCCCATTCCATTCTCGAATAGCGCGCGGGAAGAAAGAACACCCGAATCTCTCTGTTCGAGCTCTGATTTCTCGTATTTTATTCAGATGATCATTTCTACCTATGTAAGTGGGAGTCAACAATATATTTTCGCATTCGGAGGAGAATGTTGGCGATTGGAGTTTCGCAAGTAGCCCACGCCGCAGTGATAAGCGCCGTTGTTGTAATGATTCCCATCCCAGATCCTGTATCTTTTCCGTAACGCTGTCTCCCCTGTATCATGACAATACGAAACGAGCTGCCCTTCTTTGGACTCTTTCTATGTCCTCCGTCAAACCCACCTGATAAGGATCCCACACTGGGCTGCAATACTCCAAAAATGGACGAACAAGCGTAGTGTACGCAGTTTCTTTTGTAGTTATGTTGCATGCACTAAACTACAGTCCGACGTCAATTTCCAGCAGGGTTTTGGAACATATCCTGTATTCAAATATTATGAATTATCTCGAACAGAACGATATATTGACCCGAGGTCAACACGGATTTAGAAAATATCGTTCATGCGAAACACAACTAGCTCTTTACTCACACGAAGTGATGGATGCTATCGACAAGGGTTCGCAAATTAATTGCGTATTTCTTGATTTCCAGAAGGCTTTTGACACCATACCTCACAAACGGCTTTTAATCAAATTGCGTGGTTATGGTATATCGCCCCAAATTTGCGATTGGATAGGGGATTTCCTGTCAGAGAGGACACAGTTCGTAGTAATCGATGGTAAGGCATCGACTAAAACAGAGGTGATATCGGGCGTTCCACAGGGTAGTGTTATTGGTCCTCTGCTATTCCTTATTTACATAAACGATTTAGGGGAAAATCTAAGTAGCTCTCTTAGGTTGTTTGCAGATGACGCCGTCATTTACCGTCTAGTAAAATCATCTGAAGATCAAAACCAACTGCAGATCGATCTGAATAAGATATCAGTATGGTGTAAAAATTGGCAATTGGCTCTAAATAATGAGAAGTGTGAAGTCGTCCACATGAGTACGAAACGAAATCCGTTAAACTTTGTTTACAACATAAATCAATCAAATGTGAAGGCCGTAAACTCCACAAAATACCTAGAAATTACTATTACTTCAGACCTAAACTGCAAAGAACGCGTAGATAATATCGTGGGAATGGCGAACCAGAGACTTCGTTTTATTGGCAGAACCCTTAAAAAATGCAACAGAACTACTAAAGAAACTGCATACGCTGCGCTTGTCCGTCCATTTTTGGTGTATTGCAGCCCAGTCTGGGATCCTTATCAAGTGTGTTTGACGGAGGACATCGAAAGAGTCTAAAGAAGGGCAGCTCGTTTCGTATTGTCAAGATACAGAGGAGACAGCGTTCGGAAATGATACAGGATCTGGGATGGGAATCATTACAACAATGGCGCTTATCGCTGCGGCGTGGGCTACTTGCGAAACTCCAATCGCCAACATTCTCCTCCGAATGCGAAAATATATTGTTGACTCCCACTTACATAGGTAGTAATGATCATCAGAATAAAATAAGAGAAATCAGAGCTCGAACAGAGAGATTCAGGTGTTCTTTCTTCCCGCGCGCTATTCGAGAATGGAATGGGAGATAAATAGTATAATTGTGGTTCGATGAACCCTCTGCCAGGCACTTAAATGTGATTTGCAGAGTATCCCATGTAGATGTAGATGTAGAAGACTTGCTGTCAGGCAGGTAGAAGGAGGAGGTGGCTCGCGCAGACGGCAGCCTGGAGAGGCGGCGAGTGAATCGCGCAGCGGCTATGCTGGCTGTTGGATTGTGCCCCTCGTCCGGCTGACTTATTCCGCTCGCCAGAAGAAACCGGCGACAAGCTTCCTTTTGGGGCCCATTCATCCGCGGCGCCCAGATGAATGGCGCGCCGCTGCCCGCTCGCGCGTAATTGGAATCCCCCAGGTGGAGGGGGGGGGGGGCGGCCCCGCCCTCTGCATAATGCATGAGCGCCGGCCGCGGCCGACACTCCATAAGAAAACCCGGCCCCACGGACTCGGTAAAACTGCGCGCGCGCGCATGCGCGACTCGTAAAAAGGAAGCGTGCACTTCCTGCGCGCTGCGTTCGACTCCCCGTCCTCCGTGACGTCACATCGGTTCTCATCGTGGCCAAAGATATAATTATACAGGTCTGAGCACAGACATATATTACTAGACCGGCAATGCCATATACATTATCATTGGTATCAGTGAAGCCTCGCCGCCATATTTCTATACTATAACGTGAAAGCAGTCGTTTGCGTTATTACAGAAAATAGTCGTGAAAGTACCAAAGAACTGACATAACTATGCTGTCTTTAGACTTTTGACATATGAGAAATTCGTGTGTGTATATGGCTGTAATTTTTTCTGCTGATTTAAGCTTTGAGACATATAGTAATGAGTTGCACTGATTTCCTATTATAATTCCAATTTCATTCAACTTCGGATTTTGTAGCAGTAATATGGTCATCATAGAAGTGTAGTTTATATTTGGATAACAAGTATTTTCCTTCTTTTGAAAGTTCTTACGAAATCTACAGTCTGTTTTGACACATACACTAATGTGTAGCGTTTTCTGTTTTTGTGAATCTGTTACCAGTTTCAATCAACTTCGGCTTTTCTTTTAATAGTATGACCATTATAAACGTGCTACTTGTCGTAGATAACACATCTCTTTATGAGTGTATTTTTCAGATAACTACAGTCTACTTTAACTGTACGTAATGGTAAAATTTTAGTTACCATCCCGGCGGCCTCACACGATTATATTGGCAACATCAACAAAACGATAGAAAGTCCTCGCCAAGATAATATATTCTTAAAAATCCATATAAAGTGACCTGATTAATGTTTGGTACAGACGATGAAGTAAATAAATAATGCTGTACCTGCTCTATGGTTGACACGTTCTTGTATGTACAGTCATTCACTCAGGAAAAGTAATTGCCCTCGTAAACGAAGACTTCATGACAAAATATTTACGCTGTCACGTGATCGGCAAATACCAACGTTACATGATTGACAACATAATGACGCGAAACGGTCAAGACGCGAAGTAAAATTTAACCGTATGTAACAAGTTCTGCTCATAACACGATTCGATTATGTACGCCTATGTATTAAATTTAATTATTGCGGAAGTATTAGTTCAAATGCAAATCATTTTCAATTCAACTAGTAAAGATTACAATGTCACATCGTATCACATCATGGTAGTACCGTACGGAAAATTTTTGACGTGAGGTGACGCAAGATGGCGGCATCAGGCATCAATCACAGAGGGACCTTTGCCAGTCTAGTAATGTATGTCTGTGGGTCTGAGTGCTGGCGAATAACGCTCCTATAAGTACTATTTGGCCACGATAACTTGACGATTCGCGCGGTGGCTGCTGGGAGCTTTTCTTGCACGAACGGAAAGCAGCATCGGCTGCTTGCTGCAGTGCTGGAACCGTTACTCTAACAATGTGTACATTAATTCTTCGCGTCAAGAACCATTGTAAGGTTGGCAGCGCATGAAAATAAAATAATAACTTTCAACTGGTGTCGATATTCTCTGCTTGTGGCAGCAACAACAAAATCGTCAAGTTATCGTGGCCAAATAGTACGAGCTGAAGCATCCGCCATTTTCATTCTCGTGGCTCGTAAGTTAAACACACTGCGGTGCTATAGGATTTACGTCACGACACTTCAGCACGACATTAGGGTGGTTGTGTTGCCATAAACTGCTCAAAACATTCCAGAAGTGGCTACAGAACGTTTTAGTTTCCCGAGAGAATCTGAGAGAAAAAAAAAAAAATGGATCATTAAATGTCTGCGCAAAAAATTGGGAACCCGGACCGAGCCCACAGTTGCGTATTGTAAGTAAATAGTTATTATTATGACTTGAAGCAATATTTAGTAGTAAAAATCGTTTGTGATATTTCAACTTAAATGGTTTTGTTTAGCTCTTCTGAAAGTATTATCTCTTAACAGAGAAGCTGCATGTAGGGAATTAGCAGCCGCAAAATATCATATTACAGCAAAGCATCCCAGAACATACTGTTTTTAGAGCACAATATGTGTATCTTATATAGTATATTGAGAAATAAACCAGATCAAAAAGTTTTGTTCTGACATTGCACAAATTGTTGAAGGTACTTCTGTTACGTTATTGCGATAAAAGTATTACAAACACTAAAACGGAAAATATAAATAAACTAACCAAAAAGTTTCGTTACGGCTGTGGCAGCGTACTGAACTGATACAGGCAACTACCGTTGAATGATATTTGTGGTATTTCGAAGTTTTAGCGTCATAACTTGTAGTATGCAATTTAACAGAATAGTACGGTACCTGATATTTTATCACAAAACACACCCTCAATTCAATTACTTATTAGTAAATGCCAATATTGAAGCTTGTCTATAAGAGGCTGTAACATAAATGGCAGAGAATACTGGGTAAATTTTATTTACGGCTGCGGCGGCGTAGTGTGCTAATGTTGGTAGCGAAATGTTTGTTTTATAAGGATTATTAAATTACTGACAAGCAAGGGCACTGTTACATACGAAAACCTGTCAACCTTAGAGAAGGAACAGAATTATTTATTTGTTTCATGGTCAAAACATTCTATACGATTAGGTTTTCAAATAGCATTCAAAGGTTGTTGCCAACATCGGCACCGTGTGCCTCTACGACCGTAAACTTTAGATCCTGTACACTAACATTCTTTTTAGTTTTAGTGTTTGTAATACATTCTGAAACTTTCTCAGTAACATAATAGAAGTACTTTCAGCAAATTGAGTACAAAAATCCGATGTGGTGAATTTCTCACAGCAGACAACAAACACTGCAAGACAGCAAACAAATCTCGCATATTGACAGTCATTATTCAAATAGAAGCCAAGATCGCTTAAAAATTTTATCTAGATGACCAGTTTCGGCAGCATTAAACGTAGTACGCGATTTTTATCAGAGAAATATGTTTCTTACTCTTTTATTTGGACAGAAGCAGCAATAAGTAAAGAAAACGCGAGATTTTTTTTTTTTTCCTAATCCACATATCGATGTAAACAAGAGCGGAATGCAAGCTCAAAGTAGCACTATCTAAGGCTCTATGCCGGGCACTTGTAAAATATTTCACTAAACTTAAATAAAACAACGCTGTTCGTATAAGCTGCGTGTTGTATTTAGCATTTGCAGGAATGAAAATGGCAGATGCGCCAGCCTATGTTTTTTGGAGCTCTACTGGCGAATGTGTCGTCAGGAGGGTAGATATAGCTACCATCAGACGTAACGTCATAATGAAAGAACCCAAGTTGTGGAAATCATATCTTCCCACGATAAGCAAAAAATAAAATCTTAGCTGTGAATAGGGGATCATGCTCCAGACTGAATGCTGAAAGGCATGTTCAGTCTCTAATGGTGATGATTTTTTTTTAACCGTATGCAATGCTTGGCCTTGTGAGTGAGTTAATATCGACTCTAGTGCCTTGTAGAGTAACTGGAACACGGAACGCGTGCAGCGTGCGGTAGGTTGGGCCCTCCAGAGATTTCGGACGGTGAGTCACTCGGCTATCGCAGTGGTCAGAGTTCTCATAGAAAGCATTACGTGGCCCTTCACCGCTGCTGCCCTGCCCTTCGGTCTGTCTGCGTGCTGGTGCTGGGATTTCAGGCTCAAGCGCAATGCCGTGGAATGCGTACCGCGCAAGTCATAAAATGCCCACAAGATAAGATACACTTCTCGGAAGTGACTCTCCTCCTAAAGGCTTGCTTCAAACGTCCGCCAAATACTTTAACTCCTCTTATCTCGCGTAATACAAAAAGCGAATACGATCATCACCGTAAGTGCTTTTTTTTTTTCATTTCGTTACAATTCATCGAAAATACGCCTAGTTGCGTCTTTTGCAGATTCTGATATTTCTTTAGCTGCAATCGAGTCTTAGTAAACTTTATCAGAGAATGTTCTGCTGAACTTTATTCATTACATTCAAATAATGAAAAAATAATAATAAATAAAAATAAAAACTATTGTTACTTATCAGCATATCGACAGCGGGGTAGTTGGAGACAAGGAACATGCTCGAGTAGGGAGTTGAGGAGAAGAAAATCAGGCGAGCTCTTTAAAAGGACCGTCTCTAAGGACGACAGTGTCAACTGGACGTGAAACCCTGATTTTCCTCCATTTCGCCGAAAGCGGTTTGGAGAATTTCTCGTTATTTTTATTTACATTTATCTATATTGATGGTCCATCGCCTATGTAAACAAATGAACCTTTTTTATTACATTCCGTACTAGTTTCACAAATGACATTTTTTTTATATTCTAGTATCAACTTTTGATTTACAATGTGATAAATATTTGAATACGTTATATGTAGATGTAATAAAATTTAAAGGAAAAGAAGACAAACCAATCATGTGTATTAAAAAAAAGTTATGAAGAAAGACCACTGTTCATTGCTTTCGTAGACTTGGAAAAAGCCTTTGATAAGGTGAATTGGAATGTCTGATGGAAATTGAGACTAATATCGGTCTAGATTTCAGAGACAGACGGATAGTACATGAACTTACAAAAATCAAAGAGGGGTTATAAAAATATATGGTGAAATACAAGAGGCTCACATAAATAAAGGAGAACGACAAGGATGCCGTTTATCACCAGTGCTCTTCAACTTGTATATTGAGGAAGGAATTAAGGAATGTAAAGAGTCTATGGAAGGAATTAAGGTCAATTGAATGCAAATTAAAATGATAAGGTTTGCTGATGACGTAGCCATCATTGAACAGAGCGAAGAAAAACTGCAAAAGGCGTTATCAAGAATGAATGAAATCCTGCTAGATAAATATAACACGAAAATCAACACAAAAAAGACAGAGATCATAGTATGCAGTCACGAGCAAATTACAACTGATATTAAAATTAATGGTGTGCCATTGAAACAAGTTAATTTATTCACCTGCTTAGGAAGTAAAATTACACCGGATGGCAAAAGTTCACCAGACATAAAAAAGCAGAATTGCGCAAGCTAAACTAGCCTTCAACAATAAACGCATGCTTCTTACATCAAGAAATATAAAAGAAAAGGTCAATAAAGCATTTATAAAATGCTATGTGTGGAGTGTGGCATTGTATGGCTTCGAAACTTGGACACTCAACGTTTACGACAAGAGAAGCCTAGAAGCATTTTAATTGTGGTCTTAGAGCAGGATGCAGAAAATCCCTTGGACGTCCAAGATGACAAACGAAAAACTTCTTAGAAGAATCGGAGAAAAAAGAGCTCTTGTGAAAACGATAATGAAGAGAAGAGACAAGTTAATAGGTCGTTTGTATAGGCACAATGAGTTTATAATTAATATCATGGAAGGGATGGTAGAAGGAAAAAGAGGCAGAGGAAGACCCAGATTGCAGATGGAATGACACCATTAATAAATACAGACTTTGATCAGAAATCTGTAGCAAAAGGTAGAATATTCAAAAATTTTAAGTGTATGCATTGATGAAGGGTTGATCTGCTGAAACGTTTGAGTTCAGCTACTTATGCTATTAGCGTAATTGCAAATTTTGGTGATATGCACCTCAGTAAATTAGCTTACTATGCCTATTTTCATTCTCTGCTTTCGTGTGGCACCATTTTCTGGGGTAATTCATCATTGAGTAAAAAAGTATTCATTGCGCAAAAGCGTGTAATCAGAATAATTGCCGGGACCCATCCAAGATCATCCTGCAGACACTTATTTAAAGAGCTAGGGATCTTCACAGTATATATATATATTCACTTATGAAATTTGTTATTACCAATTACACTGAATTCAAAAGCAGTAGCAGTGTATATAACTACAACACTAGGAGAAAGAATGATCTTCACTATTCAAGGTTAAATCTAGCTTTGGCACAGAAAGGGGTGAATTATGCTGCCAGAAAAGTCTTTGGTCACCTACCGAACAGCATCAAAAGTCTGACAGATAGCCAACTAGCAGTAAAAATAAATTAAAAGAATTTCTGAATGGCAAGTCATTCTACGCTATAGATGAATTTTTAGATATAAATTAGTAAACCTGAAGAAAAAAAAAATTTTTTTAATAAATAAAATTTAAAAAGTATTGTGTCATGTAATATTTAGTACAAAGTAATAATTTGTAAAGACACCTTTCATTAACTTGACACGTTGCACATCATTACGACGTATCGTATTTATCATGTATGGAACAAGTACTAATCTAATCTAAACGTACTTGAAACAGATTCAAAGAGATATAGGAGTGGAATCACATCAGAAAATGAAGAGGCTATCCGAGAACAGAGAAGTGTGGAGGAGGAGAATTGCTGCCAACTAATTTCCGGACTGAGAACGAGAGAGAGAGAGAGAGAGAGAGAGAGAGAGAGAGAAATGTTAGGTATACATGCGCTGCCCCATCGGGCTAAACAGACAGCACGGAAATCCGCGAGATTTGTGTCTTGGATGGCAGTTGCGTGAGCTTATGTTGCCCTGCTTTAGACAGATATTATGGTAGACAGATGTACTGAGACAGCCACTGAACTCAACTACTTCTGCTTAAGACCGCGCGCGCACGTGTGTGTGTGTGTGTGTGTGTGTGTGTGTGTGTTTTTCGTTATGGGTTGTAGTGGTGGTTGTCCCTCTACATGCTTTACATTTGTTTTGATGTATTAGTTACCAGTTGACTCTTTCTAAACTTTTCTATTTATAATTTTTAATTATGTCTGTTTGCATCTGTAACTATAAGTGTGTTAACTGTCTAACCAAAGTTAAAATTACAATTCCTCTGAGCTATTCATCACACCATGATGATAAAATATTTCCAACGTTTCGGATCCGTTACAGGAGCCTTCCTCAGAGAATACTGACTAGTTTCCTCCTGTGCTTGTCTTATAAAGCCACTTCAGCCCCCACGGGTATTTCTGATTGGTTGAAATTTGGTAGCAGGAATGGAAGGAATAACTTTAATGGCGTTTGCAGTGGTGTTTCTGAAGTGTGTAAATACGAGAGGAAGATGCGCTTCCTGGTGTTTGCATCGGTGGTTCTACCACTGCAAGCGCCATTAAAGTTATTCCTTCCATTCCTGCTACCAAATTTCAATCAATCAGAAATACCCGTGGGGGCTGAAGTGGCTTTATAAGACAAGCACAGGAGGAAACTAATCGGTATTCCTTGAGGAAGGCACCTTAACCAATCCGAAACGTCGGAAATACGCAAATACGTCAGAAGAATTTTAATTTTAACAATAATGACCGTGGACGCCTTACTGTCCAAAGGTTTTGTAAGCATGCTTGCGTTGTCTTGTGATAAGATCGTGTCCATTGCTGTTTTCTACTTGTGCGTGTGTTTGTGCCGGTGCTTTCGTTCTCCCATGGTTAGGGAAACCGCTGAATACCTAAACCTGGATGCCCGGACGTAGATTTGAACCGCTGCCCTGCAGAGTGTGAGCACCGCGTGGCAGCCACTCATCCCAATCCAAAGACTGTGATTTGGTGATACGTTGCCCCCACAGAGCTTCAGAAGTCGAACTTCAGACACAGAAGTGCTGATGTTTCCACTGAATTGAGAAAAAGACTGAAATAATCGTAATGAACAAAACTTTCTGAAAATCTAATCAGGAAAAGGTGATGTGTTACTGTGACTTAAACAAAAGAAGACGCAAGAAATGGAAATTAACCACAAAAATTCGGCCATAGAGTCGCAGTAAGTAAATCAGAAATTTCACAGAATCTTACAAATAAAAAAGACGACATAAACAACGCGCAATTCGAGTTTTTAAAAATAGTTTCCTTCTTCTCACCACAGAGCTAGCATCCAACATGAGGCTTAAAATGTTATTGTAACATGATTCATCTGATGATGAACCTGAAAAGGTTTGAAAACCGGTTCATGGAATAAATATCATTTCAAGAAAAAGTGACTGGAGCAGTTTTTCTTAAACCATATTGAAAATAAGTCACGGGTTCTGAAACATCCGTAATGGATAATCTAAATAATCAGGAAGTACTCAAGAGAAGTTGCGACAAAAATGTTATAACTCAGAACGACAAGTAAAATGAACATCAATACGATAACCTGCAGGTACAGCTCATTTGTTGATGGAGAGAAGTAGCGGAGAGGGAAGAGGACTATAAACTGTAAAAAAACACCAAAATTTTATTCTTATTATTGAATATTCTGGCACTTATTCCCATTCCTGCTTCCCAGTACAATGTCGTTGAGTCTGAATGACAGTCATATAATTCTGAACAGCGTTACATGCTTAGTACCAATCTCTTGACATTGTGGAGACGGCCAGATGGAGAGCTCGCGCAGGTCGGCGTCCGAACAGCCACGTCCAGTAGTCGAGGCTGTAGTGTGCACACCGCCTCCGTCTGGTTTAGCCAGCAGCTGCTCCCTGGATAACGAAAAATAAGGTGTTCAAAACACGTCGCAAAGTATCGATATAGCAACCAGGTTTAGGATAGCTACTTAAATATGAAAGATAAGACAACATTCTTCCTTTATTTCTACATATACAGGAGGCATTCGACACAACCTACTTTTAATCGAAGTGCTCAGCAATGGAGTATATAGTTCGTATAACTGATGGAAAATCATCGAATGAGACGGAAGCGATATCTGGTGTCGCTCAAGGACGTGTCTTAAGCCCTCTGCTGTTGCTTGTCGGTATAAATGATCCACGAGGTTAATTGATCAATGACCTCAGCAATTTTCAGGCGATGTAGTCATTTACCGTCTAGTAAAGTCACCACGAGGTCAATACCAACTGCAAAAGGATCTAGACAAAATATATGTGTGGTGAGAATTGATCCAAAGTACTAGCTAAAAGAAATTCGTCAAACTTCGATTACACGATAAATCGCACGAAACTCAAAGATATCAATTTAACCAAATACCTAGAAATTACAAGAGCGATTATATAGATAGTTCTGTGGCTCCATCTCCGCCCAAGTAAGTCTGAATTTTCAAATTTACTCACCTTAGCCACATTAGATTCGCTGTCCGCCAGGTACACGGACTGTAACAAAACATTTGTCTCTTTCCAGTCTGACGATGCGCCAACAGCGCGAAACGCGTTATTGGAGAATAAAATATTGCAACAGAGACTGAGCATTTTTTAATTAGCGATTAACTCAATTGGAAAGAGCATATAGACAATACTGAGAGACACAATCAATACATTACGTGCGCGATAGCAATGATGTTGCTACCGATGACATAGCTGCTAAAGAAGAATTGCTAAATCCCGTTTCCGAAATTTCTTCACTTAAGGAAACTCCAGAATTCGAATCAAGAACAGCTGCTATCACGCATAATTTAGATGTAGATATCCTTGGAGTAGTGAAGGAACTTAAATCACTTAACAAAAGTAAGTATTGCGGGTAATTATTACGTTTCTTTCATAGTATATTGATGCAATATTCCCATACCTAGCTATCATATGCAACCGCTCGCTCAGCGAGAGATCCGCACGAAAAAATTGGAAATTGGACATGTCACACAAGTAACCAAGAAAGTCAATAAGAGTAATCCGCAAAATTAGAAAACCAAACCATTAACGTCAATTTGCAGCAGGATTTTTGGAACATATACTTTGCTCCAGCCTTATAAATTACCACGAAGAGAAAGATCTATTGACCCATAATCCATAATCAACAAGGATTCAGAAAGTACCGTTTTTGTGAATCACAACTCTTTACACGAGCTTATGCTATCGACAAACCTTTCGTTTAAAACGAAAATGAATGAAATCGGTCGGATAGAACGGCGTAGTAGACTAATTTTAATGTTTATATTTTTTTAAATATATACGATGATAAAAAGGAGCGAAGTGGAGCAAGGTTAGACACTGGACACGCATTTGGGCGCACAGCGGTTCAAACCCCGTTCCGGCCATCCAGGGTTAGGTTTTACGTGATTCTCGTGAATCACTCCAGGTAAATGGCGGAGGACAGATTTTCTTCCCCATCGCTGACAAGATTATTTGCACATGTGCTTCATCTCTAATGAACACTATGTCGACTGCAGGTTAACCCACAATCTTCCTTTCTTCCTCCTCTCATATGCTGGTGATGTGGTCTTCAGTCCGGAGACTGGTTTGATGCAGCTCTCCACCCTTCTCTATCCTGAGCGAGCCTCTTCATCTCATCATAAAAACGGCAAACCAAATCCCTTTGAATCACCTTACTGCATTCGCCCTTTGGTCTCCCTCTGCGATTTTTAGCCCACACACTCCCCTCCAAAGCCTAATTCACGATTCCTTGATGTCTGAACGTCTCGCACCAATCAATCACTTCTTTTACATAAGGTATGTCAGAAATTCCTTTTTTACCCAATTCTGTTCGATATCACGTCATTAGTTACGTGATCTACCCATCTGTAACACCATATTAAAAGGTTTCTATCCTCTTCTTGTTTGAATTATTTGTCGTCCACGTTTCACTCCCGTACATAGCTACACTCCACACAAATGCAAAAAAAAGTACCTACTAACGCTTAAATTAATATTCGATGTTAAAAAATTCTCTTTTTCAGAAACGCTTTTCTTTCCATTGTTATTTTTCATTTTGTATCATCTCTTACTGCGACCACTGTCAAGTTGTTTTACTGCCCAAGTAACAAAAGTGATCTACCACCTTTGATGTCTAAGTTATCTAGTCTAATTCCTTTGGCACCGCCTTATTTTCTTAGATTCCATTACCTTTCTTTTGCTCCTCTTGAATGTTCATCTTGTACGCTCCTTTCAATAGACTGTCCATTAGATTCAGTTGTACCGGTCGCAGTGGCCGAGCGGTCTGCGGCGCGCCAGGCACAGTCTGCACGGCCGCTACCGTCGGGGTTTCGAATCCCCCCCCCCCCCGGGCGTGAATGTTTGTGTCGTCTGTAGTATACGGTAGTTCATAAGTAGTTTGTCACTTTAGGGACTGACGACCGCGCGGTTAAGTTCAAATGTTCAAATGTTTGTTAAGTTTATGGGACTTAACTACGGGGTCATCAGTCCCTATGCAGTTAAGTCCCTTAAGCTTAACAAACATTTGAACATTTGAAGATTCAATTGCCCTTTCAGGCCTTTCTCTGTTACTGACAGAAATACAATGTCATCAGCAAGACGCAATGTTTTTATTTCTTCTCCCTGAACGTGAATTCCTTCTCGAAGTTTCTTCTTGCTGTCCTTTACAGCCTGTTGATTGTAAAGACTGAATAACATTGACGAAGGGCTAGAACCATGTCTTACCCTCTTCGCTTTCATGCCTTTCGAGTTTCAGACATCATAAATAATTTACTGCACCTCAAAGTCGATACGACGAGAAACCTGCGTTGCACATGAGTCAGTGTGATTCACGTGACAGAGATGTAACGCTTCGTGCAGTGAGCAGAAGATGTGATGTGTTGTACGCCGTGTGCTGGAGATAGCCGTGAGCGCGGCTGCCACATGTGCAGGAAACGGAAGCAGGCGCAGCCACCCACACCCACCTAGAGGCGTCGCTCACAGATAAGGGGGCACTGCCCCAGTAGCGCTGCACTTGTCGCCGTCCGTGTAGACGCCTGCCAACGAGCGCAGTGGACCAGCAGTCGCACTGCCTGGTGGGCTTCCGTGAGAAGCAATGCAGCATGTGACAGGCGTGTAGACTGAAAGTTTTATGGCGAACAAGGTTCGGAAATGACATAGTCCTTGTCGTACGGAGACCTGAGAACCCCGTTGACAGAGATAAACATAACGGTTACGACAGAATACATGGGCAGAACAAAGAAGAACTGGTGAAGAGTGGTTGTTGATGTTGTGGTCTTCAGTTCGCAGACTGGTTTGATGCAACTCTCCACGCTACCCGGTCCTGTGCAACTCTCTTCATCTGAGAATACGTTCGGCAACCTACATCCTTTGGAATCTGCTTACTATACTCGTCCCTCGGTCTCCCTCTACGATTTTTACCCCACACACTTCCTTCTAATGCTAAGTTAACAATTCCTTGATGACTCAGAATGTGTCCAACCAATCTATCCATTCTCTTAGTTAGGATATACCAGAAACTCCTTTTTCTCCCCGATTCAGTTAAGCACCTCCTCATTAGTTACGTGATCTACCCATCTAATTTTCATCATTCGTCTGTAGCACCACATTTAAAAAGCTTCTAAAATCTTTTTATCTGAACTCCTTATCGTCCACGTTTCACTCCCATACAATGCCACACTCCAGACAAATGCTTTCAGAAAGGACTTCCTAACATTTAAATTAATATTGGATGTTAACAAGTTTCGCCTCTTTAGCAACGCTTTTCTTCCCATAGCCATTCTGTATTTTATATCTTCTTTACTTCGGCCATCAGAAGTTATCTTGCTACTCGAATAACAAAATGCATCTACTACTTTTATTGTATCATTACCTAATATAATTCCTTCAGCATCGCTTGATTTTGTGACGTTGCATTCCATTACCTTCGTTTTACTCTTGTTAATGTTCATCTTATACCTTCCTTTCAAGACACTGTACATCCCAATCAATTGCTCTTCCAGATCTTTTGCGGTCTCTGACAGAATTACTGTGTCATCGGCAAACCGCAAAGTTTTTATTTCTTCTCCCTGCACTTTAATGCCTTCTCCAAATTTCTCCTTCCATTCCTTCACTGTCTGCTCAATGTACAGATTGAACAACATTGGGAAAAGGCTACAACCCTGTCTTACTCCCTTCCCAACCTCTGCGTCCCTTCCTTGCCCTTCGACTGGAAAAAAAAGCTTGCCTACAATCAAAACAGGGAATGAACGACTCAAGGAAGATTTCACAAGCAGATTTACTCAAATGTTAAATGTTTCTAAACATATTGAACCAAACTGGTAGGGGCATCAGTCCCTAGACTTATAAATTGCCTACACCAACTTACACGAAGAGCAACACACACACACACGCGCGCGCGCGCGCCCGTTCCCGAGGGAGGACTCGAACATCCGGGGGGGCATGGACGCCCAGTCCGTAGCATGACGCCTTAGACCACGCAGCCATCCCGCGCGGCGCAGATTCGCTACTGCGAAGACAGCTTTTTCCACTGATAGGAGCAAGAGTGTGCCCAGTCATTTTCAAATTAGCCTGCAATGCATGAAACAATATTGTTGCGAAGCCCTTTGATTGTACTAATTCAGTTATACCCGAACCCATTGTTCTCCTTACATCTCATGAAGAAAAAAAATACGTGATTCCGCCAATGAAATAAACATAATTAATATCGCGCGCCTGGACAGAGGGCTGAGTGCCTCTCTGAAAAAAAAAATTAATAAATAAATAAAATCTCCGAAAGGCAAAGGTCCCACGCCCGCATTGAAATTGTCAGTTGCGTAACAATGTAGTTTGTCTTTTTTAAATTACAAATTGATTAGTTTATTTATTTATAATGTTGAAGTATTATTATTGAAACAATTTTAACAATGTTAAAGTGTTTTTATATGATAGAGATGTAGTGTTAATGAAGAAACTCGGAATCTTTGTTGTTTACTTTGAGGCTCAATTGCCATTCGCTGCTCATGCGACAATACGCTGCAAATTCTTCATTTCACTACATTTCCAGTGTTGTGCCTTCTCGATAAACTACAGCAACACCAGCAAAAAAAAAAAAACAAAAAAAAACAACCCTTATTAAACCTCTGATGTTATCTACGAGGTCATTTGTGTACATTGTGAAAAGCAACGCTCCTATAACATTCCGCTGGGACACGCGTAAGATCACTTGAACGTCTGGAGACTTGTCTCTGTGAAGAATGACGTGCTGCGTTCTGTTAGCTATCAAGTCTTCAACCCAGTGACAGACTTGGTCTGATATTGCATATGCTCAGGCGACGGAGCGGAACCGTATCAAACGCCTTGAAGAACTCGAGAAACACGGCATCGACCTGAGATCCTGTATCCACTGTCTTCTGGGTGTCGTGGAGGAACAGCGCGAGCTGGCTTTCAGATGATCGATGCTTTCAGAAACCATGTCGATTCCTATCAAGAAGGTGGCGAATGTTTTGGCAAGGGTACAGGCCGTAAATTCAACTAAGTACCTAGGAGTAACAATTACAAACAAATTGGAAAGAATATATAGAAAAATATTGCAGGGAAAGCGAACCAGAGGCTACGTTTCCTAGGTGGAACACTTAGAAGATGCAACAGCTCTACTAAAGAAACTGCCTGCACTACACTTGTGCATCCTGTTTTGGAGTATTGTTGCGCATTGTGGGATCCCCACCAAGTGGGAAAATACAGAGAAGGGCAGCTCGTGTTATATTATCGCGATGTAAGGGAGACAGTGTCACGAAAATGACGAAAATGATGCACGAGTTAGAATGGAAATCATTAAAACAACGAAACCTATTTGCGGAATTTATTTCACCAATTTTCTCTTCCGAATGCGAACGTATTTTGTTAGCACCCACCTACATAGGAAGACATGATCAAAAATAAAATAAGAGAAATCAGATCGCAAACGGAAAGATTTAGGTGTTCCTTTTTCCCGCGAGCTATTTGAGAATGGAATTATAGAGAAACATCATAAAAGAGATTTCAAAAATGTTCAAATATTTGTATAGTCTATGGGATTTAACTAAGGGGTCATCAGTCCCTAAACTTACAAACTACTTATGAACTAGGGCGGCACAAATATCCATGCCCGAAAGGGGATTCGAACCCCGACCGTAGTGGACGTGCAGACCGTGACTGGAGCGCCTTAGTCCCCTCGGCCACCCCGGCCGCCTAAAAGCGATTTGACGAACCCTCTGCCGTGCATTTTAGTGGGAGTAGGAGTAAGCCACTAAACTACAGGCCTATTTCATTGACGTCAATTTGCAGCAGGGTTTTGGAACATATCCTATATTCAAATGTTATGAATTATCTCGAACAGAATGATCTATTAGCCCAAGGTCAACACGGATTTAGAAAATATCGTTCATGCGAAACACAACTAGCTCTTTATTCACACGAAGTGATGGATGCTATCGACAAGGGTTCGGAAATTTATTGCGTATTTCTTGATTTCCAGAAGGCTTTTGACACCGTACTTCACAAACGGCTTTTAATCAAATTGCGTGGTTATGGTATATCGCCCCAAATTTGCGACTGGATAGGGGATTTCCTATCAGAGGACACAGTTCGTAGTAATCGATGGTAAGGTGTCGACTAAAACAGAGTTGATTTCGGACTTTCCACAGGGTAGTGTTATTGCTCCTCTGCTGTTCCTTATTTACATAAACGATTTAGGGCAAAATCTAAGTAGCTCTCTTAGGTTGTTTGCAGAGACGCCGTCATTTACCGTCTAGTAAAATCATCTGAAGATCAAAACCAACTGCAGAACGATTTGAATAAGATATCACTATGGTATAATAATTGGCAATTGACTCTGAATAATAAGAAGTGTGAAGTCGTCCACGTGAGTACGAAAAGAGATCCGTTAAACTTTGTTTACAAGATAAATCAATGAAAAATGAAGGTCGTAAACGCAAAATACTTAGGAATTACTTCAGTCTTAAACTGGAAAGAACACGTAGATACTGTTGTGGGAAAGGCGAACCAGAAAGTGTGTTTTGTTAGCAGAACCCTTAAAAGTCGGAACAGAACTACTAAAGAAACTGCATACACTACGCTTGTCTGTCGTTTTTTGGAGTATTGGTGCCCAGTGTGGGATCCTTATCAGGTGGGTTTGACGGAGGACATCTAAAGAGTCTAAATAAGGGCAGCTCGTTTCGTATTGTCACGATACAGGAGAGACAGTGTTACGGAAATGATACAAGATCTGGGATGTGAATCATTACAACAACGGCGCTTATCGCTGCGGCGTTGGCTATTTACGAAACTCCAATCGCCAACATTCTCCTCAAAGTGCGAAAATATATTAATGAAATAAATCGCAATTTGCGATGTTATGGCTTCACTGTATGAGTTTTAGATGGAATACGAAACTGTGTCGAATGAAAATTTGTGCCCGGCCGGGATTCGAACCCGGGATCTCCTGCTTACTAGGCAGACGCGTTGACCACTCCGCCACCGAGTACACAGTGATCAGCCCCACTGCAGAGGACTCTTCCCTGCACGTCTCCCGCCACACACAAATCTCCATTCGCCACGCTGTCTCTTTCCTATACCACAGCCTATTTATTCTATAAGCTCGCAGCCACAATATTTTATTCCCGCATCAGGGAGAACAGACCATGAGCTATCGAGACACAATTAATTGTCGTCAGGAGCCCAGCCATGGCTTGTATAGAATTATATATAGAGTCCTCTGTTAGGGACTGATGACCCCGTAGTTAAGTCCCATAGACTATACAAACATTTGAACAACATTTTAGTCCTCTGCCGTCTGGCTGGTCACTGTGTCCTCGGTGGCCTAGTAAGCAGGAGATCCCGAGTTCGAATCCCGGCCGGGCACAAATTTTCATTCGCCACAGTTTGGTATTCCCTCTAAACCTAGTACAGTGAAGCCATAACATCGCAAATTGCGATTTATTTCATTCATTTGAACGCTGTAATTCGTCAAAAATATATATAATCGAAAATATATTGTTGACTCCCACCTACATAGGTAGAAATGATCATCAGAATAAAATAAGAGAAATCAGAGCTCGAACGGAGAGATTCAGGTGTTGTTTGTTCCCGCGCGCTATTCGAGAATGGAATGGGAGATAAATAGTATAACGGTGGTTCGATGAACCCTCTGCCAGGCACTTAATTGTGATTTTAAGAGTATCCCATGTAGATGTAGACTTGCAGAGTATTTATGTGGGTGTTGTAGGAGCCGATTGGTCAAAGAGCGGCACTGGAGTTGGCGCAGAGCCGCGTGTGAGTCTGCAGTGGTGGATGTCCGATCACTGGCCTGTGTACGGCATTTAATCTTTATCCCACGGGTGCTAGGAAAGTTATACAACCCATCCCAGTGCTGCGTCAATAAGATGGGTTGGGGGCGTTGTCAGGATGGAAGGCGGAGCGGTGAAGGCTTGTGGGCGCCCTAGGAAAGGGTGGCTGACTGACAAATAAAAGATAGAATTGAAGTTAATATTTAGTATATTCTGAAATAAGGGATACATGGCGGGACTCGCCCTGGTGTCGGATGCAATGAATGAATGCCAGTCTAAGTTAGCGGCTTAGAAAACGGTAATGGTTACGGTTATGGTTATGGTTCACGGTTCACACAGTTGGTGGCTGATGCCGAACAGCCGCTAGGCGGGAGCGGACGGCATGCGGCCGTTCGCCCCGCACAGACGCTGAGCCTCTGTAGTGAGTCTGTTCTGTACGAGAACTCAAACTGAAGAGAGCCAAGGAACTGATTATCGCACCTCTGAGTCCTCCAGCAGTAGCACACGTGATCAAACGCGGGTGTCTGCTATCTGCTCCACGGGAGCATGGAAACGTCAGTAGTTTCAGCACGGACGCCAGAAGGGTGGCGTGATTTTAGAATCAGCAGTCAATACTGGTTCTGGCCGGCTCTGTCCTGCAAGGTGGACAGGCTTGGTCACGTTGTGAAGGCGTATGTCGCAGTGAAAGAACACTTGTGAAACTTTTAGGCGAAGTTTTGAAATAAATTATTTGAATTATTTTCTAAACTATTTTAGACTGGCTGTTGGTCCTGCACACCTGTGGGCAGTGACGCCCCTACTACTACTCGGTTAGCCTTCAGCCCCACTGCGTTTGGACCGCGCGGCCCGCCTGGGAGCTCCCGCGCTCGCGCCGTTCTTGCCGCACGGCGCCTTTTTCGGAGAGTCCTGTGAAAAAGGCGAGTCCTTAGGCGGCGGCCGGTCCTGCCAAATGCGGACGCACGCCTTGTTGGGAGCAGGCGAGCTAACGGGCTGGGTTTTTGCCGCGGGCGCCTGCCAGTGCCCGCGCTGCTCACTTTCCATTGTTTTGGTCGCGCCCCCGCCCCCTCGCCTTTGCGGGCTGCTGCTATTTCTGCCGGCTCCCAATGATCGCCACGATGCGGCTCTGTTTAAGGACACGAGAGGCCCGGGCCGCAGATGTTATCGGCGCTTCTGGGGGACTCCGAGGCAAAAGCGCGACCTGCGCCCCGAAAGGCGACAAGTGCCCTGCCTGACGGCGTCTTCTTATCTTCACTCAATGGTCCGCAGCTACAAGCTGTTGTTGTGGTGCTCTACTGTCCAAAAATTGGTTTGATGCTGCTCTCTAGTGGCATAACTTTGGGGTGAGGGGGCGGGGGCGGGGGAAGAAACAAAAATACAAAAAGAAAAAAGAAATCGTATTCGTTCAGAATGGAGTTGTTCTCAACCAAAGATGTTATCCAGTTTGTACATTAATTGCGAAAAATATAACTTCAGCAAGGCAGTGTCTGTCTATCAGAAACGTACAGGACTTGAAACAAATGTTAATTATACTTTCATTAACGTTAATAAATGGTTTACATCCAAAAATCCTACTCATTGACATTAAACTTTGAAAAGACTCACTACATGCCAGTGCCGTAACTATGGGGGGTGGGGATGAGGAGGATAGAACCCCCCCCCCAGAACCCTCCCCCCCCCCAAAAAAAAAAGTAAAAATAAAAAAAATGTATAACAGCAATCTGGTAAACGTAAAGATTGGAAACTTGGGGTGTATTACCAAAAGCTTTCATTGGATGGGAGTGAATTGGTTTCTTCAACAGGAGTAGTAGATGGTAGTCTGTCTGGAAACTGACTATAATTTTGCACGTCAAGCAGATCTCCCCCCCCCCCCCCAAAGCCAAGTCCTAGTTACGCCAGTGCTACATGCAGTTCACAACATGTAAGAGATTCTCATCCAGTACATGCATGAAGTATGAAGAAGAGCAAATACAAGAGATTGACAGTATAAAATTCCTGAGATTACAGCTTGAGAATAAATACAATTGGGGGCAGCACACCACAGCACTGCAGAAATAACTTAACAAATCTGTATTTGCAATACGTGTGGTATCAAGCATGGGAGACATAAAAATTATAAAAAAAAGCTTGCATACTTTGATTACTTTCATGTCATATGGTAAAATATTTTGGGGTAACTCTTCAAGTTAAGCAAAGACAAAAGCGTGTAATACGTATTATTTGCGGTGTAAATTCACGGACATCCTGCAGAAGCCTCTTCAAAGAACTGGGTATATGAACTACTGCCTCTCAGTATATTTATTACTTAATGAAATTTGTCATAAATAATATAGCCCTTTTCCCAACAAACAGCTCAGTTCATACCTGCAATACTAGGAACAAAAATGATCTACGCAAGGACTAATAAGCACTAACTTTAGTTCAAAAAGGGGTCTACTACTCACATATTTTCATTAATTTAGCAATAATAACCATAAAAAATTTTGCAAAAAATAAAGATCAGTTTAAGAGGAGCCTAAAAGACTTTTTAGTGGCCAAATCCTACTCTACTGACGAATTCTTAAATAGAACCAAATAATGCATTTATCCGTATTGATATTATTAGTATCATTATATTATCAGCTTGTAAAAAACGTAGTTACCTGTATTAAAAAGGTAAAGCAGTCAACAATCCGAAGATTGGTTTGAACACCACAGTGCTTTACTAGGCATGGTCCTGTTTGGAGGTGGAATGCCTTTGCCTTCCTCCGACCTTCAAACTGACTTACCCAGGCAGTTACAGGGAGACCTACAGTTTAACGTGGGTTCCGAACCACGGTGCTACTCGGTATTTTTCACATGAGCAATACTGCCAGAGGTGAAAGAAGTGGAAAGTGACCGATAAAAATTCTTATTATATTACCAACTTGTAAAAAAAAAAAAAATAGAGATAGAGATATGTTCCACATCCATCTAATCTAATCTAAGGGTAGTTGAATAAATTAGTGTCTTGAACAGTTACAAGATAACCATGAACAACAGAAAAACGAGGGTAATGGAGCATAGTGGAATTAAATATGTTCAGATAGTTGCCTTAGAAAATGAGACACTAGAAGTGCCAAATGGATTTTTATAAGCGGATGACGAAATAAATATTGATGGCCGGCCGCGGAAAAATAGCCGTGCGCACTAAGGCTCCCAGATGCGGTGCGCATGACCGTTCGCGGTCAGGGGTTGGAGTCCTCGCTCGAGCATGGGTGTTTGTCCTTAGCATAAGTTCGTGTAAGTAGTTTGTAAGCCTAGGGATTGATGACCAAGTAGTTAAGCCCCTCAGATTTACAAACATTTGAACATATATGGCCGATGTACAGAACGTGCAGACTGGATGTAGCATCAAAGTCGTTTCTGAGAACATCGAGTTTGTGGGAGCGTTGGTTCGCAGCCTATTAGGGGCATGTGTGTGTGTTTTGTTCCGTACTTACTTTCCGTGTCCGGAACTAGACTTCTAGCTTCCAAAAATTAGCAGCCAATATGGCTTTGTCGTTAACCTCCCAGAAGTCTTTCATTGTACATGGCTTTTCTAAATATGGACAGATAAGCAGGTGTTGAGCATCCTGTACAGAACCACACAGACAGAGAGTGTTCTCATTCTCTTTTAGGAAGCCCCATCGCTGCAAGTTTGTCTTGCACTTTGGCAATGCAGGAGCCTCCCCGAAGATTGCCACAGCAAGATAAAAACAAAAAATAATAATAAAAATAAAAAAAATCCGCAATCGGGCGCACCCCCGGCAACGTTGATCCACCAGCGGCTGATCCTTCAACAACCGGAACGGACTTCTGAGAAAATGAAGACCAATAAGACCCCACCCAAACGGTCTTAT
The DNA here is from genome assembly GCA_026315105.1 of Locusta migratoria. Classification (NCBI taxonomy): domain Eukaryota; kingdom Metazoa; phylum Arthropoda; class Insecta; order Orthoptera; family Acrididae; genus Locusta; species Locusta migratoria. The sequence continues at coordinate 882,467,495 of CM048745.1, forward strand.
CCTAGGCTACTCGTGACAACATTGATAAATGAAGGAATATCGAAAGACAAAGAAGTTTTACTATCTGACTACTGTAAGGAATACCAACATGAGTGACTTCCTCGTGATTCAAGAAACCCATCGGGACATTGCAAGATCTACATCTAGATGGAATGAAGATGATCCTGGAGAGACCACATGAACAGTACGGTAGTGCCATTTTCGCGAGGCCAGGAACTAACATCACTTCTGTATCTCTGTCAGGGAAGACGTTGAAATACTATATGTTCCGTCCTTAGGTGGGCCGATCTCCTTCTCCTCTCCCTGTCCATCCTCTGCTACGCCACTCTCAATTTCATTTTCGTTTCCATGCCCGAGGGGACTGCGGCGCGCCAGTCACTGTCTGCCCGGCCACTACGGTCGGAGGTTCGTATCCCTCCGTCCTTAGTGTTAGCTAGTTCGTAAGTCGTTTGTAAGTTTAGGGACTGATGACACCGTAGTTAAGTCCAAAAAATGTTAAAATGTCTGTAAATCTATCGGACCAAACTGCGTGGTCATTAGTCCGTAGCTTACAAACTACTTAAACCTAGGTAAACTAACCTACGGACACACACACACCCATGCCCCAGGGTGGACTCGAACCTCCACGGCGAGCAACCGCGCGCTCCGCAGCGAGGTGCTTTAGACCGCTCGGCTACTCCACTGCGGCTAGTTAAGTCCCAACAGCTACATTTGAACATTTCGTTTCCATGCTGCTCAGTCCTAATAACATCATATCTCCTCCATAATATAATTTTGCAGGAAGAACAGAATATTAAGAGAGTGTCTGCAAAAATGTGTTGCGAATAGAGTTGTATAGGTGTACACTTTCTGTAAAATATATCGCGAGTAGAATTAGTACTGTTGAAGTAATAAATTTTAATGTCATGCCGGATGCCGTAGATTTAGTGCATAATTAACGGAAAAGTGCTAAGCTAACAACTTGTTCGCTTTTATCATTTGTTCGGGTTGTCAGCGAAAGGAACTTCGTGAAAGTTTGAAACCGCGTGTAACTTTTTTTGGAAATCGCCGAGTGCTGTCGTTCTCATTGAGGATCACGATACGACAGATCTGGTGACTCTCGCTGTTTATGACGTCATAATATATCTACTACTGTGTGTCGTAGGTGACTTTTACTCCCCCAGGGTGACTGTTACCCGAAGTTAAAATACGTGTGGAAGGGCAAGAGAGAAAAAAAATCATGTCACTTTCTTTTCGAAACGAGTTATTGCTATAGCTCGAGTTACATTCACCATATGCGTCTGCTGAGAGGCTAAGGCTGGGAATAAACCAAGCGAGTCAGAGATATTTGGATTCAAATTTTTGCTGTAAGGGGAAGGAAAGAGGTAAGTCAACTTTTAAGGGAAAGAACCGGTCGAGTGAGTGGTGCAGTCCGGCCACGTGAGGGCAGAGCAAACAATTGTGGTGCAAACCCTGCCGCCGCTAATTATCGCATTGTTGTGCCAGTCCAGTGTGCTTGTTCTACTCAGGGTTGCCAGGTGTGGCGATTTTTCGCATTCTTGGCTATCTTTTTCTTATAATAGTAGCCATTCTAGCAGTCTGGCGACTGGCGATTAAATTTGGCTATTAAAGGAATTGGTTGGCGATTTAATGGCTCTTTTATTTTACTTCAAATACAACGAATGTAAAGCAATCACTCTTTAGACATTACGTCAATGATACCGGTTAAACTTCGGCAGAATGCTGGAGAAATGTAATCAACCTAAACAAGTTAGCACAAATGTTTTTCAAGAATCATGGATGTGTGGGAGAGTGTCACAGAGATGTAAACAAACTCAGCTTACAGACTCTTGCAAGCCGAGCGGTCTAAAGCGTCTCGCTGCGGAACGCGCGGTTGCTCACCGTGGAGGTTCGAGTCCTCCCTGGGGCATGGGTGTGTGTGTTTGTCCTTAGGTTAGTTTACCTAGGTTTAAGTAGTTTGTAAGCTACGGACTGATGACCACGCAGTTTGGTCCGATAGATCTACAAACATTTGAATTTTTGAGACTCTTGCAGATAGACGTAAACTACCACATGTACCCTACTTACGGTGGTTCAAGAACAGGCTTTAAGTGACATCTCGAAGTATACTACAACACCGTATGTATGGCTCCCGCTGAGAAATGAGGAACACATATATAAATTACAGCATGCAAGGAGCCATTTAAAGAGTATTTTTTTCCGCGTTCCATCCATACAACAGAACAGAAATTCGTAACAATTGATACTGTGAAGCGAGCCCTTTGCTACACACTTAACAGTGGTTAAAAATGGTTTACAGAGTATAAATGTCGATGGAGAACACGCGGTGATTTCCCAGTCGTTCTCATGGCTGATTTTTCACTGTGTAATGACGCATTATTACGAATTAAAGTCCATCTCACCTCAAAGTATGAAATTCTTACTGCATTATTATAAATTACCTCACTTCAAATGTTTTAACGATTTTGTGTGTACTAAAGAAATGTTTGAAAGATTCAATAACATCTGTAAATATTTGTTTTTAAGAAGATGAAAGTGACTGGTAATCGAACCAATGCATGAGAAAACATCTTGTGTTAGTTTGATAGAATGATTCTTGAACAGTTTTGTGTTGTAATTTTTAAAAGTTATGACATTAATAAACGTGATAGTTAAATGTAACTGAATTTCCGGAGTCTCTCTATTATATTTACAATGTGACAATATTTTGACTGCCGTCATTGTCAGTTGGTGGCGTGTCTCGGTTCAGTTCTTGGATGGACTCAGATAAATGTTTCTGTGAAGTATGAGTTTCCTTGGAAAGTTCAGTCTGATGTCTGTGAATGTGAAAGTGCCACATTTGGTGTTACTTTTTACTCAGTAACCAGCTTACTCCCTGAATTTCAGGATTATTATTGTCGAGTAACATGCCATAATTACCATAGCATAATAATGTTAAAGGTTGTGATATTTGGCTATTTTTACTGACGAAAAGATGGTTATATTTTGGCATTTTATTGATGAAAAGATGGCGATATTTTGGCTACTATTTGTTTAAAATTTGGCGACAGAGCAATAGAAAAACCTGGCAACTCTGGAACGTCTACTCTGAGTTGTGTGCCACGCGATGCATTGGCAGTTACGGCTTCACAGATGTTTCTGTTAGTGTTCCCAACGAAGTGGAAAAACGGAAGAAGCCTGGACAGAAAACAAATATGAAACTAAACCTTGCGACGCATTAACTGGGACACTTGCAGTTCTATCAAATTTCATTGCCACAACATCACAAGTCAAAGTGATTGGAAAGACATATTACGTCAGTTCAATATCACATGATGACCGTAATTCGTATTTCGCAGCATTGTTTAGAGTTATGCATGTGGCAAACAGAAGACCCCGGAAGGAAGAAACAAAGTTTGGATTGGCCGAATATCACAAATAGTACTAGAAGTTCAGACTTGTGCCAAACGTTTTATGCAATTCCAGGAATCCCGAAAAATAGGCTTTATTTGGGTGTTTCTGCAGTTCTGTGGTGTCCGAACTGAATTTCTTATCACGTTGTAATTCCAGCAATTCAAACTCTTCTATCGGCTCTTCTTCATGTTTTATGCAAGTGCTGGATGGAAATCTCTTACATGTTCTGAACTGCATGTAGTGAGACTATTCAAAGTTTAATGTCAACGTGATGTTCATGAAATATTATTACCAGACCTCTCTAGAACTATGCGCGACATGCTATTTATTGCAATACGTGCATCATGTGCAAATAAAAAGAACTCTACTTCTGTCAATGTAACAGATGATAGCTCATTAATTGACCCATAGTCAACATGGATTCAGAAAGTATTCTTGTGAAACACAGCTTGTTCTTTACTCACACGATGTGATGAGTGCTATCGACAAGCGATTTCAAATAGATTCTGTATTCCTAGATTTCCTTAAAGCTTTTGAAGCTGTTCCTCACATGCATCTTCTAATAAAACTGCGTGCTATGGAATATCGCCACAGTTGTACTATTGGATTCGTGATTTCCTGTCAGAAAGGACACAGTACGTTGTAATTGATGGAAAGTCATCGAATACAAGTGATATCTGGCGTTCCCCAGGGAAGTGTTATTGGACCCATATTGTTCCTTATTTTTTGTAAACGATTTAGGAGACGGTCTGAGTAGCTCCCTTAAACAGTTGGCGGACGATGCTCTCATTTATCGGTTAGAAAAGTCACCAGAAGATCAAAAGCAACTGCAAAATGGTTTAGCTAAGATATCGGCATAGTGCAAAAATTGGCAATTGACTCTTAATAATGAGAAGGGTGAAGTCATCCGTATGACCACTATAAGAAACTCATTAAACTTCATTTACACGATAAAGCAGACAAACTTCAGGCCGTGGATTCAACTAAATAGCTAGGAGTAACAATTACAAACAAATTGGAAAGATCACATATTACAGGGAAAGCGAACCAAAGACTACGTTTCGTTGGTAGAACACTAAGATGATGCCACAGATCCACTGAAGAAGCTGCCTACACCGCACTTATGCTTCCTATTTTGCAGTATTATTGCGCACTGTGGGATCCCCGACAAGTGGAACTGACAGACTATTCATAGTAGGTGCAGAGAAGGGCAGCTCGTTTTGTATTGTCACGATATAGGAGAGAAAGTGTCACGAAAATGAAGGGCGAGTTGGGGTGGAAATAATCGAAACCAGGGCGTTATTCGTTGCGACGAGATCTGTCTTTCACCAAATTTCTCTTACGAATTCTATTATATTTTTAGCACCCATCTCCATAGGAAGACATGACCATGAAAATAAAATAAGAGAAATCAGATCTAAACGGATAGATTTAGGTGTTCCTTTTTTTCCCGCGTGCTATTAGAGAATGAATCTGTAAAGAAACATCATAAAAGCGGTTGTATGAACCCTCCGCCATGCACTTCAATGTGACTTGCATTTATTTATGTAGTTGCAGATTGGTGTACGCGAGAAAAAGGAATGGTCCTAAGGTGGCTCCTTGTGGGACACCACATGAATTTCTTCGCAATTTGATGATGGCTGATGACTTATGTCACTAGTCGAATATGAGTTGTACTAAGAGTCTAACTTGGTTTCTATTTTCGCTTGTGCTTAAGTCGGTCTTACTGGCTTCAAAAATGTTCAAATGTTTGTATAGCTTATGGGACTTAACTACGGGGTCATCAGTCCCTAAACTTACAAACTACTTATGAACTAGCTAATCCTAAGGACGTCACAAATATCCATGTCCGAGGGGGTATTCGAACCCCCGACCGTAGTGGCCGTGCAGACCGTGACTGAAGCGCCTCAGTCCCCTCGGCCACCGCGGCCGGCCTTACTGGCTTGTACATGCACTGAAGGTGGCTACTAATCGGTTTGCAAATATGAATAAAGAGCTGTAATTACGACCAATGCTGAAGTTTCTCCCGTTAAGTATACTGATGTGATCGTGCTGCACACCGCTTCCAGTGGAGTCTTCATACAACAAGACTAAGAGCATAATCGTCACTAGACATGTGGGCTTCTTGTAGCGAACGCAGTGATTGGGAGTGAGTGTATGCATTCAGTCGCAAAACTATTCGGACAGCACGTAAATGCGCATAATTTTGCAGTTTGCCGCATGAAGAAATACATAAATTGCACTTTTTAATGTATTTGGGACTCCGGGTGTGATGTCGCAACGTGAAACACGCTTCAAATACTAAGAATTGTGGTAGGACATGCGTCTGTTATGTAATATTTCCTGAAAAAAGGCATGTGCAGGTGCAACAAAAGTATTCGGACAAAGGCGGACACCGTCAGAGAATAGTTCATCCCGATAGGCACAGAGGGTGAAGCGACTGCAGTGTGTCCGACATTTCCGCGAGACAATGGCGATGATCAGTAACCACGTATCGCGAGCTGTGCAGGTCGACGATGGGACGCAGAGGGAAGTGTTCTACATTGGAGCAAAGGCAACATGTCGTTTATCATCACGCGAAGGGCAAAACCTGCAGGGAAATTACCGCAATAGTGAACATGAAGAAAAGTACGGTTCACGACATTATCAAACGATTCGAGAAAGAAGACCGAGCCGGCCGCGGTGGCCGAGGGGACTGAGGAGCTTCAGTCATGGTCTGCACGGCCACTACGGTCGGGGGTTCGAATCCCCCCTTGGGCATGGATATTTGTCACGTCCTTAGGATTAGCTAGTTCATAAGTAGTTTGTAAGTTTAGGGACTGATGACCCCGTAGTTAAGTCCCATAACCTTTACAAACATTGGAACATTTTGAAAGAAGACCGATTGGAATTCCGTTGCGGTACAGGACGGCCACGGACATATTCACAGAGAGATGATCGCGTGATTGTGCGAAAGGTACAACAGAATCCGAAAATATCTGCCACACGAATTGCAAGTGAGGTGGAGGCAGACCTCGGTATAAAAGTTCTCCCGAAACCGTGCGGAGAGTACTGCGACCATCGCAGTACCATGGTCGAGTGGCACGGCGAAAGCCATTCATAAATGCAGTGAACCAGAAGAAACGTATGCAGTTTGCGAGGGAATACGCCGAATACGACAGGCTTGGTGGAATCGGGTGATATTTTGCGACGAATGTAAATTTACAATATGGAAAAGCGATGGAAAGGCAAACGTGTGGCGAAAGACCAATGAAGAGCTGAATCCCAGGAACCTCAAACCAACAGTAAAGTTTGGAGGTGGGAGCATCATGGTGTGGGGATGCATGGTGTGGATGATTTAGTGTTCACTGATGATACGATGAACAAGGATGCGTATTTGAACATACTGCGAGGACATTTGAAGCAGAGTGCACGACGTCTGGGTATTGCGAACAACTTTCATTTTTATCCCAAGCATACCGCGCATATTGTACAAATGTGGTTGATCTTCAATTGCCCGAAAATATTGCATCCCCCTCCCCAATCACCAGACCTTAACCCAATCGAACATTTGTGGGCTATATATATATATACATGTGGCGTCTGTTCTGAAAGAACAGAAGTCACTTCTGATCCTGCAGTTGTTATTCTTTAATATTCAGAGAATATATGACATCAACTGCGATTGGGCAAAGCTGAAAATGTGTACCCAGCCGAGATTCGAACCCGGGCTCCTGCTTTCTAGGCAGTTGCGCTGACCCCTACATCACTGGGGACACAGTGATCACCGCACCTGCAAGGACTACCTAAGCACGCCTCCCGTCAGATACAAATTGCCAGCTTCGACCTGCCCACAGTACTCAAACTCGTAGTTATGAAACTAATTCCCGTAAGAGTAAGGGCTTCAAACTTGCCCCCCCCCCCCACTAACGATAGGATCATTGCCCATCACCGGCATATTATATATATATAAATGTGGCGTCTGTTCTGAAAGAACAGACGTCACTTATGATCCTGCAGTTGTTATTATTTAATATTCACAGAATATATGACATCAACTGCGATTGGGCAAAGCTGAAAATGTGTACCCAGCCGGGATTCGAACCCGGCTAACGGGAGGCGTGCTTAGGTAGTCCTTGCAGGTGCGGTGATCACTGTGTCCCCAGTGGTGTAGGGGTCAGCGCAACTGCCTAGAAAGCAGGAGATACTGGTTCGAATCCCGGCTGGATACACATTTTCAGCTTTGCGCAATCGCAGTTGATGTCATATATTCTCTGAATATTTGTGGGATAAATTGAAACGGACCCTCCGCGCGGACATCTATACGAAGGAGCCCTTAAAAGAGGAACTGCGCCAAGAATGGGCAAATATAGGCCCAGATTTCACGAAAAAACTCGTGGAAAGTATGCCTAGTAGACTGGAGGAGGTTGTTGTTGTTGTGGTCTTCAGTCCGGAGACTGGTTTGATGCAGCTCTCCACAATACCCTATCCTGAGCAAGCCTCTTCATCTCCACATAAGAACGGCAACCTACATCTGTCTGAATCTGCTTACTGTATCCATCTCTTGGTCTTCCTCTGGGGTTTTTACCCCACACACTTCCCTCCAACGCTAAATTCACAATTCCTTGATATCTAAGAATGTGCCCTACCAATCCATCCCTTCTTTTAGTCAAGGTATGCCAGAAATTTCTTTTCTCCCCACTTCTGTTCAGTACCTCATTAGTTACGCGATCCACCCATGTAATCTTTAGCATTCTTCTGTAGCACCACGTTTCAAAAGCCTCAATCCTCTTCCTGTCCACACTATCGTCAGGAGGTATTGATAATGAAAGGTGGACCCAGAAGGTATTGACATTTTCGACGTACAACTTATGAACATTTATTGTGCAGTGTCCGAATACTTTTGTGGGGCTCGTACGGAGGCAAATAGGCATTCTTTTTTTCCTCGTTCAATTTGGGAGTGGAATAGGAAAGGAAATGCCTAGTAGTGGTACAGTGTACCCTCCGCCACGCACCTTACGGTGAATTGCGGAGTGTGGATGTAGATGTAGCAGCAGGGTGTTCAGGTTGTTTCATTTTTGTTGTTAATTTTTCTGTTATTTATGTTTTGGAAACGAAATAAGACAATAATTCTCTTGTAATTAATGTTGTTACGCATATACATTGCTATTAAATATGTTTGGGTTTCATAGTCAGTGTTTCTGGAGTACTCACTGTGAAGCTTCCCACTACCCGGATACTTTTGCGACGGAGTGTATGTGCGAAGCGTCACCTGCTCGGCCGGTGCTCAGTTTGGGCCAACGAGAGCGGCGAGCAGGTGTTGTCGGGTGAGTCAGCGGCAGTCGTTTTGTTAGCAGGTGTGCCGCGAGCCGCACAATGCGTCGGGCCCTCTCAGCTGCTCTGCAGTAAAAAAACACGGCCATGCTTCTGCAGCCGATCACTGCGCTACTATCACCAGAGTAGAGATGGGAAAACTGAAACATCTGACGGTCTGACGGTTTCGAAACAAATGAAACCGTACCATCTGTGGTTTCGAAACACTGTTTGGAAACAATGAAACCGTGAAGCAATGTATGTTTTGTCATGAAATCTTCGTTCTAGGAGAGCAATAGTTTTCAATATGTGGACAAGGGTACATATAAGAACCTGTCAACCATAGAGTATATATTTACTTCTTGGTCTGTACGAAACAAGTTGATAAAGATTTTCTCCCGTGTTGTCGATGTCGCCAACATAGTCACACGAGGCCACCGGCATGGTAGGTAAAAGTTTACCCTGTTAGGAACTCACAAACTGCAATACGGTACGTATATTACAGTGAGGGATCATAAATGCTACTTTCTATACATACTAAATAAATTATAGGGAATAAAGGGCACACTAAATAATCACAAATAATGCTATGGAATTTCAAAAATAATAAAACAAGAGACAATGTCACCACTTATACGTTTTGACCGTTACACCAACGCCGGAATTCCTTTAACATGACCGTCGAAAAAAAAAAAAATTATAGCCGGCCGCGGTGGCCGAGGAGACTGAGGCGCTCCAGTCACGATCTGCACGGCCACTACGGTCGGGGGTTCGAATCCCCCCTCGGGCATGGATATTTGTGCCGTCCTAGTTCGTAAGTAGTTCATAAGTAGTTTGTAAGTTTAGGGAATGATGATCCCGTAGTTAAGTCCCATAGACTATACAAACATTTGAACATTTTTTTGAAAAATTATAACGACTGTAGGTAACTTCGTTTTCGCTCGTAACAAACTGACTCTTTAACACGAGATTAAATATCCGATCTACCCTTGTTAGTATAAAAAATGTCATTTCAGGCTTCATGTTGTATCTTATTTTAAAAAATGTAGTTTCACTCGTGTGTTTTAATATGGCAGATAAACCTCGAATTTAACTGGTTATTTCAATGTAAATAGTGAACGTTGTTTTATTGTTCTTTTACATTTATAAAGCAGACATTATGTCATTTCGGAATACAGCAGTTTCTTGCAAGCGAATCTTGATTTCAGTAATCATAAGCTGCAGACTCACGAGTGTCAACTACTTTTTGACACTCTCTGAATGGTTTATATACTAGTAAGTTATGTGTGTATCTGTGTGGAGCTTCAGTAAAATGAAACACCACATTTCGATACCATTAGTCTGTTCCGCCTTTCTGCATTAGTGGTTTGAAACACAGGTGTTGTGAAACCGACATGAAATCGTGAAACCGACATGAAACCGTAAAACTGACACGATACCGTGAAACCGACAGGAAGAAACTGTTTCAGTGTATCGACAATCGCCCGCGAATGTGATCCGAAACAGAACGGAATGAAACCGCATGGATTCGAAACCGTGAAACATGCTGGTTTTGAAACACTGGAACTGTTGTGTGTATCGAAACCTGGTTTCGAACCCATGAAACCGTAGCCAACTCTACACCAGAGGCACACTCACAAGGAGGCCACACGGATATCGGATTTTAGAATTTGTTTTATATTTCTGGTACGTGGAGTTCAGAACTCAAACAACATTCAACCACAGCCATACGACGCAACTCCCAAAAATTCTCGAGAAAATCGATACTAAAGTTTTGTAAATAAGGGTAAGTACCAATCACTAAGAGCATTGCAGTATCTGTCGGCGTAGCTCACATGGTAGCGATCTGGCCTCACACCCGTAGCGCCAGTGGTTCGAATCCTGTGGTGGCAAGGCCAGCCGCGGTGACCGGCGCGCCAGTCACGGTCTGCACGGCCACTACGGTCGGGGTTCGAATGCCCCCTCAGGCGTGGATGTTTGTGCCGTCCTTAGAATTAGGGACTGATGACCCCGTAGTTAAGTCCCATAAGCTATACAAACATTTGAACATTTGGTTCGAATCCCCCCTCGAGCATGGATATTTGTGTCGTCCTTAGTTGTAGGTAGTTCATAAGTAGTTTGTAAGTTTAGGGACTGATGACCCCGTAGTTAAGTCCCATAAGCTCAACAAAGATTTGAACATTTCTTTGTGATGGCAATATATTTATTTATTTTCATTGTGTTCGAATATTTACACAATTTCATTATCTAGTGATAATTTTTACGAAAACTGCACGTATTTTGGTTTATTCCTAATTTCTTATATTCATACCATAACCCTTACATCTCTTACCTAGCTCTGAAATATTAGACTGCAACCACTGAATCGAATATATCATGACAAACTAAGTTATCCACATATGCGAGACTGCTTATTTTGTTTTTGTGTAGCGCTCTTTGCAGATCAGGATTTAGCCGTCGGGAGCGCCCGTAATCTCTCATGTCACAACAAAGAATCGCTATTTCTTCTGTCAATAATCTTACGTTCGTTGTGATATTTGTAGTTGTGTTTTGAGTTCATTGTAATGTATTTGCTGACAAATTAACCTGTTGTATGTATGTCGACTAAACGTAAACGTGTAGCTTTGTCAATGGCAGAAAAACTTAAAATATTGGAAGAGCTAGATTGTGGTGTTAAGTGGGGCTAGTTTACCTCGGCAGTACAATGTTGGTACATCTACAGTTTCAGACATTAAAAAGCTGAGTGTGACACCATTCAGCTTTTGTCCTTAAAACGACTAAGAGATTTAGCTACAAAAAATGTGTTAGTAGTCTTAAACAAATTAATAAGAGCAAAACTAGGGTCATGAAGTGCAGTGTAAAAAAAATCAGGTGATGCTGAAGGAATTAGATTAGGCAACGAAGCAATAAAGGAGGAAGATGAGTTTTGTTACTTGGGCAGTAAAATAACAAATGATGGTCGCAATACAGAAGATATAAAATGCAGAATGGCAATGGGTAAAAAGCGTTCTTCAAAAAGAGATATTTGTTAACATCGAATGTTAATCTAAGCATAACGAAGTCTTTTCTGAAGGCATTTGTATGGAGTGTTGTCTTGTATGGGAGTGAAATTTGGACGATAAACAGTGCGGACAGGAAGAGGATTGAGGCTTTGGAAATATGGTGCTACAGAAGAATGCTAAAGATTAGGTTGGTGGATCGCGTAACTAATGAAGAGGTACTGAACAGAATTGGGGAGAAAAGGAATTTCTGGCATACCTTGACTAAAAGAAGGAATCGATTGGTAGGACACATTCTTAGACCTCAAGGAATTGTGAATTTAGCTTAGGAGGGAAGTGTGTGGGGGTAAAAACCGCAGAGGATGACCAAGAGATGGATACAGTAAGCAGATTCAGACAGATGTAAGTTGCCGTTCTTATGTGGAGATGAAGTGGCTTGCTCAGGATAGGGTATTGTGGAGAGCTGCATCAAGCCAGTCTCTGGACCGAATACCACAACACATAAAAGGGATTTATTTTGTCAGCATCTTTAAACCTAAGGTAAAGCAGTCAACAATCCGAAGATTGGTTTGAACAGCACAGTGCTTTACTAGGCATGGTCCTGTTTGGAGGTGGTATGCCGTTGCCTTCCTCCGACCTTCGAACTGCCTTACGCAGCCAGTTATAGGGGGACCTACAGTTTAACGTGGGTTCCGAACCACGGTGCTACTCGGCATTTTTCACATCAGCGACACTGCCAGAGGTGAAAGAAGTGGAAAGTGACAGATAAAAATCCTAGGACCTGGCGGGGATCGAACCCGCGACCTTTGGATTTGTAGTCTGGCACTCTACCACTGTGCTACGGAGCCGCACTCTTTAAACCTACACCTTTTATTTATGAAAATTACAGCACTTTAAACCTATAGTGCTGTAATTTTCATAAATAAAAGGTGTTCTGTAAATTCTATTTGCTGTTCCTTGTTTAAAATATTCTTTGTTTACGGTATTCATATTAATAAAAGAGTTCAGTTACACTATATTATTCACATAACAGTACGAGTCGAAATCAGTCATCCGGATTTTCGAGTATTCGGATACATCAATTCGTCCGGATAATCGATTCTCTGCTGTATGGGAGAAGTCGGCGCCAGTGAATGGAGTCAGTCGTCTTCAGGCCTCCGTCGTCGTCAAAACACTGGAATGTCTTGAGGTGCATTGAAATAAAACACTGGGGAAAAAATTGAAAATTTTTGCCCAGTTGGAGTTCGAACCTGGTTCTCCTGCTGATTAAGCAGCCCGCTGTACACTACGCCACTGACAAGGAAAGTAGTTAGGCTCGAACAAACACATATACACCAAAATCGTACGAGAGATAATGTAAAGATCCCTTATTGCACTAGTGACACTCCCGCATCTGCAAAACTCTGCAGTCGTCCGTTAGAGGCCTCTGCGTGTGCCATGCCGCATTGCACTTTGACCTGTCGGTTCGCCAGTAGGGACGGTGCAGTGTGCCTCCGAAGTTGCGTTTTGTGATGTTATTTGTGTGGTGAAGCGTCAGATGGGGCGACGATCGATAATCAATCCTGCTAAATTATTGCGATTGGTTGAGATGAAGTTACGAAGAACCATTCTTCGTGAAGATGGTATTAGTGTAGAAAATTAATCATTCGCACGCTTTCTCGTATCTGTTATGGTACAGAAATATGAGCATAAGTTAGATACTGTTGTAACACTAACACATAATGATGATAATAGGGATGATAATGACAAACAACTCATTGCAAGCGATAGTGCTACGGTAAGTGCGGGAAGAGGCGATTGAAGCAGTGGCAGTGAATAACAAGTCTTCCGAGAAGAAGGTTAAAGTAGCAACTATCATCACGGCTTTTGATGACAATACGCTAGAGAACATGTACGTTGATTATTACATAAGTTATAGTTAAGATATCTGCATTACGTATGGCGTCTACAATTACATCTACAGTGCAGAGTTTTGCATAAAAATGACACCCACCAGCACATTGAGGTGTACGTAGAGTTCCTGTAACCAAACGTTCATACAGATATGTTTGTTGGAGCGCATGTACTTTCTTTGTGAGACACGGCACCACGGCGGGCTACCCCAGCACGCCTTCCGTAAACTAGAAATGGGGCAGCGCTCGCGGGGAGAAAGCAATGACGCCGAGCCTGGCGCACAAGATGACTCAGAATGTTTTCCCGGCTAGCAGGGTCGCATCGTGGGTGACTGTTGCGTTAGTGTCGTCTGTAACTGATGCCTGCATTCCACGTACTGGTGTGGTGACGCATTTTGCGGGAAATCAACCCCCTCTGATATGTTTGCGCCCTGCGGCACTGCGCTCTATAAGGCGCCTTTACGTGAGGACGGCGAACTTTGTGAAACACCCTGTAGTTGCTTCTTGTGATCTTGTGGGGTACTGTATGTGTGTATGCGTGTGTGTGTGTGTGTGTGTGTGTGTGTGTGTGTGTTGCACACCTTCCACCGCCGCGGCGGAGAGGCCGAATGCATTGAGACGCTATGCTCCGATGCGCAAGGTCGTTCCCTGTCGGGGGTTCGAATCCCCCCTCGGGCATGGATGTGTCGTCTTTATTATAAGTTAGTTTATAAGTAGTTTGTAAGTTTAGGGACTGATGAACCCACAGTTAAGTCCCATAAGCTTCACAAACATTTGCACACTCCCACTAAATTATTCGGCCGATGTGAAGCAAACTTGGTACACATACTCCTTATTGCCAAATAACAATCGACCTGATAGTAAGAACGAACCACGACACACAGAAGATACGACGTTTTAAATAATGATATGCGCGGAAAACTACCGCATGCGGCAATTTTCCTCGTGTGCTTCTAAACTTAGGGACCGACTTGAATGAAACTTGAAACGGATATTCTGTATCGTCAGGAAACAACAGGTGTGGGGGTAAGAACCATCTACGACACATTCTTCAGCAGATACGAATGAAACAATGCGAGTCACAGAAAAATGGCGCACCATGCGACACCTGAATACGAGACTTTACTCATCCACTGTTTCAGTATGTCAGAACTAAGCGACTTGCAACAAACGTGATTTCCTGTGCAGTTCTCTTATGCGAATATACAAAGGTCAATGAGCTAGTGTTCACAGAGTGGAGTTCCTTTCAGTTCATCGAGTTCTGATTCACAGTTTTTAAGTGAGCTATTATAATATAAAAAGCTGCTCGGCAGCTCGGGGTGTCAACTGCCCACCACACTTAACAGCCAGTCCCCAGTCTGACATCTTGTCCATGTTTATTTGGAAACATCGATCCCATTGTCTCCACCATTACTGTCTGGAACAGAGCACTTTTCTCACCACGAGTTGTATCAAATGCTCCACTCCAGCCTCAGCTCTCTCAGTAGCACCTTTCTCTAGGTGTTATAGAACTTCCGGTACTTCAACATATATCTAGTACTAGCTGAACCTCCGCTGCTTCGCATGCGTAGGCTGCTTGGTCCGCACCAGTTGTTTCTTTCTAATCCTGATGAAGAATCCATATCTTAAGTTTCGTAGTTATAGCTTGAAATTTGAGTTAACAGCACCGTATTTTTGAAAATCAATTTTTGCATCTCGTATTTAACCCCCTTATTGGTCGAATTTCCAAAATTACCGAAACACATGTCTTTTAAATTTGAGCCCCAAATCTAAGTCCGAAAATTTGTAATTTTAACTTCAAAATTGCCTAAATAGCAACAGATTTTCCAAAAACACCACCTCTCCAATTTAACCGCCTTGATGGTTGAATTTCCAAAAATACCGAAACACGTATTTTTTAAATTATAATCTTCAGTGGTTTCGGCTGGGCGATGATGAGTCAGTCAGTCAATCGGGACACTTCCTTTTATGTATAGAGATTACAGTAGTCCCCGTGGGAGGGGACCTGCGTTCTAAGGCGCCTTGCTGCGGAGATGTGTGGGCAACGTCGTTAGTATGAGTTAGTTCAAGTAGTTTGTCAGTCTGGGGACTGTTTACCACTGCAGTTTGGTCCCTCAGCTTTACAAACATTTGATGACGGTAGATTTCTGTCCTAGACTGGATAACGATAATTCCCCACCGAGCGACGTGGCGCAGTGGTAACACACTGGACTGGCATTAGGGAGGAAGATGGTTCAATTCCACCTCCGGCCATCCAGATGTAGGTTTTCCGTGATTTCCCTAAATCACTCCAGGTAAATACGGGGATGATTCCTTTCAAAAGTGCATGGCCGATTTCCTTCTCCCGCCCTTAACCGAACAATCTGAGCGTAAGCTCCGCCTCTAATGACCATTCCGCCAGACATACCTGCGCTAAACTTTGAAAAACAAACTGTAGCTCAGTCAGTGAAATCCACTCTGCTAGTGCCCGAAGTTCCACAATAGAAAAGATTTATGCAACTAACTAGTAACACAGTTAACGGATAAAACAAGAACTCGATGGCCATTCGTTATTTTCCCATCCAGAGGCAACATCACAGACAGTGACAGACAGGAGCAAGATGTCACTTTTCTAATCAAACCGGTTTCACTAAGGTCACTGACAAGAACGTACCAACACATATCATTCATTGTTAACAGGAACATAATAAGGTAAAGCAGTCAATCCGAAGATTGGTTTGAACACCACACTGCTTTACTAGGCATGGCCCTGTTTGGAGGTGGTATGCCGTTGCCTTCCTCCGATCTTCGAACTGCCTTACCCAGCCAGTTATAGGGGGGGGGGGGCTACAGTTTAACCCTTTGTGGCCCAAGGCACCAAATTGAGTTGTGAAACAATTTTATTTTTATAATTTCATTAGAAATGATATATAAAACTAATATATGAAGTGGGAAAAGTACTCGAGTGTTCACAATTTTTTTTAGAACATGTGGTTACGTAGTGAAACCACTGGTCGACTACATAAAGTTCTGCTAGACATGTATCAAACTACAATAGTAGTCTACTATACAATGCATAGCCCTTCGTTGTTGTTGTGGTCTTCAGTCCGGAGACTGGTTTGATGCAGCTCTCCACAATACCCTATCCTGATCAAGCCTCTTCATCTCCACATAAGAACGGCAACCTACATCTGTCTAAATCTGCTTACTGTATCCGTCTCTTGGTCTTCCCCTGCGGCTTTTTCCCCACACACTTCCCTCCAACGCTAAATTCACAATTCCTTGATGTCTAAGAATGTGTCCTACCAATATATTCCTTCTTTTAGTCAAGGTATGCCAGAAATTTCTTTTCTCCCCAATTCTGTTCAGTACCTCCTCATTAGGTACGCGATCCACCCACCTAATCTTCAGCATTCTTCTGTAGCACCATATTCCAAAAGCCTCAATCCTCTTCCTGTCCGCACTGTTTATCGTCCATGTTCACTCCCATACAAGGCTACACTCCATACAAATGCCTTCAGAAAAGACTTCCTTAGGCTTAAATCAATATTCGATGTTAACAAATTTCTCTTTCTCAAGAACGCTTTTCTACCCATTGCCATTCTGCATTTTATATCCTCTGTACTGCGACCATCATTTGTTATTTTACTGCCCAAGTAACAAAACTCATCTACCTCCTTTATTGTTTCGTTACCTAGTCTAATTCCTTCAGCATCACCTGATTTTCTAACAATGCACTCCATTACCCTAGTTTTGCTCTTGTTAATGTTCATCTTGTATGCACCTTTCAGCACATTGTCCATTCCGTTCAATTGCTCTTCCAGGTCCTTTGCTGTATCTGACAGAATTACTATGTCGTCGTCAAAACGCAATGTTTTAACTCTTCACCCTGAACTTTAATTCCTTCTCCAAATTTCTCCTTGCTTTCCTTTATAGCTTGCTCAATGTACAAATTGAATAACAATGGAGAAAGGCTACAACCCTGTCTTACTCCCTTTCCAGCCACTGCATCACTTTCATGCCCTTCAACTCTGACAACCGCTGTCTGGTTTTTGTACAAGTTGTAAATAACCTTACGCTCCCTATATTTTACTCCTGCTTGCTTCAGAACTTGAAAGAGTTTATTCCAATCAACACTGTGAAAAGCCTTCTCCAAATCTACAAAAGCTAGAAATGTAGGTTTGCCTTTTCTTAATCTATCTTCTAGGATAAGCCGTAAAGTGAGTATTGCCTCCCGTGTTCCTACATTTCTCCTGAACCCAAATTGATCTTCCCCGAGGTCGGCTTCTACCAGCTTTTCCATCCTTCTGTATATAATTCGTGTTAATATTTTGCAACCATGACTTATTAGACTGATGGTTCTGTAGTTTTCACACCTGTCTGCACCTGCTTTCTTTGGAATGGCGATTATAACATTTTTTTTAAAGTCTGAGGGTACTTCGCCTGTCTCATACATCTTACACACCAGGTGAAACAGGTTTGTCATGGCTGGTTCTCCCAGAGACTTCAGTAGCTCTGAGGGTATATCATCTACTCCAGGGGCCTTGTTTCGACTTAGGTCTTTCAGGGCTCTGTCAAATTCTTCTCTCAGTACAGTATCTCCTATTTCATCTTCATCTACATCCTCTTCCCTTCCTACAATATTGTCTCGAACATACCAGAACTATCCCAACTCGGAAGATAGTACAGAGAAAAACAGTATATATGTAACCTCACGATGCTCAGCGACACACCGGCACAGATTGCGCAGCTGAACGTTTATGTCGCTTTCCCGCGAAAACGTATTACCCGAGCCGGGAGCGAGTGGAATATCTTGACGACAAGAGGTAGTATACTTCAGTGCCGTGGTGGTTTTACAGAGCAGTCAATGAGTCGCCTTTGAGACATTAAATAAAAGGTGGTCTCACTGTGAAACCAGTTGTACCCAAAAGGTTAACCACGGTGCTACTCGATATTTTTTTTTTTTTTTTCACGTCAGCAACACTACCAGAGATGAAAGACCTGAATAGTGACCGATAAAAATCCTAAGACCTGGTGGGCATCGAACCCCTAACCTTTGATTTTATAGTCTGACACGCCACCACTGTGCTACCGAACCACACAATAGGAACACATTTTACATAAACAGTTTACTCAATACTGCAAAAATTAAAATACCTCCACTGTATATAGACGAGCTCGGTCATGTTATTTTACCCGCACGACGGTCGTGGATATCTGATGCTGGGGGATATAGTCGGCCTGTAAACTGAAAATAGAGCAGCGCCCTTTGTTGTGTTTCTCTGAGAGGATTAGATAGACCCCGACAAGGTAGCAATGGGTAGGCCGAGTTTTTTTAATAGTTAAGACTCGGTTAATAGGTTCTGCACAGATGTTTTTATAGTATTGTTATTCGGCCTTAGACAAAGTGTTGACCTATCTGCGTCAGTTGCCATGAACCAACAGGCTGCTGAAACAGTGAGTGATTTCTTGTGATGCATTCTCATGAACTCTAAACACTGCTAGCAAGTTGTAATGTAACAGCATGAGCGGTCCTCTTAGTATAGATTCCGATACCATATTCCTACGACACAATCCGATTCCATTCCCACCTTTTTGTTCCATTTCTGTAATTACATGGCATTTATGGCATGGTCTGACTTTATGTATGAATTGAATTATATAAAGATCGTAATAAATGTAACTTAGTAGTATCTAAGTGACAGGATTACCACAGTAGATAATTTAATAAATTTTATGCTATAGAACAGTCTAGAATAGCCATTGTTAGAAATTTTTTAGTATTGTTGCATAATCTACATTTTGCTTAATTGCAAACTAATTTCGTCAAACATTAATATATATATATATGAAACCGAAATAAGGATTGTGTAATGCAAGGTAAAGCAGTCAACAATCCGAAGATTGGTTTGAACACCACTGTGCTTTACTAGGCATGGTCCTGTTTGGAGGTGGTATGCCGTTGCCTTCCTCCGACCTTCGAACTGACTTACCCAGTCAGTTATAGGGGGACCTACAGTTTAACGTGGGTTCCGAACCACGGTGCTACTCGGTATTTTTCACATGAGCAATACTGCCAGAGGTGAAAGAAGTGGAAAGTGACAAAAATCCTAGGACCTAGCGGGGATCGAACCCGCGACCTCTACCACTGTGCAACCGAGGCGCACCAAGGATTGTGTATATTTGTCAAATCGCTTCTCCATTGTAATTCAGTTCGGACATATCGTTTTCGTGGTAATTATGCAACTTGTATATTATTACTCATTTCAGCAGTTTTTACTGTTCTAAAAGTAATTCATAATGCAATTGTAACTCATTGTGACGTTTGAAACCATGGTTCTGTAATCTGTTATAGCAGTCAGCCAAAGTTCTCTGTATTCTAGAGGATTTAATTGTTTAATCATCTCATAATTAATCGCCATAATGAGCTCATTTGTTGAAAAGCTATATAAGTATTATCTTCGTGCTAAAATTGGACAGTACGTATTCTGTATCTGCTGTATATCAAAGCTATGAGGAGATTGTCAGTACAAGACTGTATAAACCTGTGGTTTTCGGGAATAAAGGAGAACAGTTCAGAATTTATCATTTTTATTGAGCATCCCTACGTAATCATAAATCATTAATGACAAAGAAAGGATAATTAAAAACTACAGTGGTCGCTGTACGAATTTGCGTGTACCATCCACGGACACACGTTAGTAAACTTTAAGTAATGACGTTCGATCGTGAATTGCCGCGGCGGAGTGGCCGAGCGCATTGAGGCGTATGCTCCGATGCGCGAGGGCGTTCCCCGTCAGGGGTTCGAATCCCCCCTCAGGCATGGATGGTTGTTAGTATAAGGTAGTTCATAAGTAGTTTGTAAGTTTAGGGACCGATGAGCCCGCAGGTAAGTCCCATAAACTTCACAACATTTGAAAATATTTTCGATCTTGAATTGTTCGTTCTGTGTTCCATGTTGCCAGTGATCCACCAACATTTCATGTTATCTGTTGTTCTGCTAAACTCGGTCAATCCATTTCTACCTCGTCATAATCCAAGCAATACTTTCTCACGCAACACCCGCTGTGAGCGAAGTCACGTTTCCTTGAAGAACATTATAGCTGCCGTACAGGGTGACTAAGAATCAATTTCCCCCCTAGCAGTGTAGAACCGTGCTGTGATTGTGCGCATTTTGCATTCTTCCGCTAGTGTCGTTAGTACCTCGTGCCTGCATTCCACGTGCTGATAACGAACGCATTTTTCGGGAAATGAACAGGCCAGGCATGTGTGCGTCACCTGTGCTTCATAAGGCGCACTATTACGTCTACGTCTACTACAGGGATTGGGGATCAGCTACCGAGCGACAGAATTTTTAGAATGTTGTTCATGACATGATATTCCCTCCAAGCACTGTGTAATAATTTGCAACTACAAGCCTTTTTTTCTTTCGGTGACTCGATCCATGACACAGGAACCCATAACCACATATGACTTCAATTCTCATCTGAAGTAATCGATACGAGATTATAAACTGATACGTTACCTGTTTTTCGAAACTTTCTCGCTTTTTAGGGGCAATTATTCAACCTAACATTATCATTTGGTAGAACATCCATACCTTATACAGTGACGCTAAAAGAAATTCGCTATTGCGAGAAAATATTGGTAACATTATCTGTCAGTAGAATGGCACAAACTTTGTAGCCAACTAATTTAGAATTATAAACTATTTCAACGTGTTGCACAGGTAGTTTAAATGTATTGCACATATACAAATGTTTTGGAAAATCCTTTTTAAACATAATATAGCTATGTATATAAGGCCTACTGAGATCTTCATACTAACACAAGAGAAAATTGTATGTATTAATTCACTACTTCACAAATAATGTACTGACACCAATTCATTTGCCAATTTAAGCTGTTTTACATGTAAATGTGATAATTTCCACTTTATTTATTATTTGAAAACAAACCACAAGATTCAAATCAAACACATTCACGAAGTGTCAATGACTGCATTTCGCTGAACACTTATAACTGCAATGTATAATTATAAATATATCTGCTTATAAAATCCAGTTCATTTGAGCCACAGAGGTAAGGACCGTAATTTTGTGTGTAAATTTGGTAATTATATAAAATCTTCAGTCTCAAATTTCAGACATTATACCCACAATTTTGTATGTTTTATAAAAGCGAACGATCAAATCTCTAAAGAAGCAGTTGGAATTTCGTACTGCTAAGGCGAAGATGTGGCGCATTTGTAAACAAATTGTATATAAGAACTTGAATTGTGAAAATGTGTGAAGTCTTATTTGTTTTAAGAAGTTTTGCCAATTTGCCAAGAAGGCCACCATAGGACTGTATTCTATCAGCCAGTTTCATAAATTAAACTTTGATGTTAACATTCACATCTGAGTTCGAGTAACTTATTAACAGTTTGTAAAAAAAAAATAATTAAAAAAAATAATAATAACCACCTCTTTAAATTGAGAATCTGTTCCTGTGACAACGAGACCTTCATTGCAGATACGAGTTGGAGAACTTCTGTCTTACGCAGCACTAAGTATGGCTCTTTGTACCTACAGTCACGTGATGCCACATTTCGTCGTCCTCATGATTTATTACGATGTTTGGAACTTAAATAATGGCGACTGTTTATTCACAGCCGATACAAAAGCGTTATATGTTTTCACCTGTTACTGTCCTTCAAAATAGTCACCAGCATTGTGCAGAACCCGCTGCCAGCGATGTGAAAGCCGTAGTATACCGTTAGCAGAGCCTGTTCTGTTGATTGTGTGAATGGAGCGGCCTACTGCCTGTCGAATCTCTGGAATAGTTCTAAAGCAAATGCCCACGAAGTGGTTCCTTTATTTTCGGAATCAAATCAAAGTCACTAGTACTTAAGTCTGGGGAGTATGGTGGATGGTACAATACTTCCCAGCCCATAAACCGAACAGAGCAGCCACCACTCGTGCTGTATACGCCCGCGCATTGTCGTGCAAATTTATGGGTGGGTTGCGCAGGAAGTGTAGGCGCTTCTTGAAGACCTTGATGACATTGTCGTGCTGTACGACCTCTGGCACATTCGATGGAATGTTTCCGTTTCGATATCACACCGTTACGTTAGACCTTTAGGTCACAAGTGGCTGTGTTTCCCGCGATTGTGCGCACGCCGGTGACGGGGTACGGGCGAGTCCATTTGCTCGAAAGTATGGTAGGTATGCCAACAACGTGTGCTATCAGAGACAAAAGTAGATTCCATTATATAGCGTCTCCACAGCATTGTTGCCACCATTTAAGTTCCAACTTTCGTATGAAAACAGAACTGGAATTTAATACCATTTTTAAACAGAGCTGGGGTGACTTGTAGTGTTACAAACCGCATGTTATAACGGACAAACACAACACAGAGCTCCATTCCAACAGTGTTGCCAAATTGGGGGTTTTGCCCCTAAATTTAGGGGGACTCTGCTGTCTTGGGGGAATTTGGAGGGATTTGTACTTCAGGGGGAAATTTAGGGGGAAGTGTTCTTTGAGGGGAATTTTTAGGGGCTTCTTGGGCTTGAATAACGCATACCTTCATTGCCGTGTTTTCGTTGGCACTGCCCTCCTTTAAAGGCGCTTCTGCAACGTCTACTGCACCGTACTACTGTTGTAATGGCGATTGTGAACTCAAGTTAAATACGCTGGAAGTGTACGTGTGTGTGTGTATTTAAGTGACTGTGGCTTCTAGAGAGAAAAATTTTCCCAGAGATACACAAAGGCGTGGGAATCAGATCCCTTGTTGAAAGGTACGTTTATTCCCAGTTTGTTAGATTTTACTAGCATAGCCTAACTTCTCCCTGCAGCCTATATACTACGGCTTACATCTTAGAATGTCATGCAGAAACTACTGCTTTTTCTTTTAGTGGCCACTAAAGAGTAGAATATTAGTAATAAGGTGTTCGTTAAGTGACATTTAGAACGAATGCATCAATTCGTAATGTAGAGCTTTATTGGAATGTTTTACCAACGAAAATGTATATTCTAGGAAAGACATTTCTATATATACATATATTGCACCGAAACTGCTTTTTTTTTTATTGAAATGCTGACTAGTTTCGGGCTTTGCCCATTTTCTTAAGCCACATTATTTTATGTTATGTATTTGAAATAAACAGCGTGACCTACACAGTGTCCAAACATGCAAAACGCGACGTAACAAATTATTAGTATTTTTGGGGGGGGGGGGCGGGGGGGGGGGGGGAATTCGCATACGATTTAGGGGGAAATTGAGCTTCAGGATTGGCATTCCAACTTCCTCCGGAATTCACGGGAACAGTAGTTGGCGGCTTTGAAGACAATGCAGTCATTTATTCTCACAGATCCTCGACCGACATACTAACTCATACAATATACTATTTGAGTACCACACAATCGTACAGCGTTGAAAGAACCACGTGTTGTGCTTCAAGGGGCGCCATGGTGTCCTGAAACTTGTCGATGCACTCGCTAGGAATGCCATCAGCCACGGGAAGAAGTCTTGCCAACATGTTCCCTATACGAAGTAGTGTTGAAGCCTTGAATGTTGAATGTGTAACCACCGCAAATTGCACTATTGTATGTCTGTTAGCCAATGTTCAGTGCAGTATTGAGTACGACATCATGTAGTATAAGTTGCGAATTTCGAGATGGCAGACTTACTTAGAGGAACAACAAATATTACTTTTTGCGTGAAACTGAAGAAAACTTTTGCAGAAAGACACCACATGATGCGGAAAGCCTGCGGTGGTGCGTGTTTAATCACTGCTCGGTATCACTCGGTTTAGAATTGTCCGGACGGAATGTCAAGATGAGCCCTGGACGTGTACTGACGACGCTCTTATCAGCAACTCGTGCCACCGTGACGAATTCTTAAGCGACGGTACAATCGGGACGTGTGAACTTCGAGAAAATGTGGCGAGATGATAATGACTCTTTCATCACGATAACGCACCCGTACAATCATCCCTATCGCTACGTGACTATTGCTCAAAAAGCAAAATCACGTGCTGCCTCATTCTGTGTACTCTCCAGACCTACTCCCTGCTTTCTAAATTCTAAAAGACAAGATTATTAACGACTGTCTTTTTTTTCCTTTTTTGTTCGTGCGGTCTTCAGTCCGGAGACTGTTTTGATGTAGCTGACCACCCTGCTCTATTCTGAGCAAGCCTCTTCGTCTTTTCATAAGAACAGGCCGGTCGCGGTGGCCGAGGGGACTGAGGCGCGCCAGTCACGGTCTGCACGGCCACTACGGTCGGGGGTTCGAATCCCCCTCGGGCATGGATATTTCTGCCGTCCTTAGTGGAAGCTAGTTCATAAGTAGTTTGTAAATTTAGGGACTGATGACCCCATAGTTAAGTCCCATAAGCTATACAAACATTTGCACAATTGAACATAAGAACAACAACACACATGTATTTGCATATGTTTACTGTATTCGTCTCTTGGTCTTCCTCTGCGATTTTATCCCTTACCCTCCAGTGGTAAATTCACGATTCCTTGATGTGTACGTATATTGCCTACAAATCGACCCCTTTTTTTGGTCAAGGTGTGCCAGAAATTCCTGTCAATTCTATTCGATACCTCCTCATTAGTAGTTACAAGATCTGCCCACCTAATCTTCTGCATACTTCTGTAAGCGCCACATTTCAAAAACCTTAATCCTCTTGCTGTCTTGTCCGTGTTTCAAGGGAACACTCTCTGTTATTGTTGACATGATCCATTTAAAATGTTCATCCAATACCTTTGTCACTGAATAGGACCAATATTTTATCCAATTTTTCCGTCCAATAATTCGATAGTGTATTACCGGCCATAATGAACGCTGCATTGTCGACATTTATTTATTGGTGTGTTTTTTTTTTTTTTTTTTTTTTTTTTTTTTTTTTTTTTTTTTTTTTTTTTTTTTTTTTTTTTTTTTGGGAACCAATTGTGGAGTGAAACACCATGGTCATGGAACAAGTCAATACATTAATTGTTACACAAGAATGGTAATAGAAAATTTTTAAGTAGTCCTTTGCACACGTCAATCATAAGACAAAGTAAAAGGAATCAATAAAGAAAAAAATGAATTAGCTTAATTGTTTAACTTTTCTAGGAGTTCCTGGGCAGAATAAAAGGAGTGAACCATGAGGTAACTCTTCAATTTAGATTTGAAAGCGTGTGGATTAGTGCTAAGATTCTCTAGTTCTTGTGGCAGCTTATTGAAAATGGATGCCACAGAATACTGTATCCCTTTCTGCACAAGTGTTAACGTGGTGTGATGCAAATGTAGATTCGACTTCTGTCTAGTATTCACCGAGTGAAAGCTACTAACTCGTGGGAATAAGCTGATATTATTAACAACAAACGACATTAAAGAAAAAACGTATTGTGACGCCAGAGTCAAAATTCCCAGACTACTGAAAAGGGATCGAAATGACGTTCTCGAACTTACACCAGATATTGCTCGAACCGCCCGTTTTTGAGCCAGAAATATCCTTTTACATTCATCCGCGATCACTCAAGAACCTCACAGAAGCCACTGCCGTGACAAGGAAACGTTATCAGAGTTGCCAGGATTTTCTATTGCTCTGTCGTCAAATTTTAGCCAAAAAGTAGCCAAAATATCGCCATCTATTCATCAATAAAATACCAATATAGAACCATCTTTTCACCAGTAAAAATAGCCAAATATGGCAACCTTTAATCTGTTAACATTATTATGCTATGGTAATTATGGCATGTTACTCGACAATAATAATCCTGGAATTCAGGGAGTAAAAAGGTTACTGAGTAAAAAGTAACACAAACTGTGGCACTCTCACATTCACAGACATCAGACTGAATTTACCAAGGAAACTCATAAAAATTGTCCAAATGTTTGTATAGCTTATGGGGCTCAACTACGGGGTCATTAGACCCTAAACTTACAAACTAATTAATAACTACTTACGAACTAGGACGGCACAAATATCCATGCCCGAGGGGGGATTCGAACCCCCGACCTTAGTGGCCGTGGAGACCGTGACTGAAGCGCTTCAGTCCCCTCGGCCACAGCGGCCGGCGAAACTCGTACTTCACAGAAACATTTATCTGAGTCCATCCAAGAACTGAAGTCAGACACAACACCAACTGACAATGAGGGCAGTCAAAATATTGTCACATTGTAAATATAATAGAGAGACTCCGGAAATTCAGTTTCATTTAACTATCACATTTATTAATTTCATAACTTATAATAATTACAAACAAAACTGTTCAAGAATCATTCTATCAGACTTACATAAGGGATGTTCTCATGCATAGATTCGATTACCAATCACTTTCATCTTCTTAAAATCACCCGGCCGCGGTGGCCGAGGAGACTGAGGCGCTCCAGTCACGGTCTGCACGGCCACTACGGTCGGGGGTTCGAATCCCCCCTCGGGCATGGATATTTGTGCCGTCGTAGTTCGTAAGTAGTTCATAAGTAGTTTGTAAGTTTAGGGACTGATGACCCCGTAGTTAAGTGCCATAGACTATACAAACATTTGAACATTTGATTTCTTAAAATCAAATATTTACAAATGTTAAATAGAGTTATTAAATCTTTCATGGCCGAGGGGACTGAGGCGCTCCAGTCACGGTCTGCACGGCCACTACGGTCGGGGGTTCGAATCCCCCATCGGACATGGATATTTGTGCCGTCCTTAGTTGTAAGTAGTTCATAAGTAGTTTGTAAGTTTAGGGACTGATGACCCCGTAGTTAAGTCCCATAGACTCTACAAACATTTGAATATTTAAATCTCTCAAACATTTCTGTAATACACACAAAATCATTACAACATTTTGAGGTGAGGTAATTTATAACTGTAGACTAAGCATTTCATACTTTGAGGTGAGATGGACTTAAATTCGTAGTAATGCGTCATTACACATTGAAAAACCAGCCATGAGAACGACTGGGAAATCACCGCGTGTTCTCCATCGACATTTATACTCTGTAAACCATTGTTAACAACTGTTAAGTGCGTAGCAAAGGGCTCGCTTCACAGGAGCAGTTGTTACGATTTTCTGTTGTGTTGTCGTATGGAACGCGGAAAAAACTACTGTTTAAATGCCTCCTTGCATGCTGTAATTTATA
Source organism: Locusta migratoria (assembly GCA_026315105.1). Classification (NCBI taxonomy): domain Eukaryota; kingdom Metazoa; phylum Arthropoda; class Insecta; order Orthoptera; family Acrididae; genus Locusta; species Locusta migratoria. Next base: position 882,495,163 of record CM048745.1, read on the forward strand.
TACACTTATCCTCGTGTTCTCAGAGGGAGCCAAACAAACGGTGTTGTAGTATACTTCGAGATATCATTTAAATCCTGTTCTTGAACCATCGTAAGTAAGGTACATGAGGTAGTTTACGTCTGTCTTCAAGAGTCTGCAAGCTGAGTTTTTTTACATTTCTGTGACACTCTCCCACACATCCATGATACTTGAAAACATTTGTGCTAACTTGTGTAGGTTGATTACATTTCCCCAGCATTCCACCGAAGTTTAGACGGTATCATTGACGCAATGTCTAAAGAGTGATTGCTTTACATTCGTTGCATTTGATGTAAAATAAAATAGCCATTATAAAGAAATAAAGAAAAGTGTGAAGTAATACACATGACCACTAAAAGAAATCCGCTGAACTTCAATTACGCGATAAATCAGTCAAACCTTAAGGTCGTAAATTCTACCAAATACCTAGGAGTTACAATTACGAACAACTTTTACTGGAGAGAACACACAGAAAATATTGAAATATTGTGGGGAAGGCGAATCAAAGGTTACGTTTCATTGGCAGAACACTTCGAAGATGAACCAGCTCCACCAAAGAGACTGGCTACATCACACTTGTGCGTCCTCTCCTGGAGTACTGTTGCCCCTTGTGGAACCCTTACCAGGTGGAACTGACGGAAGATATTGAGAAGGTTCAGAGAAGGAGAGCTCGTTTTGTTTTCTCACGTTACGGGGAGGAAAGCGTCGCGGAAATGTTGCACGAATTAGGGTGGAAATCATTAAAAGAAAGACGTTATTCATTGCGGCGTGATCTGTTTGCGAAGTTTCAATCACCGACTCTTACTTCTGAATGTGAAAATATTTTGCTAGCACCCACCTACTTAGGGAGACATGACCCTCCCAATAAAATAAGAGAATCGAAAACGGAACGATTTAGGTGTTCTTTCTTCCCGCGCGCTATTAGAGAATGGAACGATAGAGAAAAGTTATGAAAGTGGTTAATGAACCCTCTGCCAGGCACTTAAATGTGATTTGCAGAGTATCTATGTAGATGTAGATGTAGAAGTCGCCAACCAATTCCTTTAATAGCCAAATTTAATCGCCAGTCGCCAGACTGCTAGAGTGGCTACTATGATAAGAAAAAGATAACCAAGAATGCGAAAAATCGCCACACCTGGCAACCCTGAACGTTAGGATTTGCCGTGAACATCCTGACTGGCAATAAAGCAACACTTAAGTGCAGTTTGGACACAAGATTTCCCACTGCATCGGACGGCTGTGTTTACGAACTGATCGAAATGTAAACACCGGGCAATTTAAACCGTGCATAATGACAACAGCCTACATAATATTTACGTGGGAACAATGTGCTGCAGACTACAGGGACAGTGCTGTCCGCCAGTGTTCACAACCTGAAACGAGGCAACTATCGTACTCGGGTCGTAAAATTATCGTAAATGCTCCGGATTTAACCAAAATCATCGTACCTACCTGCAAAATGACCATAATACATAATATTTACTAGCAAATCTGATTTTGTATATCTTATACCGTACTGTAGTCTGTCTCTTGCAAAATATATTACTTTTTCCGAATGAAGAACGGCTTTTAAAAATTGTTTTATACATGACGTATAAAACCGCTCCAGGAAAAGTTGTGCGACTCGAATTTCATTGGTTTTCGTGATGATTTCATCACTCTTATTAATGAAAGAAGTAATCTTGGACTGTGCTGGCACGAGCTTACGAACATGTGTTTTCGATGTCATAAGGTTACTAATCACAGTCAGTTCTGCTTTTATTATTACATTTTGCGCCGTACTGATCTTCAGGCACTTTTCTAAGCCATTGTTTGTAATTTTCATCTTTCAACCAAGCATCTCTGAATTTTTGTTGACGATGTTTTTTGCTGATTTTGGCGATTTTTCTTGGGGGTGATTCATTTCCCTCGATGTCACTATCTAGGATTCATCTAGGATTCATAATTCTTTCTACAAAGAAAAAAATCATAGAGTGTAACGATAAATCTATATATAATACGCATCCGAAGAACTAACGTATTTGAGAGATATACTTACTTCTCAAGCCAAAAGCAATCACTCGTCCAGTTAAAATTTCTTGTGTCAGAATGCCGCTTAGTTTAAGGGAATGCGTGAAACGTCAGCACCACTAAGCACTTTAACGTAACTGCGAGCATTGTAACGCGAATATATAATAAAGAGCGAACTTCAACAATCAAATTATTTATCCCGACAACGGCACTACATTGCCGCTCACCGATCGCTAGACGTTCACAGACACTGAGATTATTTAATCGACGAGCTGTATTTCGAAAGTAGCCGTTCATAGCTACTGAGATGATTATAGCGACAAGTTTAATTACGTAACTAATTTACCAGTAGGGCAGCGAGAAAAAATCTTTCAAGAGGCAATGTATTGTTACATTTTATTACGTTCGAAACTATCGTACATCTGCGAACGATAGTAAAATTCTTTCGTACATCGTACGCAGGCACGAAATTATCGTACATGTACGATAATCATCGTACGGTTGTGATCACTGCTGTCCGTGAGTTGGCTAGTCGGCTACGCGCCGTGTAGTTACGGTAGGGCACGCAGAGACGGCGGCGACCTTGGCAGCGGCGGTGACTCACCGCGCCGCGGGCAGATGGCCCAACCGACGTGCATGACGTCACCCGACGTGGCGGCGGGAGTTTCAAAATGGCGCCGGCCGCGCCCCAACCGTCCCGCGAGTTGCTAGGCCTAAAGCAGAGCAAAACACGGACCTGGAAGACGAGCTAGGCACCGAGACCAAGTGGGAAACGGTGCTAAGGTAAAACAGTTGCAGACGAGTACGCATTTTCAACGTTTAATGTAGCGTCCGCATACCTTTCAAGGGTGATTCTATTTACACTTCGGTAAAATCAGACGTGACGTCATTATGACGTATCCACAATATCGAAGACGACTGGAGTCATGATCGACTTGTGTGGTCGTTCTAGACGCAAAACTGCGGTTGCAATTGTAGCAGACGAATTAAAGGAGTAGCTGATAATATCTTCAGTTGGTAATGGTATATTCATTACAGTTTCGGAAGCTATAACTTTGCTTTCTTTTTTAAAAAAAGTAAGAATCTATAAACTTTCCGGAAAAGGACCTACACTGTGAGCTCTGAAACGTTAGTCAGCCAAATCTGATGTTGTTATCGTGACCCATTTGTTCAAAATGTTCAAATGTTTGTATAGTTTATGGGACTTAACTACGGGGTCATCAGTCCCTAAACTTACAAACTACTTATGAACTACTTACGAACTAGGACGGCACAAATATCCATGCCCGATGGGGGATTCGAACCCCCGACCGTAGTGGCCGTGCAGACCATGACTGGAGCGCCTTAGTCTCCTCGGCCACCGCGGCCGGCGACCCATTTGTGAAGGTTGTGTTTAAAACTAATGGAAACTTTGTGAAGGTTGTGTTTAAAACTAATGGAAACTTTTTCTTTAAGCGAAAAATGCTACAGAGTTGCATTGTAGTACGGAGTCTACGTTAAACTAAGAGGACAAAATACGGTTACCAGGCTAAGAAGCGACAAAGTGTACTAGGACATGTCAAAATATGCGACATACAAAAACAACATATAGTCGCCGTAGGTATATGTATGTTTTCGCCGAAACTATAAATCAAATGAGCTGGATATTAATACAGTCATTTGTTACAGAGGCTCTGCGAACATCAGGTAAAACATTTCGTAAAACTGGGTACTCATCTACCGCCAAGTTGCTGCAACATGCTAGTTCTTTTCTTTGAAAATGTGTGAAGTTGTCGATGCGCCGCTCTTCTGGACGTAGATAGTGTGGATACGTCATAATGACGTCACGTCTGATTTTACCGAAGTGTAAATAGAATCACCCTAAACCTTTCAATGATATCTGTTATTCACTACGTTTACATAGAACACATCTTCCGGAAGACGAAAATCAATTCTCGTAAACCGTTTTTCGCTGTCGTGTTTACATGGCATAGCCTGAATCGGATTTCTTAGCCCACTTAAATATGGCGCCTAAGAAACAGCTGATTCAGTTACTGATTTAGTCAGCATAATCACTATTTTCCTGTATTTAAATACACAAATTCATGTTCACTCCAAGATTTATACTTTTATTTCACATTAGAAAATGTCAGTCTTTCAATATGTGCCGAAAATTCTTTAAAAAAATGCACAATCTGACAAGCCAAGAACACTTCAAAAACGGTCGCGTTTACATAGGCGCGAAAATCGATTGTGGAACTGGAAAACCGCTTTAGAGAATCGGATTTCCAGAATCGATTTTGGAGTGTTTACATGACTAACCAAAAGCGGAATTGGGAAATCGGTCTATGAAATCCGGTTTTGGGAGCCCGTGTAAACAGGGTGATTGTCTGTGTTTATAGGTTTTGCGAATTAAGATGTTTCGACTCTTGTTTCCATGACGTTTTGTCAACAATTTTAATACTATGTGATATGTGCGTTATTAATTTTTTTTTTATTTATGTACTACATTGTGCGGAGAAGGAGATATTTCTCGGACGTCTAAACAGAATGGACAAAAACAGATTAACAAACCAATATTTGAATATGTATGGTTAAAAAAATCACTAGGACGTGGATTTAGGAAGTTAGGAAGGATGTAAAAAAATAAAACACCACGAGTCCCAAATGTTAGGAAGAAGTGTATTTAGAAACAAATAAGGAAGACTGAAAGGGTGCCGGCCTTAGTGGCCGAGCGGTCTGCGGCGCGGTTTTGGGAGCCCGTGTAAACAGGGTGATTGTCTGTGTTTATAGGTTTTGCGAATTAAGATGTTTCGACTCTTGTTTCCATGACGTTTTGTCAACAATTTTAATACTATTTACTTAGGTTATTGAACTACTTCATTTCTTCTTTACTCCAATCGATGTTTCGAGCTTTTTAGTTTAGAGATATATCTACGTTTCTTGCCTTTGATGGTTTGCTCATGACACTTTATTTTCGTGCGCAATTTTTATGATTTTCAAACTACAGAATGCGGCAGAAATTGGAGACAGGAAGGTCATCCGTCTACCCCTTAAAATTAACCATTCAAATCCGTACTGAACCAACCCAGCAACAGTGATTAAAGGCGCAAGATAAATGAGAAAAGAAGCGCCCACATCACAAAAATGATTTGTTGTGCGACATGAGATTTTCAAGCTGAACAATGTCTTTATTATTGTTATAATTTTTAGTCATCTAAATTCAATTTTTCTATTTATATTTTCATATCTGTGTGGAAAAGCTGGTAGAAGCCGACCTCGGGGAAGATCAGTTTGGGTTCAGGAGAAATGTAGGAACTCGGGTGGCAATACTTACTTTACGGCTTATCCTAGAAGATAGATTAAGAAAAGGCAAACCTACATTTCTAGCTTTTGTAGATTTGGAGAAGGCTTTTGACAATGTTGATTGGAATAAACTCTTTAAAGTTCTGAAGCAAGCAGGAGTAAAATATAGGGAGCGTAAGGTTATTTACAAAAACCAGAGAGCGGTTGTCAGAGTTGACGGGCATGAAAGGGATGCAGTGGTTGGGAAGGGAGTGAGACAGGGTTGTAGCCTTTCTCCAATGTTATTCAATTTGTACATTGAGCAAGCTATAAAGGAAAGCAAGGAGAAATTTGGAGAAGGAATTAAAGTTCAGGGTGAAGAATTAAAAACACTGCGTTTTGCCGACGACATAGTAATTCTGTCAGAGACAGCAAAGGACCTGGAAGAGCAGTTGAACGGAATGGACAGTGTGCTGAAAGGTGCATATAAGATGAACATTAACAAGAGCAAAACTAGGGTAATGGAGTGCAGTGTAAGAAAATCAGGTGATGCTGAAGGAATTAGATTGGGTAACGAAGCAATAAAGGAGGTAGATGAGTTTTGTTACTTGGGCAGTAAAATAACAAATGATGGTCGCAGTACAGAGGATATAAAATGCAGAATGGCAATGGGTAGAAAAGCGTTTTTGAAAAAGAGAAATTTGTTAACATCGAAAATTGATTTAAGCCTAAGGAAGTCCTTTTTGAAGGCATTTGTATGGAGTGTTGCCTTGTATGGAAGTGAGACATGGACGATAAACAGTGCGGACAGGAAGAGGATTGAGGCTTTTGAAATATGGTGCTACAGAAGAATGCTGAAGATTAGGTGGGTGGATCGCGTAACTAATGAGGAGGTACTGAACAGAATTGGGGAGAAAAGGAATTTCTGGCATACCTTGACTAAAAGAAGGGATAGATTGGTAGGACACATTCTTAGACATCAAGGAATTGTGAATTTAGCGTTGGAGGGAAGTGTGTGGGGTAAAAATCGCAGAGGAAGACCGAGAGATGGATACAGTAAGCAGATTCAGACAGATGTAGGTTGCCGTTCTTATGTGGAGATGAAGAGGCTTGCACAGGATAGGGTATTGTGGAGAGCTGCATCAAACCAGTCTCCGGACTGAAGACCACAACAACAACAACATCTGTGTCAACGGATGGAATATTTTAAAAAAGATTCAGTTCAATGAAATATGTACATAAGATAGGTGTGTGTGATATGTGCGTTATTAATTTTTTTTTATTTATGTACTACATTGTGCGGAGAAGGAGATATTTCTCGGACGTCTAAACAGAATGGACAAAAACAGATTAACAAACCAATATTTGAATATGTATGGTTAAAAAAATCACTAGGACGTGGATTTAGGAAGTTAGGAAGGATGTAAAAAAATAAAACACCACGAGTCCCAAATGTTAGGAAGAAGTGTATTTAGAAACAAATAAGGAAGACTGAAAGGGTGCCGGCCTTAGTGGCCGAGCGGTCTGCGGCGCGCCAGTCACAGTCTGCACGGCCGCTACGGTCGGGGTTTCGAATCCCCCCCTTGGGCATGGATGTTTGTGTCGTCTTTAGTACAAGGTAGTTCATAAGTACTTTGTAAGTTTAGGGACTGATGACCCTGTAGTTAAGTCCCTTAAGCTAAGCAAACATTTGCTGAAAGGGTTTCGGGATAAAGGTAGACCTAAGAGAAGAGGACGAACTTAGTGAATGCATCCGCATGCAGAACTGGAAACAGACGAAACTCCGAGAAAAGAAGAAGAAATAATGTAAAATTGTCCAAAGTGATCAATTTGCTTCTAAAGAAATTAATATAAAAAATAATAAATACAAAAGGTGTCCTCAATTTTCATCCTATAATACGGGAAGTATCTATCTTGCATTAAAAATATGGCAATACTAAAAAAAGAAAAAAAAATCATTGTCTTAGTTTTTTTTTCTTTTCTTGTTTTTTTCGTTAGCCCTTTATGATAATCAACATCGATAAATTTTGGATTTCCTCTTCATTGATTGCCAATAAATACCTTTTTTGCTGTTATCTGTAATACGCAGTTTTTATTTATTTATTGAACTGATAATTTGATACACGAAACAACAGAAGGATTAGAGAGTTTTCTGATTGTCACACTTTTTTCCCGTATTCTGTGGTAATAATTACGTTAAAGGTTAGTTTCACTCCAACTAAAGCACTGCTTACAGGCATTTGTATGATTTTAATAGTCCCAACAAATATGATGAAAATTTACGGTGAACAATAGTTACTGACGGCAATTAAACTAAAGAATATATTGATTGGACAACTATTAACCGGCTAAGTTACTTCGCACCAGAGGTGTATAGTACACAAAGTGATTTTCAAAGTACTGAAGTACAACGCCCCATCGTACTTTTTTTTTTTTTTTTTTTTTTTTTTTTTTGCAACTGCTTCAACTTGAAAGTGCGTAAATACAGCTCTCTCAACTGTCACAATCACTGATTCTAGAGAATTTAATCCTTCTGGAAACAACGTGATATTTTTAATTGTCTCATTTCTGTGCCGTCGCTACTCTGAGGTCAAGCTACTTCGAAACAACTGAAATAACTGGCGTGGCAATTGTCGCGGAATACGAGGTTCGAGGCGGCCAATTAAAAAACATTCGTCTGCAACAATGCAAAACAGTGAAATACAGATGGAATAATGTGAAACTCTCCCCTCCTTTCTCTGGTAGGAGTTGTGTGACCCAAAAATAACACGTTCAGTCGGTCGTGTTGGGACTCGGCAGTTCTGTGTGTTGTCTGTCAACCACACTTATGACTAAGATCAAAAGCTAGTGCAATGTTCGTTATACATAAGTTAACACCTTGTTCAAAACTTCATACAAATAAGGTCAGATGCCACAGTCACCATTGCCATTTCACCATTAGCCTGTTTAGGACCAAAGAAACGTAACTACATAAACAGTGCACTGAAAAAATCGATTTAAAGCTTTTGTCCTAAAAAGTGAGTAGTTTTTAATAATTAATTGCGAGTCTTTGTATGGTAAATAAAAATTTAATTTTATTTATTGCTTTTTTTCACCTAAGCCTTACATTTTCCGTTCACTCACTCATTAGATTCTGATCATGTATATAGTCACGTCGGTTTGATCCGAAATGGGAGGGACTCTTGCATAAGGAACTCTTACATATGGGACTCTTACATCATTTTTACAGTTAATTTAATCGTGACGATTTTACAGTCAAAAGTAATATGGTTTCCGTAAATGATGCATCGTAAAAAATTTCAGGTGAAAACAGGGGTGAGTAGCAAGGTATCTTATAAGTTGGGAAAAATGTTCAACACTTAAGACGATAATTACAAGTGGTGAAGTGATGAAATATTAGGGCTTCACTGCTATGTAGTCATGTAATTCGTTCTACGGGTCTCAACATTTCATGCTTCTTAATTTGTAAGAAGATGAAGATGCGTAAGATGTATTACAAACAAGACTGTGATAATACAGTAGACACATCACTAGTACCTGAGTTGTCAATACCAGAGAGAAAGAGTTCTTTTATGAATCTAGAAATGTCCTCTTTTCTAAAGACGGACATCTGGTAACCCTACCATCGTAGAGTCAGTGTTTTTCAGCAAAATACTATGCGAGTTGGCAGTACGGTTGGCGCACTCCCAGTTGGGTGTATTTGCGTGAGAATTTCCGGTTCCTGGGTAATGTAGCTACGCTCAATAGTCCGAAATACGTCGTTCACGATGACGTCATGATGACAGGAAAATATCACAAAAATAGTTAATCGACAGTTCCATTTACAATGTGAAATATTTGCAGCAGTGCTACGGGTAGACAGCTTTGGCCGGATTCGTATAAAGGTGTGTTGCGTTGCCGGCGCCATTGCGTCCACGTGGTTGCGCGAACGGCCGTGTAGTGCCGGCGGCGGCCGGCAGAGGCGCTGCTCGCGCCCGTGACACGCCCTCGCCAACGCCCATCGCCGCCGTTCCACGGCCCGCGAATCAACCGCCGTCAGCTGATGTGCCCCTCAAGGTCAAAGCCCCCAGCGCAACCACAGAGCACAAACTGAAGCTCGAAACACCGAGAATTCCGCCATTCGCTCCCAAATAAACGTGGGCGGCGCACTCCTCTCACAAACGGCAGTAATGTTGCCATATGTTGTCTTGTCGGATGTCTGTTTCGCAACTAATACAGGCTAGGCCTACATTACTACCAGCTGTGTCGCTTCCGAATGTGTCCTATGCTCGTAAAAGTGATTATATTTTTAGAATCAAATTTTTAGCGTACAAGGTTGGACGAAATCATTTCAATCAATGATGGCAGTCAGAGCCGGCCGCGGTGGCCGTGGGGACTGAGGCACTCCAGTCACGGTCTGCACCGCCACTACGGTCGGGGGTTCGAATCCCCCCTCGGGCATGGATATTTGTATCATCCTTAGTCTTAGCTAGATCATAAGTAGTTTGTAAGCTTAGGGACTGATGACCCCGTAGTTCAAAATGTTCAAATGTTTGTATAGCTTATGGGACTTAACTACGGGGTCATCAGTCCCTAAACATACAAACTACTTATCAACTAACTAATGCTAAGGACGTCACAAATATCCATGCCCGAGAGGGGATTCGAACCCCGACCGTAGTGGCCGTGCAGACCGTGACTGGAGCGCCTCAGTCCCCTCGGCCACCGCGGCCGGCGGACCCCGTAGTAAAGTCCCATAAGTTCTACAAACATTTGAACATTTGATGGCAGTCAGACGTGAACTAGTTACGGTGATAGGCAGCTAACAACAAATCAAGTTGCTGAAAGCTTGTAATAGAAGTTCAGAACTGTCTATAAACTTCGGAATCAAGCTTAACTCGTTCGCAAACAGGGTAAATACGCCAGAAGCGCGTAAAGCATAGTGCAATACAGCAAATGAAGCAGGAATTTTGTGACAAGGTGATATTTTTCCGCATTTTCGTTTTAGCCAGTTTATGACTATGTTACAATTCCAAAGCCTTCTGTTCTGTTCTTTTAGTTTTATGTGATATAGTCTCTCTTCCTTTCAGCGAGCACTTTCCATATCTATTTTGGAATTGTTCTAAATTTTACACTTCCTAAACATTTCTTTCAGATGCTTTCGTTATTTTTTGTGGTTCTAATTATTTTTAATACGTGGAATTCCCTTAAGTACACCCCTGTCGTAGATTCTCTACAAAAATAAAAAACCCTTTCCTGTTAATTTTCCTCATTTCATAAATTAATAAAATTCAGCAACCAGTTGTTTGTAATTATTTATTTTAGACGACCGGTTTCGGACGCTTGAGTGCCCTTCTTCTGGTCTATTTTAGTATTATTGCTTAATGAATGTAGCTACATGCTATTAGGAGAATCAACACTCAGTGCAGAGATTATGCATTCATTTCATTCTGTACTGCACTTAGTTTGTGTCATTTATACTTTTTGCACCATAGATATGTGGCTTCACTACTGACCTGCAAGTTGTAACTTGTTCATTCATCAAGATGCACTTTTTGCTGCAACAATTCCTCCTTATTCCTTATGTCCCTGCTACTTTTAAGACTCCTTTCGAGAATTACATCTCCCAGAACCTTGAATTTTAATTTCTGCAAACGTGTTTTTTTTTTCTATTTTATTGCCACCTTCAACTAAACATTTCATTTCAATTTAGGTTACCACAAAATTTTGTTTTCTCTTGTTGAGACTCCTAACGTAACCTGATGGCTCGACATTGACCTACCCAGTTGTCTCTTCTGGATTTTCAAAGGATAGCAAAATCACTGCAAATGCCAGAAAGTTCACAATTAGCCCATGGCTAACAGCTTTATTCATCTATTCCACATTATTACTGTTTTTCTAATAAGCAGTGGTAGAGATAATAACCACTTTGTCTTACACACCTTTTGACTTTGAAGGATTTAGAGATTTCGATCATAAACTTCAATTTCTATACTATATTTTTTAAATTCGTTTTCACGGAATGTACGACATTAACTGCGAATGGGTAAAGTTGAAAATGTGTACCCAGCCGGGATTCGAACACGGGTATCCCGCTTGCTAGGTAGTTTATACCACTGAGGGCACCTGCACGGAATGACTCAAGTACGCCTCCTGTCAGATACAAATCCTCAACATTATCCTGCCCACTAGTACTCGAGCTCACAGTTTTGTAAACTGATTGCCGCAAGAGCAGGGACCTAGGAGTGCCGCCTCACTTTTCCGAAAGAACAGACACCAAATATTTCTTTTAATGTTTCGCGGATCAGATTTGTCACTTCGTATTTAATTAAAAATGCTATCATTACTTTGTCTAGCTATGCTCTCACTAAAGTCAGTTCGTGACATGGCGCGACTGTACTTGACAACAGTCTTCGACACCAATCTACAGATTATTCAGATCTTGAAGAAATTTGCTACGCTGGCCTTCGAAACAAGATAACTATCACTGTCTATATAGATAAGATTAGGTACGGTGCAAAGTGGATGGTACCTTGTTCCTTCGACACCTTACCGATGACCATGAAAATTTTCAGATTTACATAATGTTTTGTTATACATGAAAGGAGAGGAACGCAAGGACATTGCCTGAAAGAGGGGAAGGTAATGAGAGGGAGGAGAGGACGAGGCAGAGGCAGGAAGAGAAAGAGAGAGAGAGAGAGGAAACGGACTAACGAAATATATGAATAAATAAATACCCGAGCAACGCCGGTTTTGAGTTAGTTAACACAGAGTGAAAGCTAAGGGGACGAAGAGAAAGGTAAGGTATAGGTAGGGTTAGCATACGTCCTCTTTTTCCCGGACACGTCCTCTTTTTGAGGAAAGAAAATGTGTCCGGCCGGAATTTGTAAAATTCTACTAAATGTCCTCTTTTTTGGGTTCGGAAAAAGAAAATTTATTTTTGTGTCATTTGCAGTAACGGGTTCGTTCGCACTGCAGTTCCAAACTGTTAGCAACTATTACTAACATACACAGAGAGAAATTGCCGATCACGATTTGGCTCTCCGCATGAATCTGACAGTTGCAAACGATTCGGAACTTCTCTGCGAAGAGACCCGGTTTTCTATCCTGTATTCAATCAGTGTGTTCTTTGGTGCTGCTTTTGATATACTTTGTGGCTTTGATATACTTTGTGGCTGTATTGTGTGTTCGAGATTCTAGGTAGCCTTATACTTCAAAATAAATTATGAACTTAAATACAAAATGCCGAAAACAAAGTCACTATTAAATGATATGCTCTTGGAGAAGTACAGAGAAAGATTATTTAAAAATTTGAACATACCAGTAGCTGAAGTGTGGCGTGCATATTTCACTCAGTCATATACTGTTGTTAGTTATGCTGAATTGCAAAAATTGTGGAATTCTTTTTTTTATGCCTAGTCATAATGTTAGTTCAGAACGTGTGTTTTCTCTGGTGAACACACAGTGGACAAAAGACAGGAATAGATTTTAAATAGAAAATATAAAAGTTACTGCATATGTACAGTATAATTTCAAACATTTGAAATGCCTGAGCTTTTATTAGTACTTGTTGAAAAACAAATGGCTCTCGAGAGATATTTCGTCAGTCTCCAAATATAGTTGATTCAAAAGTGAAAAAGTCAAGAATGAGACAATTATGATGAATAACTATCAAGGTTCATAATATTTTGTTTCACAACAACCACACAATGTTTCTGTTTTAGTTTGTAGTAGTTTTACGTTGCTCATTAATAAAGTGTCCTTTTTTTGTATGTAGTGTCCTCTTTTTTGATGATGAACATATGGTAACCCTAGGTATAGTCACAGCGGTGGGGGAAGTGAGTTTAAGAAGTAGATGGTGTGGATCCAATTCTCACGCTTAATTAGCAGTTGTAACGCATTCTCGGGTCGGTAGTTCATCATTAAAAAACAACAATCATCTATAACATTTCTAATTCTTATTTTATTTATTTTTATTTTACACATTGTGCGGACGTTTCACAGAAATATCCGATTTGTACATATTTACAACATATATCAAAGTCACGCTCGAACCGTGCAGACATTTAGATGAGTCATACTTAAGGTAAAGCAGTCATCAATCCGAAGATTGGTTTGGACACCACAGTGCTTTACTAGGCACGGTCCTGTTTGGAGGTGGTATGCCGTTGCCTTCCTCCGACCTTGGAACTGACTTACCCAGCCAGTTATAGGGGGACCTACAGTTTAACGTGGGTTCCGAACCACGGTGCTACTCGGTATTTTTCACATGAGCAATACTGCCAGAGATGAAAGAAGTGGAAAGTGACAGATAAAAATCTTACGACCTGGCGGGGATCGAACCTGCGACCTTTGGATTTGTAGTCTGACACTCTAAACCAGTGATATTGAGCCGCACGGGTCATACTTCAGGCATTGAATTTTTACATGGTACATATTTGCATGATATGTGTGATAGAAATTCGGCTCGGTGTGTGGACATATCGTTCGAAAACGGCTGAACCAATAGCCAGAAAAATGAACAAGGAACATTTCCAGGCCGGAAACAGGTCAAGTTAGACTGTATACTGCTTTTTATATTCTGATTACTTGCTGTTGTTACGGTTCTGTGACATTTCAACCTAACATTATTCTTCATGTTCAGGGTAGTTTCAGGGATAAGGCAAGGCTGTAACCTGTCACCACTGTTGTTCATACTATTCATGGATTATATGTTGAAAACCGTAGACTGGCAGGGCGGGATTAAAATAGGTGAAAACAAAATAAGCAGTCTTTCACATGCGGATGACTTAGTTGTGATGGCAGATTCGATTGAAAGGCAGCCATCTAATATTTCAGAACTCGATCAGAGGTTATGATATGAAGATCAGCATCTCCAAAACGAAAGTTAAGACTGTGGGAAAGAGATTTAACCCTCCTACTACCACTGGGGTCAATATGACCCCATAAGCACATTTGAAATCTATATCTCCCTTATTTTCAATGCGATTATTTTCAAAATTTATGACTTTGTCTCTCTAACTTGCTTGTATGCAATGACATCATATTCAGTTTTACATTTACAACATATCAAAATTTATTCATGGACTATGCACTGAGTACCACTGGGGTCAGCATGACCACAATCTAATTTTTTTTTTGTTTTGTTTCTTGAATGTAACATTATAAAAACATAACAGCGAATATTACGTTGAACAAATGTTATAGGAAACATCTGCAACAATGAAACTAACACTTTCCACTTCTTATTTATACCCATTGTTGTCGTTTCTTTCCTCAGCAGCTGTGTGTTGCCTCAGTTGTTGCTAGTGTTTTGTCGCAGCGTGTGAAAGAACTACATTATGTCTAGAAAACGTCCGAGTAGTGTTGAAATACAAGCAATTTTGAATGAAGAAGAGGAATTAGGAGATACAGCGTCTGATGACGACGAAGAGATTGATGGTGTTATTTCTGGAGGTAGTGAATCAACTGAAGATTCTGATGAAGACATTGGAGATTTACTGAGTACTATGCATTTCAGGGAGGAAATAGGTGACGGCAAAGCAGCGAAACCTATTATAATCCTAGACTATAATGCAACAAAATCAGGTGTAGACACTATGAACAAGTTAGTCAGAACCTAAACTACAAAATGTATGACAAGAAGATGGCCCATGGTGATTTTTCTATAATATTTTGGATATTAGTGCCCTGAATGCTTTCATAATTTGGTTGGACTTAAATCCTGAATGGAATAAAAAAACCAACTACAAAAGAAAATAATTTCTTCTGGAACCGGGAACAAGTCTAGTACAGAAAGACAGAAGTCAGCGCAACAAAGTTTCTCTGCCTCGTCCTCCTCCTCCTTCAGCACAAGTGGATACGGGGGTAAAACGTGGACGGTGCAACCTGTGCGAAAGTTCAGTGGATAGAAAACATCCAGAAACGTGCAAAAGATGTTTTTCCTTTGTCTGTAAACACCATTCAGACATTCTTTGTTCTAAATGTAAAGAGATTTTTTGTTTCACATGTAAGGATCTATAAGATCAAGTGTTGGGACAAGATCTTTAAGTGCTTATATATCTACTTCACCTGGTTTCAATCACTAATGTATGCTTTTGTGTTAGTTCATTAAAATAAATTAAATATTGTCAATGTATCCCGTGATAATTACTTGGGGTCATATTGACCCCAACGGTACTCAGTGTAACAAAAAAATTCTGGTAGTAGGAGGGTTAAACAGACTTGAGTGCCATATAGGAGGAACAAAGTTAGAACAGGTAGATAGTTTCAAGTACCCGAGATGTATTTTCTCACAGGATGGCAACATAGCGAAAGAACTGGAATCGAGGTGCAGCAAAGCTAATGCAGTGAGTGCTCAGCTAAGATCTACTCTCTTCTGCAAGAAGGAAGTAAGTACCAAGACTAAGTTAGCAGTGCACCGCTCTAACTTTCGACCAACTTTGTTGTATGGGAGTGAAAGTTGGGTGGATACAGGTTGCCTTATTCATAAGGTAGAGGTTACAAATATGAAAGTAGCAAGAATCATTGAAGGTACTAATAGATGGGAAAAATGGCAGGAGGGTGTCAATAATGAGGAAATCAAAGAAAAACTGGGAATGAACACCATGGATGAAGCAGTTAGAGCGAACAGACTGAGATGGTGGGATCATGTTACACGAATGGAACAAGCAAGGTTACCTAAGAGACTCATGGGCTTTGCTGTAGAGGAGACGAAGTAGACCAAGGAGGAAGTACTTAAGTTCGGTGAAGAATGATTTTGAAATAGAAAGTTTAACATCAGATGAGGCATCAATGTTAGCATTGAACAGGGGACCATGGAGGAATTTTTATTAGGACTATGCTCCTGACTGAACGCTGAAAGGCACAATCAGTCTCTAATGATGATGATGATGATGATGATTGAAACTTCCTGGCAGATTAAAATTGTGTGCCGGAACCGGGACTCGAACCTGGGACCTTTGCCTTTCGCGGGCAAGCGCTTGTCCGCGAAAGGCAAAGATCCCAGGTTCGAGTCCCGGTTCCGGCACACAATTTTAATCTGCCAGGAAGTTTCATATCAGCGCACACTCCGCTGCAGAGTGAAAGTTTCATTCATGATGATGATTGTTCATTGTATGCCCATCTTGCTCTAAGATGACTACAACACAGCTATATAATTACTTATATATAGACCAACATTAACGACAGAAGGTGTGAGTTGGTCTATTTATAACAGTGTTGTGTTCCTAATGTATACTTTGCAGTGTTACATTGTTTTGTTTTGTTTGAGATAGACATTTGAAATAAAGATGAAATTGAAAATAATACATGTATGATTACAGAGCTGTGTTACAAAAACATTATTCCTAGATTCTACAGAGGTAAAATTTGGTAAGTATACAATTAATTAAAAATAGTTTTTAAACATGAATTACATTGAAGTTATTACAAGAGATAGTACGGATCAGTAGTAGGATAAAGATGTAATCAGTTCTTATTTGTTTACGGTGCATCACGTCAGTATATAAATAATCTGAAAAGAGAGTCAACGTCTTCGAGTTGACCTGTGATCGGGTACAATATCATAATTACAGTAGTGAATGATTACATAGACAACGGATTGATTTAAATTGTACAGAAATATTTTCCAGACAATGGCATAGTAAAATTGCAGTGAAATCCTGTTATTTGAAGTAGCTATACGCAATACAGAGTTGGTCTCAATAGAATATTAACATCTTGTAGTTAATTTTAAGTCAAGGTATGTTTACATGATTTTTGTACTGAAACCGTATATACATGTATAGATACAGAATTCTGTCTGAGACGCAAGAAAACTGTTGTATTGAAGCTGCATCCGGAATTCCTGTCCGAGCTACTGCCAACTTGCCTTTTGTGACAAAAATAAGGGAGGCGGAAACAGATTTGCATGCAAATTACATTTGCGTACAGTTACAGCAGCCGTTAGGCAGCTGTTTCCAACTTGGCTCTTCCTGCCGGCGGTACGGTGCAGCGTCCGAGAAACATCTCTCTCTCTCTCTCTCTCTCTCTCTCTCTCTCTCTCTTGCTTCCGCGTCTGGTGTTCAGCACGGGAGACGATCTGAATAAGCCAACTTCTCTCTGAATTACCATCACCATTATCGGAGTGAGGTGAAATATAAATATGGCGTCTCGGAAATCTTTCAGCGAAAAACAATGTGGGTCTATAAAATATGTATCTTGTATAGAAATTTAATGTAACCACAGAGAGACATTGGGAACACAAACAAACTTAACCAAGGGTTGTTCATCTACCAATTTTACTATGATAACTTTTGATAAAGTAAATTGGGGGCAGCCGTGGAGTATGTAAATGAATGAAACTTCCGAAGCATCTGATTCACGTAATAATATATAAAGCAGTGTCCGTATGTTTGTACGTGTTGTATACAAATCTACAGTTTTGTTCCAATCTTTATGAAATTTTGTACACGTAAGCTTCAATCCGTGAGGACGGTCGCCGTAAGTGTAAGAATCACATACGATATTATAGTTCACGAGATATGACGTCATAAACAATGAGATGCGCGAAAAACTGCTGCATTTTACGACAATGCTGCTCATTTTCTCCTAAACCATTGGACCGATTTCAACCAAATTTGGTACACACATTCCTTACCGTGAGGTAACAATTGCTGCATGGTTAAGAATCACATACGGCACATGGTTCAAAAGCTATTACGTCATAACCAATAGAAATAGCAAAAAATGGCATATAATGCGGCGAGACTTTCGAAATACACTGTATGAGAATGACAGTACTTAGCGACTTGCAACAAACTTTAAACATAATTTCAAACCTTTATTAACCTTTTTCTCGCTGGCAACCATAGTAAAATGATGAAAGGAAAAAAGTTTCTCGCTTACTACTTTTCCGCTGTTTATGGAGTAAAACTACGGCATTCGGCATGACATTACAATTTATCATTTGTACACTACAAACTGTAGCTGCAGGAAGTTTTACAGGCAGTATACACACATATAGTTGCATGTACCTTCTAAATTATAACTCAGTACGACACGTAGTTCATGAGATATGAGCACGTACTAACGTTCATAGAAAACCGAACCATCACGCACCAAGTTTTAATATATTACTTCTTTACTACTAATTGTATTCCCAAGAGATTTTACAAACATGCGGCCATTATACAAATGAATATATACCTGAAAAATCGCAGGAGTGAGTAAATAAATATCCGGGCAACGCCTGGTTTTCAGCTAGTAGTATATAAACGAACGAAAATTGTGTTGCCGATACACTTATAAATTAACAAGAAAATTTATAAAGCTAAGCTACAAGCGTGAAGGCAGTGATGAACTCTTCTCGTGTGATCTGCAGAGTGGAGGCATGCACGAGTTTCGTACCCACCATCCTCAAGGCGGCGTGAGAAACCTTTTTCCTACACGATTCGACGTATATGTGGATGACGTCGGAACATGTAAAGGAAATGTACACCCCACGTGGGCAAACGCGATGGTATTCGCAGATGAACAAATTTATTGTGAATGACATGACGTCAAAGTTCATTGTGTATGTAAACGTTATTTTTTTAGGATTAACGGTCTACAAATGCCGAGAAAGGGAAGAAAAAGTACGGCATAGCAAGCGAATTATCACGTTACCAATTTGAAGGCTAATAATAGGAAGCAACGTAAACAAGATGTAGCGGTGATGTTTACGCAGCCAGCCGGGACTCAACACCTCCGGATCCTTCCAGTCAACTATTTTGACTGTGATAAGACTACAATAAATAAGGCTATAGAGGATGCATGATAAAGACTATAATACACATAATAATAGAGTGTAGCATCCACGTAAAATATCTATTACAGTAATATATTACGTATAGTCGCTACCTCACTACGCTTTTAGAATGCTGTTCGGGATAAATATGGAACATAGGTTCAGGTTAGATTTTAAATTTGAGACAAAAAACTAGTTGAAAACTTTTCAGAAAACTATTGTTTGTGTTGGAAAGCGAGTGGCTATTCCCTAGTAAAAGGAATTAATAAATTAGAAGGCAATTGAAAGTATTTTATTTTAATGATAACATACATCAGAGAAACCTGAAATATTACACGCGAAGGATGTACAACAGATTCCTGTAACTTACATGCAAATATCATTCAACTGGAGGAAGAGACGTTGTCATCCAATGGAAAGATAAATGTATTACGAGGAGGAAGTAAGATTTTTTTGTGCTTTATGTGTGTGTCCTATAACTGTCAACAGAATAATCCACGGAGCAACATATGAATAAATCAATAAGGACGTGTAAACAGCAACCAAATCTTCTCCCTGAAGTGCAATTTCTTTCGCAAATTCCATCTCGCTTCCCATACCGACTTTCTTTGTAGTGGAATAGTGGTTGGATTTGTATAACACTTTTGAGATTCAGTCATGTTTATTATTCAGTATGAATATGCACTTTTCGGCAGAGTAGTCGCAGGACGTTAACCCTTATTTGTGCATCAACTTTACTGATAGTGTTGTGAAGAGCAAGAAGGAGTTTTGTGGGATGTGTCTGTGACGTTGTATTGCGAAAAGTTGTTTGCCACTGTCTACGATCAATTTATGTTATTATGTTCATTTTCTGGAAGAAGGATTAGGGTGTTAAGTCCCGTGATCTACATCTACATGGACTACTCAGCAAATCACATTTAAGTGCCTGACAGGGGGTTCATCGAACCACAATTATACTATTTATCTCCCATTCCATTCTCGAATAGCGCGCGGAAAGAAAGAACACCTGAATCTCTCTGTTCGAGCTCTGATTTCTTGTATTTTATTCTGATGATCATTTCTACCTATGTAAGTGGGAGTCAATAATATATTTTCGCATTCGGAGGAGAATGTTGGTGATTGGTGTTTCGTAAGTAGCCCACGCCGCAGCGATAAGCGCCGTTGTTGTAATGATTCCCATCCCAGATCCTGTATCATTTCCGTTACGCTGTCTCCCCTGTATCGTGACACTACGAAACGAGCTGCCCTTCTTTGGACTCTTTCGATGTCCTCCGTCAAACCTACCTGATAAGGATCCCACACTGGACAGCAATACTCCAAAAATGGACGGACAAGCGTAGTGTATGCAGTTTCTTTTGTAGTTCTGTTGCATCTTTTAAGGATTCTGCCAATAAAACGCAGTCTCTGGTTCGCCTTTCCCACGACATTATTCTACGTGTTCTTTCCAATTTAAGTCTGAAGTAATAGTAATTCCTAGGTATTTTGTTGAGTTTACGGCCTTCACATTTGATTGATTTATCTTGTAAACAAAGTTTAACGGATTTCTTTTCATACTCATGTGGACGACTTCACACTTCTCATTATTTAGAGTCAAATAACCTAAGAGAGCTACTTAGACTTTCCCCTAAATCGTTTATGTAAAAAAGGAACAGCAGAGTACCAATAACACTACCCTGTGGAACGCCCGATATAACCTCTGTTTTAGTCGATGCCTTACCATCGATTACTACGAACTGTGTCCTCTCTGACAAGAAATCCCCTATCCATTCGCAAATTTGGGGCGATATACCATAACCACGCAATTTGATTAAAAGCCGTTTGTGAGGTACGGTGTCAAAAGTCTTCTGGAAATCAAAAAATACGGAATCGATTTGCGAACACTTGTCGATAGTACCCATCACTTCGTTTGAATAAAGAGCTAGATGTGTTTCGCATGAACGATATTTTCTAAATCCGTGTTGACCTTGGGTCATTAGAGTCTTATGGATAGGGGCAACAGTTATTCAGGACGTAACTTCTCTTGACACATCCAGCAATACTGAATTAACAAATCATGTATGAGATGCTAGCACCTGATTAAGAAACACACTGTGGGAGGGGCGTCACACTACAGGGCGCAGAAAGCATTGCTCGTAATTTTCTGTTTGGTGCTTCCCCCATTACGAGAAAATGGAATATTATAGACGTCCCTAGTAGGAAATTTAATGTACTTTCACGTGGTGTAGGGATTTTGTTGATTATATTTCTCGAGTTGTAGGGCGTACAAGTGTGCGTTTCTGACGTTTTCGCAGAAGGACCAAAAATTTGCTCTTTTTCATTGAGTTTTAGCGCCTATACTGCTCGTCAGAAAATCAAACATGAGTAGTGAATTTTTTAAGAAATTTTGTCTAGTTTAATGTTGCTCAGAATGAACATCTTTGAGAAACGCATAGTTTTCGAGATATAAGCACGAAACTGAAAATAGTGCGAAAATTTTAAGGTTTTTTTAGAAACGCATAGTTTTCGAGATATAAGCACGAAACTGAAAATAGTGCGAAAATTTTAAGGTTTTTTGAGAAATGCATAGTTTTCGAGATATAAGCACGAAACTGAAAATAGTGCGAAAATTTTAAGGTTTTTTGAGTTTTTCGTTGTGAAGCCGACCTCCTACAAGGCAGCAAACTTGAAATTAGAATTCAGAGCCCCCAAAAACATGAGGAACCGTCGAGAAACAAACTTTCGGAACTTTGTTAAGGGAAAACCACCATTTGACTGGGCTAAACTCAAGAATCGAGAGTAACAGATGTGATGACAGTGAAATCGCTGTCTTGTTTCAAGCAGCAGCTATGAAGGTAGTGAAATCGTGTGTTACTGTGTTGTGGCCGGATGCAGTGGCCGAGCGGTCTGCGGCGCGCCAGTCACGGTCTGCACGGCAGGTGCAGTCGGGGGTTCGAATCCCCCCTCGGTATGGATGTTTATGCCGTCTTTAATATTAGCTAGATCATAAGTAGTTTGTAAGTTTATGGACTGATGACCCTGTAGTTGAACTGTACAAACATTGTTTTGAGGTTAACAAGTCCAGAACACAAATTATATTGCCTTAAGATACTAGAAGAAGAGAGCTACCCAATAAGAACAAAGTCAGTTAATAAAATTTTCCGTACTACTACGTAGTCAAAATGAGACATCGGCACACATAGGTTATCTTTTTTTTCGCAGTTTGTTTGTTATAGACAGCAAGATTCTGGTAACGTAAAACTGTACTAAAATATTTTTCTAATGAAATAACAGACTGAAGATGAGGCGCAGCCTCAAAACGTGTAGCTAGATAAACAATTTTTGCAGACGTAACAATTTTGTGGCTGGTATCGTTAATTGAAGTAACCTGTGAAACACTTGACTGTTTACGGTAAGTATAAGGGAATGTTGGTGAGCCAGCGAGCAGAACGTGAAGCAGATGAGTGGTAGGCGGTTCGATAAGCGCTGTCAGGCGAGGGTAGCCGTTGACTTGCGGGGCGCAGATGGAGAGGTCAAGAGACGCAGTGAGCTGTCGCACAGCCGGTGACGTCACGCAGGGCGGAGGGCTGGCCTCTGAGTCAGCGGGCGGGCTCTGCGTTCTGGGAGGGGGAGGGGAGGGGGAGGGGGAGGGGGAGGAAGCCACCAACATTCCCGGCGCCTCCGCTTGCACGTCGGGTCCACTTCCGGTCGACTGGTTACGGGAAAACTTGCAGCCAGCATCCGCCGCTAAGACACTTCGGGGCATCATTAGTGCGATCCGTATTCTGCTCTCCTTTTATAGGAGATGGAAAAAAAAACCCTCTTTCATAGCCTGGGGAAAGGTTTTTTTCCCTTGTTGTGACTGTGTTTCTGTACAAGAACTGTTACAGAAGAAAGGAACATTGGCTACAAAAATAATTTAGTTAAATTATCAAACACAAACATGAGTAAACAATGAAAGAAAAGTACAAGGGCAGTCACGGTATCCAAAATATGCGGCGAGGCGTGGTTGGTTTTTTTTTATTTTATTATTTTATTTTATTTTTTATTTTTTTTTACCGTATGTACCTTACCACTCTGTTGGAACGAAACAGGTTAGAAGGCCTCGAGAAAGAACAGAAAGAAGGGCTGCATTCTCGAAGGGTGCAGGCTAAACACAGGATAACTGACGGTATTGAGGTTGTAAACTGATATAACTAACTGTGTTAGGGAACTACCAGCACTTCAAGCTCTAATAGAAATTACAGGAGCACTGACAGCTCCCTTAAGCAGGAGATAAGATTTATTTATTTACTCATTTTTAGGCGTATTTGTGGCTGTTAGTTCTATGTATGTTATCGTTTAGTGACTCGGAAGTTGATGGTCCCTGTGAACTGTTTTCGGCACAGGTTGTTCTCAACAACAGAACTAAATTAACAATTGGTTCCTTTTACCGACCCCCCCCCCCCGACTCAGATGACATAGTTGTGAAAGGGTACAGTCTCATTAAAAACAAATACACCGCTAATATATTTGGTGGGTTCATCATTTAGTTCATAAGTCCAAGCGAATGGCACATGTTTGCAAATAGCCGGCCGCGGTGGCCGAGGGGACTGAGGCACTCCAGTCACGGTCTGCACGGCCATACGGTCGGGGGTTCGAATCCCCCCTCGGGCATGGATATGTGTGCCGTCCTTAGTATTAGTTAGTTCAGAAGTAGTTTATAAGTCTAGGGACTGATGACCCCGTAGTTAAGTCCCATAAGCTATACAAACATTTGAAACATTCTGTTTGCGAATAAACACACTTGACGTTTTAGCCACAATTAATCTGGCCGTATGCATCATGAGAAATGCAGGGATTAGGGAACACAAGGCCGTTATAGCGAGATTGCATATCACGTAAACCCAACCAAAAAAATTGCACAAATACATAAACAGATAATAATTCGCTTGACACCTTCCTAACAGAAAGTCTCCATTTCTTCTAAATTAACTATGGAAGTGTACATCGGATACGACTTAAATTCAAAGTAATAATATCAACAGTATCGTAATTGACAGATTCATACCACATTAATAGACGAAACCGATACCCAATGGTACACGAAACAGAATACTGTTGCGAAATGAAAAAAAGCATGTCAAATTTACAAAAACGCAAAATCCCCACGACTGCCTAGGCTTTAGAGAAGCTGGAGGTTTCTTGCTTTTCTTGGTTTCTACAGCTTAACAGTGTCTTGAAATATGGTAGAAAATTCAAAGGGATTCTGGTCGTACATAAAGTATACCAGTAGCAAGAGACAGTTATGGAAATATTACCGATGAAATTGCCGTTAAAGTGGATTTACGAATTGCAGTTTTTCGAAATTCCTTTGCCAAAGAGGAAGAAATAAATATTTCATCAATCGAAACAAGAACTTCAGTTAGCACGAGCAAAACAAAGATATCCTAGGTGATGCTAGAATAACACAATAATATCCTAGATGTTACTTAGGAACCAGACAGAACTGCTCCCTCGACGAATGACCCAAGCATAAAGACTAAAAAGTAACACAGGTTACGGCAACACTTAAGGAAGGAAATAGCTCCATACAACTACGGAGCTGGCCGCGGTGGCCGAGGGGACTAGGCGCTCCAGTCACGGTCTGCACGGCCACTACGGTCGGGGGTGGATATTTGTGCCGTCCTTAGTCATAGGTAGTTCATAAGTTGTTTGTAAGCTTAGGGACTGATGACCCCGTAGTTAAGTCCCATAAGTTCTACAAACATTTGAACATTACAACTACGGACCCATATTACAAATGTTGATTTGGAGTAGGTACAGAATTCAAGCACTTTGAATCACCTTCAAGAAATCAGTCTATTGATACATAACCAACAAGGGTTCATGAAGTACCGAACACAACTAGCTCTTTATTCTCATGGCGTAAAGAGCGCTATCGACAGGGCATTTCAAATCGATCTCATATTTCTAGATTTCCAGAACGCTTTTGACATAGTTCCTAACAAGCGACCTTCAATCAGATTACGTGTCTGTGGAGTATCGTCTCAGCTGTGCGTGTGGTTTAGTAATTTCCTGTCAGAAAGGAAAATTATTTAGTGAAACAGAAGTGATATGTGGTTTTCCCATAAGCCATCTGCTGTTCTTAATCTGATGATTCATCTAATCTGGACAGCCTTCTTTGGTTATTTGCAGAGGATGCTGTCATTTACCGTCTAGTGAACTCACAATACAGATTGCAAAATGATCTAGGCAAAAAGATCTGTACGGCGTGAAGAGTAAAATAAAGAAAAGTGTAAACTCATCCACATGAATTTCTTTCATACAGTTAATCACACACATTTGAAGCAAATAACTGGCAATTAAATTACGAACAACTTTAATCAGATAATACTGTGTTGTTGGAAAGGCGAAACACAGACTGCGCTGTGTTGGCAGAAAACACAGAAAATGGAACAGATCCACTAGGGAAGACCGGGGCACATTTCCATAGGGGCAAGTTTTCCAAATCCGTTTATTTTCGAAACAAACCGCTAGATGTTACCACCGGCGATACTGTAGGAAGTAGCAACAAAGCACGCTGCATTTACGAATGTTTCAGTGTTGTACCAGCAGTCACAACGTCGGCAGGGGTGTTTTCGTCATTTTTGCAAATGTGAGTAAACTTTCACGATTTTATTGAAACTTAAAATAAACATTCTAGCGTTAAACTTATTATTTTGACATTGCACACACTAAAAGTAGGTTTCTTCCTTCACGTAACTGTGCATTTGTTTTGTAAATAGCTTACACTGTTATTCATGGACGTAGTATTATAGTTCCGAATATGGCGACGGGGCACGTTTTCCGAGTGCATATGGGGCACATATTCCTTATTGCTTTGAGTCTTACGCTAAGTCTAAAGCAACTGAAAAGTGTGTACAGTGCACGAATGGGCGCATGGAGATTGTACGAAAGGGAATGTTCCATTTTTTGTTTGCTTACACTGTGATTCAGACAATCAGTATACGTATTCTTAAAAATGTCTGTATTTGTAAAATATTTAAGTCACATATTTTGTAAAACCATTAAATAGCATTTGTTTTTTTATTTAATGTGGCTATTTTTACTATCCTCTTTTGTAATGTATTGTAAATTCATGATAAAAATACGTATTCAGTGAGATCAAGATAATTATCTCTGTTTTAACATTGAAAGTATAATTGGAATATTTGCCCCTGTACATTTTAAGTAAGCTGGAAAACTTGCCCCGCATACGGGGCAAATTTTTCAACGAAACATGGTCAGACAAAACCATTTGCTACAAAGAATGATATTTACTATTTTCAAAAATATCTTTACAAGACTGTAAATAAAGGTGTAGGAAATATAATGATCCGCTGTTTACCACAAAATCGGTAAAAATAAGAAGTACAAAAATAAAAATGTAAAATGATGGAAAACGTGCCCCGGTCTCCCCTATCCACTAGAGAGATCCTACACTACACTTGTTTGCCATCTGCTGCAAAACTGCTGTGCCGTGTGGGATCCATAACAGACTGGATTGACGGTCGACACTGAAAACGTAGAAAGAAAGCAGCTCGTTCTGTATTATCCTAGAATAAGCGGGAAAGTGATATAAGAGCTGTGGTGGCCATCATCAAAGCAGAGGTGTTTGTAGTAGAGACGAGATCTACTTACGAAATTGTAATCAGCGTCATTCTTCTATGAATGCGAAAATATACTTTGGTCCTTATCTACAAAGGCAGCAATCATCACAAAAAAAAGCTACATACGTTGCCTTGATCGGGTTAAAATATCTTTATTTCTTTGATCGCTTTGAGCAGATCTGAGCTGGCGTAGTCAAATAAGCAGCCACTCACATTTAGCAAGGAAGACGAAGAACAACAAGCGTAGCAAAAGATTTGTAATTGCATTAATGCCGCCATATTACATGAAATCTTATCTCTCTCTCTCTCTCTCTCTCTCTCTCTCTATATATATATATATATATATATATATATATATATATATAGAGAGAGAGAGAGAGAGAGAGAGAGAGAGAGATAAGATTTCATGTAATATGGCGGCATTAATGCAATTACAAATCTTTGACTGACTGGCTGACTCATCATCGCTCAGCCCAAACCACTGAAGATAGAAACTTGAAATTTGTGGAGGGTGTTGATCTTACTCTGTAGGCGTCATTTAAGAAGCGATTTTTCGATATTCCGTCCGTAAGGGGGTGAAATAGGGGATGAAACGTTTTTTGAAAATACGTAGCTATTTAGGCAATTTTGAAGCTAGAACTACAAAATTTCGGATTTTAATTCAGGGTTTGAATTTAAAAGACATGTGTTTCGGCATTTTTTGAAATTCGACAAATAAGAGGGTAAAATAAGTGACGCAAAAAATTGATTTTCAAGAATATGTTGCTGTTAACTCAAATTTTAAGCTACAACTACGAAACTTCTGATATGGAATCTTGGTCAGGATTAAAAATCCATGATTTTTAGTATTTTTGGAAATTCAACAAGTAAGAGGGTTAAATAATAGAGGAACAAAAATTCTTTTTGAAAACACTTTGTTGTCAAGACAATTTTGAAGCTATAGCTGCAAAAATTGGTATTTGTATTGTTCGTTATGATTTAAAAAATACGTGTTTCGGTATTTTTGGAAATTCAACCATCAAGGGGGTTAAATTGGAGAGGGGGTGTTTTTCGGAAATATGTTGCTATTTAGGCATATTTTAAAGTTAGAACTACAAATTTTCGGATTCGGGCTTCAAATTTAAAAGACACGTGTTTCGGTATTTTTGGAAATTCGACCAATAAGGGGGTGAAATACGAGATGGAAAAATTGATTTTCAAAAATATGGTGCTATTAACTCAAATTTCAAGCTGTAACTACGAAACTAATGATATGGATTCTTCAACAGGATTAAAAAGAAACAACTGGTGCAGACGAATCAGCCTACGCATGCGAAGCAGCGGGGGTCAGCTAGTATGTCTATAATTTAAACAAGGGCAGCACAGCGTAACATAAAGGCAGTGGACTCGCACTGAGCAAGGGTCAGCATTAACCTCCGTGTGCTCATCTATAATTATAGACTTTCCGTTGTCTCCCTGAATACTGTGATGGTTTCTTTGAGAACTACACCGCCTCTTTCCTTCCCTTCCCTTACACTCAGATTTCAATTACGTCGTAGAGGACGATCTCGCAATAATTAAAATGTACTGCTGAAGGTTACGCATTAGGGTCTGTTGACGCAAGCGACATATTTTATGTGTAGTTTAGAGGGGCAGCGCATGAAAATACAAATCCGTTAAAATAATGAACGTGCTAGAGATCCCCCATCAACCATCGTAATTTTGTTTTCCTGTACCTAATCACCTGTACCTGACCAGATTGTCCTCGCAGTAAGTTTGAGGCCGGACTGAGTTGTGAGTGTTGCCTTGGAGGTGTGGCACTGATCCACAGCCGGCAGGCGAGTAAGGCCAAGTAAGGACTAGTCAGTCGCTAGCGCCTTGACTCATGCCTCAGCCGGGCTGCACGCTCGCCACGTATCTATGAATCACCGGTAGCAGCTTCTAAGAGGGTCGCGGACATTGACTGCTGGGGACGCAGCTGATTCATTCAACCAGCCATCACCCACATCTCCTCTAAGAACAGTACACTCACTCATCAATCTCGTACCAAATTAGCGCGATGCTCTGTGCCAAGCGCTTACAATATTACAACCTACAGTTTCACCTAGTTAACCTGTAAATCACTACTATGGTACATATTTCTTCGTTTTTTGGCCTTGTCTTCCGCAGTTGCAGTTATACAATTTTGTATAGGACATGGGACCGTCTTTTGCAACTGTAAATTAGTCTACTTTACACCAGACGCGTTTCGCTTTATTTTAAAGCATCTTCAGTGGTCAGCTGTACAAAAAATGGTTTGTATTACATTATTTGTTTTAGTTATTACGAAATTCGATCTGTAACAGTTCTCATGCAATTGGATTGTTTTCATTCTGAATAAATTGGACTATTAATATTACGAATTTTTTATGTTTTTATCTTCATGTGTGATTAGTAGCACCTTGATACTTGCTGTCACTGCTTATTTACACTATTTTACACTTTTTACAGTAACATTTCTTACGAAAGTTTTTGAAACATAACCATTTCTGTG
Source organism: Locusta migratoria (assembly GCA_026315105.1). Lineage (NCBI taxonomy): Eukaryota > Metazoa > Arthropoda > Insecta > Orthoptera > Acrididae > Locusta > Locusta migratoria. Next base: position 882,524,321 of record CM048745.1, read on the forward strand.
GCCTGGCAGGCTCTGTATGTCGTTTGTTTTGTTTGTCTATTGTCTGTTTGTGTCTTCTTTGCTTTCGAGTTCTTTGTTTGGTGCTGTGAGGTGCGTTTTTCTTTCGTTTCTGTCAAAATAGTCGTCTGCTATCAACTTTGTGTGTGACGTTCTGACTGTATTGTGTGTTTATAAATATGATTAATTTGGTTTATAAACATACAATACAGTCAGAACATCACACATAAAGTTGATAGCAGACGACTATTTTGACAGAAACGAAACAAAAACACACCTCACATCACGAACCAAAGAACTCGAAAGCAAGGAAGACACAAACAGACAATATACAAACAAAACAAACGACATACAGAGCCTGCCAGGCCACAGAAATGGTTATGTTTCAAAAACTTTCGTAAGAAATGTTACTGTAAAAAGTGTAAAATAGTGTAAATAAGCAGTGACAGCAAGTATCAAGGTACTACTAATCACACATGAAGATAAAAACATAAAAAATTCGTAATATTAATAGTCCAATTTATTCAGAATGAAAACAATCCAACTGCATGAGAACTGTTACAGATCGAATTTCGTAATAACTAAAACAAATAATGTAATACAAACCATTTATTGTACAGCTGACCACTGAAGATGCTTTAAAATAAAGCGAAACGCGTCTGGTCTAAAGTAGACTAATTTACAGTTGCAAAAGACGGTCCCATATCATATACAAAATTGCACTACTATGATGTTTAATTCGTAACAGGCGTAAGTTGGATGGATGGGTGCTTAGGGTTTAACGTCCCGTCGACAGCGTGGTCATTAGAGACGGAGCTAACGCTCGGAGTTTTGGGTAAGGATAGGAAAGGAAATCGGCCGTGCCCTTTGAAAGGAACCATCTCGGCATTTGCGTGGAGCAACTTAAGGAAATCACGGAAAACCTAAATCTGGATGGCCGGAGGTGGATTTGAACCACCATCCTCCCGAATGCGAGTCCAGTGCGTTTCCACTGCGCCACCTCGCTCGCTACATAAGTTGTTGTAAGTATCACAACATTTTCCGCTTCTTAATTATGGGACTTATTGTTTTACGTGCAGACCTTGCCTTGTGAGTTCAAATGTTCAAATATTTGTATAGCTTTTGGGTCATCAGTCCCTAAACTTACAAACTACTTACAAACTCGCTAATACTAAGGACGGCACAAATATCCATGCCCGAGGGGGGATTCGAACCCCCGACCGTAGTGGCCGTGCAGACCGTGGCTTGCCTTGTGAGTGGCTATCTCTTGGTGTAAAGTGCTCGATTGGAAACCGAATGGGTGCGGTTTCGAAACCCGGTCGGACCTCTCAACGATGTGAGAAGTCGTCCTAAACAACGCGAGGTTCGGTTTTCACGTTAAGCTTAGGTCCACTTTCCTGGATAACTGCAGTGCCGTCTAATTGAAAAGCTTGCGCCTGGCCAATCTGTTCCTGTTCTGTTCTTACATGTACCGTTTTACCGACTCACTAAGTACGTATACTCCTTTTGTACTGAATAATTTTAGTTTAGATATGCGGTAGCAATTTTATTACATGACATACGTCACTATTTTATTTGCTTCTAATTTGCAGATGCATCTGATAATGAGATACAGGTCTCAAAACTCGAGTATTACATACAAATTAAAAATTTTAAAATTAACATTTGTTGCGGATCCAATTATTAAAGATGAGCGTAAAAATGTTCAAATGTTTGTATAGTTTATGGGACTTAACTACGGTGTCATCAGTCGCTAAACTTACAAACTACTTACGAACTAATATTCATAGAATATATGACTTCAACTGCGATTGGGCAAAGCTCAAAATGTGCACCCAGCCGGGATTCGAACCCGGGTCTCCTGCTTTCTAGGCAGTTGCGCTGACCCCTACACCACTGGGGACACAGTGATCACCGCACCTGCAAGGACTACCCATGCTCGCCTCCCGTCGTTTGAAGCCCTTATTCTTACGGGAATTAGTTAAACTACGAGTTTGAGTACTATGGGCAGGGCGAAGCTGGGAATTTGTATCTGACGGGTGGCGAGCATGGGTAGTCCTTGCAGGTGCGGTGATCACTGTGTCCCCAGTGGTGTAGGGGTCAGCGCAACTGCCTACAAAGCAGGAGACCCGGGTTCGAATCCCGGCTGGGTGCACATTTTCAGCTTTGCCCAATCGCAGTTGAAGTCATATATTCTATGAATATTAATAATAACAGCTGCAGGATCACAAGTGACGTCTGTCCTTTCGGAACAGACGCCACATGTATATACTTACGAACTACTTACGAACTAGGACGGCACAAATATCCATGCCCAAGGGGGGATTCGAACCCCCGACCGTAGTGGCCGTGCAGACCGTCACTGGAGCGCCTCAGTCCCCTCGGCCACCGCGGCCGGCTTGAGCGTAGAGAAGGTACCATCAGCACCCCTGCTAGCAATATAAGAAATCATTAATTTTTAATAAATTGCATATTTAACTATCAGCTGTTTTATTAAATCCCAAAAGTCGACTAGTATCGGTCCAGGACCATAATCGTAGATGAACTACACAAAAGTACAGAATATAAGTAATTAATGAATTCAATAAAAAAGAAAGTAAGAAGCAAAATAGCACACACAGGATGAAAAAGTAGAAGTATCATACTTTGTGTTAAAAATACTTACAAGGTATTAAAATAGGTTAGTCAACAGCATTAAATAAAATAAAACTGTCTGATGACACCAGGAGTCACTTTGTAGCAAGACATTTGTAGTTTTAGTGGAAGTGACTCCTACTGTTTTCAGCCAGATCGTCGTAGTGCGATATATGATGACTTATAATTTCTAGTGTACGTGAGAAATTGGAGCTAGCTCTCAATGCAGACACTTGTAACGTGATGCAGTTGAGTAGGAGAAACAATCCCGCTATGTTCGAATACAGCATTAGTAGTGTTCTGCTAGACAGAGTCGAGTTCATTAAATATCTGCAGAGCGATATAAAATGGAATGAGCGTGTAAGGATAGTCGTGGAGAACGTGGAAAGTCGCATCGGTGTATTGGAAGAATTTTGGAAAGATGTGGCTCCTCCGTAAAGGAGGCCGCCTATAAAACGCTTGTGCGACTTCGTCCAGAGTATTGATCAGGTGTTCGGTTTCCTCACCAGATACCAGATCTGACCAAAATTTAGCAGATTGCAAAAGCACTGAAGGCGCTGAGTCCGCCAGCAAATACTACCACCAACTAATGTGCGCTAAAAGATACTGTTTCACATTACTAAAACACGTATATTAACGTAGCTAATTATAAAAAGTATTTTATCCATTCAGCAACTGTTCAGATCATAAATTAATGAAATGCAGCAACCAGTTGCTTGTGGTTATTTATTTTTAACTTTAACGACCGGTTTCGGACGCTTGAGTGCCCTTCTTCTGGTCTATTTTTGTACTGTTGCTTAATAAATATACATGCTAGTGTTGGAATCAACGCTAAGTGCAAAGATTATGGAATTTTTTTTATAGCTAATTATATTTTCTTCTAGAACTAAATACATTATTCGTTATAGACCTGAGCAGCCTGACATCCATACTACGACACTATCAGACCACGATGCACAATACATTTTTACTCTATTATTTCTAGTATTTTTAATCTCTGCCGAAGTTAATGAATATTTAGTCTTTGCAGCAGCTATTATTGCCCTATTTTTATGCAGAAAGAATGTGTCCTCAATGTTCATTTCTAGTACACAACACAGAAGACGGTAGAAGAGTTTTTTGAGTTCATGTTTGTTTGTGTGAAAATCTGAGTCATGTTATATGGATTTCCAAAACCGGTTATGTTGAAACAATTTATTTCATTCTATTACTAGTTTCAGCAGAAATAGCTGGTATCCTCAGACGCTCTCACTTCATAAGTCTAGGTTTCATCGTCGTCGTTTAATTGGAAATGTGCTCAATTTATACAATTTATAAAGTACGTTTCCATACTTAGTCAACGTTCATCCATAATTACGATGTTGAACTCAGGGATACGAAAATAGGATGACATTTACCTCCACCTATCTTCCGCTTGCACTTTTCCTGCGACTTGTGACTGCAAATATATCGAGAAATGATACATATTTAATGTTTTTTACATTTTTTTTTTTTTTTTGTGCGCCTCGGTTGCACAGTGGTAGAGTGCGAGACTACAAATCCAAAGGTCGCGGTTTCGATCCCCGCCATGTCCTAGGATTTTTATCTGTCACTTTCCACTGCTTTCACCTCTGGCAGTATTTCTCATGTGAAAAATACCGAGTAGCACCGTGGTTCGGAACCCACATTAAACTGTAGGTCCCCCTATAACTGGCTGGGTAAGTCAGTTCGAAGGTCGGAGGAAGGCAACGGCATACCACCTCCATGCCTAGTAAAGCACTGTGGTGTTCAAACCAATCTTCGGATTGTTGACTGCTTTACCTTACCACATTTTTATCGATATCTAATGTATGCTATTATGGTTTCTCTCTAACGTGTAGCCGGCCGAGGGCACTGAGGCGCTTCAGTCACGGTCTGCACGGCCACTACGGTCGGGGGTTCGAATCCCCCCTCGGGCATGGATATTTGTACCGTCCTTAGTATTAGCTAGTTCATAAGAAGTTTGATGACCCCGTAGTTAAGTCCCATAAGTTTAACAAACATTTGAACATTTCTAACGTGTAGTTTAAGCGCACGCATGTGGATTCGGAAGGCAATGGAAACCACTAGCGATGTTGTTCCTCCTGTTAGGTTAATTGCTGGCTGCCTTCGACATAACGTGATGGATGAAGGATTTTTCTTGCTCTGATGTGAGGATCGTGTGTCGCCACGCCACAAGAGTAAATCTTAATCTAATCAGAAACCATTTTAAACTTCTGTTATTTAGATTCGTCCAAAAGCAGAGTGTTTTGCTTGCCTGGAATAAAACCACAGGTACCTTGACGTATAATACTGAATTAAGTAGTGGGAAAAGTCTGCTATTAAAAAAAAGGGGGGGGAGAAAAAGAAAGTATCAGTAAACCTATGTTTCCAGATAGATATAATCTCCGGAATTAATGTTATCATTAGGACTGGGCTCGAACCAACGCTAGCAGTTAGACCAGTTTGAACAGCGGACAACAAACACGTCGACCTGTCATCAGAACATCGGTGGAACAGGCTAGCCATTCAGAACTTGTCCGTGGACCATGAAACAATTTTAGCACAACAGCTCATATGAACTTACAATACAAAGTAATTATAAAAGATTTTAAAACAGAATTTGTGTTGCGCTGCAAAAGAGATCGGTGTTTACAACGCACATAAAAACATCGCTCGCTTCATTAAAGACACATACTGTGTTTGCGTAGGATTTGCGGCTTGTAAGAGGAAAACCACCGTGGTGATCTCTCCATTGGCAAAGTATTCTAGGTTATTCTGTCATTATGATTTGTGACAGGCGTCTACCAAGGCGGAAGTAACAACGAGAGAAAGATACGTTATTCATTCTTCTAGTCGGAGCATTTAGTTTAAGAAGTTTTCACAAGTTCGGGGTTTGACAGAAAATCTGAGAAGGGAATATGAACGGCTCAATATAGATATAGTTATGGCCACTTAAGTGAAGTGGTAACACAAATGTATCAAGAAAAGGAGAAAATCTTTTAACGGGAGTGGGAATCTTTATAAATAGGAAAGTAGGTCAGGCAGTGAGTCAGTGGGAACAGTTCAGTGACAGGCTAGTCCTTATCGGAATGGACTGCGAACCAACAGCATTCCGAGGCACAAGCAGAACAGCTGTAAGGCATATGGGGGTACTGAACGGGTGATTCTGTGTGTAAAGGGAGATGATTGCCTCATGTTAATAATTAAGGATTGGAAAGAAGTGTTGTGGAAGGAAGACAGATTACGGCTCCACATGGGCTAGATAGCAGGAACTGCCGCTCGGTAGCACAGTGGTAGAGTGACGGAGTATGAATACAAAGGTCGCGGTTTCTATCCCCGCCAAGTCCTACGATTTTTATCCGTCACTTTTCAGTTATTTTTCAAATGTTCGAATGTTTGTACAGCTTATGGGACTTAACTACAGGGTCATCAGACCCTAAACTTACAAACTACTTATGAACTACCTTATACTAAGGACGGCACAAATATCCCTGCCATTGGGGGGATTCGAACCAAATGTTCAAATGTTTGTAAAGCTTATGGGACTTAACTACGGGGTCATCAGTCCCTAAACTTACAAACTACTTATGAACTACTTACGAACTAGGACAGCACAAATATCCATGCCCGAGGGGGGATTCGAACCCCCGACCGTAGTGGCCGTGCAAACTGTGAATGACGCACCACCGCGGCCGGCACATTTGAACTGCTATCAGTATGTTGATACTGTGATAGCGAATAATACAGTAGGCAATTCAGTTGAAGAGAAATGAACAGTTCTTTTTAGAAGAGTTCATCATAAGACGTAGGTGCAGCTGAACAGATAATATACGTAGTGCACCAGATATTTAGCCGGCCGCGGTGGCCGAGGGGACTGAGGCGCTCCAGTCACGGTCTGCTCGGCCACTACGGTCGGGGGTTCGAATCCCCCCTCGGGAATGGATATTTGTGCCGTCCTTAGTATAAGGTAGTAGATAATTAGTTTGTAAGTTTAGGGACTGATGACCCCGTAGTTAAGTCCCATAAGCTTAACATTTGAACATTTGGAACCAGACATTTATAAGACTTGCCATTAAGTGTAGGCGAAGGGACAGATGACTTTCCGTCAGAATTTCTAAAACCGCGTTGGAAAGTGGCAACCAAATGTGTATATGTAGAATCTATGAGACAGATAAACATACTCTCAGAGTTGCGGAAAAATAGCGATACAAGGATAGTACACAAAGAAAAAGAGAAATTTGCTAACATCGAATATTAATTTAAGTGTAAGGAAGTCTTTTCTGAAGGCATTTGTGTGGAGTGTTGCCTTGTACGGGAGTGAAACATGGACGATAAGCAGTGCGGACAGGAAGAGAATAGAGGCTTTTGAAATGTGGTGTTACAGAAGAATGCTGAAGATTAGGTGGGTAGATCGCATAACCAATGAAGTAGTACTGAACAGAATTGGTGAGAAAAGGAACTTTTGGCATACCCTGATTAAAAGAAGGGATCGCTTGGTAGGACACATTCTTAGACATCGGGGAATCGTAAATTTAGCATTGGAGGGAAGTGTGTGGGGTAAAAATCGCAGAGGGAGACCAAGAGACGCGTATAGTAAGCAGATTCAAGTGGATGTGAGTTGCTGTTCTTATGAGGAGATGAAAAGGCTTGCTCAGGATAGAGTAGGGTGGAGAGCTGCATCAAACCAGTCTCCGGACTGAAGACCATAACAACAACACACGAAGAAAAGCGCCACATTCAGAAACGAATAACTGACCTGCAAACCGCGTGTCCAAGTGTTAAATTCATTGTTACAATTAGCACGATTGTCATTTAAAGGTAAAGCAGTCAACAATCCGAAGATTGGTTTGAACACCACGGTGCTTTACTAGGCATGGTCCTGTTTGGAGGGCGTATGCCGTTGCCTTCCTCCGACCTTCGAACCGACTTACCCAGCCACTTATAGGGGGACCTACAGTTTAATGTGGGTTCCGAACCACGGTGCAACTCGGTATTTTTCACATGAGCAATACTGCCAGAGGTGAAAGAAGTGGAAAGTGACAGATAAAAATCCTAGGACCTTGCGGGAATCGAACCCGCGACCTTTGGATTTGTAGTCTGGCACCCTACCACTGTGCAACCGAGGGGCACTTGATAGAGTTATTTATTATTCAGCCGGTTTTTGTAGTCTGAATGTTGTAAGAAACCCCAAAGAAAACATTATGGCATCGCTGTAGTGAGCGCGCAAAAAGACAGCTGATGGAGAGCGGCGTGGATGTTTGATTAGGCGTGTCACGCTTAAAACGGGCCGTGCGTGTTGACCTGCGTGACCCGAGCACGCAACAGGGGCGTGGCCGAGGCGCGTAGGCAGGCGGCCGCGACTCATCTGTCTGGACAAGGCGGCTTCGGTGCCGTATGAAGGCAGCAGACATCTCGCAGAATAACGTGGGTCATGGCGGGGTATTAGGCGCGGCTATACTCTTAATATTGTCAGGACGAGATTAATCTCCGATTTAAAACATGTGACGTAATAAAGGTGCTCTTTTTTTTTATTCGAAGCCGGTGTTGGAGGTTGCGCCATTAATTTTCTGTAAGCGGTGGGCGACATTCGAGCCACACATATCGTTTACCTGATTGTTTTTACATAACAGATACAAGTTCAAATGTTTTTGATATGTCGCGTTTTGCAGCTCTTAAATATTGTAGAAAAGACATTTTTTTAAATATGCACCAAATCTGCTTTTATTTGAAATGCTGACGACTAGTTTCGGGCTTTGCCCATTTTCTAAGTCATCTATTACAGAGAACAAAGTGTGTTTTACATGAAATTACATTAATATGGTAATGTTATATTGACTGTACAAGTTATAATTACTTACATTCATATATTCCGTGGTTCGGAACCCACGTTAAACTGTAGGTCCCCCTATAACTGGCTGGGTAAGTCAGTTCGAAGGTCGGAGGAAGGCAACGGCATACCACCTCCAAACAGGACCATGCCTAGTAAAGCACTGTGGTGTTCAAACCAATCTTCGGATTGTTGACTGCTTTACCTTATATATATATTTATATTTGGTTACTGTTTAGGTCACGCTGTTTGTTGTAACTACTTTGGTGTAATTTACAGAGCTGTTGATCCAAAGATGTTTTTATTAAATATTCTTTGCTTAATTTTGTTTGTAATGATATCGCTGGTTATATGCAGTGTGACATAAACAGTACCATTACAAATATCGTACAATAAAAATTCTTTTCTACAAGATACAAGTTCTTCGTTTTTCAGGTGAAAAAAAAAAAAAAAAACCGTCATCTTGGTTGCAATTGATTCTATTCTCCCAGACGAGTTTCGCCTTTCATTTTAAAGGCATTTTCAGTGGCATCCACATTGTTTCGTAAGACAACGAAGATGTAAAGAATAATTTATTTCCTCTGTAAAAAAAAAAAGTACGTGAATTGTTTATAATCTGGGAACAGTACATCTCACAAGAAATTGTACTAGTAGATCTCACAGAAGATGCCTTTAAAATAATAGGAGAAAAGCGTCTGGGAGAAATAATTGCAGTAAACACTGGGATTTCTTTTTCACCTTCAAAAACGAAGAATGTCGGCGCTTGCTGCGCGAGAGAGTTACGGAACGGTCCGGAGCGACACGTTGCGAATCGCGCGGCCTCCCGCGTCGGAGATTCGAATCCTCCCTCGGGCATGAATGTTTGTGTCGCGACGAATTGGCCGTGCGTACTGGGGCGCCTTGCTGCGGTGCCCGCGGCCGATCGCCGTCGGGGGATCCAGTCTCCCCCCCCTAGGGCATGGGTGTTTGTGATGTCCTTAGATTAATTTACCTTATTGAGTTGGTTTACGTTATAGGAGGCGATCCACTTATAATATTGTAAAAAGATATAAAACAGCCAAGATCGCTTATCACCAATTTTTATTAACGACGACCAGTTTCACTGAACTGTGTCAGCATCATCTGGTCAAATAAAATATTTTACAAGGCCATAATTTTGTAATGTCAAACAGTTGTTATATAACAATTTACAATTTACTGATCAGTTTGCTTTTGTCACTCACTGTGATAATTATGTTTTATTATAATGACATAGTGCATCTATGCACTGTAAATTGTTATATAACAAAAGCAAACTGATCAGTTTGCTTTTGTCACTCACTGTGATAATTATGTTTTATTATAATGACATAGTGCACCTATGCACTGTAAATTGTTATATAACAAAAGCAAACTGATCAGTTTGCTTTTGTCACTCACTGTGATAATTATGTTTTATTATAATGACATAGTGCACCTATGCACTGTAAATTGTTATATAACAACTGTTTGACATTACAAGATTATGGCCTTGTAAAATATTTTATTTGACCTGATGATGCTGACATAGTTCAGTGAAACCGGTCGTCGTTAATAGAAATTGGTGATAAGCGATCTTGGCTGTTTTATATCTTTTTACAATAATTTACCTTAGTTCACTACGTAGTTTGTAAGCGGCGGACTAACGACCACGCAGTTCAATCCGATAGATTTACAAACATTTGAACTTTTTTTTTCTTTTGGGTTGGATGGTTGTGTTGTCTTTAGTATAAGTTACCTTATAAGTAGTATCTAAGTTTAGGGACTGATGACCTCGGAGTTCTGTCGGCGCTTGCTGCGGAGGATGACCACTCTAACAAGCTTGTTTGTTAACAGATCTAAGATTTGACAGTTTATTTAAGTAAGAAAATTACTTTGCAAGAAGTGGCAAGGTTTGTTACAGGTTAAACAAATGACATGGATCTTTCATTTTCTTCTACATCTACATCTACATAGATACTCTGCAAATCACATTTATGTGCCTGGCAGAGGGTTCATTAACCACTTTCATAACTTTTCTCTACCGTTCCATTCTCTAATAGCGCGCCGGAAGAAAGAACACCTAAATCGTTCCGTTTTCGATCTGATTTCTCTTATTTTATTGGGATGGTCATGTCTCCCTAAGTAGATGGGTGCTAGCAAAATATTTTCACATTCAGAACTAAAAGTCGGTGATTGAAACTTCGCAAACAGATCACGCCGCAATGAATAACGTCTTTCTTTTAATGATTTCCACCCCAATTCGTGCAACATTTCCGTGACGCTTCCCCCCCCCCCCCCCCGTAACGTGAAAAAACAAAACGAGCTGCTCTTCTCTGAACCTCCTCAATATCTTCCGTCAGTCCCACCTGGTGAGGGTCCCACAAGGGGCAACAGTACTCCAAGAGAGGACGCACAAGTGTGATGTAGGCAGTCTCTTTGGTGGAGCTGGTGCATCTTCTAAGCGTCCTGCCAATGAAACGTAACCTTTGGTTCGCTTTCCCCACAATATTTTCTGTGTGTTCTCTCCAGTCAAAGTTGTTCGTTATTGTAACTTATTCTTTTAATGGTTAACAGCTCAAGCAGATGCGTGCTGAAACTATAAGAGTTCTCAATAACATTCTACTATTTACTGTGTAACTAATTATAAGATAATAAGAAACTGAACTTGCAGTGGTATTGAAGACTCGGGCAATATGGAAAGTCGTCATTTTTCACCCGTCGATTGATTTCCAAAGCGGAAGACGCAGGATATAAATTACCCTAAATGTTGCCGTGGTCATCTGTAGCACTGACGCAAAGCGAGAGACCCGAGTTCGAATCCCGACCAAACACAAATGTCCAGTTGTCGCCATTGATTTATCTCAGAGTTCTTCTTTTCCTTCCTGTCTGTCATTAAGAGTACTAGATATTACGTTTTAATCTCTGGAAATCGATTGATTATAACTTTCCTCGAAGAAAAAAATCTCTTTAAAACGATCCTTAACTGTAGTGTTATTGCTACCATCTTTACCATCATAGTTTACCAAAATACTCAATAACAACGACTAGACATAATTTAGTCACGCTAACGTTGAGTCCAGCAGTTCCTGTTATATTAATTGTTAATTCTACACATCCTCGATGATGGGTGAAGGCGGAAGAATATGGCTAACAGAAGCGTCCAATGTATCGACCAAACAGGGCAGGTGCCTCACACCGGAGAGATTTAAAGTGGAACATCCATACAGTTCGCAACAAAGAATTTAGGCAATGGATAAAACATCAGGAAATTTGATTGGGCGACAAAGATGTTCCTTCCAAACTCACCCGCAAAGAAACCCGCGTACTACTCGTCAGATTTCGACCCTTATCAAAAAGTGTTATATACTCTGCTGGACGTCCAAAATGCAGTTGCAAGAACAGGATATATCACAACATATATTTGGGAGATTCTGAAAGGTGCTGGTGTTGATTTGAAGGACGCAAGATGACATATGTGGGGCAGAAAAGATAACGATGAAACTGAACAGTCCCATAATGTTGGAATACAGCATTAGTAGTGAGCTTCTTGATACAGTCGCGGCGTTCAAATATCTAAGAGTAATATTACAGAGCTTAGGAAATGGAACGAACATGTGCGGTCAGTTGTAAGACTTTGATTTATTGGGAGAATTATAGGAAAATGTACCTCACCTATGAAGGAGACCGCGTATAAAACGCTTGTACGGCCACGTCTTGAGCACTGCTCAAGTATTTGGGACCCACAGCAGATCAGTGTAAAGGAAGACATGGAAGCAGTTCAAAGCCGCGCGGGAGTGACCGAGCGGTCTGAAGCGCCACGTTACGGATCGCGCGACGTTGAGGTTCGAATCCACCCTCCGGCATGGATGTTTGTGTTGTCTTTAGTATAAGCTACTTCATAAGTAGTTTGTAAGTTTAGGGACGATGACGCCGTAGTCAAATCCCATAAGCTTAACAGTTAAACAGCAGTTCAATGGTGCCCAGCTAGGTTCGTTACTGGTAGGTTCGACCAATGCGCGAGTATCACAGAAATGCTCCGGGAACTCAAATGGGAATCGCTGGAGGAAAGACGACGTTCTTTTCGAGAAATTCTGTTGAAGAAATTTAGAGGGCCGGAATTTGAAGCCTACTGCAGAATTATCTTGCTGCACAAGATATGAGAAATTTGGGCTCGTTCAGTGGCATATAGACATTCTTTTTTTCCTCGTCCTATTTGGGAGTGTAATAGGAAAGGAAATGCGTAGTAGTGGTACAGTGTACCTTCCGCCACGCACCTTACGCTGTATTGGGGAGTACCGTATATATGTAGACCGCAAAACTCTTTTGGTGTAGTCAGCATACCAATACCCAGCTTCATAAAACAGAGGTGTCAAAAAGCTAGGTAACGCGAGGGTTAATAACACCTGCAATAACTGGGACGATGTATCTTTCGTCAATGTAAGTTGGATGAAAATTCAGTTTAATTTAAGGCGGCCAACTTTTCCAAAACCCAATGCGATACATTTCGAGTATGCGAAGGAGGACTAAGATCACGTGATGCATTGTGCCACTTATTTTGAAACTAGAAAAGAAGTTTAGGGGAGAAGAGTGTGCCTTGTCATTTACAGTAACATATCTAACATGAATGACATTTTATTCTTAATTTTCAGTCATTATTTACAGTTCAGAGTCTGACAACTTTTAGGTTCTTTCTCCGTTACATTTTTTCCGATCACCTTCGTTGTCTGTACCTCTTTTACCTGTTCCAGATCTTAGAGCATCGTGCCCCGTACATAAGTATTTACTCCGCCCAAAGAATCATGTTTTGCAATAACCTCGAATTACATCTGATTAAAACTACTTTCTAAAACCATTTGAGGTACTCTATTACAGAAGTTTTTACTAAATGCATCGTTGTTACAATTTCAGAATTTTACCACCTTTTTATTCCTGAAGGAAGATGAATGCTGATATTGTATTTGATGTCAGATTTTAAATACGTTTATACAGGCTGTTATAAAATTACATCATGTTTGCTACCTTGAACACCGAAAAATATCTCTTACACTTGTTGAAACGCACTTAAGAAGGCAAAGAAAATATGTCAACAACAGATTTTTTTTTTAATAAGTCATCCGATCACCAAATTCAGTAGCAACTTAAAAGAAAAACAACTTCCACTGCTAGCGAATTTGTCATTTTAAAATAGATGACGTATATATATATATATATATATATATATATATATATATATATATATATATATATATATTGTGTGTATTTAATGTAAAAAGACTGTCATTTATTCGTAGATGATGGATTGTGAAACTGACTTGCAAAGCAGTATGGCATAGCGTGCCGTACACAAATAGTTGGCTTATATTTAGAACAACAATTTTAAAATTACTGGAATGCGGGACAAGAAGTCCAAATGCGGGACTGTCCCGCAGAATCCGGGACGGTTGGCCGCCTTAGTTTAATTACAGAGTTCAGATAGGCGCTGATGTTGTTCGTGGTTCTTTGATTGCAGCCAGCAGCAGAAAGGTTGCGAACCACTATTCTAGGAATGCGTAACCTTGCACCAGGTAGCGCCCGCGGGTCAACAGTGACGTCATTTGGACTTGGCAGCACTGAACAACCTGTTGAGATTCCGTAGGCGGCTGACGCGAAACAAAAGAGCAGCCGCCCTCCTTGGTGTGTGCGAGTGTGTTTGTGTGTGTGTGTGTGTGTGTGCTGGCAGCTGGCGCGGATCACAAGCGTGCCAAGGGTGGCGGCCCTGGTTCAAGGTCACCTCGCGGCTTTCTCCCTGGCTTCCGATCGCTGGGCTCCTCCCACTACAGGGACCAGTTTACCTCAAACCTCGCGCCTCGCCCGTGTTCTCTTTACGTTCCGCTCGGTGACGCTACGGAGAAACCACTCGACCGCAACACTGCGTCTGCTATTCCTGCACGATATCTTGCAAGCAACGACGCACACCCACATCCATATTCCGTTTTCCTGTATTTTCGAAATGCACAAGATACCGTAGCGACGACAACCACTGTACCAGGGATTACTTCACAGTCACGCAACAGTCTAGATTAAGGATATGTAGTGTTGGAATACAAACGTTAAGACACTTCCTATAGTTTAAGATCAGGACAACTTCAATATTTTAATTTTATCATATAAGGAAACAAAAATAGAAATTTTACACAAATCAAACATGCATATGTCCGTCGTGTATTTTTCACTGAAGCGAATCTTTTCTTGAATGTTCTACCTGTCGACACAAATATTTCAAAACGTTTCTACAGTTAAAACGTCTAGATTAAATGTCACAGTTGCTACTCTTCTTGCACTCTGTGTCTGAATTATTGAGAACAATCTCTCAACACAAGCGTTACGGGCTCGCACTGCAAAGAAACACTAGTTTTAACCAGTTCACGAAACTCTTCAAAAATGTTCAAATGTTTGTTAAGCTTATGGGACTTAACTACGGGGTCATCAGTCCCTAAACTTACAAACTACTTATGAACTACTTACGAACTAGGACGGCAGAAATATCCATGCCCGACGGGGGATTCGAACAACCGACCGTAGTGGCCGTGCAGACCGTGACTGGAGCGCCTCAGTCTCCTCGGCCGGCACACGAAACTCTTCCTCACTATTACAGAACTCAATGTACTCGCACAGTTTCTCTGGCCTTGTTCAGATTTTTCTCTCGTGTTTGTCTATGATTTCTTTTTTAAACCTGTAAACTTTCATTAGCAGTTCAAAATGTTTATCCAACGAAAATCTTATTGATTCTTTCACGTAAGTCCATGAAACATATGCAAATCAAGCTCCATTATATAAGGTAATTGTCTACATGGTTCCATTCTAATATTCCGAAAATTTGTAAACAACAAACTATAGTATTCCAACATTGTACTTAAAATGCTTCATCTTTGATGAATCAGCATAACCGTCATTTTCAATCTGGCCAACCTTTCTTTCATGCTAAAAAATATGAAATTCTCATATTGTCTCTGTTGAAGAAGACTGCAAATGGTTTTTAGAATATTCATCACATCAATAACCGAGTTTTCTTCATTTCCTAAGCAGCTGATTTCATTTTGAAAACCTCCGACTAAGTACTGTATATTGGATGAATATTTATTATTTCCACTCCCATGAACCACAGACATTGCCGAGGTGGGGTGGCTTGCGTGCCTCAACGATACAGATAGCCGTACCGTAGGTGCAACCACAGCGGAGGGGTATGAATAAGAAAACAGGAATGCGGGTAAACTACTATGACCAGCACAGCGATCGAATTATCATTGTCAAGATAGATACGAAGCCAACACTGACAACAGTAGTACAGGTTTATATGCCAACTAGCTCTGCCGATGATGAGGAGATCGAAGAAATATATGAGGAGCTAAAGGAAATTATTCAGACAATTAAGGGAGAGGAAAACTTAATTGTTATGGGAGACTGGAATTCGGTAGTAGGACAAGGAAGGGAAGGGAAGATAGTGGGTGAATATGGTCTGGACAAAAGGAATGAAAGAGGAAGCCGCCTGGTAGAATTTTGCACGGAACATAATTTAGTTATAACAAACACCTGGTTTAAGAATCACAAAAGAAGGTTGTATACGTGGAAGAGACCAGGAGACACCGGAAGATACCAGATAGATTTTATAATGGTAAGACATAGATTTCGGAACCAGGTTTTGAAGTGTAGAACATACCCAGGGGCAGACATAGACTCTGACCATAACTTGTTGATTATGAACTGTAGGCTGAAACTGAAGAAACTACAGAAAGGTAGGAAAATAAGGAGATGGGACCTAGATAAATTGAAGGAACCCGAAGTTCTTAAGAATTTCAGAGGGAGCTTCAGGCAACAATTGATAGAAACAGAGGAAAATAAAACAGTTGAGGAGGAATGGGTAAAATTGAGAGATGAAATAGTGAAGGCAGCAGAGGACAAAATAGGTAGGAAGGCAAGACCTACAAAGAATCCTTAGATATCACAGGATATACTAAATTTAATCGATAAAAGGAGAAAGTATAAAAATGCAGTAAATGAAACAGGCAAAATGGAGTACAGACGACTAAGAAATGAGATTGTCAGGAAGTGCAAAATGGTTAAGCAGGAGTGGCTAGAAGGCAAATGCAAGGATGTAGAAGAATGTATAAATAGGGGAAAAATAGATACAGCCTACCGGAAAATAAAAGAAACATTTGGCGATAAGAAAAACAGCTCTATGAATATCAAGGACACTGATGGAAAACCAGTTCTCAGCAAAGAAGGGAAAGCTGAAAGGTGGAAAGAGTATATAGAGAGGCTCTACAAAGGAAATGAACTTCGAGACATTATTGTAGGAAGGGAAGATGATGCAGATGATGATGAAATAGGAGATACTATACTGAGAGATGAATTTGACAGAGCACTGAAAGATCTAAGTCGAAACAAGGCCCCTGGAGTAGATGATATCCCGTCAGAGCTACTGAAGTCTCTGGGAGAACCAGCCATGACAAAATTGTTTCACATTGTGTGTAAGATGTATGAGACAGATGAAGTACCCTCAGACTTTAAGAAAAATGTTATAATCCCCATTCCAAAGAAAGCAGGTGCAGACAGGTGTGAAAACTACAGAACCATCAGTTTAATAAGTCATGGTTGCAAAATATTAACACGGATTATATACAGAAGGATGGAGAAGCTGGTAGAAGCCGACCTCGGGGAAGATCAGTTTGGGTTCAGGAGAAATGTAGGAACACGGGAGGCAATACTCACTTTACGGCTTATCCTAGAAGATAGATTAAGAAAAGGCAAACCAACATTTCTAGCTTTTGTAGATTTGGAGAAGGCTTTTGACAGTGTTGATTGGAATAAACTCTTTAAAGTTCTGAAGCAAGCAGGAGTAAAATATAGAGAGCGTAAGGTTATTTACAACTTGTACAAAAACCAGACAGCGGTTGTCAGAGTTGAAGGGCATGAAAGGGATGCAGTGGTTGGAAATGGAGTAAGACAGGGTTGTAGCCTTTCCCCACTGTTGTTCAATTTGTACATTGAGCAAGCTATAAAGGAAAGCAAGGAGAAATTTGGAGAAGGAATTAAAGTTCAGGGTGAAGAATTAAAAACATTGCGTTTTGCCGACGGCATAGTAATTCTGTCAGATACAGCAAAGGACCTGGAAGAGCAATTGAACGGAATGGACAGTGTGCTGAAAGGTGCATATAATATGAATATTAACAAGAGCAAAACTAGGGTAATGGAGTGCAGTGTAAGAAAATCAGGTGATGCTGAAGGAATTAGATTAGGTAACGAAACAATAAAGGAGGTAGAGGAGTTTTGTTACTTGGGCAGTAAAATAACAAATGATGGTCGCAGTACAGATGATATAAAATACAGAATGGCAATGGGTAGAAAGGCGGTTTTGAAAAAGAGAAATTTGTTAACATCGAATATTGATTTAAGCCTAAGGAAGGCCTTTCTGAAGGCATTTGTATGGAGTGTTGCCTTGTATGGGAGTGAAACATGGACGATAAGCAGTGTGGACAGAAAGAGGATAGAGGCTTTTGAAATGTGGTGCTACAGAAGAATGCTGAAGATTAGGTGGGTGGATCGCGTAACTAATGAGGAGGTACTGAACCGAATTGGGAAGAAAAGAAATTTCTGGCATACCTTGACTAAAAGAAGGGATAGATTGGTAGGACACATTCTTAGACATCAAGGAATTGTGAATTTAGCGTTGGAGGGAAGTGTGTGGGGTAAAAATCGCAGAGGGAGACCAAGAGACGCGTATAGTAAGCAGATTCAAGTGGAAGTGGGTTGTCGTTCTTATGAGGAGATGAAAAGGCTTGCTCAGGATAGAGTAGGGTGGAGAGCTGCATCAAACCAGTCTCTGGACTGAAGACCACAACAACAACATTTATTATGTATTTATTTAATGCTCAGACATTTGATACATAGTCATTAGTCTTCCATCTTCCCAATACAATTGACCATCTGTCATCCCGTCACAATATTGCAGTCTTTCACAGTTTCTTAGATGCTCCCAGTTCATAATGGTGTCTTCTCTTCCACACATAACACACTTCCGTAAGGGTAAGATTCCAATCCTGTGCAGGTGTTCCGCAAGGCAGTCGTGGCCAGTAATTCTTCGAAATGCTGCCACAGTTTCCCTTCCCGGGTATTTAGGAAGTGCGTTCTTCTCTTCTAACAGTAGAAGCCAGGTTTTTCCTTGCCCTTGTGTTGTCAAGTGGTCATAAAACTTTTTCTTGCAACTGTTGTTGATGTGTCTTTTAATGGAGATGTATGATAATTTTGGGCAGTTTGTTTGAGGAATCTTGGTTCCTTTTTTTGGCTAGAAAGTCTGCCATTTCATTCCCATGTATACCTGTATGTGCTGGTATCCATCGAAAAACGATTTCAGTTCCATCTTTATTTCATTTATGCCAGCACTTAGAGCTGTTTGGAAGGATTCAATTGCCTGTATTGCAGAAGTCGAATCACAAAATATCATATGGTATCAGACCTCCCTTATTCGATAAATATAGGTCATTGATAGAGTCCATAAAAATTCTTGAGAATAGTTGGAGGTATGTTTCCTGGCAGGAATAATGATTTCCGAGCGGGAAACATCTCAGTAATATAGCTCTATAGCTGAAAATAAGGGGCCGGCCGCGGTGGCCGAGGAGACTGAGGCGCTCCAGTCACGGTCTGCACAGCCACTACGGTCGGGGGTTCGAATCCCCCCTCGGGCATGGATATTTGTGCCATCCTATTTCGTAAGTAGTTCATAAGTAGTTTGTAAGTTTAGGGACTGATGACCCCGTAGTTAAGTCCCATAAGCTTAACAAACATTTGAACATTTGAACATTTGAAAATAAGGGCAGCCATAGTCACTCGCTAGGGTGGATGTTTTCCGTTTCGAATGTCATACTATAGTTCTACAAGCATGGCAGCTCGATTATAAGCAAGTAAAAAAATATTTAATTCAGTAATGGAAGTAGAAAATATTTTAATTGTTGACGCTGTGAACTGAAAATGGTAATCAGAAGAGTGTAATTCCCAAAACTAAATAATGCGGAAATTAGCATAATTCGTAAAAGTTTTTGCGGACGCGATATTAAACGTCAAAAATGCAAACTTGTCCGCCTAAATGCTGACGTCTGGTAACGCTGGTCTAGATTAATTTTTGGTTAGCAGGAACTCCGGCACGTTCTGCTGATCGGCGAATGTGAGAAAGAAGGGCAATATTGTTTCCCGTCTGAAGACTGCTGCGATGCAGCTCTCCGCGTTGCTCTAGTCTATCGTGTGACAGCCTCTTCATCTACGAATAACTACTGCCGTCTACGTCCATCTTGAACAGTACATCTAAATGTACACGCCTATGCAGCAATTTAATGCTTACGTGGTTGGCGGAGTATTCATCAAACTACTTTCGGACTACTGCTCTACCATTCTAAGCTCAAACTTCGCGCAGGGAAAACGAGTAGTAGTTAAATCTTCGCGCGTAAGCTGTCATTCCTCTTTTTATTACGGTGATAATTTCTCTCCGTGTACGTGGAACTCAGTAAAGTAATATTGCAGTCTGAGGATAAATGTGATGATTTTGAAATAACGAGAGAAGATTCGTGACAGCGAAGGACTTTGTTTCAATGATTGCCACCCTAACTCGCTCGTGACATTCAGTCTCCTATTTTGCGTAATAAGAAAACGACCTATCCTTTTTTTTATTTCTCTCTCTCTCTCTTTACGTTGACGCGTTTCGGGCCCAGCCCATCATCGGAGCGCCTGGTGACAAAGTACAGTATATATAGGTGAAAATATTTACAAAGACAAAAAAAAAAGAACAATATCTGGCATTTACAGTTATAAGGTACATACCTCTCCTGAATGGAGAACGGAAAAATATGCATGTAAAAGCTCATAATACATTAACAGTCAACATCAGCTGTGCTTTTAACATGAGTTGCTAGCTCGATGGATCACATGCGAATACCACTGAATGGAAAGTATACTATTGAGCAACTTAGGCGTAGCATAGGCCCCCTCTGAAGTTACTATAATTTACAAGGATAAAAAGAACTCAACGGCGAGTTAGTTAAAAACATTTTCAATAATGGAAAATAGTTGTCAAACAATAAAACAAAATATTTAGAACCTATACTTCTAGTAACAGAATAAACTTAGGGAAACCTCTGCACAGGAAGAAATTTAATTCTGGAAACATCCCTTAGGGTGTGGCTAAGCCATGTCTCCACCATATCCTTTCTTCCAGGAATGCTAGTCTTGCATGGTTCGCAGGAGAGCTTCTGTGAAGTTTGGAAAGTAGAAGGCGAGGTACTGGCGGAAGTAAAGTTGTAAGGCAGCATCGTGAGTCGTGTCGGGATAGCACAGTCGGTAGTGCGTTTGCCCGCGAAAGGCAAAGGTTCCAGGTTCGAGTCCCGGTTCCGGCACACAATTTTAATCTTCCAGGAAGTTTCATATCAGCGCACACTCCGCTGCAGAGTGAAAGTTTTATTCTCATGTTCATATTCTGTTTCTTGACTAATTACAACATGGCTGCTATGAAGTATTACAAGAAAACGAAAAGGAAATACGTTTCGATACCGTACTCATGCGAGCCTCTTACTTCGCATATTGACATACATTTCCAATTTAGAGGTAATCAAGCAATTTTGTCACGTACTAACTGATGGGAATTCGTTTGATTCTTACAACATGGCAGACAATACAAAATCGTGTGCAAAACATGAATGTGTAGGCACGCTACAGTTCTATGCTCAGACACCAGAATTATACTTCCAGCTTATATAGAGATCACTGGTATAAATAGTGTAACGAAAGTTTTGGAATTAATGTGAAGAATACGGCTGCTTGTCGCTTATTATTTGGTTTGTCTGGTATTTTCAACGCTAACGATATGTGCTCGTAAGTTGTTTATGTGTTTTGCTAGCAATGGAATATTGAGTAAAGGTCTCCGCGTCTGACGAGCGAACTCGGTCAAAATAAGTAAAATAATACTTCACCTGTAGCGATTAATGTATGCCTTAATCATATTGCTCGTTGTATGGAATTAACTGAAACTGTAAGTAACTATACAGTTGCTTGTTTGCTAGCATTTAATTGTCAAATGTTTGTAAATCTATCGGACCAAACTGCGTGGTCATCAGTCCGTAGCTTACAAACTACTTAAACCTAGGTAAACTAACCTAAGGACAACACACACACCCATGCCCCAGGGAGGACTCGAACCTCCACGGCGAGCATTTAATTATGTCTTATTGTTGTGCTAAGATACGAGGTCACTGAAATCATCCGTGAATGCCAGTTAAATTAACTCGATATTTCGCAGATATACTAAATATTCTGATGTGAAATGTGATAACAGAAAGCATGCTGAGACAATTTTAAATATTCTCTCTTACATGGCTATATTCTGGCTATTTTTGTGTTCATAACCGACCAATTGTAGATACCACACATTACAGAGGCAGTTGTTCTGTTAGTCTCAAACTGTGAACACCAAATTTCACGGGTGAATAAATAAATGTAGCTTTTTTTGCGTTTCTCGTTCCCCACTCTTAAGAACAGGGGAAGGCAGTTACAGTAGGCCTACATTGTTTTCAACAAAATATTCCTACGGGGAAGGAATCCAAACTGAGAAATTTGTGATGGGCCTTACAATTATACAGATTACTTACAACAAGAGGTTGAAATAGGCTTACCAGACATCTTTTACTCGTACATGTCCTTATTTTTGGACCCTGAAAAGAGTCCGGGAGGATTTTTAGGAAAACAGGTAAACTTCCTCTCTTTTTTTTAAGTTATACAACTGCTTGAAAGTGCGAAAACAATTTTCTTCAACGCTCATAAATACCACATCTAAAGTATTTCACTTGTCTTCCAACACCGTAATATTTTTTCTTGATTATTGTCTTTTTATGTGTCCGTCACACCGAGCTCAACTTCCGATTTCAGAGAATTTGAAACAATTAGGGTGGTAAAATTAGCGTGTAATTCAAGTTTCGAGGCGGCCAGATAAAGGCGTTACACAAGCAAAATTACAATATAACTCAGCCTTCATAATTTCAAATTATAGGGACACGCAAGTCGCCGAAGCGGTGTCAAATAGGAAAACTTGTACCAGGCCAATGAGCCACACGAAATTATTATTATTTCAAATTATAGTCCTTTTGCTGATTTTTACATAACTGGAAGCATCCTCTTTTTTGAGCGATGATATCCGATACCCCTAGACGAAATACAATTTTTCTGCAACAGAAAAAAAATCTGAGGTATTGTGTGCCTCTGGAAGTGCGGCAATACGGTGAATTACACGCCTGATAATAATTCGTGACTTGACTAAGTCTGCTAGTAGTCTAATGTAATCAAGCCAATAATACATTAAGAATATATAATACTAGAGGGTATCTTGTTTTTGTGGTCATCAGTCCGAAGACTGGTTTGATGCAGCTCTCCACCCTACTCTACCCTGAGCAAGCCTCTTCATCTCATAAGAACGGCAACCCGCCCGTTTGAATCTGATTACTGGATTCCTCTCTCTGCGATTGCTTAATTTACGAATTTTCGTTGATGCCTCAGAATGTGTCCCGGCAATCGATCCCTCCTCTTAGTCAAAATATGCCAGAAATTTATTTTCTTCTCATTTCTCTTCAGCACCTCATTAGTTAAGCGATCTACAAATCTAATCTTCAACATTCGTCTGTAACACCACATTTCGAAAGCTTCTATCTGTGACTGCATTTACATACCAATAAATTCGAATAAATTCATGTTATTAGAAAACTGATTATTGTAGGTACATATATAAAACATTGTGTATTTTATCTAAAATTATGTACCTAAACGACTTACAGTTTATTTCTGAGATGTGTCATTGGTTGTCACTGATAGGTTGTCGAAGATTGTGTTCAGAGTGTACTGTGAAGATGCAAAGGCAGATGTATTTTTCCTTTGGTTTTTTTTTTTTTTTTTTTTTTTTTTTTTTTTTTTTTTTTTTTTTTTTTTCCACATTATACTGACATGATTTTTGAAATAATGCTAGATACAAAATTTAGAAGTTTACATACTTTATTCATTATTTCGAGAATTTCATGCTTTTTCAATCTCTTAATTTTTTTCGTACATGCGGACACAGTACTTCTACAGTAGGCAAGGTGGTGAATAGCTCAAAATCAAAAGTTCAAATGTTTGTATAGCTTATGGGACTTAACTACGGGGTCATCTGTCCCTAAACTGACAAACTACTTATCAACTAACTAAGACTAAGGACAGCACAAATATCCATGCCCGAGGGGGGATTCGAACCCCCGACCGTAGTGGCCGTGCAGACCGTGACTGGAGCGCCTCAGTCCCCTAGGCCACCGCGGCCGGCGACATAGCTCATTTACCGTCTCTGACAACTCAAAAGGTGACATAGCTACCCCTGCAGCTAAACCGTATAATATCTTTGTAAGCAATGGCTCAGCCAAGATTTGGTTCTGGGGGGGGGGCCT
The DNA here is from genome assembly GCA_026315105.1 of Locusta migratoria. Classification (NCBI taxonomy): domain Eukaryota; kingdom Metazoa; phylum Arthropoda; class Insecta; order Orthoptera; family Acrididae; genus Locusta; species Locusta migratoria. Next base: position 882,548,261 of record CM048745.1, read on the forward strand.
CATTTTTTAAAAATAAAATCGACTGCAGAGGTGTGACCCGCGACACCCGAGATATTACGTCATGGATTTCTAGGGTTTATTACCTAATAAAAATGGTTTTGCCATTTAACATTAAAATTCAATTTATAAAGCCCCCCCCCCCCCTCTAGGCTGGCCAAAAGTACTCATTCCCCCCCCCCCCCTCCCACCAGAAATTTCAATGAAGCAGTCTGCGTCATGACCGCTGCCCCCCCTCCACTGCAGGCACCTTTTGGCCTACTGAATTTATTAATGGTAAATTGTTCTAATCATTCGCTATCACAAAGCTCGCCGATGTTATAACTGTGTAATTAACATGAGACTCTAAGTGTAAAAATTGAACTAAAACAACATTATTGTTGTTGTTCGTAATTTTTGGCGGCCTTCATAAGATTCCACCACTGGGTGTCGCCGCTGACCTGCTAAGCAGCGGGTCGCCGCGTATGAACAATCGGCTCCTAACTTGAGCACAGCAGTGACAACAGCGGCAGCAGCAAAGCTGGTCGCGGCGGCATTAAGACCGCTCACAGTAACAGCGGCACACGTTCTCAGTGGCGGCATCACGTTGTTGACACACTGTCACGTTCACTTGTGACTGGAAAATTATTGTTACGTTGTGATTTATTACATGCGTACTATTTCAAATTTCGGTTCCGGCTTTTTTTTTTTTTAATTAAAAAATCTTTGGGGGGTGCTGGGCGGGGGAGGAGGGCTTCCGCCCCATTCTCCCCCCCTCCCCCGTGGCTGCTGCACAGTTGAATGTGTGGCGTTCACGATTATTTTAAAAGAGAGATAAAAAAAGTAAGGGAATTGTGAACTGAATCGGTGTATTTGAATTGAAAGGTAGTCTCTGTTGCAAATTATTATATTTATTTTCTCTTTAACGCGTTTCGCGCATCATCGGAACACTGTAACAGGGAAAATATACAAGTATGTCAGTTTCATACCGCGGACCTATCCACTACAATATCACGAAACAATGAATTGGGGGCGTGAACATACCTCTGTAGTGGATAGGTCCGCGGTATTAAACTGACACATTTGTTCATTTTTCCTGTTCCAGTGTTTTCATGATGCGCCAAAAGTGCGAAACGCGTTAAAGAGAAAATAAATATAATAATTTGCAACAGAGACTACCTTTCAATTCAAATGTTCACTTTTGCTACACCAGACCAATGAACTTTGGACTAACGTATACGAATCGGTGTATGTTACATATGGACGGTGTTATGCATCAAGGTCCAAGCGCCATATGTCATAACTGACACACTGAAACCTAAATTTAATATGTTCTTAAAATATATTTATTTATGAATGTTTATCAACTTTTTCTACCAGAGAAGGGTTAGTGTATTTTCACTTAGTAGTGAAATCTCACTGCACGTAACTACTAAACAGCACTAATTGCGCTCACGTCAGAAATATAAAGTAACGGCGCTTGGTCTTGTGATGCATAACTTGGTCCATATGTAACCGTACGGACGGCCGCGGTGGCCGAGGGGACTGAGGCGCTCCAGTCACGGTCTGCGCGGCCACGGGTGTTCGAATTCTCCCTCGGGCATGGATATTTATGCCGTCCTAGTTCGTAAGTACTATTTGGCCACGATAACTTGACGATTTTGTTGGTGCTGCCACAAGCGGAGAAAATCGACACCAGTTGAAAGTTATTCTTTTATTTACATAAGCTGCCAACCTTACAATGGTCCTTGACGCGTAGAATTAATGTACACATTGTTAGGGAAACGGTTCCAGCACTGCAGTAAGCAGCCGATGCTGCCTTACGTTCGTGGAAGACAAGCTCCCTGCAGCCACCACACGAATCGTCAAGTTATCGTGGCCAAATAGTAGTTCATAAGGCCGGTATTACACTATCAAATTATTTGTCAAAGAATTGGACAAAGAAAAATTGGACTTAGTGTAATGCGAACATCGTCCAATATTTCATCCAATCCCGGCCTCGGCCTAGATTTAATCAAAGAAATCGCTCGTCTTCTGTTTCCTGCAGTGAGAAATGTGACCGCTTGGAGCGCTAGTAGTATACAGCTTCCTTACCACTACAGCTGTTTTATTTGGAGGTTAAATATCTGACATTACTTGGACATAACGTTCGTATTCGTAAACGTGGCTAGTAGTGGAATGTTTGTGTAGTTTTCTAGCAACAACAAAATTTTAAAAATCAGATGGGGCGTTGTATAACAGTTGACAAGGCCAATTCACACTATCCGTCACGTCAATTCGCGTAGCCCAATACTCCGCGGCAAAAGTGAGGTTGAGTTACAATCCGTGATGTAAAAAAGTCATTATATACTATCGGAATTTAAGTAATACCCCTAAATCTTAATACAGCCGAAGCAGATTTTAGAACGTATGATTTTGGTAATGTGGTGTGCTAAGTTCTGGGAAATGAAACAACTTTCAAAACATCGACATCTGTTTGCAAGCGAATCTATGAACATATAAATATGTCAGTCAATTTTTGTAAGGAATAAATAGAGCCTATTTACTTTATCAGCAATGTTTCCCCCCTTACATTGTTAATAACGTCATAAACAATTTAGATTATCCTCTTTGTCAGTGCTCACATTTTCCATTTAAAATTTTATTTAATTAAACTTGCTTTATCAACTTAACAATGTTATTCGTATACACTGTTTGAGTCAGCCTTTTTGTTACTCTATTGCAAACAGTGAAGGATGAAGTGCGACAAAATAATTAGCAGTGAACGGCCTGGCTGTTCTGCCGGTCCCGTAACAAATTTTATTTATCTCGCTCTGACACCCACGGTTTCATCCAAGTGCGTTTCCTTTTCGTTTTTCCCTCCCTCCTCTTCTAAATGCAGACACAACGCAACTGTAGTATAAACAATAGCTGAGCATTACACCGCAATTTTGGAGCAAATTGGACAAAATATTGGATGATGGAGTAATACCTCCTTTTGCGTTTCATCCAATTTCTTTGTCAAAAAATATGACCAATATTTCATCCAAGTTTTTCGTCCAATTCTTTGTCCAATAATTTGATAGTGTAATACAGGCCTAAGTAGTTTGTCAGTTTAGGGACTGATGACCCCGTAGTTAAGTCCCATAGACTATACAAACATTTGAACATTTTATAACCGTACGTACCCCAGTTCTAAAGATAGAAGATAATCGGGTAGCTTCATATCTCTCTCTCTCTCTCTCTCTGTCTCTCTCTCTCTCTGTCTCTCTCTCTCTCTGTCTCTCTCTCTCTCTATCTGTGTGTGTGTGTGTGTGTGTGTGTGTGTGTGTGTGTCCGCTTCGATGCAACTGACTTTTAAATAATGAGTAATGTCGGTGTTGAGAGATCATTTGTTCGACACAGAAGAGGCGCAAGGAAGTATGTATGTCGGTTGAGAAGGATTCGCCTGATGTTCACCAAGAGTAAACACACGCACACTTCTCAGCGACTGCCCAACGGCCGCGCACCTGCTGACGTCATCGGTCGTAGTCAGTTGGCGCGCGCGCTATACTACAGCGAAGTCGCCACACGAGAAGAGCCGAGACGACGCGATGCGAGCCGACTGGCAGCGCGGCTACGGCTACGGCGTCGGCAGGGCTATGCTAATGCTAATGCTGCCGCGGCCGCGCCGTGAGATCAGCTGCCGGTGAAGTAAGACGGCGCGAAAAGCGCATGACGTCACCAGCCAGCCAACGGCCGCGCAATCCGCCAGCTGCGGCGCAGCCGTTGAGGCGACGGCCGCCCAGCAGACCAGAGGGCTTACCCCGCGTCAACACATTGGTACCAACGCTGGCGCCAACATTGGCCAATATTTCTTACACTACGTTTACATGGAACACATCTTCCGGAAGACGAAAACCGATTTTCGTAAACCGTTTTTCGCTGTCGTGTTGTTTCTTTTTTTTTTTTTTTTTGCATGGCACAGCCTGAATCGGATTTCCAAATCCACTTAAGATGGCGGCTGAAAAACAGCTGATTCAGTCCCTGATTTAGTCAGCATAATCGCTATTTTTCTTTACTTAAATACACAGATTCATGCTCTCTCTAATATTAATACTTTTATTTCATATTAGAAAATATCACTCGGTCCATATGTGCCGAAAATTCTTACCAAAAAAACACAATCTGACAAGCCAAGAACGCTTCAAAAACGGTTGCGTTTACATGGACACGAAAATCGATTGTGGAACTGGAAAACCGCTTTAGAGAAGTGGATTTCCAGAATCGATTTGCCGGCCGCGGTGGCCGAGGAGACTGAGGCGCCCCAGTCACGGTCTGCACGGCCACTACGGTCGGGGGTTCGAATCCCCCCTCGGGCATGGATGTTTGTGCCGTCCTAGTTCGTAAGTAGTTCATAAGTAGTTTGTAAGTTTAGGGACTGATGACCCCGTAGTTAAGTCCCTTAAGCTGTACAAACATCTGAACATTTTTTGAACAGACTCGATTTTGGAGTGTTTACATGACCAACCAAAAGCGGAATTGGGAAATCGGTTTACGAATCCGGTTTTGGAAGCCCATGTAAACGGGGTGTTAGACAGCGTCCACACATTGGAGCCAATATTCAGTTGAATTCGTCGAGAGCCAACGAAAACATATCTGACGCACAAATCGCGGCCAATGCATTAACGCTTTTGAGTGTGAATAATTACATTTTGTCATTCTAAATCAAAGTGGGAAACATACGTAAAAGATGGTGGGGTGTTGTATCACTTCCTACCGAACATTAATTACGGTACGAAATAATTATTTTTTTAAAAATATGCTACAAGTAAACAATACACATTATAAAAACTTAGATCTACTTTAAATGATTGAAAATAAAAATAAAAAGATGTTTTGGAGGGATACTGTTCTTTTGGTATTACGCTTCGGTTTCTTGCTAAAGGAGACAATATTAGAAGCCTACACTTCCCTTTTTAAATAACCATGTAATTGATATCACTAGTAGTGCTTGAAATTTGCAAAACGATATTATAACTTTACAGGAAATATTAAGTACTGTACTGTTAATTTTAAAAATTAAATTCAGTAATGGTGTGTATCGAAAGTCTAGAAAGTTTTTAATTACACAGTTCGCGTCTAAGTTTTGCTGCGGCATTTCGTTTTTTGACGTTTCTTTCACAAATTAATCACTTTCTGATACAGTTCTAATATTTACAAAGAGATTTCGAAACTTTAAAACGGCGACGAAGAACGAACGAAGAAAGAAACAGTTTCGAGATGAGCAGACGACAAAGACAGAATGAACCGTTGGCGCCAATGTGTGGACGGCGTACCCATATTGACCCAACGTCCTTTGATGTTTGGTCGAAATACCGACAAGCAACGGAGCCGTACCAACGTTGGCGCCAACGTTGGTTCCAATGCTATTTCACTGATCCACACATTGGACGAACACTGTTGGCGCCAACGTTGGGTCCAATGTGTGGATCCGGCCTTAGCCGTGGACGTGGGGCTTCTGGGGGTCGAAGCCCTCCAGAAATACAATATGCATTAGATGAGTATGTACCTAGCAAGGTCGTAAGAGATGGAAAGGAGCCACCGTCGTACAACAACCGAATTAGAAAGCTGCTACGGAAGCAAAGGGAACTTCACTGCAAACATAAACGTAGCCAAAGCCTTGCAGACAAACAAAAATTACACGAAGCGAAATGTAGCGTGAGGAGGGCTGTGCGAGAGGCGTTCAACGAATTAGAAAGTAGAGTTCTTTGTACTGACTTGGCTGAAAATCCTAAGAAATTATGTCAAAGCGGTAGGTGGATCAAAACAAAGTGTCCAGACACTCTGTGACGTAAATGGCATTGAAACAGAGGATGACATTCTAAAGGCGGAATCACTAAATGTCTTTTTCCAAAGCTGTTTCACAGAGGAAGACTGCAATGTAGTTCCTTCCCTAGATTGCCGCACAGATTACAAAATGGCAGATATCGAAATAATTGACAGAGGGATAGAAAAACAATTAAAATCGCTCAAAAGAGGAAAGGCCGCAGGACCTGATGGGATACTAGTTCGTTTTTACACAGAGTACGCGAAGGAACTGGCCCTCCTTCTCGCAGTGGTGTATCGTAGGTCTCTAGAAGAGCATAGCGTTCCGAAAGATTGGAAAATGGCGCAGGTCATCCCCGTTTTCAAGAAGGGTCCTCGAACAGATGTGCAGAACTATAGGCCTGTATCTCTAACGTCGGCCAGTTGTAGAATTTTGGAACATGTTTTACGTTCGAATATAATGACATTTCTCGAGACTAGGAATCTGCTCTGTAGGAATCAGCATGGGTTTCGAAAAAGGCGTTCGTGTGAAACCCAGCTCGCGCTATTCGTCCACGAGACTCAGAGGGCCATAGACACGGGTTCTCAGGTAGATGCTGTGTTTCTCGACTTGCGCAAGGCGTTTGATACAGTTCCCCACAAACGTTTAATGAACAAAGTAAGAGCATATGGTCTATCAGACCAATTGTGTGATTGAGGAATTCCTAGATAAGAGAAAGCAGGAGGTCATTCTCAATGGAGAGAAGTCAACTGACAAAAAACGGCATTCTGGATCAGGGTAAGGCCCGCCTACATTTTGTCGAGGCTGGGAAGTCTTTACACATGATCCATACAGTTCCAATTTCTTCCCATGCGATTGCAATATTTCTTGGAGTCCTGAAGAGAGACAGATTAGATTAGATTAATACTTGTTCCATAGATCATATATACGACATTTCGTAATGATGTGGAACGTGTCAGTTTAGTAAATGTTGTCTATACTTGACAATCAATATTTTAAGCATTTTTTTAAAATTTTTATTTATTTTTAATTTTTTTAGTTTTATCTAAAAATTCATCTACATTGTAGAAGGAGTTGCCATTCAGAAATTACTTTAATTTCTTTTTAAATACTAGGTGGCTATCTGTCAGACTTTTGATGCTACTTGGTAAGTGACCAAAGACTTTTGTGGCGGCGTAATTCACCCCTTTCTGAGCCAAAGTTAGATTTAACCTTGAATAGTGAATATCATTCTTTCTCCTAGTGTTGTAGCTATGCACACTGCTATTACTTTTGAATTGGGTCGGATTGTTAATAACAAATTTCATGAGTGAATATATATATTGTGAAGCTACAGTGAGTATCCCTAGATCCCTAAATAAATGTCTGCAGGATGCTCTTGGGTGGGCTCCAGCAATTATTCTGATTACACGCTTTTGTGCAATGAATACTTTTTTACTCAAAGTTGAATTGCCCCAGAATATGATTCCATATGAAAGCAGTGAATGAAAATAGGCGTAGTAAGCTAATTTACTGAGATTTATATCACCAAATTTTGCAATGACTGATAGCATAAGTAGGTGAACTCAGACGTTTCAGGAGATCTTCAATATGTTTCTTACAATTCAGTCCCTCATCAATGCAAACACCTAAAAATTTTGAATATTCTACCTTAGCTACAGATTTATGTTCAAAGTCTAAATTTATTAATGGTGTCATGCCATTTACTGTATCAAACTGTATATACTGGGTTTTATCAAAGTTTAATGAGAGTCCATTTGTAGAGAACCACTTAATAACTTTCTGGAAGATATCATTTACAATTTCATCAGTTAATTCCTGTTTGTCAGGTGTGATAGCTATACTTGTATCATCAGCAAAAAGTACTAGCTTAGCATCTTCGTGTATGTAGAATGGCAAGTCATTACTATATATTAAGAACAGCAAAGACCCAAGAACGATCCTTGTGGGACCCCATTTTTGATAACTCCCCAGTTAGAAGAATTAAATGTCTCATCTACATCATGTGAGCTGCTTATTTCAACTTTCTGCACTCTTCCAGTTAAGTATGATTTAAACCATTTGTGCACTGTCCCACTCTTACCACAATACTTAAGCTTATCTAGAAGAATCCCATGATTTACACAATCAAAAGCCTTTGAGAGATCACAAAAAATCCCTACTGGTGATGACCGGTTATTCAAAGCATTTAATATTTCATCAGTGAAGGTATATATAGCATTTTCAGTTGGAAAAACTTTTTTGAAAACCAAACATTCGTGGTCATCCCTATGTTTTCGACTTAGTGATGCACACCTGGGTAAAGCTAACATTAAATTTTTGTGCATAGAGGAATTGAACGTCTAGTCTCAAAATGGGTTAAATATATTAACAGTTATGGTGATTACTACTGAAATAATGAGCAGTTTACTGTTTCCTCAATGGCTCGATAGCACAGTGGTAGAGTGCCAGACTACTAATTCAAAGGTCACGGGTTCGATCCCCGCCAGGTCCTATGGTATTTATCTGTCACTTTCTACTTCTTTCACCTCTGCAGTATTGCTCATGTCAAAAATACCGAGTAGCACCGTGGTTCGGAACCCACGTTAAACTGTAGGTCCCCCTATAACTGGCTGGGTAAGTCAGTTCGAAGGTCGGAGGAAGGCAACGGCATACCACCTCCAAACAGGACCATGCCTAGTAAAGCACTGTGGTGTTCCAACCAATCTTCGGATTGTTGATTGATTTACCTTTTCTTACTGTTTTCTCAGGTGTCTTCTCGTAATAGATGAGTGTAACTTTCGTTTTTACCAACCACTTGGAACAAATCCTTGCTCCAGGTACCCACGGTAAATTATGATACAGAGGGCGTCTTAATTCGGCGGAGGTTCTGTGTAAAACTGTCAATGGGGTCATTTATAGGACGCGATTCCTCCCGTCGGCTTCGACCTGTGACATGGGCGTGTTGAGTATGACGTCATCGCGTGCGTGTTTGTAGGTTGCGTGAGAAATTATGCGGTGGTTGAGTTAAAGACGATAGTTTGTTTACAAGCAGAACATGAATCAAATATTTTGTATTTAAAAAGTGATCTTTAGCTTGTGTTAGTAAGGTATAGGGTTGGTTTTTTTTTTTTTTTTTTTTTTTTTTTCGCAAGTGAGAGCTGAAGGCGCGAATTTTTGGACTGAGACCTGTGATCGATGGTACATTCTGTTGTTGTAATCTGTAATTTACGAGGATAACATAGATTATTCATTATCTATAAAGATATTGTCCCGTATACGGGTTTTCCGACATGTCATGGATCAAAGCAGACGGGTGGAATCGCACTGTAAAATAATGCCCTGTCAATAAGCATGTCGGCCCGTGAAGTTTAATTGTGCTTTAGAGATTTGAGCTGTTTTTCAACACCACTATTAGGATGTGAGTAATATATTGCTATGTCAGCGAGCAATGTTCCTATGTAAACAAATCAAGGTTCCTGTCTAGTCAAAGAGTATCTATATAATTATTTATGCCCTTGACTGCTTCCACGCGACGCGAAAGTTTGAATTAGGGAGTGCTTGTGGTAATGCATAAAAAAGTTACTGACAGCTTCACGCACTGCCATCAGTGTTTCGATCCACATTTGCCTGTCTTAATGACTTGCCTTGCTCCTGTTTTGAAGAATACGTAGATTTTTAAGAAATTTAATAAGTTTATTAATTTTGTTCTCTCTTCCATGGTGAGCATATAGTACGCAGTCCTTCGGAATGAAATATATACAATACTGCTATCGTTAGTAGTTCTATTAAGAATACACATTTTCCACAATTAAATAAATTTGTTTCCGTCACAATGGAACCATCATCAAGAATGATTATTTAATTGAATATCCTGAAACATATTCCACTATTTTGCTGAATGCTGAGCAACAACGCAGATGTCCGTCTTCAAGAACCAAGATAAGTAAAATATTTATATTCGATCTTCCCCATCTAAAGTGAAGTGGATTGATATAAATCTGTTGAAATGAAATATGTATCCGGTATTTAGGAAACTTCAATTTCAACAGTTAAATCCACGTTCCAGAAGAGATGGTGTCTATCCGATAACTGCACACGTTGCGACCTGAGCTCACGGCATCTAAAGCGCTCGCCTCGGACCACCCACGCTCGGCGCTGTTTGCGAATCCCAGATATGCGGCTCAGTGAGAAAGTCGTCGTAATTTCCGCGATGCGTCACTATCTTTACTGCGGCGGCCGTTACAATACGCGCGACGTCCAGTGACGTCATGCTGCAAAGATTTCACGTCTGCGCAGACTCGCAACCGCCCTTCTCAGAACCAGTTTCTCCTCTGTGTGGAAATCTTTCCGCTACCAGGTAGGGCTCACCACAGGTAAACGTACCACGCCAACGTTCAGATCCGCATCGATTCTGATTAATGGTTTTTCGGCAAATCTTCTGGCGTAATCAACACGTATTGACGAAAGTAAACATCTCATTTACACGCATCGCAGGATGATAAACTTCGCGGCCAGTAGGACTGTCACCTCAAAGCTCAAAAAAAAAAAAAAAAAAATCACATTAACAGACTAAGCAGTTAAGTTGTCCAATATAAACGCGGTTTGTCTGATCATTTCCTCCCCTTTCTTCCTGCTATTGAAGACAGGTTTGGCACATCTCGCCATGCTAGTATATCGTCTGCCAACCCCCTCTCCCTCTCCCCCTTCTCTCTCTCTCTCTCTCTCTCTCTCTCTCTCTCTCTCTCTCTCTCTCTCTCTCAAAACGAGTTTTAATGCGTACCCCTCTTGGTTTCACAATGGAAGAAATAGTTAAATTACAGAATTTAACGAAGGGAGTTACAATTTTGAAGGAGCATAAAACTTTAGCTCTTTCTCAAGAGGACAGGCGTTGGGGCTAGTGGAAATATCGCACTCCTCTTGCAACGCAGACCCTACGATCTCTGCATCGGTTGCAATCGGGCCGTCATGTATTTCTCGATCAGTTTAAGTCACGCTGTGTGCCCATTGGCGTTCAGATGTTTGTAAAATGTCTATTCATGCAAAGTATCATTTCATTTAATTATATCCATCTTTTGAAGCTGTGTTGTGTGACCCTATTCAGTACACAGGCGGTATGAATGAAAAAGTATTCAAATTATTTACTGCTATTCATAAAATAAGAATCCTGAATGAATTAACTGGACAGATTTCGGTACCAATACTTATATTTATTCATTGCACATATCTCTGACGCTATGTAACTTTCGTCTTCTTTCCTGTTAAACCACATCTATGCACCTGAAATAAAGTGAGCTTAAACATACTGACGAGAAAAGTATTTTTACAGCTGTTTCATAGCTGCCAACCTTTAGAATTGGCTGTCAGTAATGATACGCAAGACCAAAGAGGCCGTGGGGCTACGGCCGTGTCCCATCAATATTTTAAAAATTTAAGCCTGACACTGTATTCATAAATATCTGACACGAACCGTATAAAAACTCTTCTGTATCAAAAGACTAGGTTAGGTGGAAGAACCTGAAACATTTTTGTAAATACCGTGAGTGGCTTAGAAATATTCCTGTAAGTCTCAAATAACCGTCTTTACGGAAAGTTAATAGTTGCCGAAGGAACAAGCGTGAAATTCCTTGCATTTTTTAAATATAAAATCCTTAGCAGCTAAGGATACACAAAATGGCTTTGGATTTTAAACGACGAATAAACCCACTGAACAAAGGTGTCACAAATGGCTCATCACTCATATTTAATTCTAGCAGCACAACACTGCTATGAAAACAGGTACACGAGAGAAAAGCCAGTAACAGCTTTTGTCTTCGGAAACGAACTGGCTAACTTCCACCACCCGGTAAAACACGTGGGCTGTTAAGCTTGAACCAAAGACATACTCATTATAGACCATATAATTTACATAGATCTTGGGTGTGTGAGCGTGCATTTGGTAGGTGTGTAGGAGATTATAGGCGGGATTTGATCCAGATTTGTTCCAACGGAAATGCTATCTTTAACATTTCCAACAGCTTTGCTACATACTCAGGAATGAAATAAATTATTTATATAAAATTTTTATCTGCTATTAACGAAATTGAGGTAGTACCTACTCCGATTTTCTTAAAACATCAGATCGTAAAATGTCTAGCTTCCGTAATTTTTCACGATCTTCCCATAACTCCGTAAATATGACGATAAATCCGTAACAATTACGGACAATCCGTAATAGTTGGCAGCTGTGCTGTTTTACTAACGTTTCCGGAGTTGATTAAAAAAAATTCAAACGTAAAATCTAACCTTCCCTACAGAATTATATGAAACCTCGCTGAAAGGCCCGCAAGGTCAGAAATGAGTTGTTTTTAATAATAATTTGTGACCTGAGGCGTTTTCATTCACACCTCGTGTGTATTCATTTTCGGTATGTTATTTGTGTGATGTACAGGCTGTCTATGAAGTAACAGTTTCGTGTTTGAAGTAACTTACCAATGTCACAGGTTGATCACTGAGGAAGCTGTGTATTCCTGAAAGTATTGCCTTTGCCACTTTTCAACCTTCCAAAGCGGAACTAATATTGGCGCGAAATTTGAGTCGAACGGAATGATAAATCAATACGATGTCTGACGTCAATTGCAAACTTTGGAATCGATGCTCAGTACGTTGAGAATATTTAAGCGCGTATATATTTTCAAAGTGTGACACCAACTGCATCATGAGTACTAAACAGAACACAGTGTGTGAAGACATTTAATATTTCACATGTTTAATGATGAGATAACCTTCCCGTTAAGTTCACAATTCGACCAGAATAACTCTCGCATTTGAGTCGACACTGCAACTAAGTTCATTTGAGCTTATCAGAGTGTCTAAAGACCAATGAGAGTCGGATTCACACAAAGATCCGTAGACATTTTTCAGATGTCATTGTGTCCGTTACTTGGATATGCCGACGAAATTTCCGCAGGCACAGTTGCAACAATACGGTGTCAGACACTTTACCAATACGATTGTGCTTCATGCCACTATGTGATGTCAAGAGACTATCTGAAGTCTTGTCCAATCGGCGGATATGACGAAGCGGCTGTAGATCGTGGCAACCAAGGTTCTCTGACCTTACCAGCCTGAGTTTTTGTATTTAAAATCTCCACAAGAAAAGTGACCAACATTGAAGGGCTGACAGAAATCGTGATGCTGTGTCCCTACTCAAATCACAATACCCGTGAAATCCATTTCGTGTAACCGTGCACAGATGGTGTGAACACACATCAATGGCGGTAATTTGATATGAATATCCTGAATGACGCTTAATCGGGATCAGCAACTGGAAATAATATACTTTTCTTTAAACCGTCTTGATTGCAAATTATTTTATTAGTTAATGACGCGTTTCGCCCTTTAGCAGGGCATCTTCAGATTATCTGCGTGACAATTTACACAAAATTACAAACGGTTATAATGGTACATGGGCTTATTTTGTGTTAAGAAGGCAGTATAAATGTTAAACAAAGCTTACAATGCTCTCTCAGTGGTGTGACACCGTAAGTTATTGCGGTGTTTATTTTTCTGGATTTTTTTTTTTTTGGATTTCCTTGTCGCCCTACATTTAAAAATCCAGAAAAATAGAAACACCGCAATAATAACTTACGGTGTCACACCACTGAGAGCGCATTGTAAGCTTTGTTTACCATTCATACCGTCTTCTTAACAGAAAATAAGCCCATGTACCATTATAATCGTTTATAATTCCGCCTTGTAATTTTGTGTAAATTCTGTCACGCAGATAATCTGAAGACGTCCTGCTAAAGGGCGAAACGCGTCAATTGCAATCAAGACGGTTTGAAGGAATATTTATTCTGATTGCTGTACACCATGTATTGGAAATCATAATATACTTTTTGTTTCAGCCATAGAAGTTTTAAAACTTTGTAGTCTTGCTTGACTAGTTTCGGACTATTTTCAGACACTTGACCTTAATCGTAATGCTGTTACATATTGACGTTTACTATTGTGCGTGTTTCTTTTATGTTAAAGAGAGTGACATTCCTTAACTCATATGCTATAGTGTCCTAAACCAGCATTGAAATGAACCACTGAGGTGTCGTAAATAGTGAAAGATGGCTGTAGTACGAGGGTCGTACAGAACGTAATGCCTCCTATGTTTGTGGCGACAGAACGCCGCGCAAGATGTGTGTCGTGTAGTGCTGATGCTTGACCCTTCCTCTCTTTTGCAGTGGTTCCATTCTGCGGAAGCTGGCGCCAACAGGAGTCTTTCAAAATGGTGCCCGACAAGGACGGCCTGGTCGACCCTCGCAATGAAGAGCGTCTCTATCAACCAATCCGTGCTGATCGATAGATAACGCGCAGAGAACTGTGTGCAAACCTGAATGTCGGCTGCAATGCTTTGGAAATAATGTTGGAACATCTTGCTCACCGCGAAGTCAGAGATGCGTCCGCAGATGCTTACATAACAAAAAGTCGTCTAATGGAAATTTATCGGGACCTTCTGGACCATTTTGTAGCTGAAGGTGGTAATTTCCTGAGTAGCATCGTCACCGGAGATGGGAGGTGATGTCACCACTACAAGCCGGAATCCTGAGGTCCGAGGAATGTCAATATGCGAATTTCGATTTTTTACAAGCGCGACATACAGGCTCTGATTCATCGTTGGCAGAAGTGCAAGACGATTGGTTATGACTAGACCGGTGATTTTTAGGTCGTAAAGATTTAGGCCAAGAATTAAAATCGGCGCTAAAAAGCGATCATCAGAAGATTGAATGTAAAATACGTAATATTGACTTATGAGCAAAATTTGTGTGTAATAAGGAAAGTGAATACGTGCACAGCTGTTCAACGCAGCGAACAATAATAAATCGACACCAAACCTAATCGTTTTTCGGAGAAAAAATACAATTATGTTGGTTCATCTGAAGTATATTTCTTACCATGCCTGGATAAGTAAGATTTGATAATGAATCATATCATATGAAATCAATAAGGGATTCATAACTATTACATTAAAAGATCGCCTCCTAGAAAACCTGAATAAGATGTCAGGTAATTATAAAAATACAATTGGCGCGCTGAATGGGCGCGTGGCTTAAGGTGCTATGTGACGGATAGCATGGCCGCTCCCTCTGAGGTTCCAGTCTACCCTCAGGCTTCAGTGTGTGTATTGTCCTTACAGCGCTCGTCTGTTAGTACTTTGTATGCTGATAATCAACGTTCGTACATCAAGGGATGTGACAAGGACGTACTTCACCCTGTATATTTATTTATGTTAGGGAAGTTAGCCTCACGTGCTCTGTTGCAAGCTTCATGCCATGTGCTACACAAATTACGTGCACCAAAGATAACACCAGGGGCAATGAAACGCTCCAAGCACAAGTGCGGCGGCATCTGTAAAAGCCAAAAACACTATTTTCATCTACGCCAGTGTTGACAAAGTGTGCGATCATTTGATTTTTTTTTAACACATCAATCTCTGGACTGCCAACAATCAGTTTTGAAATGTACCGGCCAAGATTGTCAGTAGTTTCAGTTACAGAAATCCATATGCAAGACTCCGCAATATCTTCTCGGATTGTTTGCAGTGGGTCCGAGTCAGGTGAAACCACAAAAATTTCTACGCGGCGGTAATTCTGCTGGTGCAGATCGATGGGGATACTTTTTGCCAAAAATAGACTAGCATTTTTACCTTTCATTCTTCGAAGTGTATTGCAAATAAAAGAAATAGATGACTTAGGATTTTAAAGCTGAAATAGGCGAAAACAGGACGTCAAAATAGGTTTAGGTGCTACAAAATTAGCAATATCTGCTTTAGTCATGAAATGCGTAATTTTTTTTGCAACTAGGAATTCAGGAAAAGAATAGGTTATAACCTAAAGATCCGAAGTCTAGTGAAGACGGGAAAAATGACAGCCAGGAGCTGAAATATCGCTCTACTAAGCTGCGCTGTTGTGTGTCTCCTTTAGCTTCTATGAATGAAACAAAGGCATTACTTTTGGAACACTCTTAAATCGAGAAAGAATATAACGTCGTAGTAAATGGAGGAAATCAACGCGACTAGTGCGCAGGCAGTAGTATGTTTTCACGCAGATTATTACCTTTTTTGGATACAAAGGGTGCAATGTAATATATCTTTCATAAATTTTTATTAATATTTTATATTTTTTCCCCAAATTCTACTGCATCACACATAGCAATGGACTTTTTACTGCATGCCTATATACTTCTCTGTAATTAATACACTTAAATTTTGATGTAAGCTGTTTGTTGTGTCTGCTTCCCACCTGGGGAAATATTGTGTAATGTATCTTACGTATCCAAGTGTTTATGTTATACGATAAATAAATAATGGATACGCTGTATTGGAAAGAAGGGAATTTCAGTACGTCCTAGTCATCTCGTTACGATGACTTGCTGCCTACTTCAGTAATTTCAACAGTATATTGAATGGCGAACGTTTTAGGGATTAAATGAACCCATAATTCACTTGAGTTGTTCCTTTATTTGTCATAAAATTTACATACATAGACGTAGGTGATTACGGATAGCAACAGGGATTGTAAAAACAGCCCAGGAAAGAGCGTTTGAGTAGTTTTGCCATTTCGATGTTTTTGAACTGCAACCTCGTATGTCAGTTCATGTAAGAACATCACTGACAATTTTTATTTATACTACTGGCCATTAAAATTGCTACACCAAGAAGAAATACAGATAAAGGGGTATTCGTTGGACAAATATACTACAACTGACATCTGATTACATTTTCACGCAATTTGGGTGCATAGATCCAGAAATCAGCACCCAGAACAACCACCTCTGGGCATAATGACGGCTTTGATACGCCTGGGCATTGAGTCAAACAGAGCTTGGATGTCGTGTACAGGTACAGATGCCCATGCAGCTTCAACACGATACCACAGTTCAACAGGAGTAGTGACTGGCATATTGTGACGAGCCGGTTTCTTGGCCACCATTGACCAGACGTTTTCAATGGGTGAGAGATCTGGAGAATGTGCTGGCCAGAGCAGCAGTCTAACATTTTCCGTACAGGACCTGCAACATGCGGACGTGCATTATCCTGCTGAAATGTAGGGTTTCGCAGGGATCGAACATGGTGGTACGCATTTCTCCTCCTTACATGAGGCATCATAACGTTTCACCAGGCAACGCCGGACAACGGCTGTTCGTGTACGAGAAATCGGTTGGAAACTCTTCACGTCAGCACGTTGTAGGTGTCGCCACCGGCACCAATATTGTGTGAATAGTCTGAAAAGCTAATCATTTGTATATCAAGGCATCTTCCTGTCGGTTAAATGCGTCTGTAGCACGTCATCCTTGTGGTGTAGAAATTTTAATGGCCAGGAGAGTACATAGACGTAGATGATTACGGACAGACACATGGGTCGTAAGAACTGTCCAGGAACGAGCGTTTGAGTAGTTCTGCCGTTTGGCAGTTCCGCTGCTGCTGCTTTGCTGGGCGGCATTGTAGACTGCTGGCGTTTCTGCTGAGCGCGCGCTGCGTCCTCAGGAAGCGGCGCCCCTCTGACGTCACAGGCGCCACGAAGACCCGTCAGCGCTCAGCACCTCGGGCCCCTTCTGAAAACGAAAACAGCTCGTTAGCGTCTGCTCACGTGGCAGGCAACTGCGGCAAGAAAGGTGACTAGGCCACGAACGGCAACATCGCTTTATCACTGAAAAATCTTAAGTGCCGCAATGTGAATACCAGATCTCTTTCTCGCAATATGTCCGCTAAAATAAAGTGGCAATCAAATATTTGAGTACAGTGTGGGTGCTAAGCGCGTCAATATCTAGAGCAAATCAAACCATTTGGAAGCATGAGATTTTAAGAAGGCGTTTGATGCGATGCCACACTGCCGACTGCTAACGAAGATACGAGCGTATGGAATAGGTTCACAGATTTGTGACTGGCTGGAAGACTTCCTAAGTAATAGAACGCAGTACGTTGTTCTCGACGGCGAGTGTTCATCAGAGACGAGTGTATCGTCAGGCGTGGCCCCCGGGGACTGTGATAGGACCGCTGTTATTTTCTATCTATATTGGTTATGGTGTCTGGTGCAAACAACAATCACGGTTAGTGTCCAGAGCAATTGACACTAAGTGAATAGCATACTGCGAACCGCAGCTATATTCCTTCTGCACACCACCTTAATCTTTTAATGCACGACTATTTGAAGCTATAAAAACGAAACGATCAATGTCTAGGTGTATATACTGAAAAAATATCTAAAAACCCTAAAATTATTTATGCCCTACTAGTAACAAAATGTTCATAGCTAGTCAGCTGTATACTGCTTTCATGATGTACCCGATGCAGTCACTTTTGTGCCTCTTTCCAGAATAACTCTTAATTCAACAGTAGTATGTGACTGACTACATTTACACGACAAAGGAGTAAAACTGCAGCACACAAACGCACATGTTAGTGACAACAGAGCAGTCTGATTCGGTAGCGCTCTGCGATTTATTTCCAGGACGAGCTACTAGCATAATTATGTAATACTATATATACCAGCAGCTATAAATGAATTTCAGGTAAAATTTTATCAGTGAGAGATAATGGGGAATGTAAGGTATGTAGCTGATCAGCTACATTATGCATTACAGGGTTAAGCAGGTTCTCGTCAGCTGAATGGCGTGTTATTCAAATGATTCACAATTCTTCATTGACGTGTTATAATCTCTCTCCAGAGAAAAAAATTTCATGACTATTTGGCAGTTATCTCTACACTATCTTGATGTTGAACTTCAGCTGTCTGACCGTGCTAACCATAGATGTTCATATTTAGTTTCTTGCTAAATTTTAAAAAAATGGGTGCTACGACGTATTACAAGAAAAAGAAAAGGTACGTTTAGATTCTGCTCCCATATCAGCCTATAAGTTAGCGTATTAACATAAATTTCAGACAATGAGGTAAGCAAGTAATTCTTTGTCATGTAATAGTTGATGGAAATACGTTTACTAAATTTAAACATGGCGAACAAGCCGAAAACTTTAGGAAAACATTTGAATGCGGAGGCACGCTGCATTTCTATGTTCAGACACCAGAGTTATACATCCCGTTTGTAGACAGATCACTGCTATTTGGACTACCATTCGCTAGATGCCCTCCGAGAGTAAGCAGCCTTTTCCGGAAACGTATGGAATGCCCTATGCAAAGAAATGTAACAAACGGAATGCCACTATGATATTAGTTTAATATGGGGCAGAAATCCTTAATATTATGCTTGGCATACTTTAAACGCCGTCCCTTCTCGTTATGTATTTTTTTCGGCGAAAAAATAATAGAAGGGTAATAGAGGAGTTGAAAGATGTCAGAAGATGCTCAGAGATTAAGATAAGAAATGAGACGTTCAAAGTTGGGGTGAAGTTTTACTATTTTATCAGTTAGAGATAATGGATAAAGGTAACTATGTAGCTGATCAGCTACAGTATACATTACAGGGTTAAACCCCATTTTTCAGCAAAACACACAATCACATTACTCTGAGTAACAGGATGTCCTGGATCGCCAGATCAACACACCTCTGACTTTTCAGAAAAAGTGTGGGTTATGGCGAAACGACAGGGACCCAATACCAACCACCAGAGACGAACTTCGTAGCAGGTGACTGCAGTACAGATGACCACAAGTTGCCGTTGCCGCCTTGTAACGCGTTGATGCCACTACACGCTATTTTTTTTAAACCTACAAAAACACGGATTTCAGCTCTATAGTCTTAAGGTTATTTTTTCCTTAACGAGACTATCACGAGCCAAAGGAGGACATCGAAAGAGTCCAAAGAAGGGCAGTTCGTTTCGTATTGTCACGATACAGGAGAGAGCGTTACGGAAATGATACAGGATCTGGGATGGGAATCATTACAACGGCGCTTATCGCTGCGGCGTGGGCTACTTGCGAAACTCCAATCGCCAACATTCTCCTCCGGATGCGAAAATATATTGTTGACTCCCACTTACACAGGTAGAAATGATCATCAGAATAAAATACGAGAAATCAGAGCTTGAATTCAGAGTTTCAGGTGTTCTTACTTCCCGTGCGCTATTCGAGAATGGAATGCGAGATAAATAGTATAACGGTGATTCGATTTAACCCTCTGCCAGGCACTTAAATATGATTTGCAGAGTATACCATGTAGATGTAGATCTTACATTTTACATAACCACTCTCTGTAGTTAAATACTTATGTTAAATTTGTAATGCAATTTTTGTTCTTATTTAATCTAAATTGGCATTGTATGTACACCCTATAAATAAGAAAGCTTTCGTCAATCTTTGGATTCACACGAAATCTCAACTTTTAGTATAAACATACTCTGGTTTGTTTACAATTTAAAAGACGTGGGAGTTTCTGTGCTGTGGTACTGTGTTGTGAAATGTGCAAACTTATCCAAAAGCGGAACACACATGGCTATACTTAATATGAGACTTAACTGTAATATCTTTAAGCTGGACTTATGTTGTAATTAATCAGTGTAACATACCACATGTAGTGTTTACTTTTTCTCGTTTTCTGCCCTGCTACAGATACAGCTAACTGCACTAAAATGTGTATGTACCACCTGATGAGCTGCTAGGCAGCTCGAAACCGGTCATGGTCGAATAAATAACATCGTTGAGAAGAAAAGGGCGTCAGGTTTCAGAAATTACTGCAACCAATCTCTCGGTAGTGGTGTATCATTTGGCAAAATGACCTGGTTACAATCGTTCACCTTTGTTCTCAGTTCTAATGATACAACATACGACTACACAGCATGACTCACGTGGTGGGCGCGAGCTATCAGTTGGCAGGGAGCTGGCCTCCTCAGAGACGGGTCGTTTGTCTGGGCTGACACGGGAACGGACCGGACCAGCACCCAAACCAGTTAGCCACACTGCGAGGCCGCCGGAGCCGTCCACCGTGATCGCTGGGAGCACTCCAACATGGCTGCGCAACAAGTAAACAACCGAGCCAAATGCCGCGCGTTACCAGCATTCCAGGCTTCCAGTACACACTTTATATCTTTCATATACGGCATATTAGCTCGTAGTGAGAACTAAATCTCCCTGGAGCGGTCTAACATCTACATAGATACTCTGCAAATCACATTAAGTGCCTGGCAGACGGTTCATTAACCACTTTCATAACTTTTCTCTACCGTTCCATTCTCTAATAGGGTGCGGGAAGAAAGAACACCGAAATCGTTCCGTTTTCGATCTGATTTCTCTTATTTTATTGGGATGGCCTAAGTAGGTGGGTGCTAGCAAAATATTTTCACATTCAGAAGTAGGTGATTGAAACTTCGCAAACAGATCACGCCGTAATGAATAACGTCTTTCTTTTAATGATTTCCACCCCAATTCGTGCAACATTTCCGTGACGCTTCCCCCCCGTAACGTGATAAAACAAAACGAGCTGCCCTTCTCTGAACCTTCTCAATATCTTCCATCAGTCCCACCTGGTGAGGGTCCCACAAGGAGCAACAGCACTCCAGGAGAGGACGCACAAGTGTGATATAGGTAGTCTCTGGTGGAGCTGGTGCATCTTCGAAGCGTTCTGCCAATGAAACGTAACTTTTGGTTCGCCTTCCCCAGAATATTTTCTATTTGTTCTCTCCAGTCAAAATTGTTCGTAATTGTAACTCCTAGGTACGTAAGCAGTCAACAATCCGAAGATTGGTTTGAACACCACAGTGCTTTACTAGGCATGGTCCTATTTGGAGGTGGTATGCCGTTGCCTTCCTCCGACCTTCCAACTGACTGACCTACAGTTTAACTTGGGTTCCGAACCACGGTGCTACTCGGTATTTTTCACATGAGCAGTACTGCCAGAGGTGAAAGAAGTGACAGATAAAAATCTTAGCGCCTGGCGGGGATCGAACCCGCGACCTTTGGATTTGTAGTCTGGCACTCTTCCACTGTCAACCGAGGCGCACTAACTCCTAGGTATTTGGTAGAATTTACGACCTTAAGGTTTGACTGATTTATCGCGTAATTGAAGTTCAGCGGATTTCTTTTAGTGGTCATGCGTATTACTGCACACTTTTCTTTATTTAGTGTCAATTGCCAATTTTCGCACCATGTAAAAATTTTGTCTAAATCGCTTTGCAGTTGCTTTTGGTCCTCTGTTGACTTCACTAACCGATAAACGACAGCATCGTCCACTAACAGTCTAAGGGAGCTATTCAGATTGTCTCCTAAATCGTTTATAAACACGAAGAAGAGTAGGGGACCTATAACGCTTCCCTGTGAAACGCCCTGTTTTACTACTCCTGTTTTACTACTCCTGTTTTACTACTCCTGTTTTACTACTCCTGTTTTACTACTCCTGTTTTACTACTCCTGTTTTACTACTCCTGTTTTACTACTCCTGTTTTACTACTCCTGTTTTACTACTCCTGTTTTACTACTCCTGTTTTACTACTCCTGTTTTACTACTCCTGTTTTACTACTCCTGTTTTACTACTCCTGTTTTACTACTCCTGTTTTACTACTCCTGTTTTACTACTCCTGTTTTACTACTCCTGTTTTACTACTCCTGTTTTACTACTCCTGTTTTACTACTCCTGTTTTACTACTCCTGTTTTACTACTCCTGTTTTACTACTCCTGTTTTACTACTCCTGTTTTACTACTCCTGTTTTACTACTCCTGTTTTACTACTCCTGTTTTACTACTCCTGTTTTACTACTCCTGTTTTACTACTCCTGTTTTACTACTCCTGTTTTACTACTCCTGTTTTACTACTCCTGTTTTACTACTCCTGTTTTACTACTCCTGTTTTACTACTCCTGTTTTACTACTCCTGTTTTACTACTCCTGTTTTACTACTCCTGTTTTACTACTCCTGTTTTACTACTCCTGTTTTACTACTCCTGTTTTACTACTCCTGTTTTACTACTCCTGTTTTACTACTCCTGTTTTACTACTCCTGTTTTACTACTCCTGTTTTACTACTCCTGTTTTACTACTCCTGTTTTACTACTCCTGTTTTACTACTCCTGTTTTACTACTCCTGTTTTACTACTCCTGTTTTACTACTCCTGTTTTACTACTCCTGTTTTACTACTCCTGTTTTACTACTCCTGTTTTACTACTCCTGTTTTACTACTCCTGTTTTACTACTCCTGTTTTACTACTCCTGTTTTACTACTCCTGTTTTACTACTCCTGTTTTACTACTCCTGTTTTACTACTCCTGTTTTACTACTCCTGTTTTACTACTCCTGTTTTACTACTCCTGTTTTACTACTCCTGTTTTACTACTCCTGTTTTACTACTCCTGTTTTACTACTCCTGTTTTACTACTCCTGTTTTACTACTCCTGTTTTACTACTCCTGTTTTACTACTCCTGTTTTACTACTCCTGTTTTACTACTCCTGTTTTACTACTCCTGTTTTACTACTCCTGTTTTACTACTCCTGTTTTACTACTCCTGTTTTACTACTCCTGTTTTACTACTCCTGTTTTACTACTCCTGTTTTACTACTCCTGTTTTACTACTCCTGTTTTACTACTCCTGTTTTACTACTCCTGTTTTACTACTCCTGTTTTACTACTCCTGTTTTACTACTCCTGTTTTACTACTCCTGTTTTACTACTCCTGTTTTACTACTCCTGTTTTACTACTCCTGTTTTACTACTCCTGTTTTACTACTCCTGTTTTACTACTCCTGTTTTACTACTCCTGTTTTACTACTCCTGTTTTACTACTCCTGTTTTACTACTCCTGTTTTACTACTGTCAAGTAACACTTACCGAGAGAACAATACTTCAGCTAAATTCGGCATTTATTGCTCGAATTATATTTAATAACTCATTTTCGTCAGAGATCATAACCACCCTTTCAGTGATTCGTCACAATGCACTATTGCTTCTAATACCTAAAATACTTAAAATCGGTAAGCGAGTCAAAGCCGACTACCCAGTCACTATCATTCCCGGGGCAGTAATAGAAAGCAAACGAAAAGCTGAAGTTCTAAATTTAACCTCTAAAAATCTTTCACGCAGGAGCAGCGCAGAAATGTACCATCATTTGATCAACGCACTAAATCTGAAATGGAGGACGTAGTAATACGTGTTTCCGGTGTAGAGAAGCAGCTGAGAGCTAAATACGAAAACGTCTCCTGGTCCGGATGGAATACCAGTTCGGTTTTACAACGTGTATTCTGCAGCATTGGCCCCTTACTTAGCTTGCATTTATCGCGAATCTTCAATTCAGCGCAAAGTTCCTAGTGATTGGAAAAAAGCGAAGGTGACTCCCGTTTATAGGAAAAAACAACTGACCCACACAATTACAGGCCAATATCGTTGCCATCAGATTCCTGTAGAATTTTGGAGCATATTCTCAGTTCGGATATAGTACATTTCCTTGAGACGGAAAAGCTTTCTATGAATCAGCACGGGTTTAGGAAACATCGCTCATGTGAAACTCAGCTTGTCCTTTTCTCACATGGCATCTTGCGAGCCATGGATGAAGGGCAATAGGCGGATTGTGTTTTTATCGACTTCAAAAAGGCGTTCGACGCGGTGCCACACTGCAGACTGCTAACGAAGATACGAGCTTATGGAATAGGTTCACAGATTTGTGACTGGCTGGAAGACTTCTTAAGTAATAGAACACAGTACGTTGTTCTCGACGGCGAGTGTTCATCAGAAACGAGTGTATCGTCAGGCGTGCCCCAGGGGAATGTGATAGGACCGCTATTATTTTCTATCTATATAAATGATCTGATGGACAGATTAAGTAGTAATTTGCGGCTGTTTACTGATGATGCTGTGGTGTATGGGAGGGTGTCATCTGACTGTAATAGCATGCAGGATGACAACATTTCTAGTTGGTGCGAAGAATGGCAGCTAGCTCAATATAAAAATTTAAGGTGATGCGCATGAGTAGGAAAAACAATCCCATACAGCGATATGAAATGGAACGAACGTGTAAGCCAGTTGTGAATAAGGCGGACAGCCGATTTCGGTTTATTGGGAGAATTTTGGGAAGTTGCTTAAGTGTGTGACCCGCAGCAGATCAGTTTAAAGGAAGACATAGAGGCGGTTCAGAGGCGAGCTGCTAGGTTTGTTACTGGTAGGTTCGACCAATGCGCGAGTGTTACGGAAATGCTCCGGGAACTCAAATGGGGATTGCTGGAGGAAACATGACGTTCTTTTCGTGAATTTCTATTGAGGAAATTTAGAGGGTCGAAATTTGAAGCTGAGTGTAGTACGATCTTGCTGCCGCCTACTTACATTTCGCGTAGTGATCACAATGAAAAGATAAAAGAAATTAGGACTCGTACGGAAGCATTTTCCTCGTTCTATTTGGAAGTGGAATAGGAAAGCAAACGCCTAGTAGTGGTGCAGTGTACCCTCCGCCACGCACCTTACGGTGGATTGCGGAGTAGGGATGTAGATGTAGAAAAATGTTATGTCAATTACCTGTTGATTCGATCCTTTCATTTCAACCGAGAGAAATAACGTTTACGCATTCTTGAACTATTTGCTAGAGCAAGACGGTACTTATGTACAAAGAATGAGCAATAAATAGTCTGTTAGTCTTACTAACCAGCTATCCCCGAGTAGGTATGAAACGTAATGGAACAAAGTTCTCATATTACAAAGTTTTGTTTTTTTGTTTTTTTTTTGTTTTTTTTTTGTTTGTGGTTTTAGGGCGCACAACTTCTATGGTCATTAGCGCCCAGCCAAGAACATAGATTCGCTATGATCTAAAAAAATGTAGACTGTCAGAACATCAATAAGAGGCTAAAAACGAAAGATAAAAGACAATTAAAAGAGTTAAATATCCTTGGATAAGTTGGCCAAGTTGATAAAACGCAAAACTCGAGCAGCTGCTCGTGTGTCATCAGCTAAAATTTCCTCCAGAGTAGACGGAAAGTGAAGGGCTACACGGAGATGATTAAAATTAACACAAGTCAGTAAAACATGTCGCACTGTCAGCAGTTCACCGCAGGAGCATAGCGGTGCAGGTTCGGCGGATAGCAAGTGACGGTGGCTGAAACGGCAATGACCGATCCGCAACCGAGCCAGGATGACCTCCTCCCGCCGAGAGGGGCGTGAGGATGTCCTCCAAGCGGTCGGGATCGGTTTGACAGTTCGCAATTTATTGTTGTACAGTGAAAGCCACACACTGTGCCATTGCGACACGATACTCCGGCGAAGAGCCCGTTGAACATCGTCCGATGGGACGCAAAAGGTAGCCATGCGAGGCAAAAAGAGCTGCTGCCTTGGCTGCTGTGTCGGCGGCCTCATTCCCGGGCACACCCACATGGCCAGGGACCCACAGGAAAGAAACGTGACAGCTGTCATCCGCCAGCAACTGGAGGGAGCGTTGGATCCGATACACGAGAGGATGGTTCGAGAAAGGGTCCTTAAGACTCTGCAGGGCACTAAGGGAGTCAGAACATATGGCATAGAAAGGGTGGCGGTGGCGGCAGGTATACAAAACGGCCTGGTGGAGGGCGAAAAGCTCAGCCGTGAAGTTTGAGCACCGGTCAGGGAGCTTGTATTGGAAACGGTTGTCCCCGACGACGAAGGCAGATCCGACACCGGCAGTGCTCTTGGAACCATCAGTGTAAATAAATACGGCATTATCGAACCGCGAATGGAGTTCGACAAGCCTCGAGCGGAATACCAAATCCGGAGTGCTCTCCTTGGGGAGCGAACTAAGTTCGAGGTGTGTGTGAACCTGGGCCTGATGCCACGGTGGCAATGGGCTTTCGCTCAACCGAAGGGTGGAAGGAAGGGTAAAATCGAGCCGCTGTAGCAGGCGGCGAAACCGAACTCCCGGTGGAAGCAAGGCAATCGCAGACAACTGATATTGGCGATCGAGTGAGTCGTCAAAAAATAATCTGTAAGATGGATGGTTGGGCATCGACCGTAGGCGGCATGCGTACCGACACAAGAGTATGTCACGTCGATTGGTCAAGGGTAATACAGCAGCCTCGGCATACAGACTTTCAACAGGGCTGGTATAAAATGCACCGGTCGCCAGACGTAATCCACGATGGTGGATAGAGTTGAGACGGCGGAGAATCGACGGCCGTGCTGAAGAGTATACAAGGCTTCCATAGTCGAGCTTCGACTGAACAATGGCCTGGTAAAGGTGAAGCAGGACGGTACGATCCGCTCCCCATGACGTGCCACTGAGGACACGAAGAACGTTAAGGGATCGGGCACAACGGGCAGCCAGGTAGGACACATGTGTGGACCAGCAAAGTTTCCGATCCAACATGAGTCCCAAGAATTTTGTAGTCTCCACGAAAGGGAGAGCAACAGGGCCGAGACGTAGAGAAGGTGGAAGAAATTCCTTGTATCTCCAGAAATTGATACACACAGTTTTCTCAGTGGAGAATCGGAAGCCGTTTGCGATGCTCCAGGAATATAGACGGTCAAGACAGCGTTGGAGAGAACGCTCCAAGAGACACGTCCGCTGGGCGCTACAATAAATTGCGAAATCGTCAACAAAAAGAGATCCGGAGACGTCGGCTGAAAGGCAATCTACGATCGGATTGATTGCAATGGCAAAGAGCGCCACACTCAAGACGGAGCCCTGTGGTACCCCATTCTCCTGGCAAAAGGTATCTGACAAAACAGAGCCCACCCGTACCCGGAACTTGCGATCCGCCAAAAACGCTTGAATGAAAAGAGGAAGGCGGCCCCGAAGGCCCCATGTGTGCAATGTGCGGAGAATGCCCGCTCTCCAACAGGTATCGTATGCCTTCTCCAAGTCGAAGAACACTGCTACTGTTTGACGCTTCTTTAGAAAGTTGTTCATAATGAAGGTCGACAACGTAACGAGGTGGTCAGCAGCAGAGCGGTGTCGACGAAAACCGCATTGGATATTAGTCAGGAGGCGGCGAGATTCGAGGAGCCAGACCAACCGAGCGTTAACCATGCGTTCCATCACCTTACAGACGCAGCTCGTCAGAGAAATGGGGCGATAACTGGAAGGAAGGTGTTTGTCCTTCCCTGGTTTGGGGATGGGGACAACAATGGCTTCACGCCAACTTGTGGGAACATGACCTTCAGTCCATATGCGATTGTAGGTACTAAGAAGAAAGCACTTGCCCGCAGGAGAGAGGTTCTTCAGCATCTCAATATGAATGGAATCGGGCCCGGGAGCAGAAGACCGGGACAGGGCGAGAGCACGATCTAGCTCCTGCATGGTGAAGGCGACGTTATAATTTTCACGATTAGAAGAGTGGAAAGAAGGCGGCCGTGCCTCCTCTACCTGTTTGCGAGGGAGAAAGGCAGGGTGGTAATGGGCAGAGCTCGAAACCTCCGCAAAGAAACGACCCAATGCGTTTGAAACATCAGCTGGGTCCACGAGGACCGCGTTCTCCACGGTCAGGCCAGGAATCGGGGAGTGGACCTTGATGCCGGACAAACGGCGTAGGCCACCCCAGACAACCGTGGAGGGAGTAAAACGGTTAAAAGAACTAGTAAAAGCAGTCCAGCAAGCTTTCTTGCTGTCGTTTATGATACGACATTGCGCTCTCATACGTTTATAATGTATGCAATTCTCCAAAGTCGGGTGGCGGCGGAAGGTGCGTAAAGCACAGCGCCGGGCTCGAAGCGCGTCGCGGCAGGCTGCAGTCCACCAAGGGACCTGGACACGACGTGGAGAAGAGGATGTACGAGGTATGGAACGTTCAGCAGCAGTGAGAATAACCTCTGTGAGGTATTCGACCTGACTGTCACAGTTGGGAAAATTCTGATTGTGAAAAACAGCCATGGAAGAATAAAGCCCCCAGTCGGCTTTAGAAATGTTCCAACTGGTGGGACGTGGAGATGGGGAATGATGTAGGAAGTGGATGATACAAGGGAAATGGTCACTCGAGTACGTGTCAGAAAGTGCATACCACTCAAACCGACCGGCAAGCTGAGGAGTGCATATTGCGAGGTCTATATGGGAATAAGTGTGTGTTGTGTCAGAAAGGAAGGTGGGTGCACCGGTGTTGAGGCAGACAAGATCGAGGTGGTGGAGAATGTCCACCAAAAGGGAGCCTCTCGGACAAGGTGCCGGAGAGCCCCATAGGGGGTGGTGGGCATTAAAGTCGCCTACCAACACGAAAGGTGAAGGGAGCTGGTCAACAAGGTTTAGCACATCTGCCCTAGTAAGGGCAGATGACGATGGCGAATATATATTACAGAGGGAGAAGGTAAATGTGGATAAGGTGATGCGGACGGCAACTGCCTGTAGGTGAGTGTGCAAGGAAATGGGATGGAAATAGACGTCGTCTCGAAGGAGCATCAGAACCCCTCCATGGGCTGGGACATCTTCCACGGGTGGCAGGTCGAACCGCACAGAGGTGTAGTGTGAAAAGTCTGCACGATCACGTGGACGCAACTTAGTTTCCTGGAGGCAGACTAGAAGCGGGCAGTGCAATCGAAGGAGTAGTTTTAACTCCTCCCGATTAGAACGAATGCCGCGAATGTTCCATTGAAGGAGTGCCATGATAAAAATGAGAGAAGAACTAAGGATAAAAACCAAGTAGCGAGCGGGGTCACCTCGACGGCCGCTGAGGACCGGATTTCGAGGGAGCACTGCTATCGCTGTCTGGGGGCAAAGGGTCATGTTCCATTGGTTCGACCGACGCGCCTGCCACCTCCCTGAGTTGATCAGGAGGGGCAGTTTCCACCGCCGGTAAAGGGCCGGGCGCCCGGCAAACGGAGCGTCCCGGTGAAACAGAAGACGGCCGAGGCCGGCAACTGTTGGACGGCGTGACAGATGGGTCACGCCTCGGCGGGGAAGGAGAGGAACTCTTTTTCTTGTCAGCTCTTCTGGAAGAGTGACGGCGGGAAGAGGCAGTTGACGGTTGGGAAGCCTGAGAACGCAGAAAATCCTCACGGACGGGTTCCTTTTTCAAGGTCCGGGCATCTTGTTTAGGTGCCCGCGGTTTACTAGAGTTTGACGAAGACTGTACCCTAGAAGCAGCAAGAGGGAGCGGGGACGTGGAACGTGCAATCTTCGGGCTGGCGGATCGCACAACTGTGTCAGCGAAAGTGAAGTCACATGTCTGGGTACTGGAATCCTTGGTAGGTCGAGTTGAGGTGAGTACCTTACTGTATGTACCCGCTGGGAGGACAGTGGGCTTTCGACTCGCCAACAACTTACGAGCGGCAGATGTCGATACCTTCTCCGTAACCCGAATTTGCTGGATTACCTTCTCATCCTTGTATACAGGGCAGTCGCGAGAGGAAGCCGCATGGTCACCGTTGCAGTTTAGGCAGTGAGGGGACGGAGGTGGGCAATCCCCCTCATGGGCGTCCCTACCACAAGTGACACACTTTGCTGCATTTGGGCAATGTTCACGGGTATGGTTGTACCTGTGGCACTGAAAACAGCGTGTTGGGTTAGGTACATAAGGGCGGACGGAGATGACTTCATACCCTGCTTTGACCTTCGACGGGAGGTCAACTTTGTCAAAAGTCAAAAACACAGTACGAGTCGGTGTCAGATGGTTATCGACCTTTTTCATGACCCTGTGGACGGCTGTCACACCCTGATCGGACATATACGATTGGATATCTTCATCAGACAACCCGTCAAGGGATCTCGTGAAGACTACCCCCCGTGACGAGTTGAGTGTGCGGTGCGCTTCGACCTTAACTGGAAAAGTGTGCAACAACGTAGTATCAGTTTTTGGGCTTGGAAGGCACTTTCCACTTCCAGCAACAATGTGCCATTGCGCTGACGTGAACAGGTTTTAACAGGGCCAGCAATTGCATCTACACCTTTCTGTATAACGAAAGGATTGACAGAATTGAAATCCTTTCCGTCGGTGCGAGAGACAACCAGAAATTTAGGTACATTAGGCAGAGTCTTTTTAGGCTGAGGCGAGTCTAACTTACGTTTATGGGTCAACGTCACGAAAGAAGATAAGGAAGTCATCGCGGAAGTGTCCCCCGTGATTACCGGCGTCTCCGATGGCGCGCTCCTTCCTAGTGGGGGCCCTCTCCGAGGGCTTACCCGCCTTAGGTGATTGTTCACACCTCAGGTCACACCTCCCGAGAACTGACGGAGGGACCAATCGGCACGTTCGGAAGGTACCAGCTCGGGTAATCACCCCTCCCTGGGCCTGGCCTTTACCAGGGGGTACGTACGTGCCTTACTTGTCTACCCGGGGCGGGGAATTACGCGTTACCCCGTCACCTGCTACGCACGATAATGCGTGGGTCGGCCTTCAGACACGCACAGGGAGGAAAGAAGAAGAGGATAGGAAAGGAAGAGAAAGAAGGAAAGAAGTGTCTCAAACGCCGAGGCGGAGACTAATGAGGAGAAGAAGGCTAGGAGAGTTCAAGGAGAGAAAGACAGAAAACGAAGAGTAAGAAAGGAAGGAACGAAGGAAGAAAAACCACAACAAGAACCACCGTATCTCACGAAATATGCCCGTCTCCGGGCGAAGGCATAAACCGGGAGGGAAAGTGAAGCAGCCTGGGGCAGAAGAAAGGCTGCTCCGGCTCGGGGCCCCGTGCGCGCCACACACGCACCCACAAAAGAACTGTGGGCCCCCTGGGGGGATATTACAAAGTAATGGAGTGTAATTATGATGCTTCCTGCTCTACCGCTTTGTTGTATTGAGGAAGATAACATCGTGTTGGGTTCGAAAGACACCAACGAAGAGTTGTTTACTTCTCAAATTTTCCCGGCGTATTTCTTCCAGTAATTTTCGGGTATGCAGCCGGATCCCACTGGCATTCCGGTTCTGCTTACATAGGTCAGACGACTAACAGTTCAAGAGCGCTGTACGGAGCACGAAAGAGACACCCGTCGCCTGCAACCGTCGAAGTCAGCAGTAGCAGAACACTGCATTTCCATGGGACACTCCATGGAATACAGCAAAACTACAATTTTAGCTCCAGTTTCCGGGTTTTGGAACTCAGTCATCAAAGCAGCGGTTGAAATACGCCTTGCTGATAATTTAATAAATTGTGTCAACGGCTTTCAGCTGGATAAAAATTGGAATCCTGTAATTAAAGCTATCGAGGCACAGCGGAATCGACAATCATTAGATTCTCAATGATTAGAGGAGTGTTCACTTTCACCACCGAGCGCAGCACACACAGCTCGGCCGTACGGCGCATGTCACCATCTAACACATGCGCAGTAAGACTCCAGCGTATTTCGCATGCGCAATACTCGGCATAGATACCGCGAACGTACCTGCGCTCTTCAGTAGTTCTCTACTCGCCTGAAGATGGCCGGACGTCTCTGGGCAGAAATATCGTTGCAGAATGCCAATGGGATCCGGCTGCATACCCGAAAATTACTGGAAGTTGTTTAGGTTGATGAAAGCTTTGTCCATCTTGTCGCGAATAGAAGCCACTACGAAAACCTTCATAAGACAGTTATTGTATCAACGTATTGGTGCAGATACATTTAGCACCATGACTACTTGTAAAGCATTAAGCTCAGAATTTTATATAAAAAATCGCACTGACGTGTTTTACGGCCCACTTTAGATTTGTCGTTTTATACGTTTTCGCAAACATTTTGGACAAAAATAATAATCTGAACAATAAATAATTAAAAAGAATGTCTGAAACCCTTTTAGGAAAAAAAAAATTTGTAATGGGTTTCGAACCACTGATCTTCAGCGTCACAGTCTAACGCAGTGCCTACTACACTACAGATAAATTCCGATCCTTATTTTCACACTATTGATGGCCATCGTTAACTGATGCTAATGGCATTTGTAGACACTAGATATCATTTATCGTACGAAGAACGGCGTGTTTTTGTTAATTCTTCAGTGCGCCATTGCTTTGAAATGACAACGTGTAAGTTACAAGAAGAAACTCATGAAATACGTAACGCCTGATAGCGTATAGCAGAGAGTTCTGGACGAGGAATGTCACGCAACATCTCCGAACGGCTGGTTTTCGTTAATTCAATGGAGGATGTCAAAACTCCGTTATTGTTGCAAATATCTCTCAAACGATACCAGTTATGAAAAAAAAAAAAAAAAAAAGGGAACAAAGTTGTAGAGAATTTCCTTCTTTACAAATTCTTTTATTCAATTTACACGTCAGATGAACGGTTTACTTGCAATTAAAATTACATTACAAACGGCTTTTTTTGGTATTACTAACGTATTTCTTGTCCGAAATATTTCGAAAAGCGAGAGTCTGGTCTTTGGTAGCCAACAATTATGTCTGTAAAATTTGATGCCGATCGGTTGAACGGTCGACCTAAAAAGTGGGAACAAGTTACAGCGAGACAGACATCGTCAAATCGCCGTTTTTTTTTTTTTAAATCTCTCTGCAACGATGCAAGATATGAAAAAACAATGGAGCGAAGTTGTAGAGAATTTTCCCCTCTATTATTCAATTTTCGTGTCAGATGAACGGTTCGTTTGCAATTACCATTATATTACAAACGGCGTTTTTGGTATTACTACCGTATTTTTGTCCGAAAATTTTGAAGAAAGGAGGTTCTGGCCTCTGACGGCCTACAATGTCTGTAAAATTTGGTGCTGATCGGTTGAACGGTTCGACTTAAGAACAGGGAACACGTTACGGACAGACACATACATACATCCAACCCAAAATCGTCGATATTTTTGCAAATATCTGAAACGCTACGAGATATGAAAAAAAAAAATAAAAACATAAGATAGCAAAGTTGTAGAAAATTCTCTCTTCTACAAATCCAGTAATTCAATTTTCGCGTGAGATGAATGGTTAAGCCGTTATTTTCATTTAAATTTCCAGCTGTAAAAAAAACTATCGCAAAGTCCCACTTTTGGTGTTACTACCGTAACCTAAAGTGGGTCAAAATGTTATTTTGTTTATTAAAATGCCACTCGTGATGGAACGGCATGGTAGATCACAGTATGGTGAACTTTCCAGCTTGGTTACAAGCTGTTTCGAACGTTCGAGGCCGTAGCTATCTAGTCCGTGCTTTGCGGGGCCTTTACTCCGAATCAAAACCATCGCTCTCCTCTGACCGCACGCGTCGAATACACTCTTACATAATTGAGGCACGACTGCGACTCACCTTGGCAGTCGCCAATTATACCTGCTTATGCCCGTCTGCGGGCGACAGCTAATGAGGTTAACCTCGGGGCGCTAATCTAATCTGTTCCTCCTGGGCGCGCGATTCACGATCCTTGGTCGGCGAGGAAACGCCTGGGAAGCGTCAGGTGTCCTAGAGAAGGGCAGGCGTGGACATACGACTGTTTGGGTCGCAGGAAGTGGGTCACGGGCAGAGCGGAGATACCGCCGACACACCGAATATGGCCGCGGCGCGCTCAAGGCGAACGCCGGCTTTGCCTTGAGGGCCGAGGTTCGAGGCACCGCAGGCGGAGCACTAGCGTATCTCGCCGGCTCTCCTACAGTCAACGTTGGACTGCTCACGGCGAACTGTGCGATAACACTGCGCAAACATGACACGCCATCCGTCAGTTTACACCGCCGTCTATCACCCCGTTTACATGGGCTCCGGATTTCGTAAACCGATATCCCAAATCGGCTTTTGGTTGGTCATGTAAACACTCCAAAATCGATTCTGGAAATCCACTTCTGTAAAGCGGTTTTCCAGTTCCACAATCGATTTTCGTTCCCTTGTAAACGCAACCGTTTTTGCAGCGTTCTTGGTTTGTCAGATTGTATTTTCATGTTACGAATTTTCGACACATATGGACAGAATGACATTTTCTACCACGAAATAAAAGTATAAATGTTAGAGTGAGGATGAAACTGGGTATTAAAGTAAAGAAATATAACGATTGTGCTGACTCAATCAGGCACTGAATCAGCTGTTTTTCAGCCGCCATATTGAGTGGGCTAGGAAATCCGACACAGGGTGTGCCATGTAAACACGACAGCGAAAAACGGTTTACGAAAATCGGTTTTCGTCTTCCGGAAGATGTGTTTCATGTAAACGCAGTGTATACTCGTGCAGTGAATCACAACGGTATTGAGCTGCTAACATGATTGACTTGTATCGAACGAGTGTCGATGTAGAGTCTACAACAAGCTTTTTGCGTGTTATTTCTCCGACCCTCTCAGTCTGAAATGTCTCGCCCTGACGTTTGTGCTGATACCGAAACAACTACATCTCAGCAGCTGACAGCATAGCAAGACTACTTTCATCGATACGGACTACCTCTCATTCTTCACCGTATAAAAGCTCGGCTCACCATCATGAACCACAGACATTGCCATGGTGGGGTGGCTTGTGTGCCTCATCGATACAGATAGCCGTACCGTAGGTGCAACCACAGCGGAGGGGTATCTGTGGAGAGGCCAGACAAACGTGTAGTTCCTGAAGAGGGGCAGCAGTCTTTTCAGTAGTTACAGGGGCCACAGTCTGGATGATTGAGCTGGCCTTGTAACATCAGCTAACATGGCTCTGCCATGCAGTTACTGCAAACGGCGAAACTGAAGAAATTAGATTAGGTAACGAAACAATGAAGGTGGTAGATGAGTTTTTAGTTGGGTAGTAAAATAACATGACGGTCGCAGTACAGAGGATATAAAATGCAGAATGGCAATGGGAAGAAAAGCATTTTTGAAGAGAGGAATTTGCTAACGTCGAATAGTAATTTAAGTGTAAGGAAGTCTTTTCTGAAGGCATTCGTGTGGAGTGTTGCCTTGTACGGGAGTGAAACACGGACGATAAATAGTGCGGACAGGAAGAGAATAGAGGCTTTTGAAATGTGGTGCTACAGAAGAATGCTGAAGATTAGGTGGGTAGATTGCGTAACCAATGAAGAGGTACTGAACAGAATTGGCGAGGAAAGGTATTTTTGGTATACCTTGACTAAAACAAGGGATCGCTTGGTAGGACACATTCTTAGACATCGGGGAATCGTAAATTTAGCATTGGAGGGAAGTGTGTGGGGTAAAAATCGCAGAGGGAGATCAAGAGACGCGTATAGTAAGCAGATTCAAGTGGATGTGGGTTGCCGTTCTTATGAGGAGATTAAAAGGCTTGCTTAGGATAGAGTAGGGTGGAGAGCTGCATCAAGCCAGTCTCCGGACTGCAACAACAACAAAAGCTCGGCAATACTAGGTCAAGAGTGTACAATTTTTAATTACTGTTCCACGATCTGTTGGCTTATCTCTCACCATCTATGCATAAAAACCTGGTACCACCAGAATAAGATCATAGGTTATACAATAAACGGAATGTAGTGTACAGAATTCCTTTTAGTATAACTAAGTAATAATTTTGATAAATCATATTATCCCAAGGCTGCTAAAAATTTTTATTTGTTATATTCTACCAGTTTCGGCAGTTTCTTCCATTAACAGGAAAACAAGTTAATGGAAGAGCAATACACGACAGTCAAACAACACGCAGTCACACAAAAACTTTTGAGAATTTTGTCGGTACTTACATTTTGCAGTTTCCGTTTTATTACACAATTATGTTCACGGGGTATTAGATATGACGTTTTTAACCCGAAGACTCCACCTATAAGAATGAAAGTATGTAATGCTGTCTATTTCCGAGGTATGTCTTTGCATCTTGCCATCTTACAGTTATTAACAACTATATTTTGTGTTTCCAAACTATTCACGAAATCGCCTTCACTCATAATGAACCAATCTGTCAGTTCGATAGTGAAGTTACAAGTTCTCGGAATTGCACTACGCTGAGTACAGGATCTCTCTCACACCACTGCTGTAAAAAATTACCTGTTAGACGAGACTGTTAGGGCCAATAAAAAGTCTCCGTTCAGCCGTTCTGTCACAACCTCTGATTAGCCGCGATGAAATTTATTACCCTGGCAATTTTCTTGCGATCCTTAAAAATGGCAGTTTGACCACAGGCAATATTTGTTTTAATAATCAGCACCACTAATTCGTTTGGAAATCACTATAATACAGGATACACCAGTGAAGTAGCACCAGAAGACCCTGTCTGTCCCTCTGATTTTATTACAGCTGTGTAACGTCTGCCAGTAGCTTGAATAAGCAACAAGTGCATTCGTCCAGAGTTGAGCGGCACACGTGATTCTGTAATGTTACTTATCAGTTATTTTCCTCACGAACTGCAATGAAGTAACATCTCTAAACCAAGTATCTACAACTTTCTCCGGCGTGACAGTTTCGTACAAGCCAGTGTGAGCATAACTTCGAACTCCGGACTAAACAGTCAAGAACGGCAAACAACATCTGTTTGGATCTGCTTACTGTATTCATCTCTGTCTCCCGATGCGGTTTTTACCCAAACACTTCCCTCCAATGCTAAATCCAAGATTCCTTCATGTCTAAGAATGTGTCCTACCAAGCGATCCCTTCTTTTAGTCGAGGTATGCCAAAAATTCCGTTTTTCCCCAATTCTGTTCAGTACCTCTTCATTAGTTATGCGATCTACCCACCTAATCAGCATTCTTCGGTAGCACCACATTTCAAAAGCCTCTATTCGCTTCCTGTCCGCACTGTTTATCGTCCCGTACAAGGCAACACTCCACACAAAGAAATGCCTTCCTTATGCTTAAATTAATATTCGATATTAAATTTCTTTTCCAAGAACGCTTTTCTTCCCATTGCCATTCTGCATTTTATATCCTCTGTACTGCGACCATCGCATGTTATTTTACTACCCAAGTAACAAAATTCATCTACTACCTTCATTGTTTCGTTACCTAATCTAATTCCTACAGCATCGCCTTATTTTCTAAGACTGCATTCCATTATCTTTGTTTTGCTCTTGTTAATGTTCATTTTATACTCTCAACACACTGTCCATTCCATTAAACTGCTCTTCCAGGTCCTTTGCTATCTGACAATTACAATGTCATCGGCAAAACGCAATGTTTTTATTTCTTCACCCTGAACTTTAACCCCTATTCCAAATTTTTCCTTGCTTTCCTTCAACGCCAGCTTGTTTTACAAATTGCATAACATCGGAGAAAGGCTACAACCCTGTCTTACTCCCCAACTAATGCCTCCCTTTCATGTCCGAGTGCAATGACTGCGGTCTGGTTTTTGTACAAGTTTTAAATAGCTCTCCGTTCCCTGTATTTTACCCCCGCTGACTTCATAATTTGAAAGAGTGTATTCCAATCAACATTGTCAAAAGCTTCCTAGCTTTTATAGATTTGGAGAAATGTCTGTCTGCCTTTCCTCTATCTTCTAAGGTAAGTCGTAAAGTATTGTCTCCCATGTTTAACAGTCTTAATTTGTTGGGGATCCACAGACTCACTGAAAATATGGTCCGTAATAGTCTGTTTTGCGAATATTTTGCAATCGACTGATTTCGTTACAGTCATTATGAAGTCACGTGGTATCAATCGTTTGCTAAAATTTCTTGTTTAAGGGAGTAGCTTCACTAAGTTTCAGCATTCTTTTTTTGCTTAGAATCCTTAAAAAAACAAGGTATATGCATTGTTAACTGCGCTCGCTCGCCATCAGGCAAAACGTGCCAGGTAAGTCATAAGTCTGCCTGCGTCACTGAGCTGCGATTTGCTGACGTGCGTCTTGTTCTTACTGCGTAACGGGACACCGAAATGACGTGTGCAGAAGCGGCCACTCTCATACGCGTTGATAGAAGACTATGCAGTCACGAGTACGATATTTGAATGTGGGAATATTACATCACCGTTTTAAGAATGCCTGATATTGTTATGAAGGATGTTTGGCTTCCATTGTCTAGCACATATAGTAAGGTCACTCTGCCTTTAAACATTATGCATTATTCGTTTTTACACGCGTTTCACTGCATTTGCAGCATCAGTGGGCCTTTTATTCTTTTGTTATTAAGAGTTGCAATGCTGAACCTGTTTAAACAACTTTTCACATTTGATAAATAGTGACAATGAAAATTTTAAGTGTTGCTATAATCATCTTTTGATGTTGCTGTTCTTTCGTGCTTACTTGGATAAATGGTGAGGATTTTCCGCCGTATGCAAGACACCCAATTTTTAATTTTTCACAAAAATGTTTCAGCACGTTTTGTGCTTTCATCAGTGGGATGGTTTATTTTTTGTTCTGAAAAATTATAGTTACTGTAAAATAGTCTTTTCAGGTACTCCTAAAATGTTTTTTGTAGGTTCATTCGATTTTAATTTTACTTAATAACCTAAGTAAAATTAAAAACGAATCAACCCACAAAAACATTTTATAAGTACCTGAAAAGACTATTGTACAGTAACTATAATTTCAGAACAAAAAATAAACCATCCCCATCCCATCCTCACCATTTAAAGTGTTGCTTTC
Source organism: Locusta migratoria (assembly GCA_026315105.1). NCBI lineage: Eukaryota > Metazoa > Arthropoda > Insecta > Orthoptera > Acrididae > Locusta > Locusta migratoria. The sequence continues at coordinate 882,587,182 of CM048745.1, forward strand.
TTCACTCTACAACCATGAAGTCACCAATTTTGTAGATCAGAAACTGAAGAAATATTTCAAAACACAGGAAAAAATATTGCAACATCTCCCTCTACATGGGATACATTTAAGAGCCTGGCAGAGGGTTCATTGAACCACTTTTATACTGGAATGAAACTTCACTCTGCAGCGGAGTGTGCGCTGATATGAAACTTCCTGGCAGATTGAAGAGTGAAGTTTCATTCTGGAAACATCCCTTAGGCTGTGACTAAGCCATGTCTCCACCATATCCTTTCTTCCAGGAGTGCTAGTCTTGCATGTTTCGCAGGAGAGCTATGAAGTTTGGAAAGTAGGAGGCGAGGTACTGGCGGAAGTCAAGTTGTGAGGCGGCATCGTGAGTCGTGTCGGGATAGCACAGTCGGTAGTGCGCTTGCCCGCGAAAGGCAAAGGTCCCAGGTTCGAGTCCCGGTTCCGGCACAATTTTAATCTGCCAGGACGTTTCACCTTTCTACTATTTATTCAATTCTCGAATAGCTCGCGGGAAGGAAGAACAGCCGATTTCTCGTATTCTATTCTGATAGACTTTTCTACCTATGTAAATGGCAGTAAAAAACGTATTTCCGCATTCGGAGGAGAATGTTGGCGATTGGAGTTTCGTAAGTATTTTCACGCCGCAGTGATAAGCGCCGTTGTTGTAATGATTCCCATCCTAGATCCTGTATCATTTCCGTGACGCTGTCTCCCCTGTATCGTGACAATACGAAACGAGCTGCCCTTCTTTGGACTCTTATGATTGTCCTCCGTCAAACCCGCCAGATAAGGATCCCACACTGGGCAGCAATACTCCAAAAAAGGACGGACAAGCATAGTGTATACAGTTTCTTTTGTAGTTCTGTTGCATCTTTTAAGGGTTCTGCCAATAAAACACAGTCTCCAGTTCGCCTTTCCCACGACATTATCTACGTGTTCTTTCCAGTTTATGTCTGAAGTAATAGTAATTCCTAGATATTTTGTGGAGTTTACTGCCTTCACTTTTGATTGATTTATCTCGTAAATCGAGTTAAACGGATTTTACGTATTCATGTGGACGACAAGCAATAAAAGGCCCACTATGAGGCTGCAGTGAAACATGTATGCGTAAATAGAAAAAGTATAGTGTTTTGTTGAAGGCATACTCTTATTAAACAAAATATTAAGCAAACATGGGTTACACGAACTTTAACATCAAGTAGTATACTTTTCTTGTTAAGATAGCATTGGATGACATTTGAGACCAATTAGATGCTTGTCTGAAGTTTACCTTTAATATTCTTTTACACACATGAGGATACCATCGATAAGGAAGCCAACGATGTCTTCCAACCACAGATTCCTAATAAGTCCACGGCTGAAACAATGTTTTCGCTACTACTATCGTATCCTTCGGTGGGGTCAGTTTTCAGAGCTAATGACTTGCAGATGTCAATCTCTATGGCTGCCACCTGTACATCATCCAAGCGGAAGGATAAACCGTCAGACGTAATAAGCGCTGTTTTCGATAGGATGGAAAGTACTTAGGCTAACCATTTCTCTCACCACCAAGGATCTGTCTCAATTTTAGCGCTAGAAACATGAATGATGCAGAGGAACGTATGTTTACACGAAAATGAGGGAAGGGTATACACGAAAAATTCGCTATAAACGGAATATTAAGCTCTGAAGTTATTAAATAGCTACATCGTAGGTTAATTAGAGCATTTGTGAAATACGGATGTGTCTAAGACTTGAGCGCTGCTTCTGTTCTACAATCATCAGTACAATGCGCTAAGGTATTGCTCGAGAGTGCTGCAGTGAATCTGTACAAGTGTGTTTATCGAAGCTAACGAGTAACAATGCTGTCAAAGGCGGGAAAATTGAGAATCGAAGAAAAAGGGACGCTAGCGATCAAAGGCGACGAGTTTCTAACGCTCTCGCTATGGATGAAATCAAGCACGGAAAATGGCGTGGCAGCACATCGGAAGCTTGTGCTATCTGAAGCCTACCTTCTATTGTAGCACGTAACTAAGGCATTGTTATTGCTGCCCAACACAGGCGCACACAATATCTATCAGACCGTACTCCAGAACAGCAGCACTTTTACGTAGACCCACTACCTGTTCCATTGTCTACATTAGACATTTCCCCCTGTGGTGGATCCGCCTGGCACTGTCTACCTGAGTGGCGTAGTGCTTTGGAAGGAAAATAATGTCAACACGGAAGCTGAAGTGCCGATTTTTAACATTAATTGTACAAGGAGGGCAATGAAATTTATATTTAAGACTACAAATCTGCGTATTTTTTAGTTATTTATGAAGCTGTTCGTTTATCAATTTTAACGACAAGAAAATTGTTTGTTCCACAAGTTAATTTCGTGAATGATCCACAAAAATAATCTTAATTCGGTATGATGTTCCACCAAGAATATATGGAAGAATCAGTCAAAATAATGAAATTTATATACGTCCAAAGATATTTTGTTATAGATGTACACGAAATACTTTGTACGCTGTAACAGCGGTAGAGAAAGTACATGTTTTTGTATCTATGGGTACTACCTTATCACGAATTACACTATTAGTAGTATGAAACGGAGTTGGAAAATACGTTTCCTCTGTCAAATGTGGGCGGAGTTGTGTACGAAAGGAATAAAATAGGTTGTTGTTGTTACGGTCTTCAGTCCGGAGACTGGTTTGATGCAGCTCTCCACCCTACTATATCCTCAGCAAACCTTTTCATCTCCTCATAAGAACGACAACCCACATCCACTTGAATCTGCTTACTATACGCGTCTCTTGGTCTCCCTCTGCGATTTTTACCCCACACACTTCCCTCCAATGCTAAATTTACGATTCCTCGATGTCTAAGAATGTGTCCTACCAAGCGATCCCTTCTTTTAGTCAGGGTGTGCCAAAAATTCCAGGATGGGACATTAAAGATACTATATTTTTCTACATAGTTTCCACGTACATTGAGACATTTACCAAACCGCTTTATAAGCTTCAAAAAGTCGTCCACGAAAAAATCTGGTAGTTGCATACGGAAGAAGTGTTGAACGGCTATGGAATGGAAACATCCGTCATCACCTATGCAAAAGTTCAAAAGCACTCCGTCTGCAGGTAAAGTGCTACTCACCGTTTTCTGGAACGCCCAAGGAGTTTTGTTGCTGCACTTTTTGGAGGATGCAAGCATCAATGCTGCGCGGTACTGAGTCACACTGTCGAAATTGAAAGAGGTGATTCGGAAAAAGTGGCCTGGCCTTCTCACATCTGGCGTTCTGCTGTTGGATGACAATGCGAGAACACACTCGGCGACGGTAACGCAAAACACATTGCAATTCTTGGTTGGGAGCGCCTACACCATCCAACAGTCCTGATCTCGCACCGAGTGACTTCCGTCTGTTTCCAGCTTTGAAGAAGACTAGGCGGAAGGCGCCTTCGAAGCAATGCTGACGTCAAACAAGCCGTTCAACGCCTCTTCCGTATGCAACGCCCTGATTTGTTCCTGGAAGGCTTTTTGAAGCTTATAAAGCGCTATTACAGATGTCTATGTATTTGGAAATTATGTAGAAAAATAAAGATATGTCTTGTGTCTCATTCTATTTTGGCCCACTTTAGGTTACGGTAGTAACACTAAAAGTGGGCCTTTGCGATTGTCTTGACAGCTCTAAATTCAAATGAAAATAACGGCGTCACTATTCATCTGACACAAAAATTGAATAACCTAATTTGTAGAGGAGAAAATTCTCTACAACTAGCTCCCTTATGTTTTTTCATATCTCGTATCGTTTGAGACATATTTGCAAAAATAACGGAGATTTGGCACCCTCCATTGAATTAACGAAAACCAGCAGTTAGATGTCACGTGACATTCCTCGCGCAGAACTCTTTGTGGCATACGCCATCTTGCGCGTATTTGATGATTTTCTTGTTGTAACTTACACGTTGTCACTTCAAAGCAATGGCGCACTGAAGAATTAACAAAAACAGGTTCTTCGTACGATAAATGATAATCTAGTGTCTACAAATGCCATATTAGCATCAGTTAACAATCAGTAGTATGAGATTATATAAATCATCTTCTGGTTGATAGCCGTAGCGTAGTGGGCAAGGCGTTAGACTACGATGCTAAAGGTCGGTGGTTCGGAACCCGTCTACCTAAATTATTCTTTTCTTAAAAGGGTTTCAGACATACTTATTAATTTTGTATTATTTAGATTATTATTTTGGTCCAAAATGTTTTCAAAAACTTACAAAACTACAAATCTAAAGTGGGCCGTAAAACACGTCAGTGCGATTTTTAGTTTCTTACGCAACTCTGCCCAGTCGACAGAGAAACTTATTTTCAACTCCCCCTCGTATATTAACATCTATGACAATTGCTGCCAACTTCGGTCCTGCGTACCGACCACATGCTACGGTAGAAATGACAAAGGAACGTTTTGTCAAATCGCACTCTACGGACGTTCACAGCAGGAACTCACGCAACGAAAGAAGGAAGTTACAAAGCCACTACTGATAGCTGTATCACGTGAGCTGTGGAAATCTAACATCTTACTGATGAAGTGTGTAAATCACTGGCTTCGTCATTTCGCTTAGTTCTCTAACAGTAACATTCTGGTCATTTGATACCATTATAACAAAATTTGATGTTCGTAATTTATTAATTTTCAAATAGCAAAGACGAGGGGAGGAGGGAGGTAAACAAGAAAGTGACGAAGGGGAGGAGACTGAAGACTGAAGGGAAAGGGGGGGGGGGTAGATTTACAATATTTAGTAAATCAACTGGATTTACATAAGGGATTTTCTGAGAAAAATTCCACATAGCCACAGCAATGCAAAGAAAGTTCTGATTTGAATTGCTCTATTTTGTCGGTGCATCTGTGTTTGCATAGATTCTTTCATTTACTTTCCTGCACGTAATATCAGACAGTTACAGAAAAGAGTGTCCGTATTTAAGTAGTAAATATATATATATATATATATATATATATATATATATATATATATATATATATATATATGTGTGTGTGTGTGTGTGTGTGTGTGTGTGTGTGTGTGTGTGTGTGTGTGTGTGTCTCGTCTGTTCCGAAAGAACAGACGTCACTTCTGATCCTGCAGTTATTTAATATTCACAGAATATATGACAACTGCGATTGGGCAAACTGAAAATGTGTACCCAGCCGGGATCCGAACCCGGGCCTGCTTTCTAGGCAGTTGCGCTGACCTCTACACCACTGGGGACACAGTGATCACCGCACCTGCAAGGACTACCTAAGCACGCCTACCCGGCTGGGTACATATTTTCAGCTTTGCCCAATCGCAGTTGATGTCATATTCTGTGACTATTAATTCTATTAGTTGTAAATACGCACCAACTGTACAAGAACTATTGGAAGCACTACGAATCAAATAGTTCACGAAGCAGTTAGCTCTACTAATTAACGAGTTACTTTTGAATCTCAGCACAGCAAGGATTGGCGCAACATTGAGACCTGTAGTGCCGCTGGCAGCGAACGTTTTATTGCGCGTATATTCATCAACATCGGCGAATAATATTTCAGTTTCTTGAATAGAGGTTGCATGAAACAGCCACATGGCCGCGTTCGCGGCATCCACACGCTAACATTCTCGACCGACGAATAACCGGTAAGTGTGAAAAGGTTTTCCGGCATCCGTGCCCCCGACTGTTCAGTTAAGAGTCCACACCACAGCTCCTCAGAACAGGTAAGACTGACTTCTGCAGGCCGGCAACAATTTTATTTTCAAACCTTGCATCTCACTATCACTCTTAAGGCAACTTTGGAATGATTATCTGTCCCTTCGTTTACATATACTTTTAGTGGTGGGGCTCTTTACGTGGGATCACTTTATAATTAAACAGCACCACATAGTGAGGTGATTACTGCTATCTTTCAAGCTACAACTTCTGAAATGGAAAGAAGCGGTTTTAAACAAAAAGAAGCACATGTGTTTTTGATGTGAGCTTTGTAAATCAGTGTGTATATTGAATGACGGACTTTCAAACGGTAGCCTTTGTACACGCATGTAGCAGTTATGTGGCTGAAATTAGGTACCTTATCTTGAATAAATAGCAACTTGCTATTTGTTTTAATTAACATAACAAGGTCTGAACAAGTATCTTCAAATTAGGGATCATGCTGCAGTACAGAGAGCCCTACGAAAAAAAGAAATGTAAGGTTCAAATTTAAAAGGTGCCCCTAAAATAAACGCACAAGAGAAATTTACGTAACCCTTTAATGCGTTACTATTTGAAGCTATAACAAATACCACGATAATGTATATTGCGTACATCAAAATATTGAAAAAATTCTTTTAGATTATTATGCACAACTACCAACAAACTGTTCTTAGCTAGTCAGCTGTAAATGTCACTATTATGCCTCTCACCTTTCCAGAAAGTAACTCATAATGCAACAGTAGCATGTGATTGACTACTTTTACATGGCAAAGGAAGAATACTAACGTATAAAACGCACATGTCAGGAGTAGCTCAATGCAGCTAACTGATTCAGTAGCACTGTAATTTACAATTTCTAGGACGAGCTCTTAGCATATGTAACTATGTATACAAGCAGCTACAGATTAATTTGTGGTAAAATTTTTATCAGTTTGAGAGATAATGGAGAAAATAAAGTATATAGCTGATGAGCTGCAATATGCATTAAAGGGTTAAATTTTATGAAATACGACGATAGTTAACTCAAGCATATTGTTACTGAAGAAAGGGTAAAATAATATCACAGGCTAACAAAAATTCCGCAGGAACAGAATTCGTACAAAATGGAAAATTTTTAATTTGAAGAGGTGAATTACGCAGTCAAAATTACTATTAAAACACTCCTGTAAGATGAAAAATATATTGGAGAAACAAATGTGGACCAAATATAGGTGTAACCAGCAAGAAAGGCCATGCTTTCACTTAAACCATGTGATTATTGCCCTAGTAATGTCACTGAATTGACAGTCATATCTGAGTATTTACTTACATATGGTGTACATTCAACGACTAGAACTACTTTATACACGCACAACGACAAATGTTTTGGTCACAAATGCCGGAGTGCCCCAGTTTGCTGGCTTCACTTTTTCAGTGTTAGGGCATCTCCAGAGATTCTAACCTACGGTTGAACAGGCCAAGCAAAGGCTACGGCAACGCATTGAAGAACTGTTTGTGACAGTCAAATCAACATAATGTGAAGAATATACTCATTCTGCGATCAAACTGCCCTTACTTTTCGAATACCGGTACGCCTCCCAGTTCACATCCGAGTAACTCATCTCACGGGCGGGAAGTTTCGGTTCCTCGCGACAGAAGCCCTGCAGTTGTCTTGCTGCAGAGCGCACGAATGCAGGACTGCAGCGCGTCCGAGTTAAGGGTCACGTAAGGAATGGAAAGCAAGGTGACGACACACTGGCGGCTCGCCCCAGAGAAGTGCCGCGTCGACTGCAACGGATGTAGGAGGGCCACCAGTGTGGAGCGCAGAAACGGGGAGTAGGGAGGGGGCAGGAGAGACGAGGAGAGAGAGAAGGGAAGGGAAGGGAAGGGAAGGGAAAGGAAGATCAAGTTGAGGGCCAGTGCGCCGTAAGTGGGTCAGTGACGAGGGACCGGCCGGCGCAGCCTACTTGGCGCTAAATGCGCGCGCTCTCTCTCTCTCTCTCTCTCTCTCTCTCTCTCTCTCTCTCTCTCTCTCCACATTCCAGGGCTACGCACGTGGACCAACCTTGCCCACCCGTCTGCGCTCTGTGATCCTAGCACCGACCGGAGTATTACAACTTAAGTCTCTAAACAAAAATAAATCTTGTATACCAACTAGATTCATCTCAGAGCATGCTGATGCAATAGCTCCGTACTTAGCTATAATTTACAACAGATCACTCAGCGAAAGATCCGTACCCAAAGACTGGAAAGTTGCCCAAGTGACTCCAATATTCAAGAAAGGCAATAGGAGTGATCCCCAAAATTACAGGCCTATCTCATTGACGTAGATTTGCAGTAGGATTTTGGAACATATACTTTGTTCGAATATTATGAAATACCTCGAAGAGAACGACCTATTAACCAATAGTCAACACGGATTCAGAAAGTATCGCTCTTGCGAAACACAGCTTGCCCTTTATTCATTTGAAGTGTTAAGTGCCATCGACAAGGGATCTCAAATCGATTCCATATTTCTGGATTTCCGGAAGGCTTTTGACACTGTACCTCACAGGCGGCTTCTTATGAAATTGCGTGCTTATGGAATATCTCCGCAATTGTGCGATTGGATTCAACGATTTCCTATCAGAAAGAACACAGTTTGTTGTAATTGACGGTAAGTCATCGAGTAAAACAGAAGTGATATCTGGCGTTCCACAGAGAAGCGTTATAGGTCCATTACTCTTCCTCGTGTTTATAAGCGATTTAGGAGACAATCTGAATAGCTCCCTTAGACTGTTCGCGGATGATGCTGTCGTTTATTGGTTAGTGAAGTCAACAGAGGATCAAAAGCAACTGCAAAGCGATTTAGACAAAATTTCTACATGGTGCGAAAATTGGCAATTGACACTAAATAAAGAAAAGTGTGAAGTAATACGCATGGCCACTAAAAGAAATCCGCTGAACTTCAATTACGCGGTAAATCAGTCAAATCTTAAGGTCGTAAATTCTACCAAATACCTAGGAGTTACAATTACGAACAACTTTGACTGGAGAGAACACACAGAAAATATTGTGGGGAAGGCGAACCAAAGGTTACGTTTCATTGGCATAAGTCTTAGAAGATGCACCAGCTCCACCAAAGAGACTGCCTACATCACACTTGTGCGTCCTCTCCTGGAGTACTGTTGCCCCTTGTGGGACCCTCACCAGGTGGGACTGACTAAAGATATTGAGAAGGTTCAGAGAAGGGCAGCTCGTTTTGTTTTATCACGTCACGGGGGGAAAGCGTCACGGAAATGTTGCACGAATTGGGGTAGAAATCATTAAAAGAAAGACGTTATTCATTGCGGCGTGATCTGTTTGCGAAGTTTCAATCACCGACTTTTACTTCTGAATGTGAAATTATTTTGCTAGCACCCACCTACTTAGGGAGACATGACCATCCCAATAAAATAAGAGAAATCAGATCGAAAACGGAACGATTTAGGTATTATTTCTTCCCGCGCGCTATTAGAGAATGGAACGGTAGAGAAAAGTTATGAAAGTGGTTAATGAACCCTCTGCCAGGCACTTAAATGTGATTTGCAGAGTATCTATGTAGATGTACAAGATCGGCTTGTTGTTCGAGCGAACAGAAAAAACCTACGGCATATTCAAGAAAAAATGATACCATAAACTTTCGTGCGACCCGCAGAGACATTGCCAAACATCTTCCTATAAAAGAGCTGTCCTTCCCCGTACAAACGAAGATTTCGACGAGGATGGGCGTCATACGCAAGCACAGTGCAGATTCTATTTCTGCAGACACTTGTTCTCAGCACACTGGATTATGGGAATACACTCCTCAGCCACCGGGGGCACGGCGGAATATTGACTCTGGCGTCACAATATGTTTTTACTTTAATGTCGTTTGTTGTTAATATCAGCTTATTCCCACGAGTTAGTAGTTTTCACTCGGCGAATACTAGACAGAAGTCGAATCTACATTTGCATCACACCACCTTGACACTTGTGCAGAAAGGTGTACAGCATTCTGCAGCATCCATTTTCAATAAGCTGCCATAAGAACTAAAGAATCTTAGCACTAATCCACACGCTTTCAAATCTAAATTGAAGAGTTACCTCATGGCTCGCTCCTTTTACTCTGTCGAGGAACTCTTAGAAAAGTTAAGCTAATTCATTTTTTCTTTGATTCATTTCACTTTGTCTAAAGATTGTCGTGCGCAAAGGACCACTTAAAAATTTGCTATTGCCATTCTTGTGTAACAATTACTGTATTGAATTGTTCCATGACCATGGAATCTCACTCCTTAGTTGTGCCCTATGGAACAGAAAAAAATACTATTCGTGCGAACTTAGTTTAAGCTTGACATGGTGGCTGATGGAAATGTAGGTCCTGTTGTGAACTCAACCAGAGCAAGGGCGTTCCATCATACACGGTTCAGATCTCTTCTTGATGATGCGGGGGTAAAAATGTGGGCTAATGTATCATTGTGTGAGGCGGTGGAGCCTGGGTAAAGTGTTAAGAGTCTGGGCATTTCGCAATGAAATTATTTATGGGCTCTAAGGAGATCTCACCATGTCTATACAAAAATAAGATGTGAGGAGTATTAATTCGAAAAATTGAATTGGTTCAATGTGACATTGCAGGGAAAGGGATTGTTTGCGCATGAAATAAGTAAAAGTATTCAAATCAAAATATGTCTACTTGAAAGGGGAGCAAATTAAGACAATTCTTGTCATTTACTCGGAAAGCGAGAAGTGCCACAAAGTGTTTCTGATAACATGCTTAATCTCCAGACTTTGGAGGCTGAATTCACATGAGGACTTCAGGACTAAGAAAACGGAACCTCAAATCTGTTGTATTTTAATATCGCTGATTTTGTCACAGCAACAGAGGAGTGGCAGCTTGAACGTATTGACATGCAGGCAGATCACAAAGTGAACGAAATGTCTAATGCTGTGACGATTTTTGAAGATCAAGAACCTAAGCTTTTAAGATTTTTGACATTATCTTGCAGGCTGTAATGAGAATATCGACTAGCAATCTCACTAATTTTTTTATAAATGTGCAAATCTCTGATAGAATGATTTTGTCTCGTTAAACTTATTCTGAGTTTACATTTTGAGATATGAAATCAGCAAAATAGAGTGAAAGACACTATTACTAGCTTTTTATATTTACTGATTTTTATGACTCAGTTTATATCTTTTGCTAAATGCAGTAGCTAACTAATGAATACAGTTTGGAAATGCGGACCTCCGCTAACCTCTGCATATGAAATGCGTCACCGAGCCGTAACAACTACCAACCCCTAATTTAAACCATCACAATTTTACAAATACAATACAGGAGTCAAAACTTTAAATTGTTGTAGCCGTCTTCAGTCCAAAGAATGGCAAACTCCTGTGGAAGGTTGCATCTCTTAAAGGCAACCCGCATCCACCTAAACCTGTTAGCTGTACTCCTCTCTCCCCTCTGCGATTTTTAGCCCTCGCCCTTCCCTTCAACACTAACGATTCCTCTGAGTCTGAATGTGTCCTATCAATCCACCCATTCTTTAAGTCAGGTTAGGGCGCAATATTTCCCCCCTAGTTCAGCATATCAGTTACGAAATCTAAATCTTTAGGGATTTGCTGTAGCACTACGATCCAAAATCAATCTATCATCCGCGTTTCATCCAGACAAATATCTGAAAGGCGTTGTTAGCAAATATTCGGTTTAAAGTTATCTTTAGGATTGCTTCTCATAGCCACTATCGATTTCTATCTTCTTTACTTCGGCAATGAATTATTTTGCTACCCATATAAAAGAACTATCGCAATGCCTAATATAATTCCTTGAGCATCGCCTGATTTTCTTAGACTACAATCCATTACCCTTGTTTTGCTCTTGTTAAGCTTGTACATTCCTTTCAACATACTGTCCATTCCATTTAATTCTTCTCCCGAGTCTTTTGCTGTCTTAATCATGGCAGTCTTTGACAAACCGCTAAGTTATTCCTTCCCCCTGAACTTTAATCCCTTCCCTAAATTTCTCCCTGCTTTCCTGAACAGGAAAGGCCACTATTCTGTCAGTTTCCAATTAATGCTTTCTTTTCATACCCTTTGACTCAACTCTTGTCCGTTTCTGTGCAAGAGGCATGTAAATTTTCGTTCTCAATATTTCGCTCTACCTACCTTTAAAAATCTTAAGAGTATTCCAGTCAATTTCAAAGACATCAGTAGCTCTGAGGTAATGTCTTTTACTGCAGGGGCCTACTTTGGACTTACGTATTCCGTGCCGTGTCAAATTAGTCTAAGAGAAGAGATACTAAACTGCATCTTCCTGTTTCTTTAAGTTTATTCTCTTTGTATTATGTGCAGAAATCGTTGCATATCACAGGAGGTACTGAAATTCATTGATGAAAGGAGAAAGTATAAAAATTCCATCAAATGAAGCAGGCAATACAGCAAAGAGGTACACAGGGAGTGCAAAATAGCTAGCGGGAGTAGCTAGAGAACAAATGCCAAGTTCGTAAATGAATGTATGACTAGGGGGAAGATACAATGCCCGCAATAAAAAACTATTGGAGACTAGAAAAGCAACTTCATGTTCATGAAGTGCTTAGGAGGAAAACGCGTACTAAGTAAAAGACGGAAAGAATACATAGGAGGATATAGCATACAATGATAATGAACTTTAAGGAAACAGGAAGACTATTCTTTCCACCTTTGTCCTTTCTTGGTACGAGTGCTGCTCTTAGTAATGCTTCTTCAGTTCTGTGACAAGTTTACGTCAGAGACAAAATTAGGCACCTTAATATTTGACTTATTGAATAGGAAATTATTTTATTGACTAAGTAATCCTTTGACAGTTACGGTTTTTGACGTTTGAGGTAGAGGATCCTAAAATACAATACGCAAAGGAGTTCTATAGGATGCATTCAAGGATAACGTGAACGGACAGAATTAGATTATGGTGTATTACATTTTACACCGGTTTCGGCTGAGTAGTCATTAAAAGCTCATATACTAGTTAGCTGACGGTAGCAAGAAAGTACCATTAAAAAAAATATTTCCAGACTGCTACTATAGGACTAATTTCTTATTACTCATTAGTTCAAACCTGTATAAGAAATGAACTAGATGTACTCTATGTTCTGCCAATGTGTCTCCTTTTTTGGGAACACTAGATACGTAGTATTTTTATCTGCGGAAAGACGTGGTGATACTTAAGATACTTCACATTTGCCGCCTACCTCATTGAATACCACTCCAAGAAGCATAGGAACATCTCCGTACGATAACACCATCGGTACCATTCGTTAATAAAGTTAGCTCTTTAAATAATATAAGATAAACAAAGTCCATGACACACAGTACTCAACATTATTCAACGCAAAGCCAACCGCATGAAAAACGTACGAAGTAATACTTCCAACACGCCGTATCGGAAACATTGGAACTATTGTCAACGGCCTATTTTCAAACGCGAATGTGCAGAGAGAAATGCAAGTTAATACCAAATCGTACCGAATAGTTTTTCAAAACCCACGAAGTTTTACCGATGCCACATGGTAAACGTTTATAGTATAAGGCACTGGCTTACAACAGTTATAGACGTTGCCAAACACCCACTTGAGGCAAATTACATTGTGTGTTACAAGATATTTCTCGCTTGTTTTTGTTGGCAGCGACAGGAGAAAAAAGGAGGAAGTTAGCTTATAACATCAGAATTGACGCGTTTGAAGATATACGGAACCTCTTACAACAGCATCGCAGGAATAGGAAAGAAGAAAAACCTGGTTGGAATGACACACACACACACACACACACACACACACACACACACACACACACACACACAGGACTAATATACAATGGTTTGGCCACATGTTTTGAGAAGCCGTATCCCTAACCGCGTTCTGCTAGCGGACTAGGGAGGATGAAATAATAGCCAAATAAGTGAAACCGATAGTCGTGGGTGATGACACCCGAGACCAGCAATCGTGTACTACCATGGGAAGTAAATACCACCTTTGTTGCTATCCATTCCCACATAATTTGACGAAAGCTGACATTCTGATTACACATAATGGGCATGTGATAAGTGAGACTGAACAGTTCAAATTTCTGGGTGTTCATATAGACAGTAAGCTGTCGTGGAAAGCCCATGTTCAGGATCTTGTTCCAAAACTAAATTCTGCTATATTTACCATTAGTACAATATCTGAGATAAGTGATTTTTCAACACGAAAAGTAGTCTATTAAGCTTACTTTCACTCTTATGACGTACGGCATTGGTTTTTGGAGTAACTCGACTGATGCAAAAAGGATATTTCTGGCTCAAAAACGGGCGGTTCGCGAACGTCATGTCGACCCCTTTTCGGTAATCTGGGAATTTTGACTCTGGCGTCACAATACGTTTTTTCTTTAATGTCGTTTGTTGTTAATATCAGCTTATTCCCACGAGTTAGTAGCTTTCACTCGGTGAATACTAGACAGAAGTCGAATCTACATTTGCATCACACCACGTTAACACTTGTGCAGGAAGGGGTACAGTATTCTGCGGCATCCATTTTCAATAAGCTGCCACAAGAACTAAAGAATCTTAGCACTAATCCACAAGCTTTCAAATCTAAATTGAAGAGTTACCTCATGGTTCACTCCTTTTATTCGGTCGAGGAACTCCTAGAAAAGTTAAACAATTAAGCTAATTCATTTTTTCTTTATTGATTTTTTTCACTTTGTCTTAAGATTGTCGTGTGCAAAGTTCTACTTAAAAATGTACTATTACCATTCTTGTGTAACAATGTATTGACTTGTTCCATGACCATGGAGTCACTCCTCAATTGGGTCCTATGGAACAGAAAAAATAAAAAATAAAAAAATAAAAACCCAGCATCTTTATGTGGCGATTTCGATGTAATTACTGCACTTCCATACAAAGCGAAATTTAAGTATTTGTCTCAAGATATCTCCTATTTACATAGCTTTGAACAACTTTGTCGCATACAGTCCTATTAACATCTAACTTCAAAATTCTTATCTTTTTACTGTCCAACGTTAACGTGGCTACATTCAAACTTCAGAAAATACCACCTAACATTTGTCTTCCATGAAAGCTGTTCTCGCCGTTGACATACGTAAGTCTTCCGTACTACGGTCAGTTATTACTTTGAGCTTTGGCGCGCTTCACTTCCAATCTGGTTCCTTTGAGAACACCAGCCATCTTTATGGCAGTGATAGTAGCAACGACGGGGTAGCTAGCTATCAATACGCAGCCGATGCCAGTCAGACGGAAGCTTTCAAACGTTTATCAGTCATAAGACTTGCAAAGCCGCTGACGTAACGGCTTAGTCACTGGACGAGACTACGGAGATTAAGCGAGGAGAGGCCGTTTCTTCACTCTACGGCACACTCATAAGCGACTGCCGGAAGCCCTGGTAATGACGTGTCGTAACCCCAGTTCCTGAGTAAACGCCAAGCTGGCGTCGGTCCTATCACAAACGCAAGTGCTCCCTCGCCGCTGGGTTCTGCCTCCTTTGCTGTATCTGATGATACAACAGTAATAACTGCTGAAACATTAAAACGGTGGCCTGAGATGATAGTACAACTGATGAATCCAATATTGTCTGCCGAATAACACTAAATACCTCCCAGTATTGCTTTTGCGTATGCAGTAAACAAAGATATACAGTCTTCAATCAAATGAAACTCAGCCCGTATACATCAAACTATATTGTAACGCCATACTGCTCCAACAAGCCTTTCAATATATCAATTGGAAGTAGGGAGCAGTGGGAGAAAATAGTTCGACACCGTACGGGGGATATTGTCTGGTTCACTGACGGGTCGAAATCAGACCAAGGCATTGGGGCCAGGGTATACGGGGTGCAGCCAAGACTGGAGGGCGTCATCTCTCTAGGGAAACTGGCCTCAGTATTCCAGGCCGAAATCATTGCCATCAGGGTGTGTGTGGAGGAGAATTTGCGTAGGTGCTACAAAGATCGTAGCATCTATATCTATTCAGACAGGCAGCCCTGAGATCACTGGCAGCTCCTACAACAAGGTCTAAAATTGTTGCAGAATGTCACAGGGTTCTGGTGGAGCTAGGGGAAAGCAATAGAGTAAACCTGTTGTGGGTCCCTGGCCACTCGGGGATCAGTGGCAACGAACATGCCAACAGATTAGGCAGGATGGGGGCAGAGACTCCATTTATTGGACCGGAACCTGTCCTGACAAACCGAGGCAATGAACAAATTGGAGCTACGTAACTGGCTCAGAAGACATCACGTAGAATATTGGACCAAAGTCCTATGTTTAAAAGAAGCTCTGCAATCCTGGGTCTGAACAGGAGAGAGATTAGACTCATGGTTGGGCTGCTGACAGGCCATGGGAATTTCAAAAAACACCTATGTACAATGGGAATACCAGAAGAGGACCCTAAATGTAGGATCTGTGATGACGGTGATGAAACTGCATCACATCTAATCTTCGAATGCATTGCATTGGAGAATAAAAGGCACAGAACATTTGGGACAACCAGACCCGAAGAAATTGTGTCTAATAAAGAACTGGTAAAAGGACTCCTTGCACTGTTCAAGGGCATGGGTTGGCTTTACTAGATATACAGGGAGCGATACCGCACAATAAACTTAAGTTTCGGTGCGGGCAGTGGCGGGTTGGACCAAGACTGTTCGATCGTACTTAGTATTTATTATCAACACCCAGTTTGTATTTCCACCAGAAACTATGTCCTACGTCATATAGTTAAGAAAAGTGGTTGTAGTGCCTTTCGGTTACTTTCAACATTAAACTATTCTACATGTTAAAATTGAGGGGCGGGAATTTGTGTTGGGTAATGTTGAAAGAAGCCGAAAGTAGGTATCCGAAAGGCACTATAACCAATTTTCTTACCTACATGAAAAGTTGTACTTACATGAATGCTGTTGACGTTCTTTTCCTCCTCCCATTGCCTGCATGTGCACCTAAATCGGTAAACCGTTACATCGCAGCTCTCCCGTATTTGTTGCTGCCTCCCTGCTGCAGCCAGATCATCGTCCAGCTGTTGCTGCATTCGAGGGATGAACGCTATAACAATGAAGAAACATTTATCAGACAGTTGATCCTACGTAAAAATTTCAATATACATTTAGCATAAATGGAGAAAAAGAAAATCTTAACGCAAAGGAGTTCTGAACGAATTTCATGATTATAGGGAGTCTAAAAGTAAAATATCCGTGTAGTGTAAAGAATCTGCAATTGATCTTAAATAACGAAAAGAGTAAAAGAAATCCGTTTAACTTCACAAACCAGTCAAATCTACACGCCGTGAAAAAATTCAGTTAAATACCTGGGAATTACAAATATGAACAGCTTAAATGGGGACGAAGAACACGTAGAAAATATTGTAGGGAATGCGGACTAAAGGTACAGTAGTTAGAAGTTCCAACAGCACTGCTTCTACTAAGGAAAAACTGCGCACATGACAAATGTGCTGCCTTTTTTTTTAGTATTGCTTTGCATTGTGGTTTCACCACCGAGTGGTACTGGCGGATGTTTTCCTAGAGGAAAAACGTTAATAGAAGCGCATCTCGTTTCGGCTGTAAGAAAGTTTGCGGGGCTATTATTAGTGAGATTTGTTTTATATAGGTACGAAGAGGGGTTCACTATGCTTTTCGGCTACTTTAATCACCCAACACACCAACTTTCCACATCCGAAATTTATACACGTATTATTTTCACTATACCTTCATGTATTCCATTTATTTCTATTTTGTCTGGTGTAGCTTTATTAACAGTTTTGTGTTTAACTTTTAGTTACAATCTATATGTGTCTTTCTGCCTCCAGCCATTAAATCGGTATGTACATCGAAGCCAATCAAATACATATATGATTTGCCTACATCATTTACTGCCTTAATATAAACTTCCAATTTCTCCAACAGAGAGAATTCGTGGGTTTTAAACACACATTTTATTTAGTACACAATATGACTTAATGCAAGGCTAGTCCACAATCCAGACGAAATTTATGAAGGCACATTCTCGAACTCCATTATGTATCTCTGCTTTTTACGGTAAACTACCTCTTATGGCATAAAAACCAGTTCCGATCTTTCCGGCAGTTCTTCGACACAACCGTACTAGCTGTCAGGACCAGATATTTAGCCTACGGCAGGTAATGGAAAAGTGCTATGAGAGGAACAGGGAATTGTATCTATATTTCATAGATCTGGAAAAGCTTATGAAAGTGTTCCTAGGAGGAAGTCACTGTCAGTTCTACAAGATTATGGTATAGGAGGCAAACTTCTGCAGGCAATTAAAGTTCTTTACGTAGACTGTCAGGCAGCAGTTAGAGTAGATGGCAAATTAAGCTCATGGTTCAGGGTAGTTTCAGGGGTAAGGCAAGGCTGTAACTTGTCACCACTGTTGTTCATACTATTCATGGATCATATGTTGAAATCAGTAGACTGGCAGGGCGGGATTAAAATAGGTGAAAACAAAATAAGCAGTCTCGCATATGCGGATGACTTAGTTGTAATGGCTGATTTGGTTGAAAGGTTGCAAACTAATATTTCAGATCTCTATCAGAGGTGCAAGGATTATGATATGTAGATCAGCATCTCCAAAACAAAAGTAATGTCTGTGGGAAAGAGATTCAAACAGATTGAGTGCCAAATAGGAGGAACAAAGAACATGTAGACATTTTCAAGTACCTGGGATATATTTTCTCACAGGATGGCAACATAGCGAAAGAACTGGAATCGAGGTGCAGCGAAGCTAATGCAATGAGTGCTCAGCTAAGATCTACACTCTTCTGCAAGAAGGAAGTAAGTACCAAGACAAAGTTAGCAGTGCACCGCTCTATCTTTCAACTTTCTGGGAGTGAAAGTTGGGTGGATACAGGTTACCTAATTTATAAGATAGATGTTACAGATATGAAAGTAGCAAGAATGATTGCAGGTACTAATAGATGGGAACAATGGCAGGAGGGTGTCAATGAGAAAAATCAAAAACTGGGAATGAGCACCGAGGAGGAAGCAGAATGAACAGACAGATGGTGGGGTCATGTTACACGCATGGGAGAAGCAAGGTTACCTAAGAGACTCGAACTCGGCAGCGGAGGATTAGAGGAGTCGAGGTAGACCAAGAAGAAAGTAAGTAGATTTGGTGCAGAATGATTTTGAAGTAAAAGGCATAACATCAGACGAGGCATCAATGTTAGAATTGAATAGGGGATGATGGAGGAATTTTATTAGAGGTACTATGCTCCAGACTGAACACAGAGGCATAATCAGTCGATGATAAACACAGAACATTATAAGCTTTCTCTCTTTACTGTCAGGGAGATTTACCTGCACACCAGTTAATTTTTGAGTTTTTATTGTTATCCCAATAAATTGCAAAACAAGATTAATAAACAGCTACTGTTCTCTATGGAATTTGTTAGCTGAGACCACATGGGCAGGATTGACACACTGTAGAGGGGTGCACTTATTGTCCACACTCATGTTGCTGTCCCCTGTGGTTGTCAGCGAGGAGAAGTTTAATAAAGGTTTGAAATTATGTTTAAAGTATGTTGCAGGTCGATAAGTAGTCTCATAGAGCTTATTTTTTAAATATCGGTGCATTATGTGGAAGTTTTGCGATTCCTATTGTTTATGACATCTTATGAACCATGTGTCTTATGTGATCCTTAACAGTGCAGCAATTGTTACCTCACGGTAAAAAATGTGTGTACCAAAGTTGGTCGAAATCGGACCTGTGGTTTGAGAACCTGAACGGCATCGTCGCTTACATCATCAGTTTTTAGCGCATCTCAGTGTTTATGACGTATCTCGTGAACTTTGTATTGCATGTGATTCTTAAAATTACGGCGACCGTCCTGACGGATTGAAGCTTACGTGTACAAAATTTCATATAGATTGAAACTAGATTTTTATGCAACACGCACACACTAACATACGGAGACTCTGCTATATAGAGACCCAAGTTGCTTTATGAATGTCCTTTTGAAATATGCACTCATGTCTTTAGAAACAGCAAAATTAACCACACTGTCATTTTTATTCGAAATGTTATGCAAATTTAATTTCCCAATTGTAGACCGCAATACTTCTTCCCTAGCTTCGCATTAAAAATCACAATTTCGTATCATACGAGGAAAAACACCCTACAGATGATCTAGTTCTTCATAAAAGCCGCCTTTAGTGTCCTCAGTCGGTTCGTGTACATTGAGTAGTACTAATCTATTCCACCTGCTGGACAACGCTATAGCTGACAGCCCGTCACTAACCTTGAAACCCTGAGGATCACGATCACGAATAACAGACGTGAGAGGTGACTTTATGAGCATTGGAATGAGTGAAAAATTTCTGCATCATGCGACAATGTTGCTTATCTCCTAAACCACGCGACCGATTTCAACCGCATTTGGTGCAGATAAATATTTACCGTGAGGCAATAATTACTGTAGGTTTAAGAACGACCTACGACAGTTCAGGATGTGCCGTCGAATATGCAATCACGTGAAAGTTTAATTATGAACGTCTTCACTAACTATTCGCAAAACACTTCGCTTCCAGTTTCCTAATATTCCACTCTACGCCTCTGGAAAATTACATTGTGTGATACTGTTCAGGCAAAATGTTATGCGGACCGAGTTGCGTGTAAACTACATGCTGTATTTCACTAACGATATAGGTGACAGTTGGAGAGAATGCTATGGACAGATGGGTAAGAAGGGGATGATATGAACATAAGAATGGAACACACACATACCCAGCCAATTATTAAACATTCCGGGCAACGCCTGGTTCTGGGCTAGAACTACATTAGCCGGCCCGCATCTGAATGTGGGATGAAAACAAAGCCCTAATAAATTATGGGAGACTTTAGAAAAATCATTACACCTCAGACGGCATGTCAGTTCATGCTAATACATAGCCAGGCTACGAGCAGAATATTCGGGGTGTGGCAAACTATTTTACTGGACGGCATATGTTTAGCTTATTTTGAAATTTAAGAATGCAGCAGAAAATTATGCACGCTGGAACTGTTACTTTACATCCCTTACAAATTAAGGTAAACAATCCGGATAATACATATGACCACCCTTTAGAGCATGGGATGCCGATACAACGTTTGAGGACAAATAGACATCCAAATACAACACACAGACAGTGCAAAGAAAGCATCGGATGTGCCTTTATAGACGAGCCACACTATTAAATCACCTGATCATATCTTGACGCGATACATGAATAGCTTTCGGCGCAATATTTCGAGGTCTTCAGGTTCTGCGAGTTTTGCTATTGTGTGCACAAACTGCCGGGACTCCCACCAGTCTACGCTATTGTCGGGCTTCAGCCGGTCGCTATTTATAGAGAGTTCGATTCCCGACCTCCAATCCCTATGCTCTTGTTATCTAAGGCTTACTGATATCCCGTCAAAACGCAAATACTGTCACCAAGTCCAATCTGAAGGCCGGTGACATTATGTAAATATGTGAACACGAAAATAATTACTGAAGCGGCCAATGAAACTGATTCTAAAGGCGATTTCCCACATGTGAACAAAATAATCATGTGTTTCAGTTAAGAGTGAGGCGGAAAAGAAGTCATCCATAACTAATATTACTGTTCCTATCCCGCATTAAAGTGAACTGTTTTTAACAACTAAACATCGAAAACTTAAGTGCTGCTAACTTCTGCCCAGGTGCTATGTTACAAATACCATACAAAGTAACAACGTTTCATTAAATAGCGATCTATAGACGCTCTTGTTTGAATTGTTCATTTGCAGTAACATGCCAGGCAGCTACAAGGCCATACCTGCTAGGGCGGTTTTCAGCAGTGGAAATCCAAACACCATTGTAACGACGTCTGTAAATGAAGTTTGTTTTGTTTACTTTTCTGCACGAGTAGCTTTGTATTCATTTTCCGCTGTTGCCTCAAAAATTATTTTTAATTTCTTGATGTGAACGGCTATGATTAGGGAAAGAGGAAATGAAGAGAGACAAGATGATGAAAGAGGAAGAATGGACGGCAGATGGAAGGAAAAAGGGGGATGGGCGGACGGTTTACGAATAGAGCGCAGGGAGGAGAACAACGGAAAATGGGAGCGGGGTGTACATAGAATGAAGTTAGAAAAATATTGCTTTGCTCAAGGGCAAATAGGGTGAAGCTGAAAAATTTAAGAGTGAATAGCTTTTCAAAGGAGTATTGTTCCATATTTCGCGTTATAGTCTTCATATCAGATGTATTGATCAGATCGCTACCAAACTTCAATGTCACCCGCTGGGCTAATCTGAAGATTTTATCAAAATTGCTCCAACAGTCCATAGGGAATATACATAAATCGAATCTTCTGGTAATTTCTTTCATCTAAATGATCTTTATGCTCCCAGCCGAAGTCAGCAAACAAGGTTACGCCACCCATTGTGACGTCAAGGCAGCCAAAGCAATAACATGCTCCAGGAATCCGTCGAGTCTTAGCTCACACTCGAACCGCAGATCAAACGCAAACAAGTAGCCGTAGACGCACAGACATACATTAGGTAGACTGCCAAAGTCGCTTGTTTTATTAAAGCCTGACACCATCTTACCTACATCCCTTCAAAAAGTCTGAATACTTCTGAACTAAAATCGTGTTTTAATCTTTTCCGCGGTGGTTTTAACACGTTCTGAAGCTGAGCTGATATTTACGTACTAGCTTAACACACTAATTGTAATATCGTGTTACAAGATACACACACCCACACTTAAAAGCAGACTGCAGGTTTCGTAACTCTCCAATGAATACAGACCCTCGTTAACAGCCAAATCATACAGAAGCACTTTTATAGCCAGCATACTATTCTAGAAAATAATTAAGTTAAACTGGGGGCATATTAATAAAGTAACACCCATGAAGGTACTTGTCACCACTAAGTATACAGCAACAGTACAAAGGCCGCGTAACTATCCCTTTACTCCTATTTCTTAAAACTATTTTATCCTTAGTTGTTTACAAGCTCTTATGGTAGTAATATGGCGTCGATTGCTTCTGTGACACCAATGATGCTGCATAGGGCATTGCCAGTCTAAAAGTACGTATGTGCCTAGATGCCGCATTGTACAGTGAATACGTCTAGACTCTAGGATGTGGTTAGGTAAGAACCAGAACAACAACCTGATTATGCCTTTCAGCGTTCAGTATGGAGCATAGTCTCCCTAATAGAAACTTAGCACAAAATGGCTATGCTGAACCCACGAGTCTTAAGTAACCTCGCTTCTCCCATGCGTGAAACATCCACCATCGCAGCCTATTCTCTCTAACTGCATCTGTGGCGTTCATTCCAAAGAACCGAAGAGAACACTTGAGCCTGAAACCAATACCAATTACACATTCTTCCGTATCACTAGTAGTTGGCTACTGATTTTTTAAATGTGAACCATTTCAAAGTGTGTGGTTAGACAAAGCCAAGAGCATATTGATTTTGGCGAATGAATCGACTACTAGTAAAATTCGCATTCTTCGTTGTTACCCTTTTGTGTAACTGGTTTCACTGTCCAACCACTTCTTGCTGTGCTCTATCCCCTTGTGGCGTAGGTGACATTGTGAAACTGCCCTTAAACGAGTTATTCTGAAACTGTTCATAGCATATCGAAAAGATGTGAAAATTTTAATTCAAGAAAGAAGCCACGTAGAACAAGATGGTCATGCAAAAGTGTAATAATAATCATTAAATAATCGAAATTAGTGTAATCTTTGAAACAGTTTCACAAACCACCTCTGTATATTTTTCATAAAAATTGTGTTATGCTCCAGTAAGGCAATAAATAACGATAAAATCAAATTCCAATGCCTGTAACATCCAGAAATATTTGTGAGACTCAAAGGGTTAAACTAGTTGTCGCGTTTTCTTACGTAGCACCTAGCGCAGCTAATAACGTGGTACAACGAATGCATCAGCTTAATCCTTGACAGGAATGCATGTCTCCGACGTCTGCCCTATCTTACTGGCGCGACCTTGGAAAGTATCACGTCGCTTCATGACTGTGCCTGACAGGCAACGAAAAGTTGCGAGTACTTATCTCGAAGAGCTACGGAGTACAACACGTATCAGAGCTGGTCAGGTTTATCAATTTCTTCGCACAGCCAATAATTATGCTTTCCTGATGTTGCCACCTCACTGTTTGGTAACGAAAGTCCGTCCCATCATAGCCATTTTGTGCCTTTGTGCTTTTTATTTCAACGAGAACATGGGAAAGAGCTCTGACCAGCTTCGATTTGTGAAGCCATTAGGATACACAGCGTGTACAAAGTATGAACATGTAGTATACTACATCTTTTGAAAGTTGGCACCTCTGCGTACGTGCTCACAAATATGCAACCGGAGTACATAATTAACCAAGGCTTTGATATTACCTTGCAAAATGTATTTACGTTATTTTTCTGCAGCAGTCAAATAGGTAAAATGTGATTCTCCGACTTCCAAAGACAACTATGGTGCGCCATTACATTTTTACAAGGTCTTTCTACATCTACACGGGATACTTAGCAAATCACAATTAAGTGCCTGGCAGAGGGTTCATCGAACCACCATTATACTATTAATCTCCCACTTCATTCTCGAATAGTGCGCGGGAAGAAAGAACACCCGAATCTCTCTGTTCGAGCTCTGATTTCTCGTATTTTATTCTGATGATCATTTCTACCTTTGTAAGTGGGAGTCAATATATTTTCGGATTCGGAGGAGAATGTTGGCCATTGGAGTTTCGCAAGTAGCCCACGCCGCAGCGATAAGCGCCGTTGTTTTAATGATTCCCATCCCAGATCCTGTATCACTTCTGTAACGCAGTCTCCCCTGTATCTTGACAATACGAAACGAGCTGCCCATCTTTGGACTTTTTCGATGTCCTCCGTCAAACCCACCTGATAAGGATCCCACAGTGGGCTGCAATACTCCAAAAAAATGGACGGACAAGCGTAGTGTATGCAGTTTTTTTTTGTAGTTCTGTTGCATGTTTTAAGGGTTCTGCCAATAAAACGCAGTCTCGGGTTCGCCTTTCCAACGATATCTACGTGTTCTTTCCAATTTAAGTCTGAAGTAATAGTAATTCCTAGGTATTTTGTGGAGTTTACGGCCTTCACATTTGATTGATTCATCTTGTAAACAAAGTTTAATGGATTTCTTTTCGTACTCATGTGGATGACTTCACACTTTTCATTATTTAGAGTCAATTGCCAAGTTTTACACCATACTGTCTTATTCAGGTCGTTCTGCAGTTGAAGGAATCAGAAAATAACAGCAACCAGTCACCTTTCGTATGTATTTAATACCACAACCGGTTTCGAACTGCCTGGCAGTTCATCAGGCAGTGTACATGCTTTAGATGTTGCTTATAACATTGTGGAACACGTTTGGAGTTGGTTGACATTTCTCATTGATGGTATGTGATTTTTCAAGCATTTTAGGATGCACACATAACACTCGCTTTCCACATGTTTTACAAACAAACAATTCAGAGATATATACAGCTAATTAGCTGTATATATCTCTGAATTGTTTATGTTTGTAAAACATGTGGAAAGCGAGTGTTGTGTGCATCCATTGAGCACTAAAATGCTTGAAAAATCACATACCATCAATGAGAAATGTCAACCAACTCCAAACGTGTTCCACAATGTTATAAGCAACATCTAAAGCATGTGCACTGCCTGATGATGAACTGCCAGACAGTTCGAAACCGGTTGTGGTATTAAATACATACAAAAGGTGACTGGTTGTTATTTTCTGATTCCTTTAATCAACACAGTCGCACGTTCCACACTTCCAAAATGGATACAAGTTCTGCAGTTGGTTTTGATCTTCAGATGATTTTTACTAGACGGTAAATGACGGCTTCATCTGCAAACATTCTAAGAGAGCTACTTAGATTTTCCCCCAAATCGTTTATGTAAATAAGGAACAGCAGGGGACCAATAACACTACGGAGAGCATCAGTGGCGTCAACAGCTGCAGTGGTTGACGTTTCAATACCAACCGTATCCTCCGTAATGAGTCTGCATAAATATCATTGGTGAGGAGGAGTAGTGGGCGATACCCGAGGTTAACTGACAACGAGTATTTACAATAATCGTGGCCATACAACAAAAGCGACTGCAAAAGTAACTTGAGTGATACTGCGTTGATAAAAACAGTAAGGCTGGAGCTTAATCATAAAATGACCGCAGTTGTTAATCCCTTACTAGATGGAAGTGGTGACTATCATAAGACTATGACGGGAAGTGTTGTATATGATTATACATTGTTTAACGTTGCTTCCTATGAACAACCGGGTTTTGCAACAAACCACAAAAGTGGCTTACGAAATGGTATGCCTACTTCCTACTACCAAGTATGGATGTTCCGCCATTATCTGGACACCTATATCGCGGTATTTCTATCATTTCCTTCACTGGTCAGATAACTGAAGGAGTTTTACAGTCATTTACAACAAACTGCTTAGTACGCCATACGACAAACACTGATATTCTCCAAAATCATCATGCACCCACATACACAACCAAAATGTTCAGGCGTGCCTTCTACTGCATCAAAATTACCAAACGTCTCCCAAGGACAGTACAATTGTCACGTCTCAACAACTGGAACGTTATGCGAAGTTTCAGAGTAAGGAAGACATTCACAGCACCATCGTTTAAGTAAAACATTATGCTAGAACCCATAAACACAATGAGTGTTCCTCTAAAGGGTTGCACTGTTCAAGTTCAACGGTGGGGTAACACGTTACTAATATTTTGTGTTTGTTAGGCGTTAGTATTTTATCCATTCCTGTACATCTTACTGTAGCGAAGTTCTAACGATTAACCGGAGCTGTCGACCACACAAATTGTGGCATTTACTTCAATTCCTATTGCAAAAGATGCCAATTGGGCTGAAAATATTTAGCTAACGGCACAATTTGAACGTAAAATAAACTTTGGGGAAATTTTTTGCATTTCAGATTTTGCATGAAGGCGGATAAATGTAAAAAGAACTATTGCTTTATCCTGTAATTGTTATCCGCTGTCGAGTTTCAAGACGAATTTAAGCACGTCATGAAACTCTGGATGTTCAGATAATAGGGGACAATCATTTAAAAGTTGTCAGTCGACTGTTGCATTCTGCAAACATTTAACTGCAGTAAGCTTTTATTATCGTAAAATAGTCAAGGCTGTTTAAAACTTCGTGAAGAAATAAATATCAAATTCGCAACCCCTGTATCATGCAATGGCTGCTCAGTTCTAGGGGAACAGAGGTGGGAACTAGTGCCAAAAATGTTTTCGCAGCACAGTGAAAGGTGAATGTGTCCTCCAGAGTGAAATATGTAAAATATATAGCTAGCTTCACTACTTTTTGGCAGCTTTAAATGATGAAACATTGACAGTTTCTTACCTGGATTATTACCCACGACTGATGGGTAACTGTGCCTCTTCTCGCAAGTGTTGTAAATGCCGCATCAGGGAGAACGTCCATCTCATCCCACACATGAAGCCCTAGCCAAGTTACGTATGTTGTGTTCCATGTCACATCGCGCACATACGTTACACTGAATGCCACATTTTGCACATCTTAATGCATGAAAAGCCTCACTACATGATGCCTTGTTCTGCTGTTGGCATCACTGTCGTGACTTCTGAATGTGCCTTGTCATACTGTAACACGTGCCGTGAGACCTGACAGTTAAAACTGTGCCTATGATGTAATCCATGTATCATCGTATTTAATCAGTATGTCACTTTTTCACATAGTACATCATGTGGCATGACATTTCGCGTAATATACATTGTCAGCAAATTAAAAAGCCAAACAACGTGACATAGCATAGTTCCATCAGGCATATGATTACTCATGTGGAATGTGACGAGTTTAACAATGCGAATATTTGAACTATGAAGGTACTTGGTTTATAGCTGTACTATATTTTGGAAGACGACTCCACTAGAGGTTTTGCAACTGTATGGAAGAAAAAGGGTCATTATAGCTTCGATCATGTTTAAAAGTTTTTATTACTTGATCATTTCATCAGGATTGCTATTTTCATTCTGTTTGTCTAGAGTAGACAGCAACGCAGGCTAAACGTCAACAAGCTTTAATAGAGGCACTTTTCAACGCGGCGAAGCGTTAACCGCTTCCCCATGATCGGGCTATATAGAGCAGTTCAAAATGAGCACAGTTTACAAACGGCTGTAACAAATGCATGGCGATACAAAGCTAATTCCCCAACTCAAACACGCTCGCGTCGGTTTATCACTTCCGTGTGACCTAATGCAGTCTTTTAGACCACCTGTAACGTAAAATTTCTTAAATATCTGTAACTCGTACGTTGATGGCCTTGTTGTAAGCCCCATATTCAGTCAACTGCCCTATACTTTGCAGCCTACGCGCACCGATGAAGTATACAAAGTCCCTTTATCGCAGCTACACAAACAGCACACTCGTGTTTAGGCCCGCCTATAATTAAATATGACCTACTAGAACTACGCTTTTCAAAGACTATTCAGGGTGTTGAATAGGGCTGGGCAAACGGTACTCGCGTTCGAACATGCTCGGGATTTCCCGATACAGCGGAGAGCTCGATACAGTAACTGTTCGAACACAAATGACTCGCATTGCGTATCTACAAACAGTACGCTGGAAATTGTGAAGTTATCGGGCTATTGCTTTGCTCAGGACTAATTTCATAGGAAGTATAAGTACATGTAAAACGGGGGCATCATTGTGATAAACTGTATATTTTGTTTGAAACAGTGCATAAGTGATCTGTGTGATATCACTACAAGACATGATCCATTGATATACAAAATATCTGCTACTATAACATTTACTGCAGAGCTAACAGTCTAAGGAAAAAAAATTGTTTCTGGAAGTATGTTACATTACTGTGAATACTTCATAAGTGCAAATTACGTTTAATGTGATGAGAGAGGTTGCAAATGATAATTCCATTTCCCGTTCATACGATGTAGTAAATGTTCAAATGTTTGTAAAGCTTATGGGACTTAACTACGGGGTAACTACGATGTAGTAACAAAAATTATTCCGTATTTTAATCGCCTGGTAAACAAGATTAAAAGGGATGAAACAGGGAAAACAAATTTAATACCCAATAACGAAAATAATTCATACACGAATGAACTGCAATTGTGATCACGGAATGAACAGTGCACGAGCTACTGTTTACGTAGTACCAACAGGCGTCGCTAGATCGCAGCACTAGACTTAAATCGCTATTTCTATGGTTTTACGTATAGCCTAAATTCAGTGCTTTTTACTTATGACCTACTACAGTCTGCAGTTCATACTTATTTATTACCCATAATACATTAATGACAATCTTCGTTATAGTTTACTGCACAGCGGCGAAAAGATTTATGAATATCATCGCTGTAAATCTTAGTGATAGTACGTTCTGACAGCTTCGTGATCGAATGTTCGAACGTATCCCGAGACTTCTCGAACTATGACGTAAATTGTTTGAACAGTTCGAGTCATGTTGAAACCCAGCTCTAGTGTTGAACATACGACTTGCACATAAGTTCCAGCATACGCACAATGGCGTAACACCGCGTCCCTAAATAACATTGCGGCAGTGAACAGCAGTCTAGGGATTGTGCTGGCAGGAAGTGTTGCGTCCACGCCCACCGCAGTGCGTACACGCACCGCACGCCCTCTGCACGGCCGGCCGGCTAACTGCAGCGCGCTGATACTATCGCAGAAGCTGGAAAACCACCTTTGATACTGTGACAGTCACTTGGTCACCTGATATGCCAGTAGGCTTGATCAGTGCACGAAATAAATACCACCTTCCAGCCAAACCATCGCGAAGGTTTAACAAAATGGCACTCCATTAATATGTATCGAAATTTTGACCGTTTTCAATAAGTTACGATCGTTAGACGAATCTGCATGGGCGGTGTTCAGAGACGGGGAACTGAGCACAAGCGTAGCGAGTATGCAGAATCGTTCGTGTTCAACCTGCTGTCTCACCTTCCTATAGACGGAAATAGCTTTCAAAATGATCCTAATGTCAATTTTAATAAATGTACAACCAAGTATTGTAAAATTTTATGCAAGTCCAATGTATGGTCTAAATTATCGAAAGGGTTCTTCGATAGCCATTTAAATGTGGGAGCAAGTTTCCATGGTACAACTACAGTATTGATACTGGAGTACTTTTTCTAGGTCAAGGAAACGTGCTGCTTTTTATTTATCAAGAGTACACATGGCACTAGAACAAAACTTACTGTTGTATATATTATTGCAACATGCTACAGAAATGCTGCACGTAGGTAAGTTGCAATACTGTTGAGAACGTCACTACCGTGTGTGGCCTATAATAACCGTATATTTGAAAATTTTGGTTCCTATCCGTGCCGAATGTTGGCAACCATCTTGGCTCTGCTGTTCCTGTCTTTCGGGCTCAAGTAACAATTTTTTTCGACAGGTCCAAGCGCTGATATTTTTTTGAAGCAGGATATTCTTCAACACTAATTTCCTGGTATATTCTAGTTGTATCATACAAACAAGATTTATTCACACATGATTCTGGTATTCTAATTTAACGTTTGACGAAACGAAAGCAAATGTAAGCTACGTTCTGAAAAAAAAAAAAAAAAAAAATTGTAATGAAGCACTGAAAAATTAACTCATAGGTAACAAGTTTGACAAGAATCTATATTTTGTTTGCGATTGAAAGAAACGCCTAAGTTTGTCTTTAGCTGTGTAGTCAATTTCGTTCATTAAAACAAACCTATTTCGCTTTCTAATTTGAAAGTCTTTGTCTAAGGGAAGCTTAAAAACATATGCAAGCAATAGGATACTGTCACATGAGATACGGAAATCAATACAATTTTAGGTACACAAGTCGATTTAAAGCTCGTACCACCTTTGGTATTTAAACGTCCCTGGTAAGGGAATTACTGGTTATATTCCATAGGCGGAAACAGTTTAATTGTTCCACGTCCACCTGCACACTTTAGGCTATACCTGCATGTGACTAAGATCAGCCCGAATTTTGTTTTTCTTGCTATAGAGACCCAAATGCTGAATCAGTACAGTACCACTGTACTACTGTTTAACTGCTTCCCTAGTTACCTTCGGTCATGAACAGTGGTTAATTTCAATTTTTCTTATTTACAAGGCAATTTAATGCGTTACGCTAAATTCCGTGGGAAAATTAGTGTCATCTGAAGTCCCATATTGAAATTGCATAACTGAAGCCCGCGATACCACCCATTGGCTTTGATCCATGACGTCATTCGCGGAGACAAACGAAAAAGCATTTCGAAACAAAATATTCAAAAACTTTCTAATACATACAAAATTTTCTTTGCCATAGTTTTCTGCCAAGAAATTACGAATGATCAACGTTTCAAGTGAGTGTTTTCAAAAAGTCACGGGTTAAAGCCGACGGGTATCCCGATCTTCAGTTGACCAGATAAAATTTTTTGTAAGTTATCTTTAGTGCTCTACTACACTATTTCCCCGAATAAGTTCTCGGATACGAAAAGAAATGTAAACCAGTCTGTTACATTTGTGTCGTAGCAAATAGCAATAGAAAATTGCTTTTAAAGTCTTATCCAACCTTTTTTCTTTCTTCGCATGTGAGCGCGAAGGCGTGAATTTTTGGGCTGAGACCTGTGATCAATGATACATTGCGTTACTGTAATTTACGAGGATAACTACAGATTATTATCTACATTACAGAGGTATTAAGACATCCCGTATACTGTTTTTCCGACTTGCTGATGACATAGGTCAAACCTGACGGATGGTATCCCAGTCTTCTGTAATACCCAGCCTATGCTAAATTTAAAATGCGGCGCTACTGGTAGAGTAAGTACGGTTTGTCCATGATTTGGCTGTTACCTCATTCCTGCACTCTGCATTATACTTGTTTTAAGCATATCGATAAGCTATTTTTATGCGTTTCACTCCTTTCGTTAGCAAACATGTCTGAATCATTGTTGAAATCTTATGGATAAAATGTTTAATAAAACTTACGATCCTGAAGACTTCGCCTACTACCTAGCACTTGGGTTTCGGTAAGTTATCTCATTTGTAGTATAAAACGATGTAGGCCTCCAATATGTACACCGGATTTCGCTAGCTGGAGCCGAGACTCGTCGCAAAATGGTGTCCCGCAAGTGTTTTCCCCCAATTGTTAGAAAATAGCTATCACTACTGATATTGTGGTATTTCAATCGTTTGGTAGATCAATTGCCGAAATAAAAGTTTTACTACATATTTCAACTTTTAAAGCCATCACAGCCTTACACATCTAAGAGTGTACAAATAGAGACATTGCACATTTCGCCCAAACCTGAATGTAATTCAGAAAATAGTGGCATCGATGAGTAATTTTTAACAAATATTTTAGCACCACTTAAAAATGCTGCACAGAATGGCATCGACGGGCTACTGAGATGTGGTTCAACAGCCGTAAGATATTTGAGGAAATGCATACTGTAAACCGTCAGCTGTTTATTATTTTTCAGTATACCGGTTTCGGTTATAAACCATCTTCACGGAAGAGAACTACACAGACTGATCACATAGGTGCATTATATGCCTCCTTATGCATACTGGGATGCATGTCACACAAAAATAAGACACTAAGCGTCATGCCTTGATTAGAAACAAAAGCAATGCCAGGCTGTGTGATGGTGGACCAAGGTCTATTACAAGAGAACCTAACTATTGAACACATCAGTCAAATGAGTTAAAATTAGCGCTCATCAAAGTATACATGGTGTGAAAATGATATCTTAGGAAACCTTTCAGTATTAATCACATGGACATGAACTCGCGACATTCGTTAATGGTCATAAGCTTTAGTACTAGTACTACTACTGTATTCATATTTGATTTTGACTAAATTTTAAACAAGGTACCTGCTAATTCTTTCCGTACCGAACAGCTCTACAATGACTGCTAAACACACTCCGAAAATAGAATTTCCATACATCTTTGTCAACAATGCCTACTACTTTTTGAAATCACCAGTTTCAGTGCATTTTGTACATTGAGAAGGCAAAGATTTGAGAGACTTAAATACATGGTCGGGTAATAAAGCACTACACTTATTCATCCGTGGAACGTTAATCAGCATTATTTTAAAATAAACATTGGGTGCAGAGCTGAAGGTACTAGTATCAAAGCAAACTGCAGAAAGATTGAATGACACCTCTTCAGCTGGCCGTTTGTTTTAAGACAGCTCACATGACATTCCTGACAGCTATTTGGGTGATAACCACATTGCACCGATTACTCTCAATCTGTCAAGCTCATTTGTGTCAACGTATTAGTAGTAGGTCCCTATGCTTCACTAGCCTCTAAACTTTCTCTACAGATAAAGTTACTATAACGCAGCAAATATTCATATCTTCTCTCTTGAAATTTTATTGTGTAAGGTCTGACTTCTCAGTAATCAAAGTAGTTTTTACTTTTATGCACAGATTTCAATCCCAGTCTTACATTTTCAGAACTGTGGCAACACAAAAGTTAACTTTTTAAAATTGAGAAGATTTTTACAAAAGTTTGTTGAAAGCAAGGAACAGATTAAATTTTGACAGGACTGAACTACGTTGGCATCCTTTTTAAGCTGCAGTCTAATATGTACATTAGGGTAGTACAGCAATACAATGTGTATAATTATCCGAAAGTCATGAATGTTCGAATTTGCATTGTCTGCATCCACAAATCTCTCGAGTCGTCATTCCATATGAAATTCAATTTGTGAATATACGTTTATCATAGTCCTAAAGTTTCCTATTGCGGAAAATCGCGACAATAGTAATTCATCATGCATGGAAAATGCTACCAGTAATGCCAAATCAAACAACTCACAGAAACTTATTTAAACAAAACAGTATCGCAAAGACAAATTTCAGTGTTAAGTAGCAATCCTTTTAGTAACCGTTCTTGTAACTACGAAAGCTGTATAACTACCGGGTGAGTACAGTTAATTTCAAGATTTGTTCATGGAATCAGTTATAAAAATGATTTTGAAGAGATACGACATGTATTGAAATAACATTATTCCTGCCAGATTAGCCACTTTGAGATAGGCAAACGTTTCCAGTTTTACCGAAAAAGTACTTAAATTGCCAATAAGGTAACATGAATATTTGGGAGCGTAACAATCATGAGATTACTTAGGAATGTAACTTCAGTTAATGAGGAACTAGTAGTCTGTCAAGGTAACAATACTAGTGACAGCTGTTTATTTTCAGACATGACATACGGAAAAAGACCTTTTCGTTGGATTAGAGTTTTACATTTCAAAGAAGTTTCGGCATGGTTATGTTTACGATAATTATTCGACAATTCCAAGCAAATTACTTGCAAAAGCAAAGTTTCACGAACTTTACGGTCTGTACAACGTCACTTTATTTACTGTACTTGTCCAGTGACTTAACGTGTGTATATTACATGAAAACGAATTTTAACTTCAGTTTTACGCTTCAAAATGTATATGCTAAAAAAAAAAAAAAAGGTTTCTAGCACTCTTCATCTGCCACACTTCATTTTGCGTTTGCAAGTTTGGTTTGGGGATAACTTAAAAGTTTTGAGGAAAGCTTCTGTTTTTCTTTAGCAACACTAAAAATTTACTATGTATGTCACTATTTTATTAGAACGGACTGTCAGTTTTACGTACCCAATCCGAAAAAACATGTCGAGTATTACGGGGACAATTTCTGCATACGCGTAGGAAAGAAATATTCACATTTCACGCTCTTCCCTAATTATGACACGCAGGAAATTCAAAGAAAACGGGAACCGCATACTTTGAACCTTTCCAACTGTGTCTCGCGTGTAGTTGAATCAAACCGCACCGTCCAGCCGTCAGCCAATCAGAAATCTCTATTCGTTTTATGCCCATATGTGGCAGAGAAGCTGGCGGCGTGGAGGGAGAACTTGGAAGAGTCCAAGTGCGCGAGGGGAGTCCGCTACGCTCCGTGCTGTACATTCACAAATCTAATAAAACGATCACAAATAAACCACATAAAACCGCCAGGAAGAAAAATTTCAGAAGGAAAATCAATTTTCTAAGCATTCACAATATTTTTTTATCAAACTAAAATGTGAATTAAAACATACAACATACCCGTGGAAGAGTCCATTATTCCGCCGAGACTTTCCCCTAACGGTTAGTTCGCTCACTTGCAGCGTGTTTGTTGTGGCGTTCGGAAGGCGTGTGCAGTTGTCTCCGTCAAGGTAAGTTCTTCTGTCAAATGCAGCATTTATACTTGAGTTCAGATTATGTAGAATGTAATCCAGTACAATTGAAGTATAAATTTTATTTGTGAACAGCGAAAATATATTTTAAGTGTTTTATACGTTAGCAGTGAAGTGCCGGTAGAATTTCTTGTCAGTGTCAAACACTTGTTCGCCGGATCTTTTCCTAAGCGCAGAAGAAAGTTCTTCCCCGTAGCAGGTGGTTTGTAGCGTTTAAATATAGAACACATTTTCACTGGTGCGCGGCGGCCCTCTGAATACGCGGCAAGTTCAAAAACTAGAGTTAGAAGTGGTAGCTCTTAAGCGTTATATTAACGTTGACAGTGAAGTTTATTCTCCGCGTGTGTTAACGATCGCCCGGGTACTAACGTACTAGTCGCTAGATTTTGCTAAATTCCGTTGACCGTGTTTCCTCATTTTTCCGTCTCGGCGGGCGTGTTCCGGTAGGCTACGTAGAGCAGCACGCCGCCGACTCAATACCATATATGGTAAAGAAAGCAGCCATTGGTCGAGGTTGCCATGCCCTTATTAGTTTGGTGGTGGTGGGGGGGCGTGAGGGGAAGGGGGGTCGGCTGTCTATATTACTGGGCAGCAGCTGGGTGGCATCCGTTCAGTCTTGTGGTTCAGCTGGTGGAGTGTGCTTGCTGTGTAGTGTGTTAGGATTTTTGTGCATATTTATTTCAAGTAAGTTGTGGGCAGATGAAGTTTTAAGTGTTTAGTTCTACGGTTTTCAACTTAGTGATTTCTTTTACAAGTGATTCAAGGAAAAGCTTTTGCTATTCGTGAAACGTTAAGTGAATTCAGTATTTTTTGTAATTTATATCTTCGCGGTTACAGTTCCAATAATTCAACATGTGTGACGAAGAAGTTGCCGCTCTCGTTGTGGACAATGGATCCGGAATGTGCAAAGCTGGCTTCGCCGGCGATGATGCACCCAGGGCTGTTTTTCCCTCAATTGTTGGTCGTCCAAGGCATCAGGTAAGGTGGAATGGCTACTGACTTCTTGGTTTGCGAACGAAACTGTAAACGTGGTTCTCACTTAGTACTTCAATCTTTACAGGGTGTGATGGTGGGAATGGGACAAAAAGATAGCTATGTTGGTGACGAAGCACAGTCAAAGAGAGGTATTCTTACTCTGAAGTATCCAATTGAGCATGGAATTGTTACAAACTGGGACGACATGGAAAAAATCTGGCACCACACCTTCTACAACGAGCTTAGGGTGGCGCCCGAGGAACATCCTGTTCTCTTGACTGAAGCCCCATTGAACCCAAAGGCAAACAGGGAAAAGATGACACAGGTATTTATAGTTTACAGTAAAACTTTAAATTTCTATAGTCTTATAGATGACAACTTACATTTACTAATGTATACGTTTGTTGCAGATAATGTTCGAAACCTTTAATACCCCAGCCATGTACGTAGCTATTCAGGCTGTGCTTTCTCTGTATGCGTCCGGTAGGACCACCGGTATTGTGTTGGATTCTGGTGATGGTGTGTCGCACACAGTGCCGATCTACGAAGGTAAGTTTCCAGTAAACTAAACTTGAAACAACTTTTTTCTCAATCTTTAAGCTGCAAGTTAATATAGTAGTAAAGCCAGCGTCGAATGTATGAAGTTTTTTAAATATAAAAGTAAATTTAAATTACGGCATCGGGAAGTGTGCTAATGTTAGCAAGTGTTCGCTTTACGAGGATAAAGTACATCTCCTCCTCAACCGAAGACCAGTAATGGAATTCAGTGAACACAAATTCCACACGTTTTCAGAAAATTCAATGGCCGTTGCAAACATAAGCACACTACGCGGAAGCCGCAAGTAAATTTTAAAGTGAAGAAAATTTTTTATTCTTTGTAACTGAAACAATGTAAATTCATTGTTACAGGTTATGCCCTGCCTCATGCCATTCTCAGATTAGACTTGGCTGGCCGTGACTTAACAGACTACCTAATGAAGATTCTTACTGAGAGGGGCTACAGCTTCACTACCACAGCCGAGCGAGAAATTGTAAGAGACATTAAGGAGAAATTGTGCTATGTTGCACTAGACTTTGAACAGGAGATGGCTACTGCTGCATCTTCAAGTTCACTTGAGAAATCCTACGAGCTGCCTGATGGTCAGGTAATTACCATTGGTAATGAGCGATTCAGGTGCCCTGAGGCACTGTTCCAGCCTTCATTCTTGGGTATGGAAGCAAATGGTATCCATGAGACAACCTACAATTCTATCATGAAGTGTGATGTAGACATCAGGAAAGATCTGTATGCCAACACAGTTCTGTCTGGTGGTACTACAATGTACCCAGGCATTGCTGACAGGATGCAGAAAGAAATCACTGCCCTTGCACCTTCCACCATGAAGATAAAGATCATTGCTCCACCTGAGAGGAAGTACTCTGTTTGGATTGGAGGGTCTATCTTGGCATCCCTCTCCACCTTCCAGCAGATGTGGATCTCTAAGCAAGAATATGATGAATCTGGTCCATCAATTGTCCACAGGAAATGCTTCTAAGCAGTTGCCTAATTTTGTTCAGGTGAAGTATTTATACTTCCTATCATGCCAGACCATTTCAGGCACCACCAGGAGTGGCCAAAAGACTTTCTTTATTGTATTATGTTGAACAGTTTAAACTCCTTGTATTATAAGATTCGAAGTGTTTTCGTTACAATTTACAATTGAGGAAGGTAGGCTGCATTTTTCTATTTAAGAATCACCTCTTTATATCCTGGTGTTTCTGTGACTGAGTAACTGAAATGTGATGTATAACTTGTGTTAAATTTGAAGTGGATAAGCTTCCTGTATCAGAATGTAAATTTCTTAATGTTTTGTATTTGAAATGACTTTTGTATTGCATTTATTAAGCAATTCACAAGTTGTGCAAGTTTCCTTTCTAAGCAACTTGGCATTGTCTTGAGATTAAAGATGTGCTGAGTAAATGTCAATAGCCAAAGTATTAACTTATTCCCATGTGCAAACAAGAAATTAGTGGGAAAATAAAACATATTTAAAACATGAATGTTTTTATTTCATGTACCTTCCTCTCATTAGCATAGGTTTAGTATTTATTGCATAGACTTAAATTTTCAAATAAGGATGATTGCAATAGTGCTCATAAATAACTTACAAACTTGACAGCAACAACTTGGTGTTTGTGTGGTTGCCTACTTTTCAGTTGCAAAGGTTTAAAAAAAAAAGTAAATGTCTTGTTTCCATAATTTGTGAAATATTATGCTGACTTCTATTTGCTATCTGTGGTTACTCACTTTAGCACTCCTATTGGTGGAGCAATTTTATTACTATGATGCTAAATTCATTTAGGAGTTAAACACTTGGTTACTGTTTAAAGAGAGATCTTTAATGTGATATTCAAGTGTAAGATATAAAATTTTGATTGGCAAATGTATGGTGTTGGAAGTAGGTGGGAAAGTCTTCAGTGCTGGGTGTCTGAAAGGTCACTTGTTTCCACTAAACTAGTGACTTTGCTTTAATGCCCATGTCTTCATTTTATGAAGTTGAGGCCGTTTTGGGGTGCTTTCATTTACTGGGAAAGTTCTTTAGCTGCTTGTCTGACAGTTGTCTCGGGGGGGGGGGGGGGGTTGTTAGAATTCTTGCTGATAATTAGTGCTTAACACTTAGAGGATGTTTGACTGGTGTTGCATGGTGTATGTTGTAGTGCCAGACAATCTGAAAGTTGTAGGTTTGATCCTTGCTTTGTTCTAATTCACCACGGTTAGGAATCTGTTAAACTGTGGGTAAAATTATTCAAATGTTGGAGTAAAGCAACGGAACAGCATGTCTATACAAGATGTTACATTGAGCACTGGATTATTTTTACAAAGGTGGCTTGTGACACCTTTCCACTTTCATTTTTGTCTTGTGAATGTGATGGATTTGGAAGTCAGGTTGGGAAGGAAAAGTTGGGACACATGCATAGTAGTTAATTCATAGTAATGGTAATTGTTGCTCACAATTAATCACTGCAGTCTCATAAGGTACACATGTAAGGGAATGTTAGTTCTTAGTTTTGAAAGGATAGTTTTTGATGGATTTAACATTGTCAGTGATATATAATTGTACACAAATGGCAAATTTGACAATGCAGGTAATTTAAAATTGACAAAAGCAACAGCATACTGTAACTTAGTCTTTCAATTTGGGTAACTCGCAGAATGACATGGGATGGCTTGAATGTTTGTTCTGAATTCTTTTAAGAGCTCAGGTTGGAATGTTCTTAACACATTTAAACTTTGTAGGAAGCTTAGTGATTGGGGCAACTAGGGTATTTCTTATTGTTGCTATTTGTGTGAATTGCATACATTAAAGAACTGAGATTATTTTGATGAGTATACATGATCTGCAGTATCTTTAAAGCAACTGTGCAAAAAGGTGACCTAGGTGAAATTAACAGGTAAAAGGAGTCTACTTTGAAAAGTGAAATTACTGGTGGTTGTTCATTTTAGGGTGCATAATACAACTTGACAAATACTTGCAAGTACATATAACATATACATACATATAAGGAATACTTCTAAAACTAATTTGTGCCTTGCACAGGTTTTGCTATCATAGGGAATTGCACTTTCAGTGCTCACATCCTTTCTAGGTAATGGGTTGTGCATTTATATGGTCTAATCTTAACTTGCAATATGGTGTTTCTCAGCAATCTGGCACTTTAAAGTGCTGTTCCCTTGTTTATATTTGTTTTGAAGGTGCTTTTTGAGTAAAAGATAGGGACATCTCTTAGTGTGGCAGTATGGAAGTATTGTAAGGGTGATGAGCAACTGAGGATAGAATAGTATGTAGTCTTGGGCTGTGAGCTGGAAGTGGATGTTGAGTCACTGTTCTCATGGGTTGTTAGATTGCCAACATTTTGTTGGCTACTGGTGCATGCTGTTACTTATACAGTAAATTTATTTCTTTTACTTAGACTATTTGGTGATATATATTAAGCAGTTTCAGCTGTAAGATGCACATCATATTTACTGAATTTCAATGAAAACACAAATTATTGGTAAGTACAACATAGGGTTTCTACATTCCTTAACACTATCGCTGTGGCTGACGCTATCCTACATTGATCGAGGACGCTTAGAAGCGTCAGCCGTAGCGAAAGTGATACAGGAATGAAAGCAGAGGATTGATGAGTCTTAACATTCAAAATCTGGATATGAAATAAAACAAAATTTGTGACTGCTCTCCTTAATTAAATCTGAAGAAGTCTGTTGTGTGTCAATACATTGACCACATCATCCTGCAGATTTATTAAGTTACTTGCATTTTGCTTACAATATTCTATTTTTGATCATTTCAACCAGTCTTCAACTGTTGAATAAGATACAGTGGATGTAACAAATGTGCCTCCATTCTGTCTGAGAAGGGAACTCAGATAACACATGTATGGGAACTATTAGAAATTAGTAATTAAAATGTAGGACAGAGATGTGACCAATAATTGTGAATGGGGTCGGAATCCACCTACTTATATAGTTGAAATGACCGTTCTTGCATACCTGAATTAGTGACATGGAGTGGGTTAAAGAGAGTATCTTAATAAGAAATTGCCTGTAGACTGAATTATAAACTACGTAATTCTGTTTATGGTGTTGGCACTTTACCTTCTTTGGGTCACCCACTTCCTTCAGTCTGTGTATTGTTAGTTGCTGTTTATCACTTTTATCTCTACTGGACAATAATTCATTATTACATAAATTCAATTTTCTGTTATTGCTGACAGTAACAGTGGGAAAAGCAGCGAACAGCTAATTTTAAAATAAATATATCATACTGAAGGTTTGAAATGTTGCAGTTTGTGTAAATACATGGCATTATTAAAAGTGATTTATTGCTATTTTCTCGTGTGGAAGCATCAAGATTTAGGAAAAGGAAAAAAAAAATTACTACTTTGACAGTTTCATGGTATGTGTCAAGTGTTCTGACACATTATGTAACAATGGAAAGTCCAGGTTGGAATTTGACAATATAATGAGGATAGTTCACAGAAAAAGGGTCACACTTTCATTCATACAATCTCATAAAGTACAGTATTATATAATTTTTCCATTGTGGTGATGCAGCATAATCTTATGGCATCAGAACGCATTCTCATTTTGTAGGGTACAAATCAGTTACACGCAAAGGGATATAGTTATTTTTCCCCTCAAAAATATTTTTTTTCTAAATCCAGTTTGTCTTTTTGTTCTGAGCCATGAAAATATTTGGTATCCATTGTTGGGCCAAGAAATGAACCAACAATTTTCATGGTGTTTCCTATCCACTTCCTTAAATCACTCATTTGCTGCAATACTGTCTTAACTGAAATATATAGTGGAAAGTTGGGTTGTTAAATTTTGGCTCCTAATTTATGTCTGCATCGTGACCAGATGTTACTTAGCGAATTTTGTAATTTATTGTTTTAATATTAATAACAAAATGTTTTGAAAATTCAAAATCATCTTTTGAGTAATTGTCATTTTTGCTTTCTGGTATCATTGCAGCTAATTGAGTGTAATGTAGGTGTTTCTTGAATTAATTACCAGCTTTTAGGAATTTCTTTTCTTGTCTTGCTTTCTTGATAAAAAGGTTTCAGATAATCATTCCAGTATTAATGTTGTGGCTTCGATGTGACTTCATTTTCCATGTTACATACTAATAAACATAATAATAAAGATTTCATTGTTAGGCTATTACACCAATAAGCAGTGTCAATGTGTTTGATGGTTCTTGTATTGTGATGCTGTACATTTTCTCTGCATTTAATGTCTTGTAATTTTTTATATAGATTAAGATATAGTGTATATATATAGGTTTATTACTGTAATTATTTTTTGGTGTGCTCGACACAGTCGAAGTCCTTGCTTAGGTCACAAAATGAGACTTGAGCAAAGCCTTTGTCCTCAAAAACTTGAAGGATATATCTGACTTCAGTGTTAATTGCATCAATATTTCCTGAACAGTTTCTTTCTAAACCCATATTGTGCACCATTGATTATTCCTAGGTTTTCAAAGTGAGTTGATTATTGTTGGTGGTGATACATTCTATTACCTTGGAAAGTTCAGGTAGTATAGAAATTGGTCTGTAACTAGACGGAGAGTGTGTATCACCCTTTTTGTATACTGGAACTATCCTAGACAGTTTTAGTTCGTCAGGAAAGTATCCTTCGAGTAAGCACTTGTTTATGCAATGGGTTAAAGGATGCAATATGCTCACTGTTTTTAGTAGGTTGCATGATATGTCATATATATCTAAACTGTTTGATGATTTCAGTTATTTTATGGCCCTGCATACAAATCCAGGTGAGAAGGTTAGCAGACTTGCGTTTAGTGGTTCGCTGCAAAAATTTTGAGAGAGTAGCTCTGATGGACTAATGTCTGGTTTGATAATAGTATCTCCTATTTCTTTCAATGGCTTAATAAAAAATTGTTGAGTGTGGTGGGATATTAATGTTTTTCTTTTTTAGTATTAGTGGCAGCACTGTTGATTATTTTTCAAGCAATTTTGCATTTATTGGCAGAATTCTGAATATTGTTGGCATTGTAGGTCGTTTTAGCTAGCAGGAATGTTTTATTTGTATTCATTACTGTATTTAGCATAGTCAGACTTCAGACAGCTATATATTCTGGACAGTAACATAACTTGTTCCTTTTAGATCTGTCAGTTGTTTAATGTACCACATATTTTGCCTGCTTTGAGGCCTAATTTTGTGGCCACTGTCCATTATTTTGATTTTCTTTATGGGAATACTACAGTTAATAGGGTCAAGAATCTCTCAAATATTATTTTAGCTGGCATTCATTACTTGATGTGTGATGTCCATCATCAATACAATGGCCAAACCAGTCACTGTCAGCAAGTTACGAAATGCAATGATTCTATCCTTAGTTACAGTTCTGGTAGTCACAACTGTCAGGACAGGTCTGCTTGAACTTCTTCCATTGAGGATAATTCAACTTACATAATTTAGAAATATGGAGTCATGGTCAGAGAATGGTTGTTTTGTGGTCTTCAGTCTGGTTTGATGCAGCTCTCCACCCTACTCTATCCTGAGCAAGCCTCTTCATCTACTCATAAGAACGGCAACCTACATCCATTTGCATTTGCCAACTATATTCATCTCTTGGTCTCCCTTTGCAATTTTTACCCCACACTTCCCTCCAATGCTAAATTCACAATTCCTTAATGTCTAAGAATGTGTCCTTCCAATCAATCCCTTCTTTTATTCAAGGTATGCCAGAAATTCCTTTTCGCCCGAATTCTGTTCAGTACCTCCTCATTAGTTATGTGATCCACCCAACTAATCTTCAGCATTCTTCTGTAATACCACATTTCAAAAGCCTCTATCTTCTTCTTGTCTGCACTGTTTATCGTCCATGTTTCACTTCCACACAATTCAACACTCCACACAAAAGCCTTCAGAAAAGACTTCCTTAGGCTTAAATCAATATTTGATGTTAACAAATTTCCCTTTTTCAAGAACACTTTTCTACCCATTGCTATTTTGCACTTTATATCCTCTGTACAGTGACCATCACATGTTACTTTACTGCCCAAGTAACAAAACTAATTTACCACCTTCATTGATTCGTTACCTAATCTAATTCCTTCAGTATCACCTGATTTTCTAAGACTACATTCCATTAACCTTGTTTTGCTCTTGTTCATGTTCATCTTATAAGCTCCTTTCAACACACTGTCCATTCCGTTCAATTGCTCCTCCAGGTCCTTTGCTGTCTCTGGCAGAATTACGATATCATTAGCAAAACACAAAGTTTTTATTTCTTCACCTTGAACTTAAATTCTTCTCCTTGCTTTCCTTTACAGATTGCTCAATGTACAAATTGAATAAAATTTGAGAAAGGCTACAACCCTGTATTACTCCCTTCCCAACCACTGCATCTTTTTCATGCCCTTCAACTCTGACAACTGCTGTCTGGTTTTTGTACAAGTTGTAAATAACCTCACACTCCCTCTATTTTACTCCTGCTTGCTTCAGAATTTGAAAGAGTTTATTCCAATCAACATAGTCAAAAGCTTTTTCCAAATCTAAAAAAGCTAGAAATGTAGGTTTGACTTTCCTTAATCTATCTTCTAAGAAAAGCCATAAAGTGAGGATTGCCTCCCGTGTTCCTACATTTCTCCTGAATCCGAACTAGTCTTCCCCGAGGTCGGTTTCTACCAGCTTTTCCATTCATCTATAAATAGTTCGTGGGAACACTGTAAATTCACATGAGTCTTCTGTGGTCTTGAAGTTGGCAAAAATGTTATCTAAATATGCTTCATTTCTTGTGAGCCTGTTCTTCACATGATGTAAATTGTTATGTCTTTGTAAATTTTCCAGTTTTGCAATGCTACGCTTATATTTAATAACATCAAAATCAGCATTCTTATCCCTTCCTATTGCAATATCATAGTGTAGCCATCTAATATTGCTTAATACACTCAACAGCATGTCCATTTTTTCCAAAAAAATATGTTAATACACCCCTTTGGTGATCTGTATGTTGATAAACTATTAAGTTATGACTATTAATGGTTACACCTGTATCTCCAAAGTGCCGTTCATCATACAATGAATCTAGGTCCAATTTGGTTATTGTGCTATTAAGTGAATGATTGGCATAAATTACCATCCCACCTGTAATGTGTTCTTACCTGCAGTACCTATTTGCTATACTAAAGTTGTAATATTTGTTACCTGCAAATTCATTCTCATTTTCCCAGTGTTCACTCTCACAAAAAAGTGTTAAACTGATTTTCGGGACCAAACTCATTTATGATAAGTTCTTCATATTTCAGTCCTTGAACATTAAGATAGCATATTTTAAGATCTACAGTCTTATTGCTTACACACTGAGCACTACGGTGATTGGCTTTCAAACCTTTTACAAGACTTTTCTTACAGTGAAATATATTTTGGATTTCTGCCTCTTGTTGCCTTTTACTGGGAGTGGCAGCACATCTGCTGTAGTACACTTCCCTCCTGTTGATATTGTTGTTGAGGCTGCTGTTACAGGTTTTGATGGAACTGCT
The DNA here is from genome assembly GCA_026315105.1 of Locusta migratoria. Taxonomy (NCBI): domain Eukaryota; kingdom Metazoa; phylum Arthropoda; class Insecta; order Orthoptera; family Acrididae; genus Locusta; species Locusta migratoria. Next base: position 882,632,123 of record CM048745.1, read on the forward strand.
GTTGTAGTAAGTATAGGCACTGTTGTGGCATCTGTTAAATGTGGAGATATGGATCCTGCTGGATCATTTCGTGTATGGGTAGGTACACTTGCTGCTTCTACTTCGACTACTGCATAAAAAGTAACCATTCCTTCAGGCTCTGCTTGCAGTAAGGAGGGAATTGGAAGAACAGCAGTTACTTCTCCTTGAGTGGCAGATGCTTCCAGCAACATGCTAATGTTTTGACACAGAAACTTCTTGCCCCTGATATTTACGTGCATGCCATGTTTTGTGTCACAGTCTCTTTGCATAGCTGCCACACTTATAAAATATGCATTTTGGTAGGCCTTGGAAATCTGTGAGTATTGCCTGTTTGCTTTTTTAGTTTTCATGTTCACACATGACCATTTCAAAAGGTTGTGCCTATGTGAAATTCCAGCTACAAAAACTAGTTTGTCTCTGTAGAATTTAATATCTCCTTAAGGTTTTGTGTTGCACTGCGGAGATCTTTTATAGACTTCTTGAATAGGTGCACCTCGTTTGACAATACCAGTTGCTTGTGTACTATGCCTTTAACATAATATTTTTACTTTGATATTGTATTTATGTTTGTTGATGAATTTTCTGGTCATGTGCTTCTCACTATCTACGTACATTGGGTATGTTATAGTTAGTTGTCACAGTTTTCTGTTGATTCCGCTTGTGTGCCTGAATCAAGAGCATAAAAATAATGATTTGTTACCATGGGGTTTTTATAGTAACTGGGTCTCATACAAACAATCCTTTTTGGCCTAGTAAACTCTTGTTGCCGTGTTGTTTCTTCCTTTATATCTGTTTCAGAGCACTCGTTTATTGTTGGTAGCATATAATTATTATTATAAATTCACACACATTTTGGCCAAAACCTCTTGCAGTAATTTGACAATTGTGTATTACTTATGTCAATAATGGTGGATAGGTAACAACTCACTTTAAAGAGTCTCATTGAGTTGCTGACACACACGAAAATAGATAATTACATAACTTAAATTTTTGGCCATGGCCTTTGTCAGAAAAAGAAAGACATACATTCACATATCACTCAGACAACTATACACAAACAACCACCATGTTCGACCATTCCAATGCCACAAGCCTCTAGACTGTGAGTGAGGTGGGGAGGAGGGAAGATGACGGGTAAGGGTGGGGATGGAAAGTTCCATGTTGCATGATGGACTGTAAGATTAGATTAGATTAATACTTGTTCCTTAGATCATGTATACGACATTTCGTAATGATGTGGAACGTGTCAATTTAGTAAATTTTGTCTGTACTTGACAATCTATATTTTAAGAATTTTTTTAATTTTTTTTTATTTTTATATATTTTTTTATGTTTTATCTAAAAATTCATCTACATTGTAGAAGGTGTTGCCATTCAGAAATTCCTTTAATTTCTTTTTAAATACTAGTTGGTTATCTGTCAGACTTTTGATGCTACTTGGTAAGTGACCAAAGACTTTTGTGGCAGCATAATTCACCCCTTTTTGAGCCAAAGTTAGATTTAACCTTGAATAGTGAATATCATCCTTTCTCCTAGTGTCGTAGCTATGCACACTGCTATTACTTTTGAATTGAGTCGGATTGTTAATAACAAATTTCATGAGTGAATATATATATTGTGAAGCTACAGAGAGTATCCTTAGATCCCTAAATAAATGTCTGCAGGATGCTCTTGGGTGGGCTCCAGCAATTATTCTGATTACACGCTTTTGTGCAATGAATACTTTTTTACTCAATGTTGAATTGCCCCAGAATATGATCCCATATGAAAGCAGTGAATGAAAATAGGCATAGTAAGCTAATTTACTGAGATTTATATCACCAAATTTTGCAATGACTCTGATAGCATAAGTAGCTGAACTCAGACGTTACAGGAGATCTTCAATATGTTTCTTCCAATTCAGTCCCTCGCCAATGCAAACACCTAAAAATTTTGAATATTCTACCTTAGCTACAGATTTATGTTCAAAGTCTAAATTTATTAATGGTGTCATGCCATTTACTGTATGAAACTGTATATACTGGGTTTTATCAAAGTTTAATGAGAGTCCATTTGTAGAGAACCACTTAATGACTTTCTGGAAGATATCATTTACAGTTTCATCAGTTAATTCCTGTTTGTCAGGTGTGATAGCTATACTTGTATCATCAGCAAAAAGTACTAGCTTAGCATCTTCATGTATGTAGAATGGCAAGTCATTAATATATATTAAGAACAGCAAAGGACCCAAGACCGAACCTTGTGGGACCCCATTTTTAATAACTCCCCAGTTAGAAGAATTAATTGTCTCATCTAAATCATGTGAACTGCTTATTTCAACTTTCTGCACTCTTCCAGTTAAATATGATTTAAACCATTTGTGCACTGTCCCACTCATACCACAATACTTAAGCTTATCTAGAAGAATCCCATGATTTACACAATCAAAAGCCTTTGAAAGATCACAAAAAATCCCTACTGGTGATGTCCGGTTATTCAAAGCATTTAATATTTCATCAGTGAAGGTGTATATAGCATTTTCAGTTGAAAAGCTTTTTTGAAAACCAAACTGACATTTTGTTAGAAGTTTATTTATAAGTGCTCTGATAGGCAGGAATTTGAATTGTGTCAATGAATACAGGAAAGGGAAGGGGCGGGAAAGTATGAAAGGGAGGTGTAGAGGAGTGTGGGGAGGGAGTGGGTGGATTTGAAACAATAAGAATAATTCAGGTACTATATTATACAGAATTTCCAATCTTCCATGGATATTGTTTTCTACTTTTGAAATGTCTCCCAGATCTCTTGTCAAATTAACTTGAAATATGCTTCACTAGTTTTTTTAGTTTCTAATGTATATCTTCGCTTTGTGTTATTTCATTTTTGAGGCATTTAAGACATGTAACTTACTTCCCCTTAACCACTCTCTTTGCATAATTATTTTTGCATTTCAGTTCATTCCAGTTTTCTACATTTCACTTCATTATTCAGTTGTTTCTGGTCATAGATTTCCTGTTTTGAAGTTTTCCTGTTGACTCAGTATGTTGTTCACATGGTGACAACAGATCTAATAATGAAGAGGCACTGTACAGAAGCACAAAAAGAATTTTGTGACGTAAGTAATATGATGAGTTAAGATGGGCAGAGAGGAGGGGAGAGTGGGCCATGGCCGAAAGAATGGAAGGAATGCCAGTCAAGGGTGAGGATGTAAAATTCTGCATTGCATGACGGAGTGTAAAAATGTGGCGACGAGCTGTGACAGGCACATACAGAAGACACACACATACAACACTTTCAGCTATCGGCCATAGCCTTCTTCAGAAAGTAGAACATGGCTGATAACTGAAGGTGTTTTATGTGTCTTTTGTATGTGCCTGTCACAGCTCTTCGCCATGTCTTTGCGGTGAGTTTTAAATTATATATATTATTAATTCCAACCTGGACTTTTCATTATTGAATTTTCAAGCAACTGAGCTCTCTCTCTGTTTCCCATCATTGCTCAGACGATTTTTTCTTGTAGTTAAAAGGTCTAAATAAATTTGTTTTTTTCAGACGCCCAGAAAATAATGCTATATCTAAGAACTGAAACAAAATATGCATTATATACAGTTTTTCTTACAGCTAAATCAGTGATACTATACAAAATATAATATATACAAGACTATTCTGTTGACTGCCTCTGTCAGAATGGTTGTGAAATAAAGCCATGATGAAACTAGAAATCACGATTTAATTTAAATGTTTGAAAATGTGATACACAGGATTTGATATGACAAGACATTTTCAAAACAAGTGACTGAATAAGAATGAAGATTGACTCAACATGTTTTTATTTACTATTAGGCCAATGTCCTGAAATAGACTGTGATGAAATATGCCAAGGAATTTGACACTGTATGCAGTCTCTCATTTTTTGTCCTTATATTTTATTTCATTAGTAGACTGTGCAGATTGTTTTCTGGTGAAATGAACAATTTCTGTTTTACTAAGGTTTAATTTTAGATTACTATTTTTGACTCTTGTATCTATTTCCCCAAGTGTTTGTTCAATATGATGAATGAGTTCTAACTCATTTTTGCAACAATCTATACCTGTTGAATCATCTACATAGAAGATGGCACCAGACTGGACCTAGCATAGCATATCATTGATGTAATACAGATATAGTAGTGGCCATAATACCAAACCTTGTGGAACACATAACTGAGTGTGTTTCCAGCAAGAGAGAAATTTCTGCCATTGTTGTTAACAATTACTCTTTGTGTTCTGTTTGTCAAGTATGATGACATCCAGCCAAGAGATTTGCCTTGAAAACCATAGCATGCCAATTTTTGCAGAAGCAGGTCATTACTGTGTCGAAGGTTTGGACAGGTCACAAAATATGCCTGACACACACATTCTATCATCAAGACATCTGTTAACTTTTGTGACCAATTCATTAATTGCATGGATTGTGCTGCGCCCTTTTCTGAAACCATAGTGGTTGCAAAAGATAATGTTGTGAGAGGAATTGTAATTTTCGATATGATCACATGCAGCTCTTTCAAATAATTTTGAGAGAACTGATAACAGTGAGATTGGCCTATAGTTGCTAAATTCATCTTGTTTGCCTTTGTTATCTACTGGCAGAACTTCTGTTTTAACTTTTAATTGATCAAGGAAATGTGCCTCATCAAAAGATTGGTTGATTATGAGGGACAGCGGGTGTGCAATACTGTGACAAACTACTTTTTATCAGAGATAGAAACATGAAAAAACTTATAATCTGGGCACTTTCTGTCTACCACATTTGGCTATGTTTTTAGTGGTGAGCACTCGCCAATGTTATTACAGTTTATGAAAAAGTCATTCAAAGATTCAAATGGCACTGGGGTCTGTAACAGACTAGAAGAAACATTTCTTTAATATTATAATTGTAACTGCTTACAATATTATCAATACACATTGTAAAGGTTGCTGTAATTCTTGTATACCGATCAAAATTGAAATTTAGCCCATTTGTGACTACCAGGTTCTTAAAGTGTGAAGAAAATTTGTCATCAGTTCTTACATCTACGTTGAAGTCAGCACAGATAGCAATTTTCTTGCATGGTTTCACATTTTTTAATTTATGTAGTAATGTATCAAACATACTAAAAATACAGAACCCAGGGGTGGGATATATGCTGATAATTACAATTTTATACTCTTTAAGTTCTATACAACTTTCAAATGGCCTTCTTTCAGCTGCCTAAAATTCTGTCTGATAGCATAGGTTATCAAGGAATGAACTAATATGCAATTGTTACCATAACCATCAGTTCTCAAAAAGCTGGTAGCCAGTTTATAGCCTGCAAGTTTATTCAGCAGACTGATATTTTCAGATTTAAGCCAAGTTAATTAAGGCATAATACTTTCTGATTGTTTCACAATTTCTAAAACAAATTGTATATCATAAAGCTTGTTGATCATTCCTTTGGATAAACTGTTGATGTTTTAGTGCATAATGAAATTAGTACTGCATATATAATTAGGTAGAGGGTCTTTAAAACTAATTTGACTATGAAGTAATGGAATGTCCACTGAGTATTATGCAGGTATTAATACTCAATTGTAAGACTTTCTGACTTCAGCTGCTTTTTTTTTAGTTGGTCTGTCTACACTCAGCTTCAAATTGCAGCCCTCTCAATTTCCTCAACAGAAATTCACTAAAAGAACATCGTCTTTCCTCCAGCGGTCCCCAATTGAGTTGCCGGAGCATTTCCGTGACACTCGCACATTGGTCGAACCTACCAGTAACAAACCTTGCTGCTCGCCTCTGAAATCCCTCTATGTCTTTCTTTAAACTGATCTGCTGTGGGTCCCAAACATTTGAACAATACTCAAGACGTGGTCGTACAAGCGTTTTATACACGGTCTCCTTTACAGATGAAGTACATCTTCCCAAAATTCTCCCAATAAACCGAAGTTGGCTGTCCGATTTGCTCACAACTGCCCTTACATGTTCGTTCCATTTCATATCACTCTGCAATGTTACGCCTATATATTTGAACGACATAACAGCATCAAGAAGCTCACTACTAATGCTGTATTTGAATATTATGGGACTGTTTTTCCTACTCATGCACATCACCTTACATTTTTCTACATTGAGAGCTAGCTGCCATTCTTCGCACCAACTAGAAATTTTGTCTAAGTCATCCTGTATGCTATTACAGTCAGTTAAAGATGACACCCTCCCATACACCACAGCATCATCAGCAAACAGCCGCAAATTACAAGTTAGTCTATCCATCAGATCATTTATATAGATAGAAAATAATAGCGGTCGTATCACACTCCCGTGGGGCACGCCTGACAATACACTCGTCTCTGATGAACACTTGCCGCCGAGAACAACATACTGCGTTCTATTACTTAGGAAGTCTTCCAGTCAGTCACAAATCTGTGAACCATAAGCTCGTATCTTCGTTAGCTGTCTGCAGTGTGGCACCGCGTCGGACGCCTGTTTTAAGTTGAGAAAAACACAATCTGCCTGTTGCCCTTCATCCATAGCTCGCAAGATGTCATGTGAGGAAAGGGCAAGCTGAGTTTCACATGAACTATGTTTCCTAAACCCGTGTTGATTCATAGAAAGAAGGTTTCCCGTTTCAAGGAAATTTACTATATTCGAACTGAGAATATGCTCCAAAATCCTACACGAAACTGATGTCAATGATATTGGCCTGTAATTGTGTGGGTCAGTTCTCTTTCCGTTCTTTTAAACGGAAGTCACCTGCGCTTTTTTCCAATCACTAGGAACTTTGCGCTGAATTAAAGATTCACGATAGGTGCAAGCTAAGTAGGAGGCCAATGCCGCAGAATACTCTTTGTAAAACCTAACTGGTATTCCATCCAGACCAGCAGACTTTTTCCTAATTAGATCTCTCAGCTGCTTCTCTACACCGGAAATACCTATTACTATGTCCTCCATTTCGAAATTTGTATGCTGATCAAATGATGGTACATTTGTGCGGTCCTCCTGCGTGAAATATTTCTTAAAGGTTAAATTTAGAACTTCAGCTTTCCGTTTGTTTTCTTCTGTTACTGCTTCGGAATGATCAACTAGTGACTGGACAGTGGGCTTTGACCCGTTTATCAATTTTACATAGGACCAGAATTTTTTCGGGTTCTCGGAAAGATTTCTTGGTAAGGTATGGCTGTGGTAATTATTGTATGCTTCGCGCATCGATCTTTTTATAGATGCACGAATCTCTACTAACTTTTGGCTGTCATCATTTGCGTGTTCTTTTTTTAATCAATAGTGCAACAGTCTTTGCTTTCTCAGCAGCTTTCTAACATTATTATTATACCTCGGTGGATCATTTCCACCCTTAACTGTCTTTATTGGCACATATTTCTCTAACATTTTATTTACAATGCACTTAAATTTAGTCCACAATTCCTCTACATCCATAGTCCCGGACTTAAACGATGCCCATTTATTTTCTAAGTGTGATCCTAACATTTGATTATCAGCTCTCCCCAACAAAAACACGCTCCTGGCCTTCTTGATTGGTTTATGAACTTTGGTCACCATCGATGCTATGACGATATCATGATCACTAATTCCTGGCTCTACACAGACATCGTTAATAAGGTCAGGCCTGTTCATGGCTATAAGGTCTAAAATATTTCCATTGTGCATGGGTTGCTGGTTTAACTGCTCAAGACAGTTTTCGGAGTGTCCAAAAGTAGCTCGCAAGACTGCATGTCTGTACCGCCTGTAATGTAACTAGAGAGGTCCCAATCTATACTCTCAAGGTTGAAGTCTCCCCCAAGTAATATTACATGGCCCAGATACCTATGCACTACCTGGTGTAGACTTTCTTTGAATGATTCTAAAACTGCTACAGCGGCACTGGGGGGCCGGTAAAAACACTCAGCTATTAACTTTATTTCTTTTAGACCTGTTATACGTTCCCAGATAACTTCACAGTTACTTTCAACTTCGATCTCCGTAGAAACAATATCTTTGTCCACAGTGATGAACACTCCTCCTCCAGTTGTATCCGACCTATGTTTCCGATATACATTCCATGCCTCGCTAAATATTTCTGAACTTGCCACATCATGATTTAGCCAGCTTTTGGTGCCTTAAACTATCTGAGCACAATAATTTCCATGCAGTGCGGCAAATTCGGGAACTTTGCTTATAATACTTTGTAAGTTCGTGGCTAATATTTTGACATTCGACTTTTTGAGCCTAACGTGGCCTGAATTCGCTGTTTGAAAGTTGACAGTCGAGTGCTCATCAGAGTTATCACCTAACCTAAAAAAACCCTATGTGCACTCCACAAGTACTCTGTTACCCGAGTAGCCGCTTCCTTAGTGTAGTGCATCCCTGATCTATCTAGGGGCACCCTACAATTCCCCACTCGATAATGCAGATCCATAAATGTGCAGGCATGACTGTCACAGAGTCAGCGAAGCCTCTGGTTCAGACCCTCCAGTCGACTCCAAACCAAAGGACCCTGATCAACCCTGGGAACAATGCTACAAATCGACAGCTCTGCTTTCACCCTGTGTGCGAAGGCAGCAGCCTTCACCAATTCCGCCAGCCACCCATAAGACCTTAGGATGTCCTCAGGACCCAAGCGACAAGTGTCATTGGCACCACGACTTGCAGTCGACCGCATCCCGCAACCTTGATAGCCGCTGGCAAGGCCGCCTCCACATCTCCGATGAGGCCCCTTGGCAGACACACCGAGTGCACGTTGGACTTCTTTTCAGGTCTCGACGCTATCTGCCTAAGGGGCTCCATCACACACCTAACATTGGAGCTCCCAATAACTAATAATCCCCTCCCCCAGTGCACCTGCTTGGACCATGCTGAAGGAGTGGCCACATGTCCACTCACAGGACGAACAGGCGTGGACGGTCGTCCAACCTCCACATTGGCCTTCCGCCTCGAGCGACGCGAACGCCGTACAACCCGCCACTCCCCTTGCGGAGAGGGAGGCTCGACCACATTCGGTACACCTGAAGGTGCTTCAGTAGCAGGGACAGAGAGTGAAGCATGAGATACCTGAGGTGTCCCACTCGATGCACCAGACTCCCCACCATCGCTGCACCCCGAGACAGCAGCCTGAAGACGGCTGAGCGTAGCCAACAGCACGCTCAGCTGTTCGCAAACTGCAGCCAACTCCTCCTGCGTCTGCACACAGCAGGCGCACATCCTATCCGTCCTATCAATACAATTAACTGTAGAAAGTAGAAAACTAAATAATCAACTTTTAAGTAGCCTAGTACTTTAATAAAGGCGGCTGGCAGCTGACTGAACTGTGGTCAGTTGTAAGTACACTGTCAAAACAACGAAACTGAGTCCGGCAGTTTTCAAAATAAAGAAGAATAACTGTGGAATAGACAGTGGAATCATCAAACGCATGGGAAAATAAGCTTTCTCAAAGCTGAACACGAAATAAAGAAGTTACAATATGACACACAGCAGACAAAAACTATACTCACGGTATTTATCAAAATATGCGAGAATAAACTCTTAAAGCAGTAGCACAAACGAAATATGTCACGTAGGTGAGAAGAAACCTCTTAAAAACAGAAACACCAATGAAAATTTAGAAATTAACTGACAACGAAATTTCACACAATTAACTTATGATACTTAGTGCCCTGGGTGTTCGGGCAGTGGCAACAGCTGGCATTGAACTGACTGCTAACTGACTGAATGCTAATCTGCCAAGTACGTGGGAATAAACCTCTTCAAAAAGAAGTATTAATGAAAATGAAGAACTAGACTGGCAAATTAAATTTGACACAAATTAAGGTACATAGTGCTGTTTACGATGTGACACTGGCAGCAGCTATTAATTCTCAATTTATGAGAATTTCCGACTTCAGGTGCTGTCTTTTAGTTGGTCTATCATTTAAGAAGAATATAGTTGTTCCAATTCCTAAGAAAGCAAGTGCAGACAAATGCAGTGCAGTTTAATAAGTCATGGTTGCAAAATAGTAACAAGAATTATTTACAGACAAATGGAGAAACTTGTGGAATCTGACCTTGGGGAAGAGCAGTTTGGATTTAGGAGAAATGTAGGAACACGCAATACTCATACTTATCCTTGAAGACAGGTTACTGAAAAGCAAACCTACGTTTTTAGCATTTGTGGATCTGGAGAAAGCTTTTGACAATGTTAACTGGAATACATTTTTTCCATTTCTGATGGTAGCAGGTGGAAAATATAGGGAGCGAGGACAGTGTCTTGAAAGGAAGATAAAAGATGAACATTGACAAGAGTAAAATGAGGGTAATGGAATGTAATGTCAGAAAATCAGGCAATGTTGAAGGAATTAGATTAGGTAATGAAGCAATAAAAGTAGTTGAAGCATTTTGTTATTGGCGTAGCAAAATAACTTCTGAAGTCCGAAGTGCAGAAGATATAAAATGCAGAATGTCTGTGGGAAGAAAAGTGTGTCTGACATCCAATATTAATGTAAATGTTAGGAAGTCCTTTCTGAAAGCATTTGTGTGGAGTGTAGCTTTGTATGGGAGTGAAATGTGTACATTAAGAGTTCAGACAAAAATACGATAGAAGCTTTCAAAATGTGGTGCTACAGAAAAATAATGATGATTAGGAGGGTAGATCACATAACTAATGAGGAGGTGCTCAACAGAATTGTGGAGAAAAGGAATTTCTGGCATATCGTGACTTAAGATACGAGATAGGTTGGTGGGACATATTCTAAGACATCAAGAAATCATCAACTTAGCATTAGAAGGAAGTGTGTGGGGTAAAAATTGTACAGGGGAACCAAGGGACAAATAGAGTAAACAGATTTAAAAGGATGTAAGTTGCTGTTCATATTCTCAGATGAAGAGACTTGCAAGGACTGGGTAGTGTGGAGAACTGCATCAAATCTGTCAGTGGACTGAAGACTGTAACAACACTATCATTTTGTAACATACGAAAGTTTGTGCCAGAGAGGGCTCGAAACTTGGCACAAAGATCATATGTTACAAAATGAAAGACCAACTACAAAAGAGCAGCTGAAGCAGGAAATTCTCACAAATTGAGAATTAATATCTGTATATTTAACATTTAGTGCTGTAAACTATCCTTTAGAAGTATTAAGGTAAAGACCTGAGTATTGACTATTTGTTCTGGATTCATTGTTTTGGGCCAAATTCAGAATGAATTGGTCCGTTTCATCAGTTTCCCTGCTCGTGAGTGTTTGGATGAAGAGAAGGTACAGTTTTCTTGATGATAATTTCACTTTCTGCTGTTTCTTCTGGGACTAATTCTGGTGCTGCAACATCTTTTATATTTGTTGTTTCTGTTTGGAGCTGATCTGTGGCTGCAACTATGTTCCTGGTTTTCAAATTGTTTTCCCATTTTTCCATTTCCTTGGTGGTTGCATAGCATTTGGTTTTCTTGCAACATTGTCATCTTTCTGTTTTAGTTTTGCTAGCATTTTGCCAATGTGTGACCTGCCAACATTATTATGATGTAGTCCATGTCTTGTAAACTCATCTCTTGCACTTGGAAGCTCAAAAAACATAGATTTTGATGGGACTTGCATATTTTGTGGAACTGTCTGTTTATTTTTTCAAGCTCCAGATTTACGATAGAATTGTCCTGCAAGTCATATTTGTGAGTCAAGCTAGTAACTATGATGTTCAGAAATTTCAGATTAAGTAATTTAGTTTTTAAACACTGGATCATGTATTTACCTTCATTTCTGTATACGTCATTACTCTCCCCAATGATTATGATGACTTCGTTCTTAAATAGTTCATTAACTGAGTTACTGTTTTTCATTATCTCTGTCAAAGGTGCACCGGGTTTTGTCATACCTGTTGCTGTAAATAGTGTACAGTATTCATTTTTTTTTTTTTTTTTTTTTTTTTTTTGTGTAATTTTCTTGGCTTGACTATCACCAAGTACAATTTTTTTGATGTTCACTGGTTTATTTTTCATATCCTTTTTGTGTGACTGTCGGCGGTACAGAACTGTAAGTACTGGCCAGCCAATCTATCTCTTTTCAAGAATATTTAAAAAAGGAAATATAATTAATTATCTTAAATTCTTTGCTTTCTACAGTATGTCTGCCTAGGTGTGTTTGCGTCTGTGCAAACGTGTGGGTGTGTGTGCATTTGTTTACCTTCCTTTTCTTCCCCCAAAGTAAGTCTTTCCTTTCCCGGGATTGGAATGGCTCCTTACCCCCTCCCTTAAAACCCTCATCATTTCCTTTTCCCTCTCCTTCCCTTCTGCCTGAAGAAGCAACTGGGTTGCGAAAGCTTGCATTTGTTTGTGTGTGTGTGTGTGTGTTGTGTGTGTGTGTGTGTCTGTGTATGTGTGTTTTATTTATTTATTTGTGCTACTATAACTACCTGTGCTCCTTCTCGTGGTGACTAATCTCCATCTATTTTTTATATATAATTATCAGTATTGAAGTATTAAAGGAAAATAAATAGGTAAATCAGTGATGGTATTTACTGTGAGTTGTTATTCATCCTCTATTACTGACATTTCTGATAAGTGAACAGATGGTGAGAAAATTACAACTAGAGTGGAAACTTCCAAATTTTAGATGTCCATAATATAGATGGGAATTTCAATGAAAATCTTATTTCAGCCACATTTGAAGTCTGAATTATTGCAAACCTGGGAACATATTAATGAGAATTATTAGCGTAGATATACTTCTCATCCCAATAGAGACATAGTGAGCAGATCCTCATAGATGCAGAAAATAAATAAAAAAAAAAAAATAATAACAAGAATTTACAATAAATGCAAAATAAAAACACATACCTCAAATGAAATTCTTCTTGTGGATGTAGAATCGGTAAAAAAATTGTAATTCTTGAATAAAAGGCTGCCTTGGTTGCAAAAATCTGTGTTTTACCCATCCTCTTCAAAATGACAATTTGGTGCACCTTTGAGAGTGGCGGGCACCGGGGCAAAGTGCTCCGTTTGCCCCCCCCCCCCCCCCCTCTTTCCCCTTAGATATATTTTCCTGCAGAATGTCGTACGTTGGCATGTTTGCACTTGCTTCAACTTGAGCTGAGGTGTTGGCCTGCCAAGCTTCTTTATTTCATACTTTTGTTCCAAGCTTAAAGCTGAGTAATTTATTTCTAAAAGATATTGAATGTTGTTCATTTTTCTTTGATAATAAACTCCAAGAACATATGAATATGTGCATGACCACTAAAACACAGTAACTGATTACACTGTTAAGTGACTGTAACAAAATGCATCTGTTACAATGAAAGCTGCCTTTCGGTCATGAGAGACTGTAAGCTGCACCCCCTCCTAACCTTACGCATGTAGAAGCTGCTCTCCCCCACATCTTTTCAAACAGTTAAATATTTGTTACAACGAAGAGTATAAGTGTCATTTACCGTCAAAATCACGTCACATTTGCTAAAATGTCCAAATATATGTGGCAAGTAACAACACAAAAGTCATTGTTGTTCCCATATCTTTTAAAAAGAAGATTGGGTTTAAAAAAATTGCTTGCAGTCAGTCTCAAACCCACTACCTTCAACGGCGCAATGCAATGCCACTATCCATATGGCTAATCTTGCTAAGTGGAGAGTAGTGACTTTATTATTATTAATGATTGGATCTTCTGAAGGTTTTTACAGTTGATGTGTTTTTAATTTATAGTTATGAAATAGGTTACCAAATATGACGTGTTTTTGATGAATCTTCAATGCACCAAAACCAAATTTGAAGGGTGGCTGTTGCCTTGATGGGGGTTTTGCCGATGTGCAAAACGAGGTATGCAGTAGCTCCATTGCCCATATTGTGCCTCCAGGGGGTTCAGAAGAGAATTTGATACTCAGCTAAGCATGCGCATTGCAACGTTGCGGCCACTGCCACCTATATTAAGCGGCTGCACTACAACCTGTATATGTGCAGTCTCCACAATGTAAAATGTTGTCATGTGACAAAAATACTTTGAATATGTATATAAAATGATATGATAGAAGAATGAAAAGAAAAATGATAGTTTAAAAACACTTTTAATTTAATTTATTTATTTACTCTTTTTTTTCCCCATGACAATCTTTTCTCCGGGGGTTCAGTGAACACACAGGATGCGCTGCCACTGGTGTTTTATGTAGATATTATATGTTTTGTCCAGTTAGGGCATCTTCAGATATCTAACAAAGAAGAAAAGGAGAACTAATACACCTGAGGATGATATAAAAAAACTTTTAGCTACAAAACTACTTTTAAAATCGGTACTAAGGCATTTTAATAATCTATAGTAATAATCTTTTACATATCCATTTAAGATGAAATTCTCCACAGAGATGATAAATTATTTTTCAAAAGAGATAGATTGGCTGGAAAGTACTTATCTTTGTGCTGTACCGCCGATAGTCACATAAAGAAAGAAAAAGGACGAAGAAAGAACAAGCTTTCAGAACAGGTAGGAGAGAAGGGAAGAAAAAAGGAATGGGAACAGAAGGGGAAGGTAATTCATGACCTAGGTCATGAGGATAGTGTTTAAGAATTGTGGAAGTCAGAGATACTGTATATCTGACTTCTCCTCAAACACCATCCTCATGACCTAGGTCATGAATTACCTTCCCCTTCTGTAGGAACCCTGTTCTGAAAGCTTGTTCTTTTTTCATCCTTTTTCTTTCTTTGTGTGACTATCGGCGGTAAAGCACAAAGCTAAGTCCTTTCCAACCAATCCATCTCTTTTGAAAAATAATTAATCTTTTACATATTCTGTTATAGAGGGTGTTTTAATTAACATGAAGTCGTAGGATATCATACAGAGCATTAATAATGAAATCGCTGGAGCTCTGGTAGCACTGACCATTAAAAACAAATTGATACTAGGTTTAACTGAACAGATTATTGAAATAACTTTTTCCCCTGAGATTTACCTTGCCCGAATAGTCCATTCAGTTAAACCAAGGATTTCATTAGTATTGCTCTCTATGATATCCTATGGTGGCATCTTAATCAAAACACCATCTATCACAGATTATGTACAACATTATTACTATAGATTACAACAATCCTTTAGTACCTATTTCAGAACTGTTTTGTAGTTTTTTTCTCTATTTCCTTAATACTCTCATGTGTACTAGTTCTCCTTTTCTTCTTCGTTAGATAGTTGCTACAGCATTAGAGAAGATCCATCACTGTTTGGAGACCTTCAAGAAAAACAGAGGGCAGATGAGGTGCTGGCAGGTATTCACAAAGTACTTGGGTTGGGATAGGGCGACTAAACTGCTAAGATTATCAGTCCTCCAGTTGGGAGGGGAAGGAGTGAGGATAAGAATAGATGGGAGGGGAAATGGAAATGCAGTCCAAGAAGTAAAGAAGGAAGGAAGACTGCATTAGCTCGGGGCCCCATGCTTGCCACACACGTACTCACGAAAGAATCGTGAGCCCCTTGGGGGGGATGCCACGTACTTGAGGAAGGTTGGGAGGTAAATGGGTACTCCTTGGAGAAAGGGCTACTGTGTTACCATACACTCAATGACAGAAAGTTGAAGATTTGTTTGCCCAGGAATTTGATTCCCGCCATTTTCACTTATTTAATATTTCATTGTGTGTGTGTGGGGTGAGGGGGTGGTGGTCATTTGGTGGTGCATAAAACCAAGATGGAACTCAAGGAACATCTCACATAGAAATGTATGGCCACAGATTCAGAATCTGGTTGGAAGGTCTTCAGAATGCAAGCTTGCCAAACCTGAGACATACCCCACCAAGGGACCTTTACGATCTATGAGGGAAGTCCAACCCCTTGATAAATAATTTATAGATTCATAGGTTCATCTTTGTGGTTGTTGATGTATTTACACATTTTTTATTAATGATGGAGATGATAAATTATTTTTCAAAAGAGATAGATTGGCTGGCCAGTACTTACCTTTTTGCTGTACCGTTAAACACAGAAAGAAAAAAGGATGAAAATAACAAGCTTTCGGAACTATGTTCCTTCTCCAGGCAATAGAGATGGGAAAAAAGAACAAAAAATGAATGGGAAAGGAAGGGGAAGGTAATTCATGACCTAGGTCATGTGGATGGTGTTAGAGGATCTCTTTTTCCTTCTCGCTTTCCTGAAGAAGGAACACAATTCCAAAAGTTTATTTTCGTCCTTTTTTCTTTCTGTGTTTAACTATCGGCAGTACAGCAAAAAAGGTAAGTACTGGGCAGCCAAACTATCTCATTTACACATTTTGTGTGGCTAATTCTGATTAAGGGGACTACTGCTGGAGTCTTCAGCACTTATCTAGCATGTTTGCTAGTTTGTCTGCCAGAAAACATGGTTAGTTAAATGCCCCCTCATTTTTTCACAGGAATTCAGGGCAATTTTGTTTCAAACAGGGCATGAAATACACGACGACAATGCCCTATTATCCACAGCCCTCTTTTCCAGAGAGGATAAATAGGAAGTTAATGTCTGCACTAATTTACCATTCAGGTACACAGAAGAACTGGGATGTGCCTCTAAACAGGCTTAGTTTGGCTTTTGATACCACCTATCATGAAGCACATAAAATAACTTGTTCCAAACTGATGTTCTTTACTATCAACTCACCTTTAAGCAATGTGTGGGTGAGTGACTTACTGCATAAACAGTTCGAACCTGAAAATCTAATGAAAAATTGGAAGTCCGCTAGGATTATTTCTCTTGCACACCAAAGACAAGCCCGGCAATATTATCATGGGTGCACGCAGGACAATTTGTGGTGGGGGACATTGCCTACACAAAAATTTTTTGAACGCAAAGCACAGGGGTGCAAGGAGTAACTGGCAAATTGCTATCCCATTTCATAGGGCCATGCAAGATTGTGAAGTTTCTATCTACGGTTAGCTTTTTGCTACAGACTTGCAAGCACACAAGAAGATTAAGGTGCATTTGAGTCATATGAAGCTGGATACAATTAATAAAGTTCAGGGATAAATGTGGAGAGGGTGGCATCTCCCCCATCACTAATTCCCCCTCTCCATGACCTATATTATGGGGGGGGGGAGGTTGATATATAGTTGAGGAGGTATATTACTATCGTCTTATGGTCTGAACTTCTTATCGTTCACATACAATGCTACACTCCAGACAAATGCTTTCAGAAAGAACTTCGTAACATTTAAATCAATATTGGATGTTAACAAATATCACTTCTTCAGAAACACTTTTCTTGCAATTACCATTCTGAATTTTTTCTTTACTTTGCTGATCAGAAGTTAGTTTGCTACACATATAACAAAACTCATCTATTACTTTTATTGCATCATTACTTAACCTTATTCCTTCAGCATTCCCTGATTTTCTGACAGAATTGAGGAGAAAAGAAATTTCTGGCATACCTTGACTAAAAGGAGGGAAAGATTGGCAGGACACATTCTTAGACATCAAGGAATTGTGAATCTAGCATTGGAGGGAAGTGTGTGGGGTAAAAATCGCAGAGGAAGGCCAAGAGATGGATACAGTAAGCAGATTGAGACAGATGTAGGTTGCCGTTCTTATGTGGAGATGAAGAGACTTGCTCAGGATAGGGTATTGTGGAGAGCTGCATCAAACCAGTCTCCGGACTGAAGACCACAACAACAAACATACCATTACCCTTGTTTAGCTCTTCTTAATGTTCATCTTGTACCCTCCTTTCAAGACACTGTCCATTCCATTCAATTGCTCTTCCAGGTCATTTGCTATTTCTGACAGAATTACTACATCCTCAGCCAGCTGCAAAGTTTTTATTTCTTCTCCCTGAACTTTAATTCCTTCCCCAAATCTCTCCTTGCATTTCTACAGAAGTTGCTCAATATACAGATTGAAAAACAATGGGCGAAAGGCTACAACTCTGTCTTACTCCCTTCACAACCTCTGTGTTCCTATTATGCCTTCAACTCTAATAACTGCAGAGTGGTTTTTGTATATTCAACTCCTTGCTCCCTACATTTTACTCCTGCTACTTTCAGAATTTGAAAGAGTGTAGTCCAGTCAACATTGTCAAAAGTTTCCTCCAGATCTACAAATGCAAAACACATAGGTTTGCCTCTCCTTAATCTATCTTCTAAGTTAAACTGTAAAGTGGGTGTTGCTTCCTGTGATCCTACATTTATCCTAAATTCAAACTGATCTTCAGGTTGGATTTCACCAGTTCTTCCATTCATATGTAAATAGTGTTTGTATTTTTCAACAATGGCTTATTAAACTGATATTTCTGTAATTTTCACATTTGTCTGCACTTGCTTTCTTTGGAATTGGAATAACTAAATTCTTCATGAAGTCAGAGAGTATTTCCCCTGTCTCATACATCTTGCATAGCAGGTGGAACAATTTTTTCAAGACTGGCTCTCCTGATGATATCAGCAGTTCAGATGGAATATCATCTACTCCAGGAGCCTTGTTTTGACTCAAATCTGTCAAAAGTCTTCTTGTAGTATCGAATCTCCCTCTTCTTAGTCTTCCATTTCTAGAATACTACCTTCAAGTTTATTTCCTTTGTATAGGCCATGTAGATATTTCTTCCCACTTTCAGTTTTCCCTTCTTGCTTAGTGAAGGTTTTCCATCTAAGTTCTTGATATAAATGCAGCTGGTTTTCTTGTATCCAAATGTCTCTTTTTATTTTTCTGTAGGTGGTATCTATCTTTCCGCTAGTTATACGTTCTTCTATGATCTTGTTATTGTCCTCTACCCACTCCTGCTTATTCATGTCTGCACTTCCTGTCAACCTCATTTTTCAGCTGTTTGTATTCTGTTTTGCCTGCTTCACTTGCTGGATTTTTATATTTTCTCCTTTCATCAGTTAAATTCAGTATCTCCTGTGTTACCCAGGGATTTCTATTAGGCCTTGTCCTTCTACCTATATGATCCTCTGTGGTCTTCACTATCTATATCTCAGAGCCACCCATTCTTCTTCTAATGTGTTACTTTCCCCTGTTTCAACCATTTCTTGCCTAATGCTCCCTCTGAGATACTCAACTACCTCTGGTTCTTCCATTTGTCCAGATTCCATCTCATTAATTTTCTGCCTTTTAGCACTTTCTTAACTTCATAAGTTATGGCCAGAGTCTATATTCAACCCTGGATATGTCTTACAGTGGATATCTGGTTTCTAAACCTATGACTTACCAGTATAAATCAATCTGTTACCTTCCTCTGTCTCCTAGTGCTTCCACATACACAACCTTCTATCGTGATGATTAACCCAAGTGTTTGTGATGATTAAATTGTGCTCTGCACAAAATTCTACCAGGCAATCTTCTCTTTCATTCCTTTCCCCCATCCATAATCACGTGCTACATTTCCTTCTCTTCCCTTTGCTACTACTGAGTTCGAGTCCCCCATAACAATCAAGTTTTCCTCTCCCTTAACTAACTGAATAATTTCTTTTATTTCCTCATACATTTCTTTGATCTCCTCATCATCAGCAGAACTAGTTGGCATATAAACGTGTACTACTATGGTCAGCATTCTTTTCGTGTCTATCTTTTCTGCATTAATGCATTCACTGTGCTATTCATAGGCATAGTATATAGCAAGGCATAAAGACATAGAATGTAACGGCGCCCAGTCAAGAAACCTTGGACTGTCGCAGCAGTATGAGGTGCTTGTTCACTTGGCTACATGTGCTTCACTAGAGGTCTGCAGTGTGCTAAATGTACTCCACATTTGTTCTAATTTACTGCCATGGTTGTTTGTGACTTGCTCCACTAATTGTAATTAGTGGAGTATTTATGTAGATATAGATAGCTTTTGTGGGTTGTCAAACACTTTATTATGATGTTGCAATGTAACTTAAGATTATCTTATTAGGACAGTAATCAGTTCTGCAACAAAGTGATTATACAGCTGTTTACAAAAGCTATCCTCTCCTTGAAGTGCCTCAGCAAGTGTTTGATTTATTATGAGTGCATTTTCCCTTCTTTTAATTTTATCGTTATTCATCTTAAACCTCTTTTAAAGAGTCTACCCTATTCTGGCCAACCAATTTTCGAATTCCTTTGTTGCCTACAACAAAACTGTAGTGTCAAATGCAAATGTCAAAGGGTTTATTTTTTGAAACTTTCTAGCAGATTAAAACTGTGTGCCGGAACTAGGATTTGAACCTAGACCTTTGCTTTCAAGGGCAAGTGCTCTACCATCTGTGCTATCCCAGCACACATCACGGCCTGTCCCCACCATTTTCCTTTCACCAGTATCTTGCCTCCTACTTTCCAAACTTAACAGAACTGGTGGTGCTGGTGGAAGTAAAGCTGCCAGGAAGGACGATGAATCATGCTGGGATAGCTTAGACGGTAGAGCACTTGCCATCAAAAGGCAAATGTGCACTTATCTACAATATAATAACAACAATTTACAATTCAACACAAAGACCTCATGACGAACTGTGACAGGCAAATAAAAAAGACATACACATGCAACACTTAAGCTATCAGTCATGGCCATCTGCAGAATAAAGGACATTCACACAATACGCAGGTACACATCACAGTCACACAATGGTCATCTCTGGCTGCTGCACTCCGAATCAAGAAACTTCAGAGTACGGGAACTGGAGATGATGGTGAAGATAACGGTTGTGTGACTATGTTGTGTGCTTGTGTGATTGTTCTTTATTCTGAAGAAGGCCCCAGCCGATAAGTTCTTAAGTGCTTGTTGCAGCACATTGTTATGTCTTTCGGGTGAGTTATAAACAGTCTTTATTATATTGTTGAATTCCAGCCTGGAGTTTCCATTATTAGATATGGACTGATGTGACAGAATATTTTGACTACTTACCTAAGAGACAATTATCAACCATTGGCACAGATAACAGCGGCGGCACATCTTGGCATGGAGATGAATCAGACCTTGGTCGGTCACTGGTGGAATTTGGAACTCAGCAGTTCCCCTAAACTCCAAGGAGTGGGGGGGAATAGGGGGGTGATGAGTCCTGATGAACCTATCCCAGATGTGTACAATGAGGTTCAGATATCATGAGTTGGGAGGCAGCACAGCAATCACAACTCACCACTGTGTTTCTTGGATCATCTCATCACACTCCTAGCCTCGTCCCATGCCTCATTACCTTGCTGAAATTTGCCACTGCTGTTGGAAACATGGTCATCAAGAAGGGATGTACATGGTGTGCAATTAATGTACAGTGCTTTTTGACCATCGTGGAGCCTCGCTTGAGCTCCACTGGACTCAAGGATGCCAACGAGAATGTTCTCGGTAGTTTAATTAAGCTACTGCCATCCCACAGTACAAGTGTCAAGGAGCTATTGCCCTTCCATTGACAAGATGGAGGAGTATTGGGATTCGTTAGACCTTGCAATGCTCTACCACTGTGCCGATGTCCGTTGATGATCACGTGCCCATTTCAATCACAGTTGCTGATGTGATACACTTTGGCCTGTACACGAGTCCCATCGATAGCAGTGTTTGGTACACTTGTACTCTGCCCTGAATTAAAATCTAATGTCATTTCCACCATAGTGACGCAACTGCTCTGTTTCCACTCTGCCCAGCCTAGAAATAGTCACCGAACCATTCAATGTTCGATCACGCTTGCACCACAGTCTAACATATACACTCGAGTGATAGTTTCAACGACAGTAGTGCTCCTAGCTGTGGGCAAGATACCGTAAGAGTCATGTTTCACTGTAATTATTTTACTACATAAATAATGTAATAGTTACTATAAGTTTTGGGTTTGAAGCATTAGCAAAATATTAAAAGACCTGAATAATTGTGAAGTAAACATAAAACAGCTGAATTTAACTGATTCAGTGGTATAAGCAACAACTTAGTCACGGAGAGATATTTATGAATATGTGTATACCTGTATTTGCAGCTTACTCCGCTGACAGTAAGAGAATATGAAATATGGAAAATATAAATTTTTGTTATGGTCTGTTTTTACTACGATTGGCACATTGTTGACATTTACCAATTCTGTATGGATTATAATGATTGTCACACTTCACTTGTCTTTTTTATACATGCATAAACTTTTGAATGTTAGTACTTTTGCTTAAAAAGTGAGTGTCTTGAAGATTCTTGCCATTTGTGGATCAGATGTAGCAGGAATTGTGGAATTGGGTTTTTCTTTGTTGGAAAACAGTTTTATTGCCATTGACATTTTATTGCCACATTTGTGAGGTTTTTTCTTCATATAAAGCTGTGGTAGCTGATTCGGTACATTAAATAATGCAGGTATTGCATTCAATTCGAGTTTCTTAAATTGCACACTCATTTATTTGACTGGAATGGTAGTGAAGAATTCATTCTGTTTATGAATATAGAAGCAACATTTTTCTGCAAAGGTTCACATCTTCTGGTGTTTACTAGCCATTTTTGTTCTTAATAGAAAATGAAATTCTTCAGTTAATACCTGCACGTTAATAGAGAATTGTAAATAAATTGTCATGTAATGTACTGTTTCATAACTTCCCAGGGTTCTTAGGAATCCAAAGAAAGACAAATGTGGAATTATTTTTTATTTATTAGTGATTTTTATGGCACTAAATATGTTCTCTATTCTATGTTACAAATCAATACAAACAATACTGTTTGCATTCATTTGATATCACATTCAGAAATGTAGCTTGCTACTTGGTGCAGCATATAACAAAATTTTTTTCGGGAGTATCATGACATATATGTTAGACTGAGGTTTTCCCTCGTATTTGCCACTGGTTGAAGGCACTTAACTAAAGCACACCTCGAACACAAGGCAATGCTCTGCTGAGCCTCCAAGTCCATCACAATCTGCCCTCAGTCAAACTTAGATAGATTGTGTGCCTTCCCCGTTCTATACACAGCAGCATGCTCATCAGTACTACATGTGCTGATAATGTGACTAGCAGTCATTCCTCATCAGGTGTCACTAGTTTCTCGTAGAGAGATTTACATTGATAGTAGGTAGGCCATCATAATGTTCTTGCTGATCAGTATAAGAGAAGCTATAGTATAAGCACTAACTTGTATGTTCTTGCATTTCTCCAGAACCCAAATTAGCCTTGTTTGAGGCTGGCTTATCTTGTGTGTTATCCAAGGATATCAATGGGTCTCTTTGTGCATGCAGGCCATTGCTTGTTTTTGCTGTTTCATCTCTGATGGTTAGAGCTAACCATCAGTCCAGTGGTGGCTCATGAGACTACACTGTGGGTGTTCACAAATTTTTAGATAAATATGATGTGTACAAATTTAATCATTTGTTACCACTGTTAATAGTAATAATAATAATAATAATAATAGGCATAAATTGTCTGTTGAAAGAATGAATTGTTTTGTGAAATTTTGCTGTTTGTACATCAATACATCAGCCATGTATTAATAAATATTGCCAAAGTATTGTCAGTCACTAGGTGTCTTTTTCTCAAGCAAGAAAATGGCATATTTTTTTCTGAAGTATCCTGCCTTTCCATGCCGCCCACCACTTGTGTGACTTCAACATACTTTAGAATGTCTGGAAAAGTTTGTTCACTAATTATCTTTAAGGAGTTTCAGTTTGAAGAGAAGAATCACACAGATGAGGCAATGGTGAAAACAAGACTTGATAGTCAGCACCTAAACCTCATCTTGCACATGTGCAAAGTCTGCTTTCAATTCCACTTCTCAAACAGCTAACTATTTGTGTCAGTGAAGAAGAATATCAAATGTCTTTGTTGGTCATTTCACTCATAGCAATCTAAGCTGTATTATTAGATTAATGTGGAAATTCTCCACAGAGATGATAAATTATTATTCAAAAGAGATAGATTGGCTAGCCAGTACTTACATTTTGGCTGTACTGCCAATAGTTACACTCAAAAAACAAGGAGGAAAATAACAAGCTTTTGGAACTATGTTCCTTCTTCGGGTGGAGAGAAAGGAGAAAAAAGGAATGGGAAAGGAAGGGAAAGGTAATTCACGACAGAGGTCATGAGGATAGTGTTAGGATTGTGGAAGTCAGAGATACTTATCTCTGACTTCCACAATCCTAACACCATCCTCATGACCTAGATTGTGAATTACCTTTCCCATTCCTTTTTTTTTTCTCCCTTCTCTCCACTTGAAGAAGGAACATAGTTCCAAAAGCTTGTTATTTTCCTCCTTTTTTTCTGAGTGTAACTGTCGGTAGTACTGCAAAAACGTAAATACTGGCCAGCCAATCTAGCTCTTCTGTATTATTAGGTTGCTGTCTAAAACCGCCCTTGGAGATGTGGTGTAGGTAAAAAGCAGCAGACCTCAGCTGTTAGGAAAGCTAAAACAGTAGAAACGGCTAATTGAAAGAAAGAAGTTCTGCTTTTATGTAGATGTTGACTGTGATGTTATTGCTATTTTAGAGCATTTTGTAACTAATGTCACAATTCAGCGGCGTCCTTTACCAGGGTTCTAGTTAACTGCCAGTTTCTCCACAAGTTCTTTGCAGTATGGGGGAGTGGCCATGTATATGAAGAAATGGTATTAAAGTTGACTCCTTCAATGTTTCTAACCACTCCACTGAAAACATATTTGAATGTTGTGCAGGTGTGATTGACTGTAGTGAAACTAAACTTCTAATTTTTTGTTATTTATTTCTGCTCAAGCTTGAGAGGGTTCTATGTTCACTTTATAGGAAGTACAAAAAATTAATTGTATGTGATGATTTCAACATTAATTTTGTAAGTGATCATGCAAGGAAAATTATGCTTTTAGGCCCCTTTAATTCTTATCACCCACTGCAAACAGTATTTTCCAACGAGAGTGCAGGGGAACAGCAGCACAACCACAGACAACATTTTGGTTCATTCTTTGTTATTAGAGGGGCATTCTATCAACAAATTAGTGAATGGCCTTTCAACACAAATTTTAACTTTAAAAGGGTTTTGTGCTCAAACATCTCTCAACTATAACTGTACACTGTTTAGAAAAGCTAATCCAGTTGCAACAATCACCTTTTCTATCCTAATTAAGAAAGAAGATTGGCAGGGTGTTTATAGCCCTGATAATATAAAGATAAATGTAATGCTTTCCTTAACACATTTCTATTGCTC
Source organism: Locusta migratoria (assembly GCA_026315105.1). Taxonomy (NCBI): domain Eukaryota; kingdom Metazoa; phylum Arthropoda; class Insecta; order Orthoptera; family Acrididae; genus Locusta; species Locusta migratoria. The sequence goes on from CM048745.1 coordinate 882,657,086, forward strand.
TCTGAAAACAGCTTTACATTATGATGCTCAAAACAAGGTACTACGACTACTAGGCAGCCTGGATGGCTCACAAGGAATAAGAATATCGTGTAGTACCAAATGAGAATTATATAAAAGTATTAGAAGTAATCGGAATCAAGCAGAAGTAGTGCATGACAAACAGTATTGTAAGGTTCTGAAAAATGTCAGTAAGAAGGCGAAAAGTATGTGGTATGCAATAGGAATAGTCAATTCTCAGGATAAAGTAAAAACTGTATGGTCAATCATGAAGGAAGTATATAGTCAGCAGCACAAAGTAGAGAATACGGAGATTTATCTGTTACTGATAAGTCAGATATATGTACAGTATTTAATAATCACTTTCTAAATAGAGCAGGTGAATTAAACATAACCTCAGGTAATCATATTATTCTCTTAGAAAATGGCATTGTGAAACTTTTGACTTAGGTTGTCCTCCACAATGCTGATAAGAGAGAGATTTGGTCAATAATTAAATCACCAAAGAATAAGGACTTTTATGGATATGATGAGGTATCTAGCAGAATACTTAAATATTGTTCTGTCTCTGTTAGCCTAGTGCTTAGCCCTATCTGTATTTTTTTCCTTTCAGAATGGTCAGTATCCTGACAGACTGAAATACTCAGTAGTGAAATCATTTTATAAAAAAGGAGAAAGGGGTAATGTAGACAACTTTAGACCTATTTCTATTCCATCAGTGTTTGCTAAAGTCATATTGAAAAGGATGTAAATGTGAGGTTAATTGATTGTTTCAGTTCTCATAATCTGCTTTCAGATGTACAGTTGGTTTCATATGTTGTGGTTTAACAACTGATATGCTATATTCGATTTTCTCTGTGAGGTGGTTGATGGATTTTAAAGAAAAGTGTAAACACTGGGCATATTCTTTGATTTAACAAAAGTGTTTGATTATGTTGATCACAAGGTATTGTTGCAGAAGTCGGCAGGGTCGGGCTGGCCATATAGTCAGGGTTGCATTTGCCATCCGGGCCCCACCCTGTCCGGGTCCCCCAGACCCCCTGTCCTCATACACCGGATGGGTTCACATGGGCTGAATATTTGAGGAATTTCAAATGTACGGTAAATGGGCCCGCCGCTGTGCTGCTCAAGACAGATGCAGCAGCAGTCCATAAGGGTGGGAGGGGGGGGGGGGGGGGTCAGCGGCCGCAGAATCTCGCCTCCTGCCAGACACATCGCTCACAGCAAGGCGCAAACCGCGAGGCAGCAGCCGCGGCACTGTGGGCGACTGGCATCAGTGAGGGCAGACCACAGGGGCAGAATGGCAGGCATCAAAGAGGCAGGGAGAGCCGCTAGGAGTTCTGGGGCAGCGCTAATGCTGGAAGTGCAAGCAGCAGGTGCTGCTGCAGGTTCCTTTCTGTGAACACGCCCAAGGAGAGGGTCGGGGAGGGGGAGAGGGGAGAGGGGAGAATCCCCGGGCCTCGGCCTTGTGGGGGACTGGGCATCTGAACTGGCGAATATTCACACTGTGGTTGTAAACTAAATGTTGTAGCATATTGGGTTTCTGAATATCTCCAAAGATGGCTACATTTGTCAGCTGGGGGAGGGGGAGGAGAAATCCCTATAGTCCCGGTCCTTGTGGAAAAGTGTTCAAATGTTTGTAATTCTATGGGACCAAACTACTTTGGTCATAAGTCCCTAGACTTACAAATTACTTAAACTGTGTTAAAGTAAGCTAAGGACGACACACACATCCATGCCCGAAAAGGATTCGAACCCCCGACGCGGGAGGCCATGCGATCCATAACTTGGCGCTACAGACCACTCAGCTACTAACCGCATGGTGGTTCTTGTGGAGATGGCTTGCAGCAGCCATGCATTTGAATTTAACTTATATTTCTCATCAGAAAAAAGACAATTTCCATGTAACTTTTCATTTAACATTAGTAAGGAAATAAACTTAACTTCTTCCTTTACTGAGTTAATCATTATTGAAGTATTTGAAAAAATTTTTCCTTGTCTTTACTCTTTAAACAAATGTACTACTCACGCTGTAATCATGAAATTTGATGTATTTTCCTCTTTTATGAAAATTATTAACCCTAACAACATCACTACTGCATCATGTACAGCATCTAAACTACTAAAATAAAATAAAAGGGAAAAGTTCAGTTTATTTTATAGGCCTTGTGGATTGTATGAACTGGACTTTTGCCTCCAAAAATACCACGCTCTACTAGAATAAATACTGTATATTTCCATTAGTGTCTTGAACATGTTGTCATTTAATCACAAGATAAAGTTTTTTCAAGCTGGTTTTCCTAATTTGTTAAGCGTTGTTCAGGACAATAGTTGCTGCATATCTCGTCAGTAAAACTAGTGCTGGAAACAATAGAAATTACGTTTGCAAATCTCCTTTTAAAATTAACATCTTTTAATGCAATATTAATATCAAGTGTGCTTGTGATCAATTTCATAAACAAAAGAAAAAGAAGGAACAACTCTGCATAGTGGACGGCGGTTCAAATCCACCTCCAGCCATCCAGACTTACATTTTCTGGGATTTCCCTAAATCACTCCCTGCAAATGCCACAATTGTTCTTTTAAATGGGCACAAGTGATTTCCTTACCCAAAAAATGTGATTATGATTTCCATCTGTAATGACCACACTGTTGATGTAACATTAAACACATATCTCCTGTCTTCCTTCTACACAGTGAGTGGCCATAATATCGAGTATGAGGTGTCTAGTTTAAAAAGTCCAGTTTACAGTTTGCTAGCAAGAAGTTTTATCAGTGGTTCACTGTTTGATTCCCCTTTATCTTCAAAACTAAAGAGATTGAAATCTTTTTTAATCAAAATGTTGTCTGTCCAGAAGGCTTGCGTTTCCAACAGGACGCTGTCTGTTACAGAAACAATCTGCTTATGTGGCTGCAGGCTTAGAAACAATTAAAAAAAAAAAAAGTAGACCCTGACACCATCTCTGAAACTTTTCACTATTTTCTAATTAAAAATGCTCCAAAATATTTCTGATGTAATTACAGTAAGTTAACTTTTAGACGTCAAAGAGTCCTGTCTACGGTACCATTCAGAGTGGTGCATATAGTTAGCAGTCAGTCGCTGAGGTGGACAAGGACTTTGGGACTGTAGGCAGACTATGTCAACAGAGCGTTTCCGGTGTTGAGCAAGGACTCTCAGGGGAGATGGGGACATGGAACTACCATGGGCACAGGAGTGGCTGAATGAGGGTACAGGTGACTTAGTAAGCAGGTAGTTAGACTGGGTGCAAATGTCACAGATTTGTGTTTGGCTGCAGAAGTCACTGGATGTGTGTGTCAAATATTTGTTAGTTCGTGCAGGTTCATGACATTATTTGTCATTGTGATTTTTTGACGATGTTGTGTAGCTGGACTTAATTCTTTCTTAATAGCCATTACGAATATGAAAAAGGTAAATCAACCATTACAAAGGGGAAGGTAAACTACATTTTATTTTGACTTCTGAAGGGGGAAAAACTATTGGTGTGAACCCTTTGTGTGCAGAAATTACTAACATTACTATGTTTTTAGTCCTGTTAAGCTGTGTATAAACACAAATCCGGTTCCGAAAATGAAAAAATAGAAGAAAGATTGAATTACTAACAGCAGCTTCAAATCCATAGCAATCCAGGCTTTCATTCACATCTACATGTCAAGAACTTGAAAAACTGCAAAATCTGAAAAAAAAGGCAACCACGCAAATAAATTACATTTCTAGTATAGTGGCTTTTTCTAGTTTAACAAGCCCAGTTTACAGTTTGCTAGCAAGAAGTTTTATCAGTGGTTCACTGTTTGATTCCCCTTTATCTTCAAAAGTAAATCAATTGAAATCTGTTTTAACCCAAATGTCATCTATCTGAAAATAAATGAGTGTGGAACTGGAATTTGTCCCACAAACTTATATAAACAATAAATACTAAAAATGCATGTTTGTACTGTTTTTGTAAGGTGGTGGGATTAATACAATTTTTTTTATTTTAATTCTACCATCTTACAAAAAGCAATATAAATCAGCATATTCAAAATTTATTGTTTATATAAATTTTGTGGGACATAACCTCTATATACCAGGTGATCAAAAAGTCAGTATAAATTTGAAAAGTTAATAAATCACAGAATAATGAAGATAGAGAGGTAAAAATTGCCACACATGCTTGGAATGACATGAGGTTTTATTAGGGGAGGGGGGGGGGAGTTCAAAAAAGTCTGACAGATGGCACTGGACAGCACATGACTGCACATGAAAATTGTGTATAAAAGGAGCTGTAATGAGAGAGAGAATCAGATGCACCAGAAATCGTAGCATGTTGACGTTATCTGAATAGGCGCTTTTAGTGAAGCTGTATTATCAGAATGGCGAATGTGCTAGTTCAGCGTTAAGATCCTATTGCCATAGCAAGGGGATTCGAATGGGTAACGGTCCATTGACAAATGCAGCTGTGGCGAGAATGAGTTTGAAGTTCGAAGCCATGGGTTGTTTAAACGATAGACATCACAGTGGCCAGCTGAGCACAAGGCATTATGCTGCTGAGACAGTTCAGGAAGAAATGGAGACTGTAGCAGGTTCATCTATAGTCGGGGAAGTCAGCGCTTGTGCAGTCGCACTGGCATTCCATACACTACTGTTTGGTTGGCACTCAGGCGTACCCTCCGATGCTATCCTTACAAAATCCATTGGAATCATGAACTGTTACCTGACAATTTAGTGAAGCGGAGGGCATTTGCAGTGTGGGCATTTCAAAAGATTGTGGAAGATGACGATTGGTTGAATAACGTGTTGTGGACCAACGAAGCTCATTGCGCTCTCCGAGGGTCTGTCAATGCCCACAATTGCAGAATTTGGGCTACCAAAAATCCTACAACTGTCATGGAAACTCCATTGCATGATGAGAAAGTCATGGTATGGGTTGGATTTACCACATCTACCGTTATCGGGCCTTTTTTTCTATGAGGAACTGTTTGATTCTGGTTTCGTAGCTGCTACCGTGACAGGTGAGAGGTACACCAGTATGTAACAGAATTGCATCATCCCCAGCCTAGCTGATAAACACCTGCTGGAATGTACGATTTTTATGCAGGATGGCACTCCACCTCATATTGCTAGACACGTGAAAGATCTCTTAAGTGCTGCTTGGTGATGATCATTTGCTCAGTCACCACTTTCGTCATGCTTGGCCTCCCAGGTCTCCAGTCCTCAGTCCATTTGATTATTGGCTTTGGGGTTACCTGAAGTCACAACTGTATCATGACTAACCAACATCTCTAGGGATGCTGAAAGACAACATCCGATGCCAATACCTCACCATAATCCGGACATGCTTTACAGTACTGTTCACAACATTATTCCTTGACTACAGCTATTGTTGAGGAATGATGGTGAACATATTGAGTATTTCCTATAAAGAACATCATCATTGCTTTCTCTTATTTTGTAATGCTAATTATTGCTTTTCTGATTAGATGAAGTGCCATCTGTCAGACATTTTTTTTCTTTGGTTCTAACACCGTGTCATTCCCAGCATGTGTGTCAATTTTTACCTCTCTGTCTACATTATCTCTATTGAGATAATGAACTTTTCAAATTATACTGACTTTTTGATCACGCGGTTCTGTTGATTTTGTATAGCTCCAAAAGTTCTTGGCTAATTACTTTTAATTTTCACACTATGTTGCATTTAAATACAGGAAGGTGTTTAGGTACAGATTTCTTGAATATATTATACATGAACTTTTCCCCATGCTAAAATTTACATAAAATCAGGTATGTAAAAACATGCGCATATTCAGTGGAATGCTTTGACAAAATTTCAAATTTCTAGAACTTTCAGAGATATAAGATTTTGAAACTTTTTTTTCCTTTTTTGACCACTATTCTTGAGAAAAGTCAATACATCGCATTTATAAAAACTTTGAGTTCCAGAGAGTGGAGTTCGAGGCAAAGGTTTCATTTCAAGCGAAAGCATTGATGGACTCCTTTTTGGAATTTGAAACAATCCTGCCAGCCTTTGAATTCAAGAAAATTTTTGACCTATCAATGCCATTTAGCCAATATCTCCGAACTCCTACATTAGACTATCTTAAAGCTTGGGGGCTTATAAGAAATTTGGAGATAAATTTGTGAGAACTGTTAGATAATTTTGAAGACGTATTCAGAGCTGCATCTTCATTTGCATCTCAAGTTCAAGCATTAACAGAAGCCAAAAATATTGATTTCAACATAAAGACCACGCTGCCATTATGGAGAATATCTAAAAAACCTAAACAACATGATGAGACATCATGCGGAACCAAAGAGACTCAACTGTAGTTCTGTCTACAAAGTCATTATTAACACAGCTTTAGTAAAAATAGAAACAAAATTGAATTGCAACGAACATTTAATGAAGGATGCTTTTTGTTTGGCCCCAAAAAAACTTCAATAAAATTAAGGAAAATGGGGTTCCTAATGAGGTGTTAAAGTCTCTCTCATCAATTGCAAATGTCAATAGAGCAGTGCTGTCAACAGAATTAGAATCTTTTATAAAAAAAATTTAATGGACTATCCAAAACTCTTTGGGATGAATATGATCCATCTAGGGAACAAGACGTGAACAGCTCAGATTCACAGATGGAGGAGCAAGTCGATGAACTTGAAGATGTCTTACACCATACTGCGAAGGATGTACAGTAATTTGTTTGGACACCTGCCAGAGTTGCATACCATGTGCATGTAAACTTCTGTTGAAATATGCACATCAATACATAATACAACTTATGTGTCACCTATTGTGTAATTGACTCACAGGGGGCTCTCTTCTTGGGAGTATGTGAGTGGCAACCACATGGGCCCTTAGCTAAGTCTGGCATTGCTTCCACTTTCTTCTTTCCTATCGGCCTCCCTTGGTCAACTCTTGCTGCTTTGACCCTGACGGTATTAGGTTGCGAGACCTGAGGGTGTGTTTCATTTTCCTTACCAACACATGGCTGTTAACTGAATGGCTCCCTGTATAAGGAGACCAATCTTACCAACTGCCAATGGCCAGTAAGGGGCGGATGAGCAGGCAAGGAAGGCGCACCCCTTGTCGCAGGGATGATAAATTGTCCCTAGAGGCGGATGAACCATTATCGTGGTCAACGACAGGAGATGCAGAAGGCAATGGAAAACCACTGCATTAACGATCCCACACAGGATTTCCAAATAGAAATATGAGTACGTCCAATTCAAAATTTTCCGGAGTTTCAATTATCCTATTTGGATCTCTGAGGGGGGGGGGGGGGGATGTCTTAGGGCAAGGCTGTAAGGAGTAAAGGAATAAAAGAACAGATGAGAATTGGAACATGGAATGTCAGAACCCTATTAAAAGCTGGGAAACTAGAAGAGGTTAAGATGCTGATGGAAAAGTCACAGCTGGACGTATCAAGAATCTGTGAAATTAGGTGGGGCAGTAACGGTGATTTTAATGTCAGAGATTTCAGGATCGTTCACAGTGGTAGTGCTCAATCAGGATCAAATGGTGTCACCATAATTTTAAGAGAAAAATGTACAAACAACGTGTAGAACACATACCACTGCAGTGATAGGATATTATGATTAAAATTAAAGCAAAACATATGGATTTATGTGTGATTGCAGCTTACTTATGAACAACAAATAGTAAGGATGAAGAAGTAGAAGTAGTATATGAGCAAATTGATGACCTAATGAAACTGGTTATAGAAAAGGACAACCTTATTGTAATTGGTGATTTCAATGCATTGATTGGTGAAGATAACAAAGGATTATGGAATGGCAAGTTCGCACTTGGAAAAATCAATTCTAGAGGAGAAAGGTTGCTAGATTTGGTGAATTTACAAGATGATAGTCACCAACACGTGTTTTGAAATGCCCAAGAGAAGAAGATATATGTGGAAAAGTCCAGTAGATGGCAAAAGGTATTAGATAGATTATATCCTAGTCAAGAAGAAATTTATTAATCAAATACAGTCTAGACATTCATACCCTGGATATGATATAAACAGTGACCATGTTCTAGTGATAGCAGAATATAACAGCAAATTTAAGAAATATAAAAGAACTGAACTAACCAACACAGATGGTTTGTAGAAAAACATAAGGAAAAACAAGACACTGCAGACATGAAAGGATTGACCGATAACCTGACAGGTAGCAGGGAATGATGGGAAGGGTTCAAAGAGACCATAGAAGGAGCTGCTAAAGAACTAGTAGGATTAAGGAAACTAGAAGCAAGGAAACCACAGATGACCAAGTAAATACTAGACTTTACTGAAGAATGAAACAGGCTAAGGAAGAAAGATTTCGATAAGTACAAAACAGTAAAAAATACAATTTCAAATGTAGATTGGAAAAAAAAGTGGATGCACGATAAACATAAGGAAATTCAACAAGATCTAAGTAGAGGTCAAACTGATAAAGCCTACTCTAAAATTAAAGCAATGCAGATAAAGCCAAGAACAAAAATAAATATGCTCAAGAATAAAAATTGTGACCTACTTTTCGAATTAGAGAATGTCTGTGAAAAATGGAACATGTATATTGAGGTACTATATGAAATAGAAGATATTGCTAATGAGAGGGAAATTCTGGAATAAAGAGAGCAGTGTGGATTTGACGTGATAGGGCAACCTATATCTAAAGAGGAATTCAACAGTGCCTTGGATGATATAAGTAATGGCAAAGCGACAGGCACAGACAACATCCCAGCAGAAATACTGAAGGAAATTGGAGAATCAACAAAAGAGTACTATGAAGATGGAAAAGAACCACCGACAGATTTGCTTAACAGCAAAACAGTAATAATAATAATAATAATAATAATAATAATAATAATAAAGGAAATGCTCTGGACTGTGAGAACAATAGAACTATCTTCTTACTATCCCACACTTCCAAAATAATGTCAAACGTAATAAAAAATCGGATAAAAAAGAAAATTGAGGCAAACCTAGAAGAAGACCAGTTTGGTTTCAGGAAAGGTAACTAGAAAGGCAATAAGCACTGAGGATGGTATTAGAAAGACGAATTGGAGTTAATAGAAAAACATACTTGACCTATATAAATGAAGAAAGTAAAAATGTAAAATAAGGAGGGGAGTAAAGCAAGGATGCCCATTATCACCATATTTGTTCAACTTTCAGAGATAGGGGCTAAATAATATCCATAGTATTCATCTTGAAGGTTAGATTGTGCAATTTTGTAAGCAGTATTTTGTGAGATGTAACACATATAATTTATCTGTTAATATGGTTCTACTGTACTTACCTGTAGTATACAAATTTAATCCTTGTTTTTAACCAAGTTCATCTATCAGAGCCTTTAAATTCCATCATGCAATGTGGAACATTCCATCCCCACCTTTATCCAGCTTCCTTCCCCCTCCAATCCCCACCTCACTCACAGTCTAGCTTGTGTTGCTGGAGTGGGCGGATATGATGGTGTGTGTGTAGTTGTCTGAGTGATTGAATGTATGTGTTTCTTTTTCTGATGAAGGCCATGGCAGAAGATTTAAGTTGTGTGGATGTGATTTTCTATTTTCGTCTCTGTTAGCAGCTCAGCGAGCCTCTTTACGGTGAGTTGTTACCTGTCCTCCATTCTTGATATTCCTATTGGATTTTCCATTGTTAAAATTTATGATGTATGATTTTTTCAATTTTCCCCCTAATCAACCTTCCTTGGTCTTCATTAATAGTGCCAGTTTGTACAACAGACACGACAACCACTGCTTTTCTTTTTTTGAGGGAATATGAGGAGGTTAATTTCTAGAGCATGTATGGCAGCCGAAGGTGCATCACTGTAAATATTGCCACAACCATGGTGGTTGAGATTTTGATTAATACCTGTAAATGAAATGTTCTGTTACATAGTGTGCAAAGATGGAACAGAATGAACACACTGTGAGACAAGTCTACCAGTTTATCTGTAGCTTGTTGCAGTATTCTGTGTTGTGTGTGGTTATTGCCTGTATCCAGGGTTTAGTCTTTGTGTTACAGGTTTATTCACTGTCATGAAGGCTGTCTCTCAGGAACAAGAGTAATAGCAGCAGTAAACCAAACGAATCAGAATTACGTTATAACTTCATAATAGACACCAGAGATTGTGGGTCGCTTATACCAATTTACTCAGGAGGAATCTCAGAAAGTCGGTAGCTGGAGTTTTTGGTTCACTCATTGTATATAACAAAGGCCTGGTGATAACAGTTGCAGCCCCATTATATTTGTGCTGGTTCACTAACCCAAGTAAATGACATTCCAATAAATCTGATGCACCCTTCAAAAACTGACCTCAATTTAATCAGATACTTCTTCACTCACAGTCCAGAAACCACTGGGAAATGTTTGCCAGAGGGTACTTAGGATTGTCACAATTACCAGGTTATTTTCCTGTTCCAATACCTCTTGGAGTGAAGGAAGAATGATTGCTTAAATGCTTCTACGTGCATTTAGTCTAATTCTACCTCCATAAAACCTATACAAGCAATACATACACAAGGAATTTCAGTGTGTTGTTAGATTTCTCACTTAAAACTGGTCCTTGAAATTTTGTGAGCAGGTTTTCATGGGATAGCTTTATGTATCTTCAGAATCTGCCAGTTAAGTTTTATTAGCATCTATGAGACATGCTCCCATGAGTCGAAGAAACTTGTGACAATTTGTGCTTTCCTTCTTGGTTTGTATTCAGTATCCCCTGTTATATATCGTACAGATTTGGCCCATAGAACAATATTCTAGAGGGATTCACATGAGTGTTTTGTGAACTATCTTCTTTCTAGATGATTCCATTTCATTAATATGCTACCAAATAATAGATGTCTACCGCCTAATTTATCTATGATGGAGTCTTCGTTACAATTCATTTGCATAGTCCTTCAGACTGTCACACCAAAGAAGAGTTCAACTTTCAGATGATGCCTACAAATAGATCTCAGCCGACAATTTTGTCTTAACATAACAGATTCATATTATGTCAATAATGGAGGATAGGTAACAACTCACCGTAAAGAGGCTCACTGACCTGCTGACAGACACGAAAATAAATAATCACAGTCACACAACTTAAATTTTTGGCCATGGCCTTCATCAGAAAAAGAAACACAACATTCATTTTTGTGCATTTATTCTTGGTTTAAATATGGTGCCCTATGTCTCAATAGCATGACTACAATGAACTCGGCTGTTTCACCACTGCCTGGATTTCGAGCCACCACAACGTCGTCTTCACAAATTCTATGTCTACCTGCCTCAAGTGCATCGAATTTGTGTTCACAAAACATTTTCTTGTAGGACATGGTTATTACACCAAGTACTACCAGTGCCGTGAGAAGTTACAGAGACTTGGTCCTTGGCTCGCCTGTCTTGTTTTCTGCAGTTTTGTTGACGAACAGTGCAAACTACATTGTGTGTGCATGGAACCCTCAAATAGTGCAAAACGTGAACAATTCAACACTGTGCAAAATTTGAATCTTAGGCCGACAACTGCCCCGCCGCCCTCGTATGTGTATCCCTCCATTGACCACGTGCTCCACCAAAAAAGTGCAGTGGCCGCCAACAATTTCATTAGTGCTTCTGGTATTGAGCTTGCCTCTAATAGAATACATCACACTGTGTGCATCAACCACCCGATGAACAAAGGACAATTTTCGTGTATCACAGACGCACCTTTTCCTGCATGTTCAGCCGACTTGGACTTTGCCAACAACGCATTGGTCAGCTACGTGCAATCCGTGCCTCTGAGTGTTTTACGTGATTCACTACACAGGTCTGCCCGCTCGACTATGGTAATGTGAACCTATGGTGTACCACAGAGTACCTGTGTTTCTTTTGTGCTTCTCGCATCACGTGATTCGTCTGACACGCTGCATGTACAACAATTGCTACCACGACTGCACACAGTTGATGCACTAGAACATTCCCCGCTGTGATAGTTTGAACTCCTGCCAGCTTTCACGGCACACACCAGTGCTACAGCCGTGCTTGTTGCCCAGGCCAGTGACCAGCTGCAACTCGCCAGATCGTCCTTGAGGCCCTGCCAGACTCGACTACAACGTCGAGCTAGCTTGCCACTCCACAACAAGTTGGCACCTCCCATGTGGCTCATGATCTGGAGGCACCCCCGTTGCACCCTCCCCCCTCCCCGGGTTGTCTGCCGAAGTTACCACCTTTCTGCTTTGAGATGCCCTCGACACGGTTTGCTTTGGTCGAGCACATATTCAAACATTGTGCACTCGATGAAGCAGCTCACAGCCTGTGCCTCATCACGCACCTAGACGATCACGTGGATCTTGTGACCTTTCCTCCTGCTTCAGACCAATATGCCTTCACCAGACAAACCATCCTGGAGAGGGACACTCGCATACTGGAAGACACCATTCACCATGTCATCCATGCAAGAATACTTGGGGGACAAGAAACCATCACAGCTCTGGCATAATTTTCATCTGTTTGTTGATGAACACGACATGCCAGACTCCACCCTCATGGCTTTCTGGTCAAGCAAGCTACTGCTCGCTATGCAGACAGCTTTAACCTACAACATCCTGCTGTCGCCAAGTGAGCGGATCCACATTGCTGACCAGGTGTGATGCTTGCCTGTGTAAAACCCGCAAGAGGCAGGTATCATCAAGGATGCAGACTGGCCAACAACCTCCTGCTGCTGGATAGGGCTGCTCACGCATCAAGCTTTCGCTTATGAAAGATCCGGGTGAACTCACACGCCCTCACACTGCACGAGTGTCTGCTTTGCTGTCTCTGCCATGCCCCCTGCACTACTGACCTGCAGCTCTTCCGACACCGACGATGGTCCACCGCCGTTGATTCGCTTCCTGCAGGAACAAGTGCTGCACTATCTGTTCTGCTACTTCCATAGCTGCTTCGGTGATGCCGCAAGAAAGTGTTGTTCGCTGTGTCACCACCCAAATGCAGAATGCAGGATGGTTTAGCCGCCACCTCCTGCTTGGACAATCATGGACACCTGCTTGTGTTTCACTCTGTCAGTGATTTTTCACCTTCGATTATTCAGAGGCATATTTACATAATTTAGGAACATTTGGTGTGAGAGCCATCTTTTAAATATTTCATTTCTTCCCCTTTCGCTCTAAGAAAGACATATTTCCTGATGAATGGCAAAGAACTTATCCCCAACTAAACCAACAAACTGTACTGTGCTAAGAACTGTGGCCATACTTTGCTTCTTTATATTTCAGAGATCCTTTGATTTGCTGGTGATTTACACTGTGACTCTGCATAATATTAAGATACTTGACCACAACTTTCATTACATCACATATGTGCACTATTTCAACATTCAGTACCTCTTGGTGAATGAATCAATGAGCAGCAAAATGTCTTTATGTATTAGTTTGTGACTTTGTTTTTTTTAAATAGGTAGCAAAAATGTGATGGCACCTAATTCTACTGAAAATAAGTTGTCCTACAGCAAATTCATATTGTCCACAGATACACAAACAACTTAAAAATGTCAAGTCCTGTTTTAGTGTAATTGACTAGCACCACATGTAAGAGTTTTTCAGTAACTCGTATCTCCATACAGACAAATATTAAAATTTGAGCACAGATATATCTGTGCCTTTCTCAAGTGCTAACCAAAATCAATTAAAGCTTTTGGTGTTTTTCTTGGACTGCTTTAACTTGAGCAGTAGAACGCAACCCAATGACTGACAGAAACAAATTTTTTACACTTGATCAGAACACTGGGTACATCTTGTGCCAAATCTGGACATTGATCGATGATTCTCGAAGTTCTTGATGATTTCGACAATCATGGCTCTCGGAAGCAGGGGCTGGAATTCCATGGGGCAAGAACTAATTCACTACAAATAACATAGACAACATACAGAATTACAGTTCTTTGACACTTTAATGATTTATTATTAGTGCCCAATTGTACCCAGTTATGATCAGCTTAGAAGTCTCATTAATTACAACCATTTATAGCAGGCACGAACATTCCACACATCAATAATATGAGTTAACACTGTCCATGTGTGGAATACAAAAGTTTGGGGTGCACATCGTAATGTGGCACAAATATTAATTAATCATGGTACATGCACCTTCCAAGCTAACAACACTAATTAAATTTTGCATAATTGTTCAAATTTAAAGCCCAAACTGACGAGACTTATGCCTCAGATCGCAGCCAAAACAATAAACAAACTCGGAAGTGACATAGATTGAGCATCAGATGGCTGACAAAACAATACTCTCCAGATGCCACGAGCACATCCTGTTTATATGTTTCAAATAATGTCACTAAAAATTACGTGTTGTTAATTATGTACATTAAATTAATTATAATGGAAAAGTGAACTGTTGCATACAACTGGCTGCAGTAGAAATTAGCTAAAATAATACTGATTTACTGAATATACAAATCTCAGTAAAATGAATAGTATTTCATTTACATATTCAACAAAATTGACTTATCAACAATACTTTCATAATTAATGGTAATTATACAGCAACTAATGAGGGCAACACTTTCCTAACATTAGTTGTGAAACATAGTAATAAATTATTTTTCAAAAGAGATAGATTGGCTGGCCAGTACTTACCTTTGTGCTGTACCGCCGATAGTTACACAAATGAAGAAACAGAAAAAAATGGGTCGAAAAACGACTCCCAAAACACCACCTTCATGACCTAGGTTGGGCATTACCTTCCCCTTCTGTTCACATCCTTCCTTCTTCACTTCTCTCCCACCTGATGAAGGAACTGTCTTCCGTAAGCTTGTCCTTTTTCGTCCCCCTTTTTTTTTTTATGTTTCTTCATTTATGTAACTATCGGCGGTACAGCACAAAGGTAAGTACTGGCCAGCCAATCTATCTCTTTTGAAAAATAATTTATCATCTCTGAGGAGAATTTTAATCGTTAATCAAACATAGTAGAGAAAAGAATTTACGTAGTTTTAATAGAATTACTAATTAGCATTGTATCTGAACTTTAACAATGTATGTCTGTCATTAATTAATTTTATTTGCTAATTGAACAAACTTCTCCAGCATCAAATAATAGAAAATGACTTAATCTATATACATTATAAAAAAACCCAAAAGTTTTGTAAAAGAAAATGATAACAGACTAATTACATTCATATCTATTATTATGCAACAGTGGTATCAGGAGGTTCAGTAGTGCAAGAAAATGGGAATAAATTCCAACATGCTTCATTACAATCTGGTGTCCTGACACAGTGTGGTTAACATTGACAGTCAAGTACATACAGCATGTAAATGTAAACTGAGACATAACCACCCAAATCAGTCCTTAATTACTATCAACTGGCTGGTAGATTGCAATGGGCAGACTGGGTCAGTGGTGGAGTCCAGCAGCTACACCAAAGATGGCATTGACGTCAACACAGGAGGCTGCTGATCCTGTGGCAACGAACCAGCCAGGTGCACTCACTGCAGCTTATATAGTGCTTCTTGGGCTGCTGTTGGAGGATGCATGAGCATAGGCTTTGTACAATGGGTCTTCCATAGGTGGGGGAGTGGGTTTAAACCCCAATGGGTAGGCATTGTTCATAATCCAGGGTGCTGGCAAAAGTGGTGCTGTGGTATGTCCAGGACAGGGAGGGGGAGGGGGTGCCCTGAATGGGAGGTGCCCTCCAGACATGAAGCTGATTTTGATGATGACAGATCTCCCAGTGCATTCATAGCATGTATAAACAATGGCCATTATGGCACATGATGACTGCTTATATGGTGAGGGCACTGACAAACCCATGTCCCCAACTGATGCTCTGTCAGGAAACCCAGTACTCTCTATCTTGAAGGCTGGTGTGATCTAGAATGTTGGACATTGAGCAGTGTTTGTGGCTGGTGCCCCTGAGGAAGCCCTGTTGGAGTTGAGATGAAAATGTGCAAGCTGTTGGTTCCTCTTCTGGCAGAAGGATTGAAGGGAAGGGAAGAGGGATGAAGATAAAGAACTGGCAAGGTTTATGAAATTGAGAGAGTTACAGTAAAGTCACATATAATTCCAGTTTGGGAAATACTTGCCATTTATCCCATCCAGTAAGCTTCCCCTGACATGGGGTTCGGGGTATTTTTTCATATAATATTTTTATTATATTGAAACATTTATATACAGAGTGATTCAAAAGATTGCACACAAATTGAAGGCTCTGGCAGAGGAATCAAAATGCACCTTCGGAATAGGAACTTATTGCTTTGGAAGTAATACTAATCTGGTGAATGCTTTGGAATGTTAGGAATAACAAGGACAATCAATGCACAAACACCTTAAGCTAAGCAAAGATAATGTATTATTCATTCCACAATGTTGTACTTTACAGAAGGCATTACAAATGTTGACCACCACATTTGATACAGGCATAACATCTTTATAGAAGGTTTTGGTGCTGTCTACGAAGCATACCATGGATCTCACATTCATCATCAGCCACTGCAAATATTCTTGAGAGGATTGTATTTTTGTAAGCAAATGATGTCATACACAAAACTATTTATATTCCATCCCACTAATAAATAAATAAATAATTGAGAGTATTAGAACAGGGAAGAGAGGTGGTCATAACAATGAACCTCCATTTTTGAACTAATGAGTTACATAAAAAGCTTTGAATGTGTCATGTACTTGCAAAGGCAATGTGTACCTGTTCAGTTTAGTTGTCACATGTTAAGTGGTACATCATCTAACAATTCTGGAAGAAGGTGTATGATGAAAGTCGTTGATCTGCCTCCATTCATACATGGTGGCCGGATGTATGGTCAGATGATGTTGTCACCAATAATACTAGTCCTGCAAACTACTGTCACTGGTGGTGTTCAAATGGGACACAAAGTGTATACTGAGGCTAGGTAAACTGTTACAGAATTTAAAGAACGCATCTCTGGTGGAATTTGTCACTTTTGTGAAGGCCATGTTGCTTACAAAAATTGAACTAATTCTCACACAATGAAAAAACACCCATACCTAAACCTGAACCAACTGATGTAGCTGGTTGTCAGGCAGGCACAAAGCAGGCACTCAGTATGCAACAGCCAGAGATCATGGTTGTGTGTCTGTGATCTTTCTACGTCTACATCCACATCCATGCTCTGCAAGCTACCTCACAGTGTGTGGCGGAGGGGACTTTGTGTACCATTGTTATTTCCTCATTGTATTCTAATTGTGCATGGTTCACAGGAAAAATAGTTGCTAGTATACAACCATATGGGTCATAATCTCTCTAATTTTGGCTTTGTGGTCATTTTACACTGTTCTCTATTAGACCTTGTGGCGACGATCGAAGAAGTAATGAACTATCGACCGTCACCAACTACCATTGTACATCTCGCCAGAACGGATGTTCTGTCTTGGTGCCTTCTGTTCAGTTCACTTTGACCCGTTGTGCATTACAGTCCAATAAAGAAGTGTTCTTGTAAATGGTGTATCATTCAGTATTAGAGTACCTACTTATATCCTATATTACAAGAACACTTCCTTATTGGACAACCCTGTGGGTGGAAGCAGCGCCGCTAACGAACATCACTGCAGAGACAGTAGCAGGCGAATTATTCTCCATATGGATTGCCCATTTCGGTTGCCCTGCCACTGTCACCATGGACCAAGACCGCCAGTTTGAATCCATATTATACGACTCCCTCTACATTTTTTGCGGCATTGCCCGTATTCATAACACAGCCTACCACCCCCAGTCCAACGGATTAGTCGAGCGACTGTACAGGACACTAAAGGTGGCGATCTGTTGCCACAACAAGCTGTGGACTGAGGCACTACCGTCCCTTCTTCTGGGCCTCCGTGCAACCTATAAGGAGGTCCTGAAGGGCACCACTGCCGAGTTTGTCTATGGACAAACCCTCTTTCTACCTGGTGAACTGCTGAACCTCTCACTCAAATGCGCCCTCTCCAAGCTACCTACCTTACTCGAGCGCATCAAGCTACATTGCTCTAAACTCCTACCTCTTCCCCCCTCCAGTCAGACCCCTCTCCCCCTATCCACCTACATCCACGCTCTTTAGAAGCTTGCACACACGTCATGCTTCGCGATGAAATGGTGAGGGCCCCCCTTATACCGGCACACATAAGATCCTTAAGCATACAGACCAGACATTAGACATTGACGTCAAAGGCCACCCCGTCACTATGTCACTGGCTTATCTGGAGTTGATCCCCACCCCTCCTCCATTGTACGAGAATGCAAATTCCTCTGATGGCAATCACAGGTCACAGTTGAGTCGAGCTCTCATATTTCGCCTCCTTCCACTCCAACTCAGTGCGGTCCCCCCACAACTTTTAGCACCCCCGGCTCACCTTTTTGGGGATTTTTGCCTAAACATTCGTCGGGCCCTTGACTTTTATTATCCAATTGGCCATGCTCCAAACTGAATGACACCCACACTCCTACATCAAACCCATTAAGCCCCTCCTCAACCTTTTGGTCCAGGCCGAGATCGCCAAAGCACTCCAAGTCGTGTACATCTCACCCACTTCACACTTCAGGGCCTCCCTCGTCGGACAAGCACCAGCCCCCAACCACTCCGGTCTCCCCATTCCTAGGTTTCCCAGCAGCCCTTCTGAGAAATGACCAGGGCCTGCCACCAGAGACGTGCACAGTTGAACTGCGGGTGGACATTCCCCCAGAGGACATCAAGAATCTTGCAATCACCATCCGACAGTACAGCGTATGTACTTCTGATCAAACTGAGTGTGCCATCCACTACATCAACACCAACCACATCAGTAGTGCAACGATACCCACTCCATCCCTCCACATTCGTCGACGCTGTCAGAGCATTTGTGTGTCTAGACAGTTTTGTGTTCATGTGTGTGCCGTGTGTGTCGCAGACCACATCATTGCCTCCACATTCCAGTTCCAGTCACCCTTTTCGCCGCTCTCAAAGATTCGACGACCACATCGTCCACATGCCACCCTTTGGTCAACGAGCAGCTCCATCACCACCGATCCCAGATGACGCAGAGGAACTGCCAATCACACATCTGCCGTTTGACCCCCTTCCCCTCCCCCCCCCCTTCGCCCATAGACAGGTACTCCATACTACAGGGGGGGGGGGGAGGTAACAATCACAGAAGTAACAAACTACCGACCGTCACCAACTACCAATGTACATCTTTGTGTCCATATTCTTTGCTCACCAGAATGGATGTTCCATCTTGGTGCCTTTTGTTCACTTCCCTTTGACCCGTTGTGCATTACAGTCCAATAAAGAAGTGTTCTTGTAAATGGTGTATCATTCAGTACTATAGTACCTACTTATACCCTATAACCTTTATGTCTTCTATTAACCCTACCTAGAACGGGCCCCACACTGATGAACAATACTGAGTAAATGCTGGCCACATGAATGTTTTGTTACCTACTTCCTTTGTTGATGGACTACACTTCCTGAGAAGTCTTCCAATGAATCTCACTATGGCATCTGTCTTACCCATGATTAATTTTATATGGTTGTTCCATTTGAAATTGCTCCTTATGTCTTCTTATTATTATTATATTATACGTAAAAAATAGAAGAAGTCACTTACCAGGCGAAAGGGCACAGGCAGTAATAGCAGCAAATAAACACACAGACACACACACACACACACACAAAAATGCTAGCTTTCGCAGCCTAGCTGCTTCATCAGGCAGAAGGGAAGGAGAGGGAAAAGGAAATGATGAGGGTTTTAAGGAAGGGGGTAAGGAGCCATTCCAATCCCGGGACAGGAAAGACTTACCTTGGGGGAAAAAATGGAAGGTAAATAAATGCACATACACCCACACATTTACACAGACACAAGTACACTTAGGCAGACATACTGTAGAACTGCAGTTCTACAGTATGTCTGCCTAAGTGTACTTGTGTCTGTGTAAATGTGTGGGTGTATGTGCATTTATTTACCTTCCATTTTTTCCCCCAAGGTAAGTCTTTCCTGTCCTGGGATTGGAATGGCTCCTTACCCCCTTCCTTAAAACCCTCATCATTTCCTTTTCCCTCTCCTTCCCTTCTGCCTGATGAAGCAGCTAGGCTGCGAAAGCTAGCATTTTTGTGTGTGTGTGTGTGTGTGTCTGTGTGTTTATTTGTTGCTATTACTGCCTGTGCCCTTTCGCCTGGTAAGTGACTTCTTCTATTTTTACGTATATTTTTCCTTTTAGGAATTTTTCCTCTATAATATTCGTATCATAAATTATTATTATATTATTATATTTTGTCTAGTGGCAGGTCCATGTCTTCATAAGGAGAATTTATTATGCCAATGTTCTCTGTCTTCAGCTTCTTCCTTTAGTCTGCTGTAGTTCCTTAAATCTTTCAGGTTATCCAGGTGTTGAATCCTTCTTATTTTTCATCATGTAGTTCCGTTGATCTTCCCTTCAATGACGACATATATGTCTTGTGTCTAAGTTGTGTGTCTGATCCCACTGGCCTTTACTGAAGAATTGTACACAGTATAATTTTCTTCTCCTCTACTCTTCTCAGTACATCATCATTTGCCACTCCATCTGTCCACTTGATTTTGTTTATTCTCCTCCAACACCACATTCCAAAACTTTCCAAGTATTTTTTTCTTAAATTTCGTGCCTCAGCTCCATACAGTGCAATTCTCCAAATGTAGCACTTCACCAATTTCTTCTTTAATGCCAAGCTCATCTTGCTGGTCAGCAGCGCCCTCTTATTGTTGACAGTGGCTTTGGCCATGGCAATTATTGCTCGAATTTCATTTATGCATTTCTCCATTTTTGATAGCCACATCACTTTTGCTTTCTTGATGTTGACTTGAATACCATATTTTCTTCCAGGTCCAACAGCCAGTTCATCATGTGTTGAAGTTGTCTCTTATTTTTGGCAAGCACTACCAGGTAGTCTGATGAGGCGTCCTCCTATCCTGAAGTTTCTGCACCCTTTCAATGCTTCTCTCACCAGCCATTCACCATACAGATAGACAACATCCTTCCTATTTCCAGGCTGCTTGTTTCTCTGTAGTTCAGTTGCACCTTTAGCCTTTGTCCCAGGTACATGTTCAGAATTAGTCTCTGTCTCACCATCTCATTCCTGTCTCGTTATGGATGTTCATCAAATTTGTCCAGTTGACTCTATTGAAGGCCTTCCGCCAGTCTACTCGTATAAAACAAGTGCAAACAGCCAAAACTCTCTCTGACATTATCCTCAATATTCTGATGGTGTCATTGGTTCCTTTTTCTTTCCTAAATCCAAACTGGTCACCTCCCATTGCTTCTTCAATTTCATTTTACAGCCATCTGGTAAGTACTCTTGCAATGATCTTTGCCACATGTGAAATAAGACTAATTTCTATGCTAGCTGTTTCTTCTCAAGAGCAAATATAGTGACATCCAGGAAGTCCTTGGGCCTTTCTCCAGTTTCATAGATTTTGTTGCTGTTACTTCAGCACTTTCAAACCTTCATTTCCAATTCCTTTCAGCAAGTCCACAGGTATGTCGTGATAGCCTGTAGCTTTCCTCCTCCTCATATCCTTTATTACCTTATCTACTTCCACTGACAGTATGCTTGGTCCTTTCCCATCTTCATCAACTGCCTTCTCCATTCTATTTTGATACCATGTAGATGATGTTCCTTATCATAGAGTTCCTTTACTGTATGTATTCTTCCCATATTTTTAGCACCTTCAATTGTTCAGTAACCATTTTCCCTCTAAAGTCTTCTATTCCAAAGGTCCTTAATCTTTTGTTTTTGCTCTGTCCCAGCTTATTCATTTTCTAGTACATGAGGTCATACCTTTCCCTTTTCATTAAATTTTTGCTCCAAAGAATCTGTTACTGCCTGGCTGTTCTCTCTGAGCTTTTCCAGATCTCACCTCTCCTTTCTCTTCGTATGCTGTTGGAACCTCTTCAACTTTGTGCTGATGTCTGCATCCAACATATTATGATCCGAGTCGATATCAGCAACAGGCACTGTCTTGGCATCTTTGACACTGCCCCTAAACTTCTGTTTGGCAAGTATTTGATTTCTGTTCATATCTTCTGGACTCTATTATGTGTACAATTTACTCTTCCTTTTTTTGAAGCAAGTGATCATCATCAAAAAGCTGTTTTGCTGACAGAATTCTACTAGCACCCACCTCTGTTGTTTCTTTTTCGTAATCCATATTGTCTCATGATGATTGCTTCACTACCTTCACACTATTCCAGTCACCCATGATTATCATATTTATTTTTCCTCTGCCTTCAGAGTGGATGACGTTTTCTATACCCGGGCTGCTGAAACATTGCACTTGACGTTTCGCGTTACGGCGCGTTAAGTTGGCTACACTGCTTTAGCGACGTTGCAACACTAGCCTCTATACACACAGCAGACAAAACGGTTTTCAAATGCATCTCGTAAATGTAAGCTATTGAGTAATAAAAGTGCCTATAATAATTCGTTCTTGAGCAGGAATTAACGGCGTATTAATGGAGACCAGAGAACAATAACGCGCACGCTTTCAATAACGGAGCAAAGCAATATAGAAAATAAACATTGGATCACGACAGATACGAAATAAACAATAATCAAGATAGTAACTTCTCTCTCTACATTTTATAATCAATGATTTTCACTCACCAATTTATGGCAACAATGGTACAATTACATCCAGCTCCCCATCTTGACTGTTGTCGTCGCTGCCAAAATCTTTTGCGCTGCCACAGTGGCAAAAGGCTTCACGCAATAGCTTTTCGGCCTCTGTTATTGTGAAAGACTTATTGCTCCTTAAGTAATTCTTCACGTCACTCCACGCCAATTTTATAGGGTTAAAACGGCAGTGAAATGGGGGACAGATTTATTTCATTGTGACGCTGCTCCTTTGCGATTTCGTCTACTGCCTATGTGGGTGTAATAGGCTTATTTTGTTTCACGAGCGAATATAAAAGAAGTTTTGACATTGACATATCTGAAGCAATATTTCTTTCTTGTAACCACTGCACCATAACTTCTTTCCGATCGTTTGAATCGAGAATGAACTTCCTGCTCAGAGCATAAGCTTCGAAGTTTTTATTCAAACGAAACTGAGAACTTACTCAGAAAACGTCACTCGAGAAACGTCTTTTCGGTGACGTTATCCAATGACTTGAACTCGGAAAGTCAAGTTAAACCACTCGCAGTAAAACACGTCGCAGCGAAAAAAGCACACACAACATAAACACGCGATAAACACGATACACAACTTTGTTTACGGTAGCACTGAAGAAAGCCGGCAACGCGGGAACGTTGACGTCACGGCACGTGATCACTGGAAGTGTTTATCGCGCTGTTATTGGATCGTTTCTAGCGACTAGCGCCTCGCGCTTCTTGCTCTTCACTCGTTATTTGTAAACGTCAAGTGCAAAGTTTTAGCGGCCCGGATATACCTCATCATACATTTTCTGCATTTCTTCATCATTGTGGCCTGATGTTGGCATTTACACTTCAGCTATCAGAATATCCACTGGTTGTGCACTTGCTTTCACAAACATTAAATGATCACTTTGGCACACCACTTTAGTTGCACTTTGCACTTGTGCATTTGCCATGACTATTGCTACACCAAGTTGAAAAGTTTGTGGTGACCACTCAACCATCGCATTGATAAAGAGTGTGTGACACATCTTTCCAGCTGGCATCTTTGGGGCCACAGCTTCCCTGTGCCTGCGAGTCATGTTTTGTATTCAGTCTTGTTGTAGTATTTGGTTTGTTCAGTTTTTATTGTGGTTCCAACCCCACATAAAACCCACACTGGTGACCCTGAAGTCTAGTTCACCGCCGATTTACAAGAGTGTTGCAGCAGCATCCAGTTTTTTTGTGTGGAATTTTGCTATAGAACACATTCTGCAAATGCTGAGTGAGTGGATACATATCACATACAGAATCTACAATGTCCACCTACATGAACACCACGTGAGTGGCAAGCTTCATCCATGATGCAATCTTGCCAGCACACACCTGCTACTGGGCGAGGCCACTTGTGCATCCAACTATCTGCTGTGAAGAAACTGGGCATACACGTACGCCTACATGCAGATCGAGTGTCAGCTTCGCCATCCTCACTATGCCCTCATGCACTACCTGCAAGCACCTCCTCCGACTCCAAGGATGGCCCACTGCCACTAATTCACTTCCCACAAGAACAAGCTCCATACTATCCCAACTACTCCTCTCCGGGGGACACCACCTTGACGAAGCACTGTCCATGCAGGTGGAGAGGCTTGTGTATCCGCGTGAAGCAGAGGGCTATACCAAAGGAAGAGAACCTACTGCCGGAAAGGCCTCAGCTGATGGATCAGACTAAGAGTGTCCCACAACGTCCCGTCTTCCTTATCCTCTCCCAGTC
The DNA here is from genome assembly GCA_026315105.1 of Locusta migratoria. Taxonomy (NCBI): domain Eukaryota; kingdom Metazoa; phylum Arthropoda; class Insecta; order Orthoptera; family Acrididae; genus Locusta; species Locusta migratoria. The sequence continues at coordinate 882,681,401 of CM048745.1, forward strand.
CTTTCCCAACCCAAGGTGTGATGCGATCCGTGCCGAGGGGTGCGTGGCACATTGGTGGATGTGTCTCGAACGGAGCCTCAGGGATACCGGGCAACGTCGCTGAGTAAGTAGCCTTGCACCGCGCGGGGTTATCGTGGTGTGGACCATATAAATCCCCAAATCTCATGGGACTAAGATGAACACGGAGAAAGAAAGTATTTTAAAAGAATCTGAGGGGCAATCTGAGACCTCAGATACTCAGACATCGGTATCAGGACTGATGGAGTACACTCCTACTTCTGAATCAGGGTCTAGACATGAGCAAGAAGTGGGAACTGTAACAGAGAAGTTGGACCAGATTAGGATTAAGGCCTTGTCTGGGGCTCAGAGGAGGAAACTTCTCAAGGAACAGAAGCAAAAGGAAGGAAAAGAATGGCTTCCTAAGCATAAGTGGAGGGAATCAAAAGGACTTGAGCCCAAGACCTCCAAAAAGAAACTGACTCAGGTCGAAGGGGATACACAGAACCCCTCGACGTCAAAGACAGGTGGCAAGAGGGTTAGGGAGGAATCTAAGACTCCCTCCTCTCTGGACAAACGTGATCCTAAAAGGCTGGGCAGGAAATAGGGAAACAGACCTATAGTACTGCGGTCTCGGTCTTTATAATGGCGGTTGTCCAAGAAGGATACCCACTGGTGAGCATCACCTCGCAGCAGGAGCAGCTCGTGCAGATGGCCCTCTTTGAAGAGATTGGGGGAGACGCTGGTCCAGGACCCAAATTCAGGAGGGTCTATCTAGATCGTGGTGCCCTCATTTTTGTCTGCGAGAGGGAGCACTCAGCAGAATGGCTTCAGGAAAAGGTGCCCATGATATCCCCGTGGGAGGACGCAAACTGCTGGTCAAAACAGCAACCGAACTCCTGAAAACCGAAAGGTATCAATATGGGTACCAAAGATCCTTAAGGATGTCTCTCCAAAGACTCTGTTCGAGAAAATAAGGGTCTAGAACCCAAAAGTCTCGACAGAGGATTGGAGGGTAATTAACCAAAAGGTCGTTCCAGACGGACGAACCCTGGTGGTGGAGGTAGGAGAAAAGTCCCTGAAGGCAATGCGAGAGCAAGGCCTGAAACTGTTTTTAGGGTTCTCGCAGGTCAGGGTAATCAAAGACATAAAAGGCAATAATGGCAGCAAGATGGGGACTGGAAGTGCTGCAGATAAACCTGCAGCACAGTAAAGGGGCCAAGGCTGCCCTGAGCCATCGCCTGGGGAGACAGCAGGTGGATGTGGCCATGATACAAGAACCCTATTTATACAAAGGGGGTGTATCGGGCCTCGGTGGTACTGGAGGTAAGCTGATTTATGCTAGAAATCTAAAAAACTCCAGAACATGCATTTATGTTAGAAATGGAATACCTTTCATACCAATGATGGATTTTTGTTCCAGGGACTTGGTGACCATCAGGATGCAGCAACGTGAGGAAGGCATCAAGAGGGAAATTGTTTTGGCCTCAGCACACCTTCCTTATGAAGACAGCTCTCCTCCTCCTTTGGAAGTGAGGAGACTGACGGGAGCCTGCCACCGGCAAGGTGACAAACTGTTGGTGGGATGTGATGCCAATGCCCACAATCTATCGTGGGGCATCAAGAACACCAACAGTAGAGGTGAGCACCTTCTTGAATTTCTCCTATCTAACAACTTGGAGATCCTGAATAGGGGTGATGAACCTACATTCAGGAATAGTAGAAGGGAAGAAGTAATTGACATAACTTTTGGTTCCATGATGATGGGAAGTTATGTCAAACAGTGGCATGTGGTCCTGGAGCCATCCTCATCAGATCACATGTATATTAAATTCAAGGTTGAAATGGGAACCAGACAGACTACGGCCTATAGCAATCCCAGGAAAATGGACTGGGAGACATATAGGAGAGACCTTGACTTCAACCTATCGGAAATTAAAACTTCAGTAAGGAATCCAGCAGAGTTTGAGGAAGTAGCAGAAGTCATAACCTCTGCCATAGTGACCTCATACCGGGACAACTGCTCAATCACCAAGAAGTGCACAAATAGGAGTGTGCCTTGGTGCAATAATAACCTGGAAATGCAAAGGAAACAGGTACAAAGACTGTTTAACCTTGCGAGGCGCAAAGGACAATGGGCAAAGTATCGTGAGGCCCTCGTCAATTACAACCTTGCCATCAGACGGGCAAAGGAGGCATCCTGGAAGGTATTCTGTGAGGAAGTGGAGGGCACGGCTGTTAAAGTGCGACTTCATAAAATCCTCACTAGAGTACCAACTAATCCAGGAGGAACATTGAGAAGGAGGATGGGGAGTATACAAAGACAGCACATGAAACGCTGGAACTGCTCCTCAAGACTCACTTTCCTCAATATACTCTGGGGGATAACTCAGATCAGAATGTGATTCCTGAGGGACAATGGTTCTCAGCTATTCGCAAAGAGGACTGGGATCTGGCCAAGGAGTGTGTCGATTTCAGTAAGGTCCGATTGGCGCTGGGAACATTTCAACCGTTCAAGTCACCTGGCCCCGATGGAATCTTTCCAGCTCTCCTGCAACAAGCGGGAGAAAATCTTATTAGATTCCTATGCAGGTTATTCAGGGTTAGCGTAGCAGCAGGAATCATTCCCAATGCCTGGAGGGCAGTGAAGGTTGTCTTCATTCCAAAGCCAGGGAGAATTGATCATACCAAGGCCACGGATATGAGACCAATCAGCCTGTCCTCCTTCATTCTTAAGACATTGGAAAAGCTGGTTAATGTGCATGTTGGAGAAAGGAGGTTAAGTAGGGTTCCTCTACATTCAAACCAACATGCATATCAACCAGGTAAATCATGTGAGACAGCTCTCCACCAACTTGTTGGGAAGGTGGAGAAAGCACTACACTTTCAAGAAATGGCCCTCTGTATCTTCGTGGACATTGAGGGGGCTTTTAGCAACATGACCTTTGATTCCATGGTTAGGGCAGCAGAGGTGCATGACCTAGGGATCACTATATGTAGGTGGACTAGGGCCATGCTTAGTGGAAGAAAGGTAGAGACTTCCATGATGAATGAAAAAATGGTAATCAACACCACTAGGAGTTGCCCGCAAGGAGGAGTTCTTTCCCCTTTATTGTGGAATCTAGTGGTGAATGATCTCATTGGAGAATTAAACTCTAGGCAGTACTTTTGCTAAGGATACACAGATGATCTTGTCATAGTAATACTTGGCAAATTTGCTGACACAGTCAAGAATATGACACAAGGTGCTTTGGACATTGTGCAAAACTGGTGCAGAAAACAGGATCTGGGGGTTAGTCCTAAGAAGACTGTTGTTGTACCATTCACAAGGAAACATATCCAACACTCAAGTTGGAATCTAAAGCTTTTCAATGAAGCACTACCTGTGAAGGGGACAGTGAAATATCTAGGGGTTACCCTAGATGAGAAACTGACATGGACCCCTCACATTAGGAATAGTTGCTCCAAGGCAAAAGGTACTTTAGTAAGTACCAGGATAGCTTGTGGCAAAAATTGGGGCCTGAGCCCCAAGGGTATGCACTGGATATACACCACAGTGTTTAGACCCAGGATCACCTATGGGGCGGTCGTGTGGTGGAAGAAGGTAGAACAGCAGGTTGCTGCTAAGGAGCTTGGTAAGGTGCAGAGACTAGCCTGCTTAGCCATAACAGGCGGAATTAGCAACACAGCAACTGTTGGGATGGAAACCATGCTGGATTTGCCCCCATTACACCTTTGGGTCAAGATGGAGGCGGCAGCTGGTGCCCCAGACTCAAATCTGTCAACAACTGGAACTCTTTGGGATATCCTGAATCACACACTAAGATAGTGAGTGAGATAAATATAGGAAAGGTTGGGGAAATGCCAACCGACTATATTATAACCCCATACTGCTTCAACAAGCCTTTCAGTATAACAATTGGAAGTAGGGAGCAGTGGGAGAAAATAGTTCGACACCGTACGGGGGATATTGTCTGGTTCACTGACGGGTCAAAATCAGACCAAGGCGTTGGGGCCAGGGTATACGTGGTGCAGCCAAGACTGGAGGGCGTCATCTCTCTAGGGAAACTGGCCTCAGTATTCCAGGCGGAAATCACTGCCATCAGGGCATGTGTGGAGGAGAATTTGCGTAGGTGCTACAAAGATCGTAGCATCTACATCTATTCAGACAGCCAGGCAGCCCTGAGATCACTGGCAGCTCCTACAACAAGGTCTAAAATTGTTGCAGAATGTCACAGGGTTTTGGTGGAGCTAGGGGAAAGCAATAGAGTAAACCTATTGTGGGTCCCTGGCCACTCGGGGATCAGTGGCAACGAACATGCCGACAGATTAGCCAGGATGGGGACAGAGGCTCCATTTATTGGACCGGAACCTGTCCTGACAATCACCAAGGCAATGATTAAATTGGAGCTACGTAACTGGCTCAGAAGACAGCACGTAGAATATTGGACCAAAGTCCATCAACAAAAACATGGTAAGGTAATGATGCCAAAGCCTTGTTTTAAAAGAAGCTCTGCAATCCTGGGTCTGAACAGGAGAGAGATTAGACTCATGGTTGGATTGCTGACAGGCCATGGGAATTTAAAAAAACACCTACATACAATGCGAATAACAGAAGAGGACCCTAAATGTAGGCTCTGTGATGACGAGGATGAAACTGCATCACATCTGATCTTCGAATGCATTGCATTGGAGAGTAAAAGGCACAGAACATTTGGGACAACCAGACCCGAAGAAATTGTGTCTAATAAAGAACTGGTAAAGGGACTCCTTGCACTGTTCAAGGGCATTGGTTGGCTTTACTAGACATACAGGGAGCGATACCGCACAATAAACTTAGTTTCGGTGTGGGCAGTGGCGGGTTAGACCAAGACTGTTTTGGCTTCCCTGAAAGAATCAAATCAAATCAAATCAATCCCAACTACTATTTCCACAGTCGGTTCGTTGATGCCACAAGGAAGTGCTTTTCGCCATGTCACCACCCAAACGCCAAGCGCAAGATGGTTTAGGTGCTGCCTCCTGCTCGAACAACCATGTGTGCCTACATGTTTTTCATTCTGTTAGTGATTTTTCAGCATCAGTAGTTGTTTGTACATATGTGACTGTGGTTCAAATGTTTGCTTCTTGATTGACACTGGTGCTGATGTATCACTATTGCCAGCTTCGATGGCCTGGTCCACTCCACCCTCACAGTGCTGTAATTGCCACACAGCTGTGATTTGCAGGTTCAATGACTTTTACTGTATGCTCGTCACCAAAGTACAAACTTTCATGGAACTTCTTAGTAGCAGATTTGCCAGAGCTCATCGTAGGCATGGACTTCTTAACTCATCATAAACTATCTCCCGATCTTGTGCGATGTACGGTATTTCACCATCCCACAAACACTAATTTTCTTTTTGTGCTCTGTTGAGCTTTGACTCATGTCCTGTTAACACACCAGATGTTCACGAGTGTTTACAAACTATTGAAAAGTTCGATCTTCTATTTTCAAAGTTGTGTTGCAAGCAAGAACAAGTTATCAAACTGTAACACTGGAGACAAAGTGCTGTTCGTGAGTGCTTTGATACTATTAAACACTCCAAGGCGCTCTTGTTGAAGTGGTCAAGCGAATGTGAATGTGTGCTCTGTCTTCGCCACAAGAACGAGAACATAGCCCACAACTCACAGACACAGAATCTCAGTTGGCGTCCACTCAGTATCAACTTTTGTCTCAACAATCTAGTCGAAAGGGCTTTCACTCAAAGGTTAGTACAAGTGTTTCTTTAAAAAGTGTTCCCAGTGCCATCGTACCCACAGGCAATGTCTACTGCAGCCCAACAAATCAGTCATAGCAGAACACTGTATTTCCAAGGGACACTCCTTGGATTGTTCTGCAACAAAAATTTTGGCAATGACAAGATCCTTTTGTGTTGCAGACAAGATTGACAGAAGACCTGATTAATCAGGATAGCGGCTTTCAAATGGATGAAGCATGAGACCCAGTAATTTCTTTAATTGCTTCACAGAGACATAGGTCTACATCAAGTGCAACCTCTGACAAAAAGTGATTTCTTTCGCCCACCACGCTTAAGATGCATGAAGGCGCATTCCGATAGACGGTGCGAAGTGTAAGTACACCATTACGCAGACGCGGCCCGCTTCTACCACAGAGTGCGCCAAATTTGACAGGGGGCAAGTGGCATCCTCACTGCGCAGGCGCCGCTGCGCCAATCTTCGGTATATATAGAACGACGCACACCGGTAATCTTCAGTCTCGTGCTCACCTGAAGATGGCTGCATGTTTGTCAGCCGAAATATCGTTGAAAGACGTCAACATGATATGGCTGCAAGCCTGAAAATGATGGACCAATCAGTGCAGTGGGAAAACTTCAAGCTACACAATGTAAATAGTGTTTGTGACATGGCTCCTCCTCGCCACTCTTACACACATGTTTGTAAATATATTAACATTCAACCTGTGTGGTGTCCCACTCTGGCAGCCACAACGAACACTACGTTCTCTGTGCGCGCCCCACATTCGTCACTTGTTTCCACACAACCAGTTGTGCAGTCTGCTACCATGATGCGCGTGCCTCCACCAGCTAGTGGTCACCTCAGGAACTCTCACGCAACACCATCTTGTGCCAGAGCACCAGTGTCGCACCCAAGTAAACACGTGGCCAGAACTGTAACTTCCCCAGGGCTCGGCTCACTATGTCAGCCATGAGTGAGGAGGTGAGTGTGCGCACATGCAGGAGGAGGTGCGCACATGCAGGAAATTAACGCTTGAACCTGTTTGACAAGCGTGGGTGAGTCTGCCAGTAAAACTGAGGGTGGCTGCTTGACAAAATCAGCGGGTAGCTATAAGGGCTCGCTGTAAAGGAGTTCCACGACAGAAGCTTTGAGATCTTCCTTAAGACAGGTGCGGATGCCTAATAACACCCAGGGAAGAGTGTGAAACCATTCGCCACCATGAAAGGTAAGGGTTGTCTTCAGTGTACGATGCCACTGCTCCACTAAACCATTACCTTGGGGGTGGTAGATGGTTGTGTGGAAACGGTTGACGCCACAGAGGGTGCACAAGCGGGCAAAAAGGAGGGATTCAAACTGACGGCCTTGTTCAGGTGTGATTGATGACAGACATCCAGAGTGGGAGATCCCGCCATGGATAAAAGCAGTTGCCTCAGTGTTGGCAGTAATATCCTGGAGAGGGATAGCTTCACCCAGGGAGTGCACCTGTTGATAACAGAGAAGATCTATCGGTAACCCCATGAGGGGGGGGGGAGGGGACCGACGATGTCTAGGTGGGCATGTTTGAGTCGCTTGGTCGGTGCAGAGAAACGGCCGAACGATTTGTGAAGTGTGTCGAGTGATTTTTGCCTGTTGGCAAGGAATGCAGGCGCGCATTCAGTCACGACAGTTGCGACGGACAGCAAGCTAGATGAAACGCTCCGTGACTAGTGTTGTGGTCGCTCGCACACTGGGGTGCGACAAACTAGGTAGAGAATAAAAAATTTTCTGCCTAAGAGTGGCCGGAACTAAGGGGCGGATATGTCCTGTGGAACTGTCGCAGACGATGGGGGTCGATGAACCAGGGAGGAGATTTGGCGCAACTTGAAGTGCCAAGGCAGAATCAGCAGCAAAAGTCTGAATGGAATCATCCTGGGTCTGCAAATCAGAAATTTCCTGAAGGCTAATGAGAGACGAAATGGCATCGCCACGAGAAAGATAGTCTGCCACCACGTTCACTGCAGCATGTAAGTGCCTTATGTCCGTAGAATACTGGCATATGAGGTCCACGTACTGGAACCGGCATGGGGGAGGTCCACTACAGGATACTTAATGACCTCAACTGGAGGATTATGGTCGGTAAAAATTGTGAATGGTCATCCCTCGACGTCCCGGCGAAAGTGTCGGACAGCTTCATAAACTGCCAGAAGCTCATGGTCGAAAGCAGACCATTTACACTGTGATGGAGTGAGCTTCTGCGAGAAGAAGCATAGAGGCTGAACTTTAGAGCTGACGTGTTGTTGCAGGACGGCAACCACAGCAAAGTCCACCGTAACGGATAGGAAAGCATTGGGGTAGGGGTGTGCCAATGTCGTAGCATTAGACAGGGTGACTTTGAGGTCTGAGAAAGCTCTTGACATCTCATCAGTCCAAGGTACAGGGCGGGGACCTATGGTTACTTTCCCCCTGAGGAAATCAGTTAGGGGGGTCTGTATTTAAGCCGCACGAGGCAAATGTTTATGGTAGAAATTTGCTATTTACCATGCTGAGGAACCGGCGGAGTTCTTTGAATGTGGACGGCTGTGGCAGAGAAAGAATGAGAGTGACCTTGTCCAAATTTGGACGGATGCTGTCAGCAGAAATCTCGTGGTTGAGGACAACTACGCTCAGCTGAGCGATCTGTGATTGGGATTCATTAATGTCGAGACTATTTGCGGCTAGAATGATGCGGACAGATTGAAGATGAGCATCGTGGTCAGAAGCAGAAGGAGAAAAATCTCAGAATGTCGTCCAAGTATGCAAAACAATAAGGAATGTCTCGAAATACGGAATCAATAAATCTCTGCCATATTTATGCGACATTTTTTTAAAACGTAGGGCATGAAAAGGTACTTGAAGAGACCAAATGGTATGATAATGGCCGTCTTTGGAATATCAGACAGGGCCATTAGAATCTGGTGGTATGCTTTCTTACAATTGAGCACACTGAACATTTTCGCACCATCAAGTAGTGCTGAGAAATCTTGGATATTGGGAATAGGATAGCTGTCCATTATCTTGCGTGCATTCAGTAGATAATTGCAGCAAAGGTGAAAGGAGTCGTCCTTCTTAGGAACTAAGTGGACGACCATTCACTAGAGGAAGCATGCACGACACCGGAATTAAGGATGTAAAGTATACCTTCTTTTGCCACGAGTAGTTTCTCAGGTGCGATGGTACGTCTTGTGCCGCACCGCAGGCCAGGGGTTGTAACAATATGGTGACAGGTATCATTAGTGGCAACAGCGATGTGGAGGGGTGGGGAGGGAAGCTAGGCGCTAGTAACTGCTGCCACTGTGGGACTAACCTGTGGTGAAGCAGCAACGGTGAAAAGCTCGGTTTCTGCGCCCTGTGCCAGAACTGAGGATATGTGCTGCTCAATGACGGGGCTCGAAGGCGAGGGTGAGCTGTTGTGCCGTCCAAGGGTGAAGACGGGCGGCACCGGTGCAGGTGAATGTCGCTCGGCGTCCGTGCTAGGTGCTTTGATGGCGAAGACGTCATGAGTGTCGTGAGGACCAGGCTGCTTTACAAGATCACGGAGGCGAGACAGCACGGCATGCGGGTCTGCTAAGTCCCATGTGACCTTATCCAACCTGCTACTTAGTGCGGCATTTAGCTGCTGTAAGGCAGCAGTATCCACTCTAAGCTCCGCAAGCGTGATGAGGGTGTCGAGTTGTGCTGATTGGGTGGCAATGTACTCAACCAGAGTGTGCAGCCTGTCGAGCAGTGGGCTGTCTGTGTCAGCTCGGGCAAACATTGCTGGTATCGGAGGGCCTGAACATGGACGAAGCGCCGGAGTAACAACATCGACGGCGAGTGCAAAGTGGCATAAAAAGTCCATACCGAGCACATCGGTGTTGATGGTGGCAATGTGGAAAGTCCAATTGGGATGGAAGTTGTCGGAGAGGTGAATGGAGAACTCGTTGATACCATGAATCTCGATCAAGGAATTATCTACTGAAGCCAAAAGCGAAACACTTGATAGTAGTGGGCGGGGTAGAACACTCGCCTCCACTTCTGTGTCGAATTGGAACTTCTGCTTTGTAAGGCAGTCGGTAATGAATAGACATCCTGGAGTGCAGTGCTGCAGTGGGTGCTCAGAAGCATCGAGGCAGGCTGCTGCACCCACTATGGGCCATCATGAGCGTTTGGGTAGGCGCAAGGAGCACGGCATTGATGTGCGGCGGCGCCAAAACGGGAGTGAAACAAGCATAGCAGGTAGATGGGATGAGGTTGGTTCCCCTGTGGATGCACATGGGTTGAAGTCGACGCAGCAGGCGGTACAGCAGAAGCAGGCGAGGAAGGCAAAGTTGTCATGCGGTCTAGTGTGTGAAGTTGTGTGGTGTCTGAGGCGGCGTTCCTTGAACGTCTTCTGCCGATCGACGGTTGGGCGATGGCTTGTGAGGTGGGTGTGTGCGTGAGCGAGAGGCCTCGCGATATCAGTAACCGGTAAGTAGAGTCGGCCAGACAGAGTCTTTTGTCGACTGTATCGTTGGTACGAGGCAGGAGATGCAGCTGTAACTCGACAGGCATTTTAAAGAGCCATAGAGGCCATAGTGCGACGTCTGGGACGATGGAGGGGTCGACTTGGGCCCTCAATGTGCCCCACAAATCCGACTGAGATTTACCCTCCAGTGACGCTGTGTGGATGTAATCATGGATAGCTTGATCGACCGGGTGAGACAGTCTCTCGATGATGACACGTTTGACATGCATGCACATGACGCCTGATCGGAGTAGGACAGCACGTTTTGTATTATCGATGTGTATATGGGAGAGAGTACCTGGGAATGATGTATAAATTCGAGTGGAGATCTTTACAAGAAAGATCTTTTGACACAGAACCTCTAAGTACGTGGTTTTATGTAACAATGGCAAAAGAATTTTTAAAGATTGGATGTAGTGCTGTGTAGGCTAGAATCCTAGTTTATAGAGAGATCTTTCAACGAAGCATTGCTTGTTTGATCGTATGTTATTGGTGTTTTCTTTGTGAATGGTGCCATTGGAACAACAATGTAGGCCTACTGCGCGAGAACCCTCATATGTACTCATATGTCATATTGATGACGTAGTTAAAGTTTTTCCTGCCAAAACATTTTGGGTTATTGCAAAATGCATTCAAGTAAAATTCAAAATTTGAATCTCCCATCATGTAACGATCTTTATTTACGTCTTAGAGGGATGGGAAGCAGGGGGCTTGGTCCTAGTTAGTAGAAATCAATTGCTTAACGTGGTTGCCATTGAATTGCCAAGTAGGAATGTATAATAAATTTATTTGTTAAATCACAAGTCCTGAATTGCAGTATCTAGGAATGCTGCATTTGGGTACATTATGAAACTGAGTTCGTTTGTGTTGTAATAGTCCGTGTGTGATTAGTGCAAAAACTAAACAAGAGGCTAGTTATGTATGTTGTAAGTACTGAGTTGTGGGTAGGTACGTTCCACTTTTACTGCATGTTGAAATAAGCCGTTTGACGTCTTTCTATCTGCCTGAGAGCCTCTTTATTTTGAGCTATTTTACGGTGTGTATGCTCACGAAATGGACTTATTCGTTAAGCAGTATGGACTGTTACTTGATCTGTTTCTGAGAAGCAATTTGTTGGTGATTAAGAGGGCCTCCAGAATGCAGGCATGTGTTGCCTGAAAGCACATTCCTGGGTGTTTTTACATAAACTCACAAAAGCAGGTAGACACACGCATGATGCATCTCCAGCAGCGGTGGCCTAGGATGAGAGCCCAGCTGCACGTGGCCACTTAAGACCCCTACACACATTACGATTTGTTGGGACATGTGGAGGCACTTCCCGACCAATTCGCTTGTCGAGTGGTTGGTCAGGCCTGACCGTCCGACATCCAACCCCCCACCTCTCCACCCGAGAAATTGTGCGTGTGTAGCGTTACCTGACCATCTTCCTGCCTGTGATCGTCTGCTGTTTACACAGCGTACACGCCAAAACAAAAACAGTTCGACAAACAGACACCACAGGACAGGGAGGCGCAGCAGTTGCTGCATGCAGTTGTTTGGAACGTGTGTAGGCTGCTACGAATTTTGTTGGGTCGTTGGTCTGTTGATAAATCGGACCGTGTGTAGGGGCCTTTAGCAGTTCATTGCCAGTGCGTGGAGAGATGAATTTTATGTGCGCAAGCACCTTAAACACAGTGCAACTGGGAGTCGGCTCAGCATGTATTATTATGCACGTCTGGGGTGTATCAAAAGAAGGTGTTGGTGGCTGTGAGTTCATTTAGATATGTAATATAGATGGTTTTGAGGGTGATTGTTTAAAATAATATTAATACAACGATATGATATTTTGTTTAAACATTTAGCAATGTTTATTGTTCTAGGAACGTTTGTGTTGCTTATTGAGAGAATATTGTGTGGTTTTGGTAGCCTGGGGAAGAGAGAGTGGGGCACCATAAGTACACAAAGCTTTCGCCAGCTAATCGGTTTTCCCCAATGTCATGGCGGTTTGTTTGATAGGCTAAGACTAGAGGGATGGGGGATCAGGTATCAGAGACCTCTGTCATCAGGAGCTTGAACCGATTTCACTCCTGAGCTTACCGCTAGAGGGCTTAGAGAACGATCCAAACAGTCTGAATCGAATATTCCAAAATAATTAATAGAGTAATTAAAGAACATGCATGTGGCTTTACAGATGATTTTCTTGATGTCCCAACTATATGTACATGCAAATTTACATGCAATATGAGCTGTAATTAAGGTTCAATCTATTACGTTAAGTTACCTAAACCGAGTGCACAGACTTTGTAGTGTATTATTGTACTGATTTGATTGAGTGGGTTAACTCAGTTTGAAGTGTGCAAAACGCATGCACATTGATAGCTTTCTAATTTAGCAGTTAATAACCGATTACAGGACCATTACTTTGTTACTGCTGACTCTACAGTGGTAGGCCATTTCAGCGATAGATCCGAACCCGTTTTCAGTTTCCGCCACCCTACTGGTCTTACAAAGGAAAAGAAATGTCATGGATCTCACTTCTGATGGCTGTGAAGACATGAGTGAGCACGTTGCTGGTCTAAACAGAAATAGGATGAGCTTAGCAGACAGTGACATGCCAGGTGCCCGTCCACTGACGGACAGGCAGTGCTTGTCTAGGCAAAAGACAGGCTCACAGTCACGGACAGCTTCCACAATGAGGGAAACTTCCACAGACAGACAATCTTTACAATCGTCTCACAGCTACACATCATACCTCACGCAGCTGCGCCAGCTACAAAACATGTTCAAGAGACGGAATCTGTCATCACCAATCAGGACTGCAAAGCCCGAGACCAATGAGCGATGGAACTTGCAGCCCAATGTGGGTTTCCGTGGCTCACAGACAAGTCATCTGAAGAGGATCCCCGGGATGTGACAGACTGCCATGAGAACATGGAACTTGACGGACATGACACACACCAAGGTTTCCAACAAGAGAAGTCCGGGACCAAGTGCAGACATCCACAGCTCTACACTGCAACACTGGAGAAACAGTCAGTAGTAGTAAGTCAAACAAATTTGCGCCATTGAGCACAGATACAGGCAACCAGGAGGCCGTGCCCACACCAGGTAACACAACAAATTAGGATGCGTCCACATCTGCTGTGGGTCAACCAAAGAAGAAACCATTGAAAGTCCCAACTATAACAATTCAATACCTGGAAAATATCTGATGTCAATATGGAACTTAAGAAACATATTACAGGCCCAGTGAAAGAAATCTATAAAGGTGAATCCATTAAATATCATTTTGTCTCAATAGAAGACCACAGAGCATCTTTACAGTTTTTCCATGCACGTCATATGCTGTTTGTTCTATACCCATCGAAATCCAAACGACAAAGTTTTAAAAGTCATCATAAAATACCTGCCAGCGGAAGCACCAAAAACAGATGTCGAAAGAGAATTAAAACAACTGTGATTTCACAGTGTGACTTTGTTTCAGTTCAAATCACGGGTTGACGCCACACAGAAACTGATCCCACAACCCGTCTCTTGTGTCTACTTACCGCCACGAGAGAAACTGTGGAAACATATAGGAATAAATATGGAGATCCACAGTGTAAAAGGTGCCAGAGCTTCTTTCACACAGCCAATTATTGCAACCTACCAGCTCGTTGCGTAAGATGTACAGGACATCACCTATCGAAAGACTGTGATAAAGCCGCGATGGAGTAGCCGAGCGGTCTAAAGCACCTCGCTGCGGAGCGCGCGGCTGTTCGCCGTGGAGGTTCGAGTCCTCCCTGGGGCATGGGTGTGTGTGTTCGTCCGTAGGTTAGTTTACCTAGGTTTAAGTAGTTTGTAAGCTACGGACTGATGACCATGCAGTTTGGTCCGATAGATTTACAGACATTTAAACTTTTTTTTTATGTGTAACATCGATGGGTCCGTAGGTTATTGCTTGTAAACGCTCTTACAAATTGGACTGTTGTTGGCCCTTAGGATTATTAGCGCGAGTATTCCACGCAAAATACTTTGCATTGAGATCCCCACATAAAATAATTTTGTCAAAACTATCGAAAATGGTGAGAAGATCATCCATACGATCAGATGGACGGATGTAGCCAGCCATCAGTGTGACGTTAGCATACTGCGTGTTTATGGTGACTGCTGTGGCTTCCACTGTGTCCAGCGGTGGTAAAGTTTCGACTGAATGGGGAATGAAGTCACATAAATATATGGCGGTGCCTCCCCCTCGCCTTCCCTATCGGTCTGTCCGATATCCCACCATGTTCGGAATTTTGACAGCCTGTGTTCTTCTTAAACGTGTTTCAGTCAGGAATAAGATGTCCACTTTGTGGCGGGTTAGAAACTCACAGAGTTCTGTTTTCTTATGTTTTGCTACTTCGGAGTTAAAATTGCAAAATGTGAAGTTGCACATTCTGCGGATCCTTGCAGCCATTATGGAGCAAAGATATGCATTACGCCGTCCACCAGGACCATTATTTTTGATAAAATGTAAGGTGCTGTGTTAAATTGACAGAAAGTATTAGTTACGACTGCAAAGATGTTTCATTGTTAGAGATTTGAAAAGGATAATTGAATGCCTCTAACAGTCTGAAGTACTTCAGCAAATTAAGATTTCGGTTCTTAATGAGTGGCATGCGGAGTCAAAGGATAAAAATCCAGCCCTCGGTCGCACAAATGATATTCTTTAACCTGGTTTCGGCAATAACTTTGATTGCCTACATCAGAAATTATAAATTAACACAAGTCACATAATACAAGTTACATCTAGATCTACATGGGATACTCTGCAAATCACATTTAAGTGCCTGGCAGAGGGTTCATCGAACCACCGTTATACTATTTTATCTCCCATTCCATTCTCGAATAGCGCGCAGGAAGAAAGAACACCTGAATCTCTCCGTTCGAGTTCTGATTTCTCGTATTTTATTCTGATGATCTTTTCTACCTATGTAAGTGGGAGTCAACAATATATTTTCGCATATGGAGGAGAATGTTGGCGATTGGAGTTTCGTAAGTAGCCAACGCCGCAGCGATAAGCGCTGTTGTTGTAATGATTCCCATCCCAGATCCTGTATCATTTCCGTAGCGCTGCCTCCCCTGTATCGTGACAATACAAAATGAGCTGCCCTTCTTTGGACTCTCTCGATGCCCTCTGTCAAACCACCTGATAAGGATCCCACACTGGGCAGCAATACTCCAAAAAAGGATGGACAATCGTAGTGTATGTTACAACTCATCTGTAAAGCTTACGTAACAAAATTATTATTATTAAATTTTTTTGTGACGTAAGCTTTACAGCTGAATTGTAACTTTTATTATGTGACTTGTTTTAATTTATAATTTACTTGCTGAAAACCCGGCGCTGCCTGGGTATTTATTTATTTATTCCTGCCATTTTTCAGGTATTTATCATTTGTATAAGGGCTGTATTTCTGTAAAATCTCTTGGTAATACAATTAGTAGTAAAGAAGTAATAGATTAAAACTTTGTACGTGATGGGGCGGTTTTCCATGGACGTTACTGCTTATGTGCTTATATCTCATGAACTACGTGTAGTACTGTGATACAATTTAGAAGGTACACTCAACTATATGTGTCTAAACCGTCTGTAAAATTTCCTGTGGCTTCGATTTGTAGTGTAGAAATTATAAATTGTAACGTCATACCGAAAGCCATAGTTTTAGTTCATGAACATCGGAACGTTACTGTTTATGTTCTCACATCTCATGAACTACGTGTCGGAATGTGATACAATTTAGAAGCTACATTCAACTATATATGTGTATACTGTCTGTAAAATTTCCTGTCGCTATAATATGTAGTGTTCAAATTATAAATTGTAACATCATACCAAGAGCCGTAGTTTTACTCCGTAAACAGTGGAAACGTAGTAAGAGAGAAACTTTTTTCCTTTCATCATTTTATTATGGTTTCCAGCGAGAAAAAGTTTAATAAAGGTTTGAAATTATGTTTAAAGTTTGTTGCAAGTCGCTAAGTACTGTCGTTCTCATATAGTATATTTCGAAAGTCTCGCCGCATTATATGACTTTTTTTGCGATTTCTATTGGTTATGACGTAATATCTTTTGAACCATGCAGCAATTGTTACCCCACGGTAAGTAATGTGTGTACCAAATTTGGTTGTAATCGATCCAATGGTTTAGGAGAAAATGAGCAGCATTGCCGCAAAATGCAGCAGTTTTTCGCGCATCTAATTGTTTATGACGTCATATCTCGTGAACTATATATCGTATGTGATTGTTACACTTGCGGCGACCGTCCATATGGTTTGAAGCTTACGTGCACAAAATTTCATAAAGATTAGAACAAAACTGTAGATTTGTATTGTAATGATACTGCTGGCCCTGTCATCTCAATGTTACCATACAATACTGTCTGCGTTGGACCCGGAATCGTGTGGTCTAATAGTGATATATGTTGTGTGTGAAGTTAGTTACAAACGAAATAGCCAGCCTAGGATCAGTATAGGACAGTGTCTTGGTGATACTGTGACTAGTTAACAAGTGATAGATTTCATTAATTAAGAGATTCATATGTTTTCTTTCCAGACAGTTCTATAAACAATAGTTTCGTCATTGTATGTTATTTCAAGACTTTGACAGATGATGGGTAGAAAAGACGTGTAAATCCAAAAGACATAAAAATAAATAGCATTGCATATCTGTTAGGCTCATAAACAAGTTGTGTTGACCAGCTAATTGTTTTAATTAATGTAATAGTCAAAATTTCAATATTGTAATTCTTTATATATATATTACTGACATGTACGCCCTACAGCTGATGTCTCATCCACTGATGTTATTGATAACTCTATAAATGAATTAAGCAGAAGAATGAAAGAAGCTTACAAACATCATACAGTTTCAGTCCAGTTTGAATGGAGGCCCAAGGATGAATTTTCTCCTCTCATCCAAGATCTGAAAACGTTGAAAAATAGAGTTAGAAAGAGGTGGACAAGATTTAAAAATCCGGAAGACAAAGGTGAACTGTGTAGACTTACCCGGGAACTACATAGGAAGGCCTTAGAGTTGCATCAAGAAACGTGGGAAGATCGAATGGAGGCTTTTCTGATCCTTGATCGTAAGGGCTGGAACCCCCTTAAAACGATGAAAACTCCTAAAGTGTTGAAAACAGCTTTACTTGGACCAGAAGGATTAGTCTTCGATCCCTTACACAAAGCAGAACAGTTTGCAGAAACCCATGAGCGACAAAACACAATACAGATTGTCAACTTTGATATAACATGTCGACACATTTGGGAAATAGAAAGGCAACTTCAAGTCATATGACGAGCAAAAGATGACACGCAACCACAGTTGACAACACCGGTGGAAATCCAAAAACTTATCAGAAACTTGGGGTCTCATTTGGCTCCAGGACCAGACGGCGTATCCAACGTCCACTTGAAATATCTTCCCAGGAAGCCGCTTGTTCTTTTAACAAGAATCCTAAACAGCTGTCTATTAAACTTCCTGGCAGATTAAAATTGTGTGCCGGAACCGGGACTCGAACCTGGGACCTTTGCCTTTCGCGGGCAAGCGCTCTACCGACTGAGCTACCCCGACACGACTCACGATGCCGCCTCACAACTTTACTTCCGCCAGTACCTCGCCTCCTACTTTCCAAACTTCACAGAAGCTCTCTTGCAAACACGCAAGACTAGCACTCCTCGAAGAAAGGATATGGTGGAGACATGGCTTCTGTGAAGTTTGGAAAGTAGGAGGCGAGGTACTGGCGGAAGTAAAGTTGTGAGGCGGCATCGTGAGTCGTGTCGGGATAGCACAGTCGGTAGTGCGCTTGCCCGCGAAAGGCAAAGGTCCCAGGTTCGAGTCCCGGTTCCGGCACACAATTTTAATCTGCCAGGAAGTTTCATATCAGCGCACACTCCGCTGCAGAGTGAAAGTTTCATTCCAGCTGTCTATTACTTTGAAAGCTCCCTACCTGCCCTACTCTTAAAGCGTCGTAGAGAACTTACAGCTATTATATTATCTAATTGCTGTTAATCTCTTCCTTTACAATGACTTAAACTGTACTACATATGCCTCTCAACAAGGACTGGGTATTCTTAAATATCTAAATGCAATTTAAACTGGTAAGATTGACGTTTGCTGCTATTAAACATACTTCACATGCCTAAACATGAATTTCACAAATATATGAAATTAGTGTGCCGCTACAAATAGATTAATCAGTCTAACACCCTCATTCAAAAGAAAAAAACCTCCGCTGGTCATCTCGATTGCATCACTACTGACCTCCACTGTTGCTGCTGCATACCAGCGATTTTACAATCATAACTCAAATTAAACAAAAGTCTATAATAAAACCATATATTACCCAAGGGATGAAGATTTATGTAAGACAAAAAGGAAAATGTATCTATCAGCTAAGAGTAGTTCCAATGATGATGACTTTGCTGAATATAAGGAATACTGTAAAATATTTAAAAAAGTAATTCAGACATCTAAACAAATGCACTATGAGAAAAAGATAGCAAAGTCAGATAGCAAAATACAAGCAATATTGGATATAGTGAAGGAGGAGACTGATAGGAACAGGAGCAGACAGCGGTAGGTCATACATTAGTAACTGATGGGCATAGTGTGGCAAATGACACTGCACTCTTGGCTAGCAGTAGACATTTGACAACCGCCATCATCAGACTCCAACGTCAGCTTACGCTTACTGAAAATAAGGCAAAATATGTTCAAGAGAAATGGCGATAAAACCAAGGTGGCAACGTTCACCCTGTAATGACCTGATCTATGCATTAATTTACACATAAACAACACCAATATACCTTGGTCTCCACAAGTTCGATACCTTGGAATGCAACTCGGTAATAAATTAACATTTAAACAACACATTTTACTTAAGAAAGAAAAACTGGTTAAATTAATCCATTAACTGATTCCGTTATTGTACAGTACCCAGATGGCCACACAGGCCAAAGTAAGTGTGTACAAATCCACAGTCCTCGCGCCATGACACACAGATGCTCATCTTGGGGAATGTCATGTACCAACAATACAAAAATGCAAAACAAGAGCCTCAAACTCATTCTACGAGTCCCAGGATGGGCCAGAACGAGAGAGTTACATGATGAGCTACTCATGGACTTTAGACAAGACTTTATAATCAAGCGCACAAGGAAATTACTAAGAAAAGTAGAAATCTTCTGACCAACCACCAGCACTTAGAATATGCGGGCATAGTAAACCCCATGAGATGGCACCGTGTGAGATTTCCACGTGAAATTATCGAAAATCCACCATAATAGACAGTGCAGGTACATCAAGACTAAAGGTGACCACCGTCTGAGTAGGGCAGAAGAGCAACTGCTCAAAAGTCATATTAACGTAGAACTGTTTTTGTAATTGTCAATTGACTTGGCAAACATGAAATCCAGCCTTCAAAGAAGGCAGCACTTCTGAGGAGACCTTATACAATTAAAAAACAAGTGAGTGGGCCCCTGTGAAGAAAATCGCCAGGATTGACGTCAGACAAGCAATTGTTAACTCCTCTGAATACTGGCAGGCCTTCCGCCGACTTACTGGCTGTCCTCCTCCCACTAACCGCTCCTCCATGACGACTGTACTTTCCCCGACAATGCAAGTAAGGCCAATCATTTTGCCTCCTATCTCTCCGATATCTTCTACATCCCTGACAATCTTCGATTTGACTACTCTCTCTTTCCTGATGTCCATGAGCATACCGATATCTCAACTGCCCCATTTGTCCCTGGGTTACAGTACTTGAAGAACATTCATTTCTCAGAATTAAACACGCCTTTCACCGCACAAGACGTCCAAGCTATACTCCGCAGAAAATGCAACTCCACTTCTAGTTACGTTCGTCTAATCTACTGGCACCTTCGAGCCTATTTCCCCTCCTTCCATGATGCTCTATTCTCCCTCTACAATATCACCCTCTACACGGCTTCTACCCCTACCTGTGGAAGATCTCCTGCATCCTAATGTTTCCCAAACCTGACAAACCCCCATCCCAGACCTTCTCCTACCATCCCATTAGCCTCATCTCCGTGTTCAGCAAGGCCCACTGTATCCATCAACACCTCTGCCAATGTGGCTTCTGACCCTCCTTCTCTGCCAACAACCACCTCCTGTACCTCACCCATCTCCTCTCCATCCTGCTTAACTCTCGTCACTCTCCATATTTGTCTCCCTTGATACGAAGAAAGCCTATGATTCTGTCTGCCATTCCAGTCTCCTTTTCAAACTCCAGTTCCATTCCCTTCCTGATAACTATGACCACCTCATTGCTTCCTTCCTTACCCATCGCCCCTCCTTTGTCACTGTCTACTCCGTTCTTTCTCCCCTCTTTTACCTCATCAAATCCGCAGATATGCCCCAGCCTCTAGTCCATCTCCTGCAATGTGCTGATGACACCACCTTCCTAGCCCTCGCCACTTCCCAGTATTTGCTCCTATTTCACCTCAATGAGTTCACTTCGTGGTGTAATTGGTAGCTCCTCTCTGTCATTCCTGATAAATCCCAGGCAATCATTGTAGGTCACACCACCGCTTCCTTCCCCCTCCATGATTTTTACCTAACCCTTCATGATCATCCCATCTGTCATACCACCACTCTTAAATACCTTGGCCTCACCCTTGATCGATCCCTTTCCTGGACCTCCCCACAGGCAGAAAACCATGTCACACCTCAACCTACTCAAACTCTCTTCTGGCTGGACGTGGGGCCTCAACCCATCCAGTATTCTATACACCTACAGATCCATCATGCATCCTGTCCTTTGCAGCTTCCATTCCACCTGGGTTTCCTCTCCCCCTATTTATTACAAGACCCTTCAAATCCTTCAATGCCACACCCTCCACCTAGCCCACCTTATCTGCCTCCCTTTCCCCAATCGGATCCTGTATGACCTCATCCTATTCTCCGAACTCCTCAAAACATCCAGCTCCTTTAAATTACTCGCAAAATAGATTTTGATAACCCCCTGGTCTACCCCACCCTTACTAATCCTGGGCCTCTGCCACGCCTTCACCACTGCATCCCTCTCTCCCTTCACCTACACACTCCACATTTTTTCCAGGGTAACTTCAGCCACCTCCCCCTATTGGATGATGCCCTCCATCCTGAAATCCATCCCTCCTACCAACCCTGATCCTCTCCCCGTGGATACGCCGCCCTCTCTACCATACCCTCCTTTTCCTCCCCCCCCCCCTGGAGTCCCGAGGCTCCTACCCCATTCCATCTTACATCATCCCGCCCTCCCCTCTCCTGCAGAGTCCTCCACACAGCACTATTTTAATCAGTGCTCCATCCAGTGTTTGTGTCTTTGTGTCGGTTATTGTGTTTTAGCAGTGCGACCATCGTACAAGAACAAGAGTCGCATCCATTGTTTTATCAGTGTCTCCATTAGTGTCTTCATATCTGGTCCAGTGTTCTTCAATGTGCTTTTAACGCCACCATAGCACAAGTTTTAAGTCTAAAAATTGTTTTTATCATCTGTTCCTTTTTGTATTCACCAAAAATATCCTCCTTGTTAATATTGTTAAATCATCATGTTTTTATCTGCATGTCAATATTTTTCAAAACAAACTTCATCCCCTTTTTGTTAAAACAGAAGGCTGGAGAGCAGCGTTGAGGGCTGCTGCCAACCTGCTGACTATGTATTTAGTTAGCTTGAAAGTACAATTAAGAAAGGAGAAAAAAAGGTGAGTGGGCCCTCCACCGGTGCCAAGAAGACTTCCTCCAAACTCAGAAGCATGGGACCCCACATGGCACGGTTAAGAAGGCTCCTGACCCTCCTCCTGTCCCCCTACCCCACAAAGATGTCACAGACACCTCCCTAATACCTCCTACTCCCAAGACAGGTCTCAACACCTTCATCCTCTCCTGTCCGACGATTCCTAGGCAACTTTACCCTGTCCCTAGAACTTCTTACGTACTACCCTGCCACACCCATTGCCCAGATCTTCCCCTGTAGGGACTCAGTCCTAATCAAATCCCCCAGCCCCTCCTTCCATACAGATGTCCTTCACCACCTTCCCAGTATCCACCTCAACCCTCATAATTCCCTGATACCTTACTACATTGCCTCCTGTCCCAGTCAACCCTTGTCTCCTCACCATCCACCATCCTTACCGCTGTAATGACTAAGCTTAGCCTAGTGGTCATGGAGGAGTAGGTGTTGAGCCAACTCAACATCCGACCTGATATTACAATCCGGTCTGCCAATTGCATTTGTAATGCCACTGGCCTCACCTACTTGATGCAGATTTTTATGGAATCCACATCGCCAATCGACCACCTCCTCCTCGAGAAGGCATTGATCTACGACTGCCGCCACAAGGTGGAATCCTCCCAATCACAATCTCAATCCTGCTGGTGTGGCAGGTGTCTCATTTATAATGACTACCTGAAACAGAACTACCATAAACTCCCTACCTGCCCCCACTGCAAGTCCCAACACCTTCATAAACAGTGTCCTAACCGCACCCATCTGCAACACCTATGGCGGCCTCTATCCCTTCTACTCATAGAAGTGAAAATCCATCCACACTCCCACCACCCCAAGCTCACCGTCCCCATTCGTCCTGTCAATCCCCCTATGCATTCCAACAACTCCCTGCGTCCCCCACGCACCGCCAAAGACGTCATCCCATTTGTCACCACCGTCCTGCAAAACATACATCAGTTCCAGCACCAACACACCCTTCAGCCACAGCCGTCTGGTCCGTTTTCCAACCTGAAACCTACGCCACCTTCTCCGGTGCCCACTCCCACTTCACCTTCTCCCGGCTAGTTACCCTAGTCTAAGTACACCCTAACCTTTTTCTGTCTACAGCCTCCTACCCCCTCTTCTCCCCCACAGACCCCCATGGAAAACCCCTCCTATACCTTCCTCTGCCACAACATCCACTTCCTGCCCATCAACAAACATCTATTGATGCATACCCTCTCCTGACACTGCGTGGATGCCTTTCTCCTCAATAAAACCTTCATACAACCCCGTTGTCCCATCAGTACTGCTCTTTAACTCCTCCATCGTGACGACGGCCCTCTCCCCTTGCATGAAGCAGAATGGCGATAGGCAACCTCCGCCATCACCCTGACCGACTACAACCCCTCCTTAATGACCAAACCAAACACCTGATCCTCAGCCTCTTTCTCTCCTCCCTCACATTTACCCTAGCCACCATCTACGTCTGCAGCACCACTCCCCTACCCTATTATTTCGTTTCATATTAATCCATCCTTCCCGACTTATGTGGTTGCCCCTGATCTTAACCTTTCGTCCCACCGACCTGCTGAACTCTGACGGTGGCCTCAATTCATCACCACCTCTTTCCAGAGCAACATCCTACCCCTTCCATGCCCCAGTTGCCCCGAAAGCAACAATATCTCCAACGTCGTCCTGGCGTCTCCAAATCTCCTCGGATGCCTTACAGCGGATGTCCTTGACCTCATAGGCAGTGACCGTACCCCCGTCCTACTCACCCTCGACCACTGCCACCATCCTGCCTGTGCTTCTCGCCCTAGTGCCTCTCCCAAGCAAGTCCATTGTTGTGGGGTACACTCAGCGCCACACGCCAGACGTAAGAGAATGATCGTGGAAAGGCAGCGATCGACTAAAAGCCAATCACAAGCAGGTGCTGGGCATCCTGGAGGGAGTAACCGAAGATGCGCGCTCTCTACAAGCGGCTATATCTAGGCTGACATACGTCTGGACAGCCGTCAGTTACTAGTGAGAACTCGGACAATTACTAGTTAGAACTCAAGCAGTCACTAGGTCACAGCGCAGATAGCATCATACGGACAACGCCACGAGACACAAGAAGAGAGAAGAAAGAGACATATGTTCTAAAGCTGAGTGTTATACTTTTCAGTCAATAAAACTTGTATTATTAATCTGAATAGTTGTTACAGTTGACTTCAGTACCTGCACCAGTACCTTTATTGACGACTAGACCGGAACGCGGAAACATATAAAGGCGACGAGGTCACAACAAATGGCGACGAGAACAACGAAGAACCAGATTGTGACGAAATATTAATCTCTGAAAGTACGCTGCGCCAATAATTTTGCTTTATTACAGGTCTAGGCGGATCCAGTAAATAATTTTTTGGTTTCTATTGCTGGGTTACGAGTAAATCTCTATATTTTGCACTATTTGTTTATATTGTATTTGCACCATGGCTAATGCTACAAACCCTGCCACTGCCACTGCGCCACAGCTTCCTATGCTCGATGCACAGCAGCTAATGCAAATGTTTCAGTTTCTGAGCCAACAAATTGCATCTCTACTGCAGACTGTGCAACAACTTCTGGACGCACCTGTGTCTCAAAATACGCAAGTTCCACTGCAGCACCCACCTACGCCACAGTGAACCGGATACAAGGTATTGTTAAACTTCCTTTTCCGTTATCGTGTGTAGGCCCCCCAGAGTTACGTCTTGTGAAAAAACTGTTTCCCACCACGGAACCTTCTGAACTTTCTTACGATTCAATGGTAGGAGCACTCACGGCATATTATGAACAGGAAATCAATGTAGTGGCTGCTAGGATCAGTTCTTCAGATGTAGGAAAAATCCGAACCAAACATACAGACAGTGGATAACAGACCTTGAAGCTCTCACTAGGAAGTGTAAATTTAAATGTTCGTGTGGAGCTTATTATTCAGATGTCATGTTGCGGGACACAATTGTCTATAATAATCCTGACGGTAGGCTTAGAGAACAGATTCTAAAAATGTCAGATCTGTCGTTCCATCAAGTAGAACAGATTTAGGAACAGTATGATACAGGAGCCGCGGCAATGGAAAACTTTCATGCTCTTCCACTGTGTAGTGCAGGGGTGGGCACGAGAGCTGCTCGCGCGGCTGCCCGCGAGCAGCGAGAGCCGCGAGGGCAGCGCTGAGCGGCCTTGAGAGCCAGCAGGGCGGGCAGCAGGGCTGTGCACAGTGCACGGGTAGGGGGCAACTGTGCAGCTGCGAGGACAAGCTGAAATACTTACTGCACGTAGAAAACACACGAGGTCGTTTCAAGCTGATGCAGCTTCTGTGAAAAGGGCACCGGTACAATCATATCTGCCGCAGCATGTTTGAGTGGGAAGTAAGTGTTAATAGTGCTTACCCGAAAATTGTGTATCCTGTACCATGCAACGGTTGCTCATGTAAGGATGAAACACAGTTTCGAATAACTGTTTAACCTACTTTCGTGGCCACAAGTAGGACATAGACGTGAAGAATTAAGAAAACACTCTTTTATTCTAAATTTTACGTTACATTTTCACAGAATTCTGTAGATTTTTTTTAACAAAATGTAACAAAACTGAACTTCCTGCAACTAAAAACCTGCTTCATTGCAATGACGAGAAACTGGGTGGTCGGTCAGAAGGTAACAATTATTAAGGCTCATTACATCCTTAGGAAAGGATGAATACTGACACCATTCTGAAGGGGAAAAAATTCCAGAACTCGAGACCTGAGAGCAATGGAAAAAGTTCCCTGCCTATGTCAGTGGTATCACAACGAAGTTATCGTGGTACGATAAAGAACTTCTCAAAAATAATCAAATAACTACATGGTAAAATTTGTAAGCTAAAGGAAAATAAAATATCCCTGCTGCGGGAAGCAAAAACCTAGGAACTATTCCCTGGAGGAAGTAAAATGGATAACTAAACTTAACTCCTATGATATATAGAAAACATAAAGGGGAAGAAACTTTATGATCACAAAGCCTATCAGTTTCCTGTCAAGATAAACAATAAGGTGACATACACAATAAAGAATTGTCACTTCACAGGAGAGGTACTACGAACAAAAAAGAAATAAGCATTAATTTACATCATTCTGGATTTATTTAAAATGATTTTGAACCAAAAGTTATCGAGACCGAGTGGTTCCGCGTGGTGCAGTCAGGTGCGCGGCTAGTCGGGTGTGAGTGGGGGGCACTGCTGGCTGGCGGAGTGGGGGGAGCCGCGAGCAGGCCGCGTGAGCCGCTGAGAGCGCTCGCGCTCGCCAAACGGCATTTGCCCAGCCCTGGTGTAGTGTCACGTCATGCACTGGCGAGCGACGGGTCAAACGCCGTGTACTTCCTCCTGCCCGCTCAAGGCGTAAATACGTTTCTAGACACGGAACCTTGCCAAATAAAGGCCAATTCACACTGTCCGTCACGTCAACGTCACGTCACGGCACCGTCACGTCAAGTTGTATTCACACTGTCCGTCAGTGTACGTCACGTCATTTCGCCCATCTCAATACGCGATGTTGAAAGTAAGCTTATGAGTGGCGATCTGTTATGTAGAAAGTCATAGTTTAACATTAGAATCGAGGGAACAACAATGCTAAATGTTATTGACGGCCAAAGAAAACTTTACAACATATGTTTTTGGCCAACTTACTGGGAACTGAAACAACATTTCAAAACATCGACATCTATTTTCAAGCGAAAAAATAAACATATGAAACCATCAAACAATACTTATAAGAGCATGGATAGCGCCTGTTTACATTATCCATTACGACTTGCCCGCTGACATTGTTAGTACCATCGTAAACAACTGAAATTTTGTCTTTCATTTAAAATGTTATTTAATGAAAAATGCGTAATCAAATTACAATCTTATTCAAATAAACAGTTTGCTTTAGTCTTTTCTGTTACAATGTCACGTGACATAAACCATTTTTTGGTTTCAGATATCAGACCTCGATTTTAGAGGGACACTCAATTGACAAAAATATTTAAGTCGTCATGAAACATTTGAGATTTACCCCTAAACCGAAGTATAACAACAAAATAAAGATGAATAACACACATTTGCATATAAAGAATGCACTCGTAGTCTGCAGCATGTAATTCGCGTGTCGAGAATAGGTTAACTTCCGATGTTAGCAGACGGCCGTTCCGTCAAAACATTCTTCTCGAGAAAGCTTGACGGACGTTGACGTGACGTGACGGTCCGGTGACGGACAGTGTGAATGCCGCCATTAGAAATACATTGCGGAATGTTCTGACGGACGGTAACGTGACGTGACGTGACCGACAGTGTGAATTGGCCTTAAGGACGTGAAATCTTGCCCACAGTGTTTCTCGTGGCACGAAAGACACAACTGTCCATCCCGGTCAGCAAAATGTTATGCATGCGGCAAGAAAGGTCTTATACAAACAGACTGCTTACAGCAAAAAAAAAAAAAAAAAAAAAAAAAAAAAAAAATGCCCTCCCGGCCCAAACTGCGGCAAGACAATTGTTATTCAATAAATGCAGTATTTTCCAAAACAAGTGGCTGCCCCCCATAACATCAAGGACACTAAAGTAGCATAAGTTGTACATCAGGCCAGAAAAATATATGTCAACCTGCGTGTGAATGACATTCCTGTAAAGTTTCAACTTGACACAGGTGCATCAGTTACATTGCTCAATCGCAAAACTTAATGAACAGTTAGGATCGCCGCACCTTTCTCATAATTAACAACATACAATGGCAATGAAATTCCTGTACTGGGACAGTGTTTACTACCTGCAGTATACCGCTCGCAAATGTGCACAGCGATATTTCAAGTGCTTAAATATTATGAAGGAGAGTATATTTTTCGTTTAGATTCTTTTGATCTTTTTGGCTTTACTGTGCAAGACAATGTTTTAGTTGTGAACAATTTTGACTCTGCAGTCAGTGTAGACAAGTTGTGGATAGACTTTCCAGATTTATTTTCTACAGGACTAGGAAAAGCTAAAGATTTTAATGCACACATTACTCTAAAGGAAAATTACAAACCAAAATTTTGCAAAGCTCGTGATGTACGGCTCGCTTTACGTGACAAAGTAACAGAAGAACTTCGCACATTGCAAGAAAATGGTGCAATTGAACCAGTACAAGCTAACCGGTGGGCGAGTACGCTTGTTATTTTGCTGAAGCCGACAGGTAATATTCTCATTTGTTAAAATTGGAAGAACCAGCTTTGGCCGCATTGAAATCTTTATTTTTATATATAATACAGATCGATTTCGATCAGTGTCTGACCATCCTCAGTGCATGAATCCAAGCCCTGTGGGCCCACAAAAACTTGTGGGCCCACAGGCACGGATTCTAGCTCTGAGGATGGTCAGACACTGACCGAAATCGCTCTGCATTATACAGGGTGTTTCACTAAGTGTGTTTGCCTCTGTAACTTATAAAATAATAAAGGTAAAGCAGTCAACAATCCGAAGATTGGTTTGAACACCACAGTGCTTTACTAGGCATGGTCCTGTTTGGAGGTGGTATGCCGTTGCCTTCCTCCGACGTTCGAACTGACTTACCCAGCCAGTTATAGGGGGACCTACAGTTTAACGTGGGTTCTGAACTACGGCATAAATTATTGGTGATGCGAAATTTTAATGTGGTAGGTCAACACAAGAAATGTTACACTTTCTGCGGAGCTATGAACATAGTTTATTGTATCATTTTCCAAAGAGTTACAGCACAAATATATAATTTTTTAAATGGAACAAGAGCCCCAGCAGCCATTACGTTCATACATGCCGAACAACGGCTTTGGGAAACAGGCAGCTTGGTAATGCGCCGCAGTAACAGACGAAGACCTGCAAGAAGTGAGGAGACGGAGGTGTTTGTTTTAGCTGCACTACACCACGATCCTCATGTCAGCTTACGAGCCGTTGCTGCAGTAGCTGGTGTCAGTCTCACATCTGTGTGGCGTATAGTACACGGCCACAGGTTTCACCCGTACCGCATGTCACTGACCCAGGAGCTGCATGGGAACGATTTCCGTGCAAGAGTGACATTCGGTGAGTGGGCCATGCGTAATTTCATGCTGGAGTCTTTACAAAGCGTTATGTTCTCTGATGGGTCCACGTTCACAAATTATGGTGCAGCGAATCGCCATAACATGCACTACTGGGCCGCAGACAATCCTCGGTGGGTACGACCTGTCGACCGTCAATGTAGGTGGTCTATTAACGTGTGGTGTGGAATCCTTGGGAATGAAATCATTGGTCCACTGTACTTCCCAGGCACACTGACAGGTGAGTTATATCGCGCTTTCATAGCCGAAAGTTTGGGTGGTCTCCTTGAACATGTGTGTCTACACACGGGATTCCATATGTGGATGCAGCACAATAGTCACTCAGCCCATTCTGCGCGTGCTGTTGTGGAAGAACTAAACAACAGGTTTGCTGGAAGATGGTTGGGGCGCCATGGTCCTCATTCATGGCCCGCAAGGTCGCCCGATTTAATACTGAGCCCACATCCCCATGTGATCTAAAACGGCGCATTGAAGACACACGTCGCTCCGTCACACCGGCGATGTTAATCTCGTCCACAGATTCTTTCGATGGTGCATTGCATTATGCATTGAGGAACATGGACACACATTTGAACATCTCATGTAAATCAACTTCCCACCACCATAACATCCATCACCCACCACACAGCCATTTATTATGTAGAGCATGTGGTATCTGCCCCTGAAACTTGAAGGGCTTGTAGCTCCCAAACTAACAGTGATAGGAATGTAGTTTAAATTGATTTGGACGCAACTGGTTTCAACGAATCCGATGCATGATAGAAAAAACTATTGTTTCATTTAAAAAATTATATGTTTGTGCTGTAACTCTTTGGAAAATGATACAATAAACTATGTTCATAGCTACGCAGAAAGTGTAACATTTCTTGTGTTGACCTACCGCATTAAAATTGCCCGTCACCAAATTATTTTATAAGTTACAGAGGCAAACACACTTAGTGAAACACCCTGTATATAAAAATAAAGATGTCAATGCGGCCAAAGCTGTTTCTTCCAATTTTAATAATTTTCATGTTTTCGCTCTGCGCCAGACTCTGAATGGAGTCGCCTATATGTATTCTTATTTTTGTTGATTTCAAAGCTACAGTGAATCCACAAACAGTTGTAGACACTTATTCTTCGCCGAGACCAGAAGATTTGATGGACAGATTAGGTCCAGGAAAATATTTCTCCAAGATAGATTTGAGCAATGCCTACTTTCAGCTGCCACTTGACGAAGAATCACAGAAAATTTGTGTTGTAAATACCTATCTGGGCTTGTTTAAATATTTGCGTTTACCTTTTGACAGTGCATCTGCATCCACAATTTTTCAAAGATATTTGGGATAGCGTACAGCTCGGGTGCCTTATTGTTCAAACTACTTGGATGACATAGTTGTGTAAGGCCGTACCCCAGAAGAACATATTGCAAATTTGAGAACATTGTTTCAAGTTTTGTCAGATGCAGGTCTCAAGTGTCGCTTATATAAGTGTGCCTTTTTCAAACCAGAGCTGCAGTATCTAGGACACGTCATAAACAGTCAAGGTGTGCACCCCATGCAATCGCATTTGCTTGCCATTCGCGACCTGCCAGCACCAAAAGATATGAAAGAATTACAGTCAGTGTTGGGAAAGTTAACTTACTATATTAGGTTTATTCCAAATGCAGCACACATTGCAGCCCCTCTGCATCGGCTACGACGTAAAAATGTTCGTTTTGTTTGGATAGACGAATGCTAACGCCCATTTCAGCAGTTAAAAGATGCATTGCTTAGTGGTTGATGTTTGGTGCACTTCGATCCAGAAAAACCAATTCTTTTGCAAGTAGACGTGTCATCGTTTGGTGTAGGAAGCAGTACTGTCACATAGACATGGGGATACGCACCGTCCGATAGCGTTTGCGTCCAAACTTTTGACAGACACATAGTGTCGTTATTCTCAGATTGAGAAGGAAGCTTTAGCAATAGTGTATGGTGTCACCAAATTCCATCACTACTTGTATGGGAGAAAATTTTATTTACTAACTGACCACAAGCCTTTGCAGTCATTGTTTTATCCTGCCAAGCCAATTCCTACACGCACAGCACACAAATTGCAGTGTTGGGAACTGCTCTTATCACAGTATCAGTATGAGATTGTGTACAGACCCACAAATCGCCATGGAAATGCTGACGCACTTTCCCATCTTCCGATTGACCATGATAAAGACTTTGATGCTTTTGAGATGTATTGTTGCCAGATATATGCACAGGAAGATAGTTTGTTGGAATTCTTCCCATTGGATTACAGGAAAATTGCTCGGGCCACAGAAACAGATCCTGATTTACAAATTTTGCTGCACTACATTCGCACACAATGGCCCCGTTCTCAACGTGATATTCAAAATTCACTGGTGCGTCGCTATTTTGCTAGGAGGAATGAACTTTCAGTACATAGAG
The DNA here is from genome assembly GCA_026315105.1 of Locusta migratoria. Taxonomy (NCBI): domain Eukaryota; kingdom Metazoa; phylum Arthropoda; class Insecta; order Orthoptera; family Acrididae; genus Locusta; species Locusta migratoria. The sequence continues at coordinate 882,712,848 of CM048745.1, forward strand.
GTCTCATTCTCATTTCAAATGGCAATGGAAAATCACGTTTGTTGATTCCGCGACGTTTGCAGAACGATGTATTGAACTTACTTCATCAAGAACATTGGAGAATGGTTCGCACTAAGCAATTGGCACGACGCCCAAATAGAAAAGATGTCGTCACAGTGTTCAGTGTGCGCTACCAATCAGTCAGCCCCACCTCAGAAATTTTTTGCGTGGCCTAAAGCAGATTCACCTTTTCATTTATTTTTACTTTCATTAACATCACAGAGTGAGGTGGGTCGTATGCTACAAGCTGTAGTAGCAATAGTTGCGGTTTCTGGTTTCTTAGCGGCTACAGGTACCGATTGCTAGATTAGCTTGTCTGCCACGTGGAGGCGAATCAGTTAACTGAACCACTACTAATGCCTGCTCTGTTATATTAATTTTTACAATAATTTCGTATTACAATGTTATTTAATTTGAAAATTTGTTTAACATAATAAAAATGAATTCTTACCATAATCATGGCTTCCATAATTTTAGAGTTTCAATTTGTTGCAGTTGTTTTTGTACAATTGGTTTAAGAAATACATAATAATAGAAATACACATGTTTCATATACTATAACTAAAACAACTAATGAGATAATGTTCACAATAAAGTTGTTTACAATATTATTTAATTACAAATTCAATTAAGATAATAAAAAGTTACAAAAGAATTTTTACCATAAACATGACGTCCATAATTTTGGAGTTACAATTCGTTACAGTTGTTATCATTCAATAGGTTTCAGAAAAACATAATAATTTAAATATACATGTTTCATATACTATGTCTAAAACAGCTATTGAGATAATATCAAGTGCTATATTGCATACTACAAAACAGTTTAAAACACCGTTAACGGTTCCCATTGTTTTGACATAAGATAAAAATATTATTATTAGTTCTAATAAAATTACTAACGAGGTCATAAAATTGATAATTAATAATACAGTGAATTAATCAAGATACTTTATTTTATTGTAACGTAAGATAAAATACATAATAGTTCTAATAAAAGTAGTTATTTGGTCATAGAACATCGAAATCAGTTTATACTATGCTTTAATTATTTGTTCATTAAATTATTTTATTTATTTAATTGTACAAATGGTCTATTTATGTTCTGTTGTGGGAGTTGCAGTTTCATCATCACTTTCTGTATCAAGATTGTACATCTGAGGTAATTCTGTCTTGTATTTGTTGAGGTTGCCGACTCCAACCATGCTGGATCTGCTGTCTATATTCTTCTTGTTTTGTCCTGGAAATCTTGTCTGTGATCTGATTTATCGTACACCATTCGTCTGGACTTGACATAGAGGTTACCACCATCTAGTGATGGTCTTATGTGAGTTAGTAAGGCACACCTAAATGTGACGTGCTCTGCTGACCCTTGTTCTCCACAGTCACATATATCCTTTGCATTCAATCCTACGTACTTTAGGTGCTGGGGATATGGGCCTGACCAGTTAAGAAGTGCACCATATCACGACTTGGATCAATATGCTTTAAGTTTAAACGCTCTCTTATGTCTGGAAAGAAGGAATAAACATGTCGGCCCTTATTAGTATTGTCCCATTCCATCTGCCATGTTTCAATATGCCAGTCGTTGAGTTGTCTTTTCTTTAAAATATTTCATCCTGTAATTTCCGTCACTTTCATAAAATTTCTTTTCTTGAGCCAATAATTAGCAGCTCTATGTTTGCTTGTAATATCAATAGGACAAATACCCATGACAACACAGAGTGCCTTTATTGATGTTGTGTTAAAGGCTCCAGTCGTTCTTAATAATATACGACGTTGTCCTCTTCTGACAATTGTCTTATTAGTTAAAATATGGGCAAAAATGTTGACTCCGAAGCACATGACAGATTCAAAAAGAGCTATGTGGTATGTTCTTAGCATTGTGAGAGGCATTCTCTCCTGTACTGTGTTTAATCTTGGTACTTTATGCATTAATTTACATGCTTTGTCTGTTGCCAGCCTTATGTGATCTTTGAAGTTCTGCTTTTCATCAAGATGCAGCCCAAGGTACCTTGTTGCATGAGCCCTTGGCAACAAGGGCATATTGACTATGCTGGTCCGTTCTGGTCACTAAGTGGCTTATTTTGGTTGATGCTTTTACTGGTTACCTGTTTGCAGCGCCAATGTCTTCTACAACTTCTAGTAGCACAATGAGGGCGTTGTCTTCCTGAACTGATAGTCTCTGACAATGGCCCTCAGTTCATATTGCAAGAATTTCACTCCTTTTGTGAATGCAATGGAATTAAACATCTAGCCAATGCACCGTTTCACCCACAGTCAAACGGTGCTGTGGAACGCTCCATCCGGACATTTAAGCAGCAGATGTCCAAACTTCATTTGGAGCACTCATGGGAGGCAGCTCTGCAACTGTTCCTCGCCTCCTACCACATGCATCCACGTGAAGGATTGTCGCTGGCTGAACTTCTACATGGCTGCGCCCACCGCACCCTGCTCCATCTGCTCCACCCACCGCACCGCCTAGAGTGGAAGTAGCCACCGGCACGCAAGTATCGCTTCGCTCTGCATAACCCAGTCTTTTACAGAGTTTTCAGCGGATGCAGATGGTGGGAGTGAGGCGAGATCATCCAACCTTGCGGTGCTCACATGTTTGAAATTTCAGGTCCCGATGGTATCATCCGCAGGCAAGGCAACCTAATTCGCCCTTGTCATGTACCCTGTGATCCTTCTGCGTTTCTCTCGGCAGATTCACGACACACGCAGACCGCGCGGCCTCCGCCGCCTGTGAGACCTCCGCCGCCTGCGCGACCTCGGCAGCTGCCCCCGCAGCAGATCTAGATGGCACTGCAACCTGACGTCATGGAGATGGAGCCCTCTCAACCTCCACCTCACCGGGACATGCCAATGGACATTGACCAGCACGCACACTATCTCCGACGCAGAGAGTCTACCCCAGGAATTGGAACACCTGAGAACTGTTCAGATGGTTGTAAATCTATCGGACCAAACTGCGTGGACATCAGTCCATAGCTTACAGACTACTTAAACCTAGGTAAACTAACCTAAGGACAACACACACACACCCGTGCCCCAGAGAGGACTAGAACCTCCACGTCGATCAACCACGCGCTCTGCAGTGATACCTGAGAACTGTATTCCGAAAAAATGGGTACTCAGAGTGGCAGATTCAGCGGGCTCTCCGCCCAACCACTACATCACAACCTGTGGAAACGGATGAGAACTTGAGGATGTAGGCACTGCGTTCATTCCATATATCGGCGCACTCTTGGGGAAGGTGCATTTGCATTTTGAATAAACACCAAGTTGGAACTGTCTTTTGTCCGCCGAATAAAATTCGTGCACTGATGGGGAGCGCCAAACACGATCTCGGTTTGAGGAAGGCCGGCGTGTACCAGATTTCGTGTCAGTGTGGAAAGTCATATATTGGACAGACGATGCGTACCGTCGAGGATCGATGCGTTGAACACGAGAGGCACACACAATTGATGTATCCGAGTAAGTCGGCGCTCGCAGAACATTGTTTGTCGGAGAATCATGCAATGGAGTATGAACGTACTAGGATTCTGGTACAGACGTCGAGATACTGGGACTGTGTCGTTAGAGATGCCATTGAAATTCGCACAAGTGACAACCTCATAAACCGTCACTGTGGCTATAATCTTAGCAAAGCTTGGGAACAAGCGATTGCGTTAATTAAGAGTAAATCTATCAAACGTAACGAAGTGACGACCACGACGGACAGGGCCTTCACATCGACGTCATCTCAGGCGCCGTCGGAATCGGTTCCAATGCGCGACGGCGGCGCGGGGCACGGACCGCGGAGGTATTTAAATCGCCCGCTATCGTGCTAGAACCCAGTTCCCTTCGAGCAGCCGTAGCGTGCGGATCTCCGTGCCGGCGCGTTTCCAGGAGCTCAGTCTGTCAGTTCACCTGATGATGGCGACATGTATGATCGCCGAAATATTGTGCCTGTTGGACACTATAGACCGGCAGTACACCCGTGGATATTTTCATTATAAAATGTTTATGGTCAATGATGAATTTTTGTTAGGCCTATACCGAAACAGAATATACGTTTACCATATTAACTTTGATGCAATACTACAAACGTTATTAAGTTAACACTGTTTCAATGTTTTCAAATTCGTTTCGTCACATCAAACGATGGTGTGTTACTCTATGTATTTAATGTTTATAACAAGAAGCACAATTCTAAATTGATGTCCACGTTACATTCTTTATGGAAATTTTGTCACTTTACGAAATATTCATTTACTTAGCTAAAGACAAATGTCATTATTTTGGTGTAACGCAAGCTCTTCATGTACATAAACAAACATTAATTCTAGATCTGTGTTCAGTTCTGTCGAACGAGGAAGACCAGAATGAAAGCAGATCCACCTATCTGCAGCCGCTGAAGCTCATAAGCGATGGTGGGGGAAGTGACATCATGCAAGAAAGTTAAACGCGTTTGAACTTTCGTAACTTATGCATAAGATAGCATGACAGTATGCAAGTTTGGTGTTTCCATGTGTATGTTGACTGTCGCGAGTGTTGGTGGGGGAATGCATGTGTAAGGAATTCATGCCTGTGGAAACCCAGCTAAAATTAAAAATTAAAATTTCCTGAGGAACGATATCTTAAATTACGTCAAAGAATGTGGTGGAACAGGTTGCGTGGTCCTGGATTTTCCCTGGCGTTCATTTTGTACTGTAATGGGAAACGACGCCATCTTGGATGACGTCATCTGGGTCAATTACCAAGATACTGTGCTCATAACCCCAGAAAGAGAGCACAGAGGGGTGGTCTTAGTGTCATGGCTACCTCTAGTTTCCCGCCAAAACATTTTGGGCTATTGCCAATAGGAATAAAATAAAATAAAATTCAAATTTCCCACCAGATAGCCATCTTGATTTATGTCATAGGGGAATGAGAAGTGATCGTAGTGTAATAGTGGCCTTTAGTTTCCTGCCAAAAAAATTTGGGCTATTGCCAATAGCATTCAAAGATAATTCAAATTTCCTGGGGGACGCCATCTTGAATTGCGTCAGAGAAGGTGTGGGAGCACTGGTGTATGGTCCTGCGTTTTCCCAAACCCCTACAATCGAGAACAGCAAATTGAAGAGTATCTCGGCGGCCACTGTGATGGCAAACTTCTCTGCGAACTTTAAATGTGCGTAAGATTCTTTTGATTAGAGAGAGTATTCATTTGAGTTAAGTCGTGAAAACTATGTATATTTGAAATATATAACTACAAAACAGCTTCAGACTCCTTGAATATACAGCAAATATCGATTGTGTGTAAATTTATTACACATACGGGGCAGAAATTGGTCAACAGCGTTTCCTCTTTCTAAGGAAACCGAACTATAACTTCTAGTTTTTTAGCGTTCTAAGTGCAGCATATGAACGGAATTTATCGTCAGACACGTTTTTTAGCACATTCTCAGCATATTCTACGATTGTGAAACTTTTGTGCAAACATTAATTTCGGAAGCTTTTGACATTAGCATTAGGGTATCTAGCAAGAATATTAGCATTTTTAATGCTGTAAGCCAAATACCCTACAGTAGCATGAACTGCTCAAACGTCAACAACTATTGTCATAGGGTTCAACTTCACAAAGTGCATCCAGTGTGGCTATGTGTCATTCATATATGGAACTATACATAGTTCTGCAAACCACTTTCAGTTGTTATACCTATATATAAAGTAGATTACATTTAAATTTATTTATTTATTTATTGTATTTATGGAACCAGCAACTGGTGACTTTTGCAAATATCTGCGTTACAAGTTGCTAACAATGTCGCGTTGCAATGGAAGCAGGCTTGACTTCGAAGGCAACTAAACACAGCACTTATACTGAAAGCACGTTTATTACGAACTCAACGTACACGCAGCACTGACTGCCTCTCAGGCAGAGTGCTCTGCTATTTATACACAGACAGAATTTACCAGAAATTAGAAGAACAGTTAACACAAGAAACAAGTAGAATTTACAAGTGAACATAAGAAAGATGTAGAACCTTCTGGAATTGTAAATTACAAAGGAATAAATTTTTGCCGGTGGGCGGGATTGAACCGGCGACCTTCTGCTCCGCAGTCCGTGACGCTATCCCTGCGCCACGCCGGCAGTTGGTGTTAGTAGTCTCTCGCGTCATTGCTCCCTCTCCTGGAGAAACAGCGACCCGCTGTTATGATCCCTGTGGAGCCAGCTGCAATGTCCTGGATCTTGACTGTGTCATGGGTCCTCTGTATGACAGTTCAAGAGAATCCTTCCCTTCTCCTCGATTATCGACGACAGACGTTCCAGTCGTAGCTTCATCAGGAACATTACCGTCCTTAAAGTCCTTGAACAAGAAGCCATTGTCGTCTACCTGCTCTTCAGGATCGTAGTAAGGCTTCATGCGCAGGACGTGAATAATGTCTCTTCGTTTTTGACGTTTCGACGACGGCTCATAATCCTCAAGTTCGTATGTGACGTCTGACAGGCGACGTATGACACGATACGGATCAAAGTATCGCTTCAATAACTTTTCTGACAGTCCAACCTTCTGTACAGGGGTAAAAATCCATACCAGATTTCCTGGGCTGTACACAACAGGTCGGTGCTTGTCGTTATACCGCTGACGGTCCTTCTTCTGGGCGTCCAGTGTCCGTATGCGAACCAGCTGTCTTGCTTCTTCGACCCTGGTGATGAGCTGTTTAATATAGTCATCCTGAGTGTCGTCTGGTTGGAACGGGAACAGTGTATCCATTGTCGTCTCAGCTTCACAGCCATGGAGCAGGAAAAATGGAGTGAAGCCTGTGGTGTCTTGTCTTGCGGTATTGTAAGCAAATGTTACGACTGGCAGAATCGTATCCCAATCCTTCTGCTCAACATCGACGTACATTGACAGCATGTCAGCTAACGTTTTGTTAAGACGTTCCGTAAGACCATTTGTCTGAGGATGGTATGCAGTTGTCATTCTGTGGACAATGTTGCACCGTGACATTACCTCTGATACTAGTTTTGACTGGAATACTTTTCCACGATCAGATATCATGACACGTGGTGCTCCATGCTTCAAGATAATGTCTTCTACAAGGAGTTTTGCGATCTCTGGAGCTTCTGCAGTCGGCACAGGTTTGGTGACAGCGTAGCGTGTGAGGTAGTCAGTGCAGACTATTATCCAACGGTTACCGGTTGTCGACTTCGGGAACCTCCCTAAAAGATCGATCCCAACTCGGTGGAATGGAGCTGCTGCCGGCGGAATCGGTACGAGATGTCCTGGAGGTAATTGCGGCACATGCTTCCGTCGCTGGCACTCTTTACAGAGACTCACATAATGCTTGACAGATCGGTAGAGACCTTTCCAGTAATACCTGCGTCTGATTCTGTCTAGGGTCTTCAGGAATCCCAGATGACCGGATATTGGAGCATCATGGAAATATTTGAGAATACCTGGCTGGAGATGAGCTGGAACAACAAGTAGCCATTTGGGGCCCAGTGGATCGTAGTTGCTCTTGTACAATGTTCCGTTTATAAGTTGGAACTCTCCATTGGTCGGTTCTCCTTTCTCCAAGGCCTCTATCATTTTTAATAGTGTTGGATCTTCTCTCTGTTCAGCTGTAATGTCATCTAATTCAGTGAGAGCCGAAATTTCATTAATGCTCTTGTATTCCACTAATGGATTCCTCGAAAGGCAGTCGGCATCCTTGTGTTTGCGCCCGTTCTTGAATACCACTGTGACATCGTACTCTTGGAGTCTTAGTGCCCATCTTGCTAGTCGACCTGATGGATCCTTGAAGCTAGTTAGCCAACACAAAGAATGGTGATCTGTCATGACGGGGAATGGTTTGCCGAATAAATACGGTCGGAACTTGTTGATAGCCCAGATAACCGTGAGACATTCTTTTTCAGTTGTAGAGTAGTTTACCTCGGACTTTGAGAGTACTCTTGACGAATAGGCTATCACTTTCTCGGCACCTTCCTGAACTTGTACAAGCACTGCACCAATCCCATAGCCACTGGCGTCTGTGTGAAGTTCCGTTTCTGAATTCTCGTCGTACAAGGCAAGCACTGGTGCGGAAGTTAGAGCCTCCTTAAGTGCCCGGAAAGCTCTTTCTTTTGTCTCATCCCAGTAAAATTTGGCGTCTCCCTGCAGAAGTTCTTGTAATGGACGTGCCTTGTTACAAAATCCTTTTATGAAACGTCGGTAGTATGAGCACAGCCCGAGAAAACTTCTCACATCACGAATGTGCTGAGGAGTTGGAAATTCTGTGACTGCCCTTACTTTATCTGGATAAGGACGGACACCATCTCCGTTGACTAGGTGCCCCAGGATTTTTATCTCTTTGGCGACGAAGAGGCACTTCATTGGATTGAGGCGGAGACCTGCAGCCTGAACACACTTCAACACAGTTGACAGTCGACTCAGATGTTCTTCAAATGTTTTCGAGAAAACGACAATGTCATCTTAGTAGCAGAGACACGTCGTCCACTTAAGGTATCGAAGCAAGTTGTCCATCATGCGTTCGAATGTGGCTGGAGCATTACATAATCCAAATGGCATTACTTTAAATTCATAGAGGCCGTCAAGTGTAATAAAAGCCGTCTTCTCCCTGTCAGCTTCGTCAACCTCGACTTGCCAGTAATCTGTCTGCATGTCCATAGTTGAGAAGTATGTAACTCCTTTCAAGCAGTCTAAGGTGTCGTCAATACGCGGCAGTGGGTAGACATCTTTCTTTGTGATTCTGTTCAGCCACCGATAGTCGACACAGAATCGCCACGTGCCATCCTTCTTCTTTACGAAGACCACTGGAGACGACCAAGGACTCTCCGAAGGTTGAATAATGTCATCTCGCAACATCTTCTCCACTTCCTGCCGAATTATCCGTCGTTCAGCTGGCGACACTCTATAAGAACGCTGGCTAACTGGCGGATGATCCCCAGTATTGATACGGTGCTTTATCGTGGGCCGTTTCGTCTGACTTTTCCCCTGCTGAGGTGTGAATGCACCCGAAAATTGGCGTAGTATACCTAACACCCGCTGGCGTTGTTTCTTGGTCAGTCCAGGCCCTATTGGCAGTTCCACGTTTGTTTCCTCCAGCGTGTTGTCTGTACTTACAGCAGGGCATGGGTCTTCATTGATGACATTGAGCTCATCGTCCTGGATTGGTTCAGCTGTCCCGATACACATTCCCTTGGGGATAAGTTGTGACTGCTCGTGACAATTTGTGATCCAAATCTCTCCTTGACCACCGGTAATGCTTATGATAGCCGCTGGTATGTAAATTTCTTTTGTGAGCCTGATAAACTTTTTACTGTCAACAAGAACTTCACAGTTTATCCAGCCATCTGTGTTTGTGACTGCAACTCTTCTCATTGTCAACGGCGGTATCGTCACATTGTCAACGACGAATAGCTTCCCAGAAAATTCTGTATTACGTGTATCCGGCGGAACAACTTCTTCAATTTGCAGCTCAGATCTTCCACAGTCAATGATAGCTTGGGATGCCTAAAGTAAGTCCCATCTGAGGATGACATTGTGACTACATTCTGTTAACACGGCAAATTTAAACGGCTGCGTCCTGTTGTTGATGGTTTTTCTTGCGACACAAGTTCCTGCTGAATGGACGTACTTTCCATTCGCGACCTTCAGCACAGTTGCTCCCGTATCACAGAACATTGTCTTCTTTAGTGTGCGGCGGTAATTATCCGATAATACAGAAAAAGAGGCTCCTGAATCAACAAGTGCCCGGACAGGTTGGCCGTCGATTATGACGTCGATGAGATTTCCCGACATCTTGGCGACTGTCGTCCATGGAAGATTTTCATCTGTGGCGGCCTCACCTCCGTAGATGGTCGCCTCGCTTAATTTTCCTGGGCGCGGCGGCTAGGGGAGCGGCTGGTACCTCTGTACGGCGACGGTGAACGGCTGCGGCGCATCGGGGAGCGACCTCGTCTAGGGTACGGCGATGGGCTTCTTCCCATAGGTCGACTGAACTCATCAGCAGGTGACTGCCTGGGATAGAACTGCTCCGACGGCTGACGTCTTGCGGCAAAATAATCATCGAATACTCGCCTCCTCTCTCTGCAGTAGCGTACGACGTGTGCAGGGCGTCCACTGTGGAAACACAGTGGTGTGTTGTCTTCTGTCCTCCAGACGTCTGTTCTTCTGTGGGGCGGCATAGTTACCAGGGGAGTTGACTGTGGTCGCGCCGGTCGGTTCATGGGCTGTCGTTTGGCGGCTGCAGCGTAAGTCATAGCAGGACGACGCCATTCTTCACATCGGGTGCGATTGACGGGGCAGACAGGAGCTAATGTTTGAAATACCTCGTCCTCAGCGGCGTCGGCTACCTCGCGACTTACAGGGCTCACATCCATGGCCATAATCTGATGCTCGCTCGGTCTAATAGTCCCGGCTGCCATGCACTGTTGTAATTCATCTCTCACGATTTGTCGTATGAGAGAAGCCAAGTCCTGCTGGTCTTCCACAACGGCCATAGGTATTACATTTGGGAGTCTGTCATACTTCTTGCGTCCAACCCTCCTTTGTTGCATCTCTTCAATACGCTGGCGCCACTTGATGAACTCTTCTGTCGTAGCGACGTCTTTTATCAGAAGAGCTTGGTACATATCTTCTGCAATTCCCTTCATCAGGTGCGTGATTTTGTCCGCCTCAGTCATGTTCGTATTTACTATGTTACACAGGTCCAAAACACTCTGTATGTACGATTGTGTCGGCTCACCATGTCGTTGGGCCCGGTTCTTCAATTGTTCTTCCGTCGAGCGGATTTGACGCTGGCGATCTCCAAACGTCTTCTTCAGTTCCTCCTGGAACGTCTCCCAGTCATTCAACTTGTCTTCGTTGTTCTCGAACCATTGCTGGGCTGTTCCATCCAGATAGAAGTAAATGTTGGCCAAGCACATCGTATGATCCCACCTGTTGTACTTGGCGACTCGGTCGAACCCTTTTAGCCATTTGTTTGGGTCCTGTCCAGCGTCTCCAGAGAACACCGATGGGTGCCTGATGTGTAGCTGGCTTACTGCTGGTTTCGTTTCCATAGTTCGTCTGATGATACGGACTCTTGGAAGGACGTACTCGGTGTATCCCTTGTAATCCGGTTCCAGTCCGTGTAAGCGACGGCTTTTACGTTGCCTAATCGGAGCCACGGTGATGCAGCTGTTGCACAGTGTACCCGGCGCCTCCACCAAACAATGTCGCGTTGCAATGGAAGCAGGCTTGACTTCGAAGGCAACTAAACACAGCACTTATACTGAAAGCACGTTTATTACGAACTCAACGTACACGCAGCACTGACTGCCTCTCAGGCAGAGTGCTCTGCTATTTATACACAGACAGAATTTACCAGAAATTAGAAGAACAGTTAACATAAGAAACAAGTAGAATTTACAAGTGAACATAAGAAAGATGTAGAACCTTCTGGAATTGTATATTACAAAGGAATCAATTTTTGCCGGTGGGCGGGATTGAACCGGCGACCTTCTGCTCCGCAGTCCGTGACGCTATCCCTGCGCCACGCCGGCAGTTGGTGTTAGTAGTCTCTCGCGGCAATATTAATTTCATAAACAAAAATTCGAACTTCAGTGAGGTAACTAATTTCGCGACCGCAATAGTTATTTTACACAATCATAAAATGAAATTTTTTGAACTTCCTATCCGCCAGTACTGCCTAAAATAGGTCCTTTTTAAGAGATACCAGTATTGTAAAAGCCTGTTATTTATTCCATTCAATCCTTATTGTCTTCACCAACAGTCTGTTAAGCAAGATCAACTATGTCTGAACAAAAGTAGTAGGGCTACTTGTATTCCTGAGAAATATAAATGGAAAAAAACAGTATTAGATCTTTTTATTTCTTTATTAAATTGATTTATGCATTTAAATGATGAGCAGCTCTTCACCATTGTATTTCATGTACATTGAAATAGTTAAACAATACAGATGTGACTATCAATTGTATATATATCCCACAGTAGCTATTTAATACATCATTTACCTGCTAACAACATTCGTATTTATATGACGCTTGCCGCTACCATGGTGGCTGGGCAAAGGTTCAAATTATCCTGTGACAGCAGCGCCGGTAGGCAGTCTAGTTATTTTTACGAGGTCTTTGTGTTTTCCCTTGTGGCCATGTTTCCCCGGAGCCGGAAATGATGCCGTCTTGGATGACGTCATCAGGTCATGACACCTGGTAGAGCACTGTATAGGACAAGCAGAACAATCTGATATTTTGAATCCCACATTGAAGGCACGCGTTTAAAGAATACATAACACTTTCGCTTTTATAATATGCTCTTAAGACCATTAAATATAATTCCCTAATACAGAAAATCCAGCCTAAAAAATTTACTTACTGGCATTTGACTGTAAGAAGCAAGCATCTTAAAGTTAGATTAGATTAGATTAATACTTGTTCCACACTTCATAATGATGTGGAAAGTATCAGTTAAATGAAATGTGTCTATACATAATATTACATGACACTCAATATTTGAATTTTTTTTATTTCAATTTTTTTATTTTTTTTTTCCCTAAAGTACTAACTTTTATCTAGAAATTCATCTAATGTGTAGAAGGAATTGCCATTCAGAAATTCTCTAAATTTATTTTTAAATGCTAGTTGGCTATCTGTCAGAATTTTGATACTACTTGGTAAGTGACCAAAGACTTTTGTGGCAGAATAATTAACCCCTTTCTGTGACAGAGCTAAATTTAACATTGAATAGTGTAGGTCACCCTTTCTCCTAGTGTTGTAACTATGCACACTGCTATTACATTTGAATTCTGTTGGATTGTTAATAACAAATTTCGTAAGTGAATACATATATATTGTGAAGCTACTGTGAAGATTCCTAGATCCTTAAATAAATGTCTGCAGGATGATCTTGGGTGGGCTCCAACAATTATTCTGATGACCCACTTTTGGGCAATGAATACTTTCTTACTAAATGATGAATTTCCCCAGAATATGATGCCATAAGAAAGCAGAGAATGAAAATAGGCTTAGTATGCTAGTTTACTGAGTTGTACATCACCAAAGTTTGCAATCACCCTAATAGCATAAGTAGCTGAGCTCAAACGGTTCAGCAGATCTTCAATGTGTTTCTTGCAATGCAATCTCTCATCAATGCATAAACCTAAAAATTTTGAATATTCTACCTTAGCTATAGATTTCTGGTTGAAGTCAATATTAATTAATGGTGTGATGCCATTTATTGTGTGAAACTGAATATACTGTGTTTTTTTTTTTAATTTAAAGAGAGTCCATTTACAGAGAACCATCTAATAATTCTCTGAAATACTTCATTGACAATTTCATCAGTTAATTCATGTGATTCGGGTGAGATAGTGATACTTGTATTATCAGCAAAGAGAACTAGCTTGGCATCTTTATGAATATAGAAAGGCAAATCATTAATGTATATTAAGAACAGCAAAGGTCCCAGTGCTGAACCTTGTGGCACCCCATGCTTGATAGTTCCCCAGTTTGAGGACTTGGCTGTTTCTTGTATATTATGTGAATTACTTCTATCAACTTTCTGAACTCTTCCAGTTAGGTATGATTTAAACTATTTGTGCACTTTCCCACTCATACCACAATACTTAAGCTTATCTAGAAGAATTCCATGGTTAACACAATCAAAGGCCTTTTATAGATCACAAAAAATCCCAACGGGTGATTTATGGTTATCCTGAGCATTTAATATTTCATTAGTGAAAATATATATTGCATTTTCTGTTGAAAAGCCTTTCTGGAAACCTAACTGACATTAAGTTAGAACTTTATTTTTATTAATATGTGAAGCTACTCTGGAATACATTACTTTTTGAAGAATTTTTGATAGAGCGGTCAGAAGTGAGATTGGGCGGTAGTTGTTGACATCCAACGTATCACCTTTTTTATGGACAGGTTTGACAATAGCATATTTTAGTCTATTAGGGTAAATACCCTGCTCCAGTGAGCTATTACAAATGTGGCTAAGGATCCTACATATTTCTTGGGAACAAGCTAGTGATTAGAGGGATATTTCCAGATATGATACATTCACTTACATTCCATATTAAGGCATATGTTGACATTCTAAATATGTACCAAATACTGTTAAAATACGTTACAATTATGCGTATTTTGGTATATAAATTGTATATTCATATAAGTTTACAGTAACTAAGAGTTGCACTCGAAAACAGTTACAGAGTAATGTTAAATTGCGATACTATACTTCCTGTATTATCCCCTCTAATGCCTCGCTTATGTTACACACACCATATTTCAGAGAAGATTTTACGTCAAAAATTTGTTTAATAACTTTGAAGGTTTGGTAGTGTGTACTTTGAAATAAAATGAATATTACATGTTAAGTTTTGAATTTATGCCTTTCAAGTACGACTTGTTTCCTGTTCCCATTCTTTGCAAAGGTCAATTTACTATTGTTTTATATTTTAAGACATCCTGTTCACAGCTTGGCTTAGGCCTACATATTCCAGTGTTGAGAGTCACATTTAAATTAAACACTAAAATAACGGGAAACAATATAATTTTAAAAACACTAGCTGTGTAAAGCCAGCTGCACTCATGTATCACTTAAAATACATAGTTGTTCTAAAAAAATGAAGAAAAGTAACTTTAAACACACTGTATCTCGTGCTGTATTAACAAAATTAAAATAAACCTTTGCTTACAAGTATAGGACTATGTTTTCATTACTATATCTGTGAGCTTAACTATTTTTAATAGAAATTTAAAAAAAAAATTTCTTAACATTACACAATTACCTACTCGCTTTTGGCGTAAATACATGGCATTTGGAATATAAAAGCCATCTTTTACGCCGATCTGTGTTTGAAGGAAAACGATAAAACTTACAGCGACTGTGTCTGCTATTATTTGAGCAGTTTGGAGCTGCACAACCAAACATTTCTCGCTGTGAAACAGTAAAATCACAAGACATTCGCTGATTCACTTCGCTGCACCACACGAAGCATACAACGCTTTCGTCGGATTGTTCAGCTCGGTATATATATATATATATATATATATATATATATATATATATATATATATATATATATATATATAGTGCTTTAACACCTGTCGGCTGCAGTGGCCGAGGGGACTAAGGCGCTCCAGTCACGGTCCGCAGTAGATAAAACTGCAACCCACACCGGCTAACAGTAAGCGGCACTGATGGTAACAAACATCTGCAGAACAGTATGGCACGAAATCTTGTGACTGCTACCGATCGGCATCAGGGTCTCACATACAACATTGAGGTTAGAATAGATGATTTTTCGTTTCATAGCTCCATAAATTTGCACGGCCTTTGTTAGCATGCCAGTATACCTTAATCAAACTGGAAAATCTTTCTTCTGCAGCATTTGTACCTGGAAGACATAACACAAAATTTTATCTAAATTTCCAAAGAAATGGTTCAAATATTTCAGTCCATCTTTCTTCTACAGGCACTTTCTTCATTGCCCAATATTTCATATCCTGTGCTATTATGACCTTACGATGTTAATAGTTATAGAATAACGATTTCTTATTGAAAGCAGACAAAGGAATACCACATTGAGAAAAAAAACCTAAGACTATCCTGAAAGTGAAATGACTGAGATAGATTGTCACACTGACACTGAGGTAGGCATATATTTCTGTATGGTTCTACTTCAAGCAAATTCGGTTTCACAAATATTACGATAAATGAGAAATACTTTTGCATGCATATCGTTTAGCATTTAAAAACTGGGACAATTATGTGGCCTGAACGATTTGTCTAGGACACTAGGATGATTATATGAAAACTGGGACTGTCCCAGGAAAACCGACACTTTGGTCAGCCTAGTTCACGGTAGTACCATGGTACACATTAACCAATTTCCCTGAAGGATAATCCGCAACTAATCTTTCTCATTCGAACTCCAAAACATGCTTAAAAGATGCTTGCTGTGTTCTACGAGGTATGCTGAAGCCACTTACTCAAAATAACGACACCAAGTGACAATTCCAGTTCGTCCATATGGCCATCTGCTCCCCATTACAAGAATCGGCGCTGCTGCCGAGAGCGCAGAGATGCTAATCACTGGCATCTGTCATTGCCACAATAGATAATGCAAATTTCACCTGATTTGGCAGGTTCTTTCAGGGTGTTGTATTTTGGGTGGATAGTAATTTAAAAAAAAAAGTCAGTGGAAGTGGCAGTTTATTCATTGTAAACTATATTTCACTTCACAAGGTTGTCTGTTACAGTAGTCATATGCATGATATTCAGATTGAAGACGATCTTGGCTGCATGATATACTTCTATTAACAATGTGTTTCGCCTCCATAGGGCACCTCAAGTTAATCTTTAGAAAATACATCACTGTACAAAAATCTTGAAAGAGCTGCTCTGCAATGAAGCAGGCTTCAGTTTTAATTATTCTGACACAACCTTCAATATAGCTCAGAGAAATATTATGGTTATGCCAAGCAAAATAATGAAGTTAATAGTGTACAATCTGGGGTGTCCAGTACACCAGACAGCAAAATTTAGGGGTGCAACTCCCTCAAAACCACCAGGAAGATAGAATGGCTCAAAATAACATCTATGTGATGAGAATATAAATGAGTGTAAGGAAGTAATTTCAGAGAGTGATATGCAGCAGATACAGAATTTATAAAAGATTAGTTGAAATTTTGGCATTCTCCAGGTATTTATTTATTTTAATTCAGATTCAGATTCTTTATTTGTCATTCAGCAATATTACATGCAATAGACTTCGTCAGTTCACTTAACCTAAAAGTTTTTTTTATATAATAGATTTACATATTTAAGTTTTATATAATATTTTTACATATTTAAATTGATATTGGGCATTTCAAGAAATTCTTCTAATGTATAGAATGGAGTTTTTAACAAGAAGCTGTGTAGCGTTTTCATAAATAATTTTGTTGGCATACTTGTGGCATGTTTGGACAATTTGTTATATATTTTAATTGGCATGTACTTATGACTATTGTTAGTTTTTGCCAATCTATTTTGCGGCAGGATTAGAGACTTACAGATTCTTGTATTGTGGTCATCCCTCTGATTCATTATCCTTAAATTAGGTAGGTCTGTAAGTATGAAGTTTACACTGTCAAGAATATATAGATAAACTAGCTAAACCCGGCCACACTTCACTGTGGCACACTCTCATGTGAAATAAATAGAATAGGAAATACTGTAACTCATGTTAACATAGAATCACCGAGAGAATGCTTCAATCATATCAGTATCGTTTGTCAGGCTACTGTGCTTATGAAAAACGAAAGTTATAAAAAATATATGTTCACAGAAACTCATTTTAAACGCATAAGATAGATTACATTTTTTGTCGTTAGTTTCCTCCACAATCATACAGATCAGTTTACTGACTCTGGACCGTGTGATATATTACTCACCTTAGTAAAAAGCTATTGTTTTATACCTTCTTTCCATCTATTTCCCATCCGCTATGTCCATCTCCTGCTCTCCTCTTCATCCTCCCTCTATCTAATCCCCTGCCTCTGTTCATCACTCCTTTTCCTTCCATCCATCTTCAGTCTCCTCCTCCTTTTATCTCTATGCATGTATCGTCATTCACTCGTCGTACATATACAAAATGAAGAAATTAAAACTTAGGGAATTGCTTATAATTATGTGTTACCTGCTGGAAACTATCACCAAGTTAATATTACATAAGACTAAATGAAATAGCGACGCCGATCAACAACATTTTTTCACTGGGCCAACAGGCCTAGCCTGAAAATCGTACCAATAGTAATGTATATTCAAAAAGAATTTTTGATCCTCTGTTTGACCCTCTTTGTTGTTGAATTTTTACAAACACTGAAACACGCATTTTTAAAATCTTGACCAAGAATCCAAATCACAATTTCCAACCAAATATGCAAATATTTTTTGTAATTCTGGGTTCAAATTTGGCTTAGTAGCAACGTATTTTCAAAAAATGTTTCATCCCCTATTTCACCCCCTAATTGATTAATTTTCTGAAAATACCGAAACACGTGTCTTTTTAATTCTGACCAAGAAAACATATACCAATTTTTGTGATTGTAGCTTCAAAATTGCCTTATTAGCAAAAGATTTTCGAAAAACACCCCCTCTCCAATTTAACCCCCTTGATGGTTGAATTTCCAGAAATACCAAAACACATATTTTTTTAAAAATCATAACGAACAATAAAAATACCAGTTTTTGTAGCTATAGCTTCAAAATTGTCTTGACAACAATGTGTTTTCGAAAAGATTTTTTGATCCCCTCTTTTACCCCCTTAGTCGTTGAATTTCCAAAAAATACCGTAACACGTGTCTTTTTATCATTGTAGCCGATTCTTAGTATCATATTAAAATAAAATTAAAAATAACGGCTTGCACTTAATACACTTAATACAGCTTCATATTAATATTGTTGTTCCCACACAGCCCCCTTCCGGTAGAGCGGAGCTCCTGGTATTTGTGGAAACTTGTAATGAATTTGCCGTCCTGTTCTTGTATACCGCACTGTTTGATTTCTTTCACTATGCGTGTTATGTTCTGATAGCTGTTTTCTATTTGTTGCTTTGGACATCTTCTGGCGATGTTGTCCAACTAAAGGTTGTTGATTGCCTTGTGTCCCTTCTCTTGACATTTCTTCTTTTAAAAGGTGGGCAGGTTTCACTCTGTCAATGGACACCATAACTTGTTTATTTTGTATTTGCAGTTTTATTGTACCGGTATGCTGATTGTGCTGTAGTACCTTGTATGGTCCTGTATATGGTGGCTGTAATAGTGCTCTCACTACATCAGTTCTTAATGTCACATGTGAACATTCGTTCAAATCACGGTATATGAATGTATTGTCATTTCTATGTTTAATCGGTGACTGGGGCCTTAGTTCTGCTAATTGAGCTCTTAGTCTTTTTAAGAAGTAGGGTAGGTCAGTCCGCTCTTTTCGTTCTTCAAAAAATTCACTAGGGAGTCGCAATGTTTCCCCGTATACCAGTTCAGCAGTAGACGCCCCTAAGTCTGGCTTAAAAGCTGTGCGAAGGCCCAATAATACTAGTGGCAAGGCTGTTGACCAACTTTCTTTGTGGCACATCAAGGCACTTTTCAAAGTCCGGTGCCATCTTTCCACCATTCCATTACTTTCCGGGTGGTAGCTAGTTGTACGATGACGCCGGAACCCACAAATGTTTGCCAGTTCAAGGAACAATTTTGATTCAAATTGTATGCCTTGATCAGTGGTGACATGTACCGGGCACCCGAATCGTGCTATCCATGATGACAAAAAATTTCGACTAATTGTTTCTGCCGAAATATCTTGTAGCGGAATTGCCTCTGCCCACCTTGTAAATCGATCAATTACTGTAAGGAGATAACGATACCCTTCAGACATGGGTAGCGGACCAACTAAATCGATGTGTACATGTTCAAAACGACCAGATGGTTCTTCAAAATGTCCCAAGGGTTTCTTTGTATGACGTTCAACCTTACAACTCTGACAAGCAAGGCACGTCTGTGTCCACTTTCTACAATCTCTTTTGATTTGTGACCAAACGAAACGATCAGTCAGCAATTTGATACCTGCTTTTTGTCCTGGATGAGCCAGATTATGTATACTGTCAAAAACTTCTCTCCTTAAACTCTCAGGTATAAAAGGCCGAGGTTTACCTTGAGAAACGTCACACCAAATTGTAATTTGCTCACCTTCAGGTCGTACTTCTTCCAGTTTCAAACCTGTGGAGGGGTTTTGCCGAAAAGTATGAAGTTGTGCATCTTGCATTTGTTCTCTTGCTAATCTGTGATAATCTACCGTAGTTGTTATCATGGTGATTCGTGAAAAATAGTCAGCGACAACATTTGCTGCTCCTTTAATATGACATATGTTGGTCGTGAACTGACTTATGTACTCCAGCTGACGAAATTGTCTAGGGGACAAAGCATCTGTATGTTTAGAGAAAGCAAACGTGAGTGGTTTATGATCTGTGAACACAGTAAACGGTCTGGCTTCTATGTACGATCGGAAATGTTTTATTGATTCGTATAGTGCCAACAATTCACGATCGTATGCGCTCCAGTTTCTTTGAGCCTTTGTAAGTTTCTTTGAAAAAAAAAAAAAAACCTAATGGTTGTAAATTTCCGTTTACTTGCTGCTGCAGTGCCCCCCCGATCGCTTCTTGACTCGCGTCTACTACTAGAGATAGTTTTGCATTTCTCACAGGGTGGGCCAACAGTATAGCTTGCTTGAGATTTGCTTTAATTTGTTCGAACGCTCATTGCATTTCCGTCGTCCACTGTAGTCTCCTGTTGTTGTTACTCTTTGGACCTGCTAATAATTCAGTGAGCGGTGCTTGTAACGCGGCCATCCCTGGTAAATAACGACGGTAAAAATTTATTACACCAAGGAACTTGCGTAATTGCCGCAAATCTTTTGGTAGGGGCATCTTTTGTATTTGGTCAACTTTCTCATCCAATGGACGTATGCCAGCAGCTGAGAGAATATGACCTAAATATGTGACATTATCTCTTCGTAATGTGCACTTATCTTCATTAACTATGATCGCGTATAATTTAAGTCTATCAAAGACAGCCTTAAGATGCTTTTCGTGAAGTTCTGACGTCGCCGAAAACACCAAAATGTCATCTAGATATGCAAAAGTGAAGTTTAACCCTCTTAACACCTCGTCGATAAATCTTTGCCATGTTTGGGCTGCATTTTTTAGTCCGAATGGCATGCGTAAAAATTCAAAAAGGCCAAAAGGTGTTGTAACTGCAGTCTTAGGTATGTCCACTTCAGCTACCGGTATCTGATGATACGCTTTTTGACAGTCGATAACACTGAAGAAATTCATGCCTGCTAGTACGTTCGTAAAATCACGAATATTTGGTATCGGGTATCTATCGGGAATTGTTCGTGCGTTTAATTCTCTGTAATCTCCACACGGCCTCCAACTACCATCTTTCTTTTTAACCATGTGTAAAGGTGAAGCCCAAGGGCTGTCTGATCTCCTTATCACCCCTGTGTCTAACATACGATTGAACTCAGGTTTTGCATCCATGAACTTATCTGGTGCTAATCTTCTCGGTCTGCATGAAATTGGGGGGGGGGGGGGGGGGCGGTATTGTGTTTATGCGATGCACTGTTTTGTGTGGTACTAAATTTTGTACTGAAACAGGTAGATATTTATTTTTATCTGCGTTAATCATTTGAATAGGTTTATATCCTTCAGTGCCGATGTTCTTTAGATAACCAGATACAATTTCTTCTCCTTTCCTAAGTTGAGCCGTCCGAATATCTACACTGATGCTATTTGCATAAAGAAAATCTGCTCCTAGCATATGCTCTGACACTTATGCTATAACAAATGTCCATTTACAAACTGCATTAAATCCTAGGTCCAATTCTCTGACACAACTGCCATACGTTTGTATCGGCTGTTTGTTTGCAGCTGTGAGACAAATCAACGGATGTTCCCTACTTGTTCTACTCGACTGCACAGGTATGGTACTTACATCAGATCCAGTATCTACAAGATAATAACACGAAGTATTTATATCCTGGACGTAGAGCCGTCTGGACACAGGTAAAAAAGAAATGTCTGTACTTACAATTATTTCCATGTTACGCACGGAACGTACGTAATTGCAAGGAGGTGTACATTTAGCTGCTCGCTCACCAAACCTCCGGTGGTACCAACATAACTGGTCGATCTTCTCTTCTCCTCCATCTCGTACGCGTGTCCTTCGCCGCTATCTTCCAGTTTTCAAATTGTTTTTGTAGTCCATCTAATTGTTCCTTTAACTGCAGGAAATGAGATTTTGTCTCCAGTTTACGTTCTTTGCTGATTGCTGCTGCTTCAAAGTGATCCGTCATTGATATTGCTTCCATCGACGCAAATGTATCCGTTGTCTTGATTGTTGAGAAAATGTGGATAATATCTTGACTGTCGTCTGCCGCTACAGCTGCTTTGACTGCCGAGGGAAGCTGTGACGCCCAAATGTAACGAAGCGTAACATTTGATAGGTCTTCCTCTGTTACTACACTTCTTAACTGTCGCCAGAATTCTGACGGAGATCTATCGCCTCGACGTTCGTTTCTCAGTACCTGATGTATCCGTTGATCTAGAGGTTTGCTGAGTCTGTCTATTAACAACTGCTTAAGGTGAGTATATTGTTGCGTCGACGGAGGGCTTTTAATTGCGTCTTCAACTATTGTCGCAGCTCTGTAGTCCAAACCATTAACTGATATTGCAAACTTCTCGTTATCGTCCGTAATCCCATTATGAACAAACGCTAGCTCTAACATGGAAAACCATAACTACGGTTTGTCTGGAAGGAACTGCGGAGTGCGTACTTTCATGTGTGTTCTGAACCAATTCTTTTTATCTTCTCCACTATCTGCGCAATCTGCCGCGCGTCTCTCGGAAATTCGTTGGGGCGAATTACTCTGTTGTCGTCTCATCTCGTTACGCAAATCTTGCATTTGATTTCTTAACGTGTCTTGTAGCTGTGTTAAATCCAACACCTGGTTGCTACGTTCCACTCTACGTTGCGGCGAATTTGCATCCTCCCGCGTATTTTCTTCTTCTTGTGCGTGTTCTTCAGTCTCTAGGGTCACCACATTGTAGCCGCTTCTTAGTATCATACTAAAATAAAATTAAAAATAACGGCTTGCACTTAATACACTTTAATCACGTCAATTATAGAACAAAGAATAGAAGACAATAAACAACAGAAATTATATCATCAAAGAGCAATTATAGTTTAGCATTAATGATAATCTTTGCCATCTTCGTCTGCACTGTACGTCATTCAGCTTCATATTAATATTGTTGTTCCCACATCAAGAGTCCATATTCTAAGTTTCGTAGTTATAGTTCGAAATTTGAGTTAACAGCAACATATCTTTGAAAATCAGTTTTTGCATCCCGTATTTCACCCCCTTATTAGTCTAATTTCCAAAAATACCGAAACACGTGTCTTTTAAATTCGAACCCCGAATCCAAATCCGAAAATCTAAGTTCTAACTTAAAAATTGCCTAAATAGCAACAGATTTTCGAAAGACATCCCCTCTCCAATTTAACCCCCTTGATGGTTAAATTTCCAAAAATACCGAAACAATTATTTTTTAAATCATAACGAACAATACTAATACCAATTCTTGCAGCTATAGCTTCAAAATTGTCTTGACAACAAAGTGTTTTCGAAAAGAATTCTTGTCCCCTCTTTTACCCCCTTAGTTTTTGAATTTCCAAAAATACCTAAACTCGTGTGTTTATAATCCTGATCAAGAGTCCATATCCTAAATTTCGTGGTTATAACTTGAAATTTGAGTTAACAGCAACATATTTTTGAAAATCAATTTTTGGCGTCCTTTATTTTACCCCCTTATTGGTTGAATTTCAAAAAATGCCAAAACATGTGGCTTTTAAATTCGAACCCCGAATCCAAATCCGAAAATTTGTAGTTCTAACTTCAACATTGCCTAAATAGCAACATATTTTCGAAAAACAACCCCTATCCAATTTACACCCTGTTGATGGTGGAATTTTCAAAAATACCGAAACACGTATTTTGTAACTTCTAATCAACTATACAAATATCAATTTTTGCAACTATAGCTTCAAAATTGTATCAATAGCAACGTGTTTTCAAAAATAATTTTTGATCCTATATTTAACCCTCTTACTTGTTGAATTTTCAAAAATACTAAAAATCATGGAGTTTTAATCCTGACCTAGATTCCACATCCGAAATTTCGTAGTTGTAGCTTAAAATCTGAGTTAACAGCAACATATTTTCGAAAATCAATTTTTTGCATCACCTATATTACCCCCTTATTTGTCGAATTTCAAAAAAATGCCGAAACACGTGTCTTTTAAATTCAAACCCTGAATTAAAATCCGAAATTTTGTAGTTCTAGCTTCAAAATTGCGTAAATAGTTACGTATTTTCAAAAAACGTTTCATCCCCTATTTCACTCCCTTACGGACGGAATATCGAAAAGCCGGCCGCGGTGGCCGAGGAGACTGAGGCGCTTCAGTCACGGTCTGCACGGCCGCTACGGTCAGGGGGGTTCGAATCCCCCTCGGGCATGGATATTTGTGCCGTCCTTAGTTGTAGGTAGTTCATAAGTAGTTTGTAAGTTTAGGGACTGATGACCCCGTAGTTCAGTCCCTTAAGCTTAACAAACATTTGAACATTTGAATATCGAAAAATCGCTTCTTAAATGACGCCTACAGAGTATGATTAACACCCTCCACAAATTTCAAGTTTCTATCTTCAGTGGTTTGGGCTGGATAGAGATAAGTGTTAGTATTTTATATTTAATGAACAGTGGTTTGCTATTAATCCACTTCCTCTTTCCTCTGCTATCTGTCCATCATCTATTCTCCTCTGGTCTTTGTTCCTATTCTCCTCCTCCACCAATCTCATTTCAGCTCTCCATCCCCTTCCTATGAAAAATTAGATGTAATTACGAATTTTCATGGCAATTGGTGAAACAGTGTCGATAATTATTGCAAGGTATCCTCCACCATGCAGATGAAGAAATTTTGTGTAGACAGCGATGTCCCTTTTGTTTGGAAGCTATTGGATACAAAATTACATCTATCTCGAAATGAAACTGTAAATTATTATTGACATCTGTTTATAGTACCCCCCCCCCACCAGGCGCCTTACGTTATCTGACAAGGCTGTTGCTGTTGTTTTGAAGGTAAATTGTGTAAAATTTCAGCAGGATCGGAATAAAACGTTAGCTTCTTGTCAAAATCCGTTGTAAAGCACTCTCCGCCATGCACTGTACAATTTTCTTATTCCTTCTCTTCTTGTAGTCAGTTATCTTTCTTTTGTTTTGAAGGATGCAAAATTCCATCAAGATCAAAATAAAAATGTTGAATTTGTTGAAGTTTGTTGGTAAAGAACCTCAAAAATGTTCAGATGTTTTTTAAGTTTATGGACTTATCTGTGGGGTCATCAGTCCCTAAACTTAGAATCTACTTATGAACTAGCTGATACAAAAGACAGCACAAACATCCTTGCCCGAGGGAGGATTCGAACATCCGATGCAGAAGGCCGCGCGATCTGCTACGTGGCGCTCCAGTCCGCTCGGCTAGTCCCGCACGCCAAAGAACCCTTGAAAGAACCCTCCCCCCCCCCCCCCCCCCCCCACTATGCTCCAGAAGAAATTTTATGCAGACAGTCAAGTATGTAAAATTTTATCAAGATCGGAACAAAACTGTATATTTGTATGCAATACAAACATATGAACACTCAGCTCTCTATGTAAAGATGGAGGATAGTTAATACATGTATTTGCGAGCGAACAGGGGGCCTCATTTTGTTCTGCCGCCATCTCGGGCCTCCGAGAGCCTTAGTGCGCCACTGGATCAGGGACTCGAGAAAAACGAAAATGAATATTTTTCGCCGCGGTTTTGAAGTTGAAGGCTGCTTATGAAGGAGTTATTGTTATGCTTATTTGTCACGTCAATTACAATGACTTTCTAAAACCAAGGTTTCTCACGAAACCAGAAGTACAGAATGGAACTGAAGCTCCATTTACTGCTGACAGATTAATCTTGAGCGAACTACAGAAAAAGATAGGTGTATGGAAGAATGGAAGAGGCACGCATGAAAGTACCGTTCCAGAGGAAGAAAATAGATTACATTTCAATTGATGTGACACGACATCGTAACTGTAGTACCCTTCTTAATATAGCTTTTCAAGTTGTGATTTATTGCAGTTTGAAGATATAATGCATAAATTGCATTGCTCTATCTTTTACACACCTCACAGTTGCATTTACTTTCTCCGTTTACCCTGCGTTCCGTCGTTTTAGTAAAAGCCATTCAAGAAGAGTAGTGCTACACCCACCAACAGTTAGCTACTATTGACATAACTTTCCTTAATACCGTTCCGTTTAAACAAGTTGGTGTCGTGCGTAGTTGACCGTTACACGAAACACTGTGTAGAGTATATCGACTTCGTGGAAGTTTCTTTTACGTAAATATTTTGTCAGCTGTGGTTGTTTTCCGACACCCTGAAAATAAACAAGGCCACCTGCTACTGACACATGTCGATACCGTTTTATCGATAGTGGCAAGGTACAGAGTGAAAAAAATGGTTTGATAGCTGGTGTGTCAGACTACTACAAAGGAATGTTGGCGGAGATATGCATTGTTTCACACTCAACTGCGCCTGTAAAGTTTGCCGCGATTGATTATGCCAGGAATAGTGTCACATGTGGAAGATCAGTACTCAACATGGGTATGTGTGAGGTTAGGTTTCGTGTCTCTGTTTGCAAATCATTGCTGTTTCTTTACCGTTTGTTGTCAATTGAATTTTTCAGACTGGCCTTGTGTATGTATTCAACCTCATAGTCGGCACCGGAGCACTAACTTTACCAGCAGTTTTCAACCGAGCAGGATGGATGCTAGGACTAACTGTCATCTGCACATTGGCGTTCATAAGGTATGTTTCGCACAGAATATTGGCTCCTATTCAGTGCACAGCTTCATGCTGAATAAACGTACACAGTGCCTAAAGACAGACACGCACAATGATGCACCTACCGTTATTTGTATATGTCACTGGCTGCATTCTTGACTAAACAATGAAAAGGCAGCTGTAATGTTGATGGTGCAAACTGTCTCGAGCATATCACGGAGTAGAGATGTATTTCAGCCAGTGCTACATGCAGGACTGTCTCCTGGAGTATGTCTAATTCTATGGAGAGCTACTGGAGGTATTGTTTTTCTCTCAAGAAGTTTCATAACTCTATGTACTTGGCTGCACAGTGAAACATTATATCTTGACTCATATTGTAGATTGACAGCCATGCAGTTTACATTTATGCCCTCTGAAATAGGTACCGGTATGTCATTTGTAAATATTGCTCTGGTCTATGTTATATTAAATTATTTCAGAGACTTGTAGTAAACAGTGCATAACTGAAGACTGGGATACCACCCGTCAACTTTGACCCATAACATCAACATCATGTTGGAAAACACATATACGGGATATCTTAATACTCCTGTATTGTAGATAAAAGAAATTATTCTTGTAAGTTACAGATAAAAGAATGTACCATCGATCACAGGTCTCAGCCCAAAAATCCGCACTTTTGGGGCTCACATGAGGGGGCGTGGGGGCAGGAATCTAACCTATACCTTACTATCAGAGGTAAGCTACAGATCACTGTTTAAGCACAATATTAGTTTGTTCTGTTTGTAAATAAACTGTCGTCTTTAACTCAGCCACCACATAATTACTCACGCCTTCTACAAACACGCAAGCACCTCACAACTACTGCACTTTGATGACGTCACAGGTCAAAGCTGAAACTGGATGTAATAATTATTTAGCCTACTGTCTATAGGAAAATTGGGCCCACCTTTAGACAGCCCGTCAGCTGTGACCCGTAACGTCACCCAGCGCGGTAGTTTTGAGGTGGGTGCATGTTTGTAGAAGGCATAAGTGATTATGTGGTGGTTGAGTTAAAGATGATAGTTTGTTTACAAACAAAACAGATTAATAGTTTGTGTTTAAAAAGTGATCTGTAGCTTCTCTCTTATGATTAGGTTTAGGTTAACAGAGAGATTTTTCTTTTGTATTTGAGCGCAGAAGGCGCGAATTTTTGGGCTAAGACCTGTGATCGATGGTACATTCTGTTACCTGTATAACTACACATTATTTGTATCTACAATACAGAAGTATTAAGATATCCCCTATACCGGTACTAGTTTTCCGTCATCTTGGTGCCGTCATGGGTCAAAGCAGACGTGTAGTATCCCAGTCTACAGTTATGCCGAAAATTACCATAGAGTTAGTGGTAAGTCAAATAGTTGTTACTCATTCACTTTTAAGTAATACAGTAATTCCTTAAATGTACACACACACACACACACACACACACACACACACACACACACACAGAGAGAGAGAGAGAGACACGCAGTATGCCTGCAGGCAGTATTGTCGCTTTTTGTGTAGTAGACTTCGTGGTATGGCAAGAATAGTATCGCTTTGCTGGAATGTGATATATTCATACTAATGTGTGTATAATTGCTTTACTGTTGTAACCAAACATCATAAAAAGAGTTGGTATCAGTTGACAGTACAATCTTGGTATGATGCTCATAAACAGATGATATCTTTAATGTGATGTAGTTACGAGCTACATGAAACAACCAACACTTGACATTTCAAACCCCACAAAAACATGAACAAAATAAAGTGATTTTTAGAACTGGGTGAAATTGAAAACTTAAAGGTATCATTTTGTCCATGAAAGGTGGGCCACAAGTTCTGTGGTACCAGTGATGCCAGCAAATCTAAAAACATAACTGAAGTCTGGGATACCACCCATCAGTTTTGACCCGTGACGTCGTCAGTATGCCAGAAAACCTGTATAGGGAATATCTTAATAATTCTGTAATGTAGATAAAAAATTATCTTCGGCGTTCACATGCGAAAAGCAGCTCTCTAACCACCCTATACCTTACTGTCAGACTGAAACTATAGATCAAGT
The DNA here is from genome assembly GCA_026315105.1 of Locusta migratoria. Classification (NCBI taxonomy): domain Eukaryota; kingdom Metazoa; phylum Arthropoda; class Insecta; order Orthoptera; family Acrididae; genus Locusta; species Locusta migratoria. The sequence continues at coordinate 882,741,421 of CM048745.1, forward strand.
TTTAAACACAAAATATTAATGAATAATCTGTTCTGTTTGTAAACAAACTATCGTCTTTAACTCAGCCACCACACAATTACTCACGCCTTCTACAAACACGTACGCACCTCAAAACTACCGCGCTGCGATGGCATCACGAGTCAAAGTAGACGGGTGGTATCCTCATATTCAGGTGAGCCAATCTATGAACAGTACCTCCTCTTTCGTTAATACAACTTTCATGCATTGTAGAAGTGCTTTTATGAAAGATCTTTAATTCTGTGGTACAAACGACATTATTTTACAAGGCGTTTCACCTATCTACTTTGACCCATGACATCATCAACATGTTGGAAAACCTGTGTACAGGATAATATCTTCATACTTATTTAATGTAGATAATAAATAATCTATGGTTATACTCGTAAATTACAGATTACTACAACATAATGTACTGTTGGTCATGCAGTTTCACTCGCTTGTGGGGGGGGGGGGATCCTCTCTATTAACCTATATATAACTATCAGAGTGAAGAGTTACAGATCACTTTTTAAACACAAAATTTTAATCCACACTTACTGGCCATTAAAATTGCTACACCAAGAAGAAATGCAAATGATAAATGGGTATTCATTATACAAATATATTATACTAGAACTGACATGTGATTACATTTTCCCGCAGTTTGGGTGCATAGATCCTAAGAAATCAGGACCCAGAAAAGCCACCCCTGGCCATAATAACAGCCTTGATATGCCTGGGCATTGAGTCAAACAGAGCTTGGATGGTCTAACAGGTACAGATGCCCATGCAGCTTCAACACGATACCACAGTTCGGTAAAATTTTACGACGCTTCTCGCCAGGCTCCTGTGCTTTTGTTGGCAACAGCTGAACAGTGAAGTGTAAAATTGAATTAAGATTTTTCACGAGCTATAGAGTAAATGCTCTATGGTTGACTGGTTCTTGTATGTACCCTTGTCCGTTCAGAAATAAATTAATTTTCATTTTAATTGAAGTTGTCCACGAAAAATCATTTATTGGTCGTCTGAGTTGCCGTCATTACCATTGGTGCCAACATAACCACCTGCAGCCCGGTGAGAAGCGCCATAACAATTTAACCCCACAGTTCATCAAGAGTAGTGATTGTGACAAGCCAGTTGCTCGGTCACCATTGACTAGACGTTTTCAGTTGGTGAGAGATCTGGAGAATATGCTGGCCAGGGTGGCAGTTGAATATTTTCCGTTTCCAGAAAGGCCCGTACAGGACCTGCAACATGCGGTCGTGCATTATCCTGCTGAAATGTAGGGTTTCACAGGGATCGAATGAAGGGTAGAGCCACGGGTCATAACACATCTGAAATGTAATGGCCACTGTTCAAATTGCCGTTGATGCGAACAAGAGGTGACAGAGACGTGTAACCAATAACATCCCATACCATTGCGCCGGGTGACATGCCAGTATGGCAATGACAAATACATGCTTTCAATGTGCATTCACCGCGAGGTCTCAAAACACTGATGTGAACATCGTGAACAGAACCTGGATTCATCCGAAACAATGATGTTTTGCCTTTCGTGCACCCATTCGTCATTGCATAATACCATCGCAGGCACTTCTGTCTGTGATGCAGCGTCAAGGATAACCGCAGCCACAGTCTCCGAGCTGATAGTCCATGCTGCTGCAAACGTCATCGAACTCTTCGTGCAGATTGTTGTTGTCTTGCAAACGTCCCCATCTGTTGACTCAGGGATCGAGGCGTGGCTGCATGACCCATTACAGCCATGCGGATAAGATGCCTGTCATCTCGACCGCTAGTGATAAGAGTCCGTTGGGATCCAGCACAGCATTCCATATTGCCCTCCTGCTGAACCCACTGATTCCATATTCTGCTAGAAGTCATTGGATCACGACCAACGCGAGCAGCAATGTCGCGATACGATAAACCTTTATCGAAGTCTGAAACATGATGGTACACATTTCTCCTCCTTACATGAGGCATCGCAATGTTTCACCAGGCAACACCAGTCAACTGCTGTTTGTGTATGAGAAATCAGTTGGAAACTTTTCTCATGTTAGCACATTGTAGGTGTCGCCACCGGCTGTTGCTTAAATTTCGCTTCTGTAGCATGTCATCTCCGTGGTATAGCGATTTTAATGGCCACGAGTTTTTAATCTATATTCTGCTTGTAAACAAACTATCGTCATTATCTCAGCTGTCACATAATTACTAATGACACCTACAACACACACGCACCTCAAAACTACCGTGCAGCTGTGTCGCATACAACAACACACCGATGTCATATTGCCTCCTATAAATGACACATACGAACCATGTGGCTCTCAAAGAATTAGTGGAAATTAGGCTTGTAATAATTATAAAAATGCCAATTTATCCACATAAACAAGCATAAACAAGCATTACATGGGAGAACACAGTTGAGTACATACATAGAGAGAGCAAGAACAAGCTAGAACAGAAGTAGGGACGTGAAGTTTCAAAGAGCATAAATGAAAAAATGATTCACTATGTGTGAGATAGATATTTTATAAATTGTCCTCCCCTTCCCAGTATGGAGTACAGGTAGATAAGCGTCAATGGCGAGGGGGCAAAACCTGGAAGAATGACAATTATAAGTTTGTCCAATGTCACTTGATGTTGCATTACTGATGCACGGAAATCTTGTAGGCAACGTAGTCGGAAGACGTGATGGCCCATGCGTGAAAAGAACTTTGTTTTCAGCAGTGGTAGTGGATTAGAGATGTTATGACGCCCTCTCTAGAGACTTTGGTCTGCAGGAGGGATGGATCAACACTTGAGGAGAGAGGAAACACATAAATAACATCATACAAGGGGTGGCAGCCTGTCAAAGAGGTGGTGTTGACTTCTACGAGTACATAGATGATGTTCTGATAAAATTTTACCTACCATTCCAGTGGCCTTGCATGATCATGTTGGTGACACCAACAACACAGTAGAAAATCTTTGCCAAAATGTTAATATTCTCAGAAATCCATGTAGAATGACTTAATTGGTGTTTCATACAGACATGAAGTAGGCTAATTAAAAAAGGCTTTTCCTGCTCTATAGTTGACAGGTTCTTGTATGTACCCTTGTCTGATCAAAAAGTCATTGCCCTCGTAAAAAAAAGATTTCATGACCAAACATTTTGTCACTAGATTGGCTAATGCCAACATCTACATCTACATACATACTCCGCAATTCACCATAAGGTGCGTGGTGGAGGGTACACTGTACCACTACTAGGCATTTCCTTTCCTATTCCACTCCCAAATAGAACGAGGAGAAAAAGAATGCCTATATGCCTCCGTACGAGCCCTAATTTCTCTTATCTTGTCTTTGTGATCTTTACGCGAAATGTACGTAGGCAGCAGCAAGATCGTACTACACTCATCTTCAAATTCCGGCCCTCTAAATTTACTCAACAGAAATTCACGAAAAGAACGTCGTCTTTCTTCCAGCGATCCCCAATTGAGTTGCCGGAGCATTTCAGTGACACTCACGCATTGGTCGAACCTACCGGTAACAAATCTAGCTGCTCGCCTCTGAACCGCCTCTATGTCTTCCTTCAAACCGATCAGCTGCGGGTCCCAAATACTAGAGCAATACTCAAGACATGGTCGTACAAGCATTTTATACGCGGTCTCCTTTACAGTTGAAGTACATCTTCCCAAAATTCTCCCAATAAACCGAAGTCGGCTGTCTGCCTTACTCACAACTGTCCTTACATGCTCGTTCCATTTCATATTGCTCTGCAATGTTACGCCTAGATATTTGAACGACACGACAGCATCAGGAAGCTCATGGTGTATTCAAACATTATAAGATTGTTTTTTTCTACTCATGTGCATCACCTTACATTTTTCTACATTGAGAGCTAGCTGCCATTCTTCGCACCAACTAGAAATTTTGTCTAAGTCAACCTGTATGCTATTACAGTCAGTTACAGGTGACACCCTCCCATACACCACAGCATCATCAGCAAACAGCCGTAAATTACAACTTACTCTGTCCATCAGATCATTTATATAGATAGAAAATAATAGCGGTCCTATCACACTCCCCTGGGGCACGCCTGACGATACACTCGTCTCTGATGAACACTCGCCGTCGAGAACAACATACTGCGTTCTATTACTTAGGAAGTCTTCCAGCCAGTCACAAATCTGTGAACCTATTCCATAAGCTCATATCTTCGTTAGCAGTCTGCAGTGTGGAACCGCGTCGAACGCCTTTTTGAAGTCGACAAAAACACAATCCGCCTGTTACCCTTCGTCCATGGCTCGCAAGATGTCATGTGAGAAAAGAGCAAGCTGAGTTTCACATGAACGATGTTTCCTAAACCCGTGCTGATTCATGGAAAGAACCTTTTCCATTTCAAGGAAATTTACTATATTCGAACTAAGAATATGCTCCAAAATTCTACATGAAACTGATGTCAACGATATTGGCCTGTAATTGTATGGGTCAGTTCTCTTTCCTTTCTTATACACGGGAGTCACCTGCGCTTTTTTCCAATCACTAGGAACTTTGCGCTGAATTAAAGATTCACTATAAATGCAAGCTAAGTAGGGGGCCAATGCCGCAGAATAGTCTTTGTAAAACCGAACTGGTATTCCATCCGGACCAGCAGACTTTTTCGTATTTAGCTCTCTCAGCTGCTTGTCTACACCGGAAATACCTATTGCTATGTCCCCCATTTCGGAATTAGTACGTTGATCAAATGATGGTATATTTGTGCGGTCCTCCTGCGTGAAAGATTTCTTAAAGGTTAAATATAGAACTTCAGCTTTCCGTTTGTTTTCTTCTGTTACTGCCTCGGAATGATCAACTAGTGACTGGACAGTGGGCTTTGACCCGCTTATCGATTTTACATAGGACCAGAATTTTTTGGGGTTCTCGGAAAGATCTTTTGCTAAGGTATGGCTGTGATAATTATTGTATGCTTCACGCATCGATCTTTTTATAGACACACGAATCTCTACTAAATTTTCCCTGTCATCATTTGTGAGTTCTTTTTTGAATCGAGAGTGCAACAGCCTTTGCTTTCTCAGCAGCTTTCTATTATACCACGGTGGATCTTTTCCATCATTAATCGTCTTTACTGGCACATATTTCTCTAACCCTTTATTAACAATGCACTTAAATTTAGTCCACAATTCCTCTACATCCATAGTCCCAGAATTAAACGATGCCCATTCATTTTCTAAGTGCGATCGTAACATTTGCTTGTCGGCTCTTCCCGACAAAAACACGCTCCTAGCCTTCTTGATTGGTTTATGAACTTTGGTCACCATCGACGCTATGACGATATCATGATCAGTAATTCCTGTCTCTACACAGACATCGTTAATAAGGTTAGGCCTGTTTGTGGCTATAAGGTCTAGAATATTTCCATTGCGCGTGGGTTGCCGGTTTAACTGCTCAAGACAGTTTTCGGAGAATGTGTCCAAAAGTAGCTCGCAAGACTGCTTGTCTGTACCGCCTGAAATGTAACTAGCGAGGTCCCAATCTATACTCTAAGGTTGAAGTCTCCTCCGACTAATATTACATGGCCCGGATACCTATGCACTACCTGGTGTAGACTTTCCTTGAATGATTCTAAAACTGCTACAGCAGCACTGGGGGGCCGGTAAAAACACCCAACTATTAACTTTACTTCTTTTAGACCTGTTATACGTGCTCAGATAACTTCACAGTTACATTCAACCTCGATTTCAGTAGAAGCAATATCTTTGTCCACAGCGATGAACACTCCTCCTCCAGTTGTATCAGAGCTATCTTTCCGATATACATTTCATGCTTCGCTAATATTTCTGAACTTGCCACATCATTTAGCCAGCTTTCGGTGCCTAAAACTATCTGAGCGCAATAACTTCCATGCAGCACTGCAAATTCGGGAACTTTGTTTCTAATACTCTGTAAGTTCGCGGCTAATATTTTTATGTTCGAATTTTTGTTCCGAACGTGGCCTGAATTCGCTGTTTGAATGCTGACAGGCGAGTGCTCATCAGAGTTAGCGCTAGCCTAAAAAACCCCCATGTGCACTCCACAAGTACTCTGCTACCCGAGTAGCCGCTTCCTTAGTGTAGTGCACCTCTGATCTATCTCGGGGCACCCTACAATTCCCCACCCGATAATGCAGATCCAGAAATGTGCAGCCATGACTGTCACAGAGTCGGCGAAGCCTCTGGTTCAGACCCTCCAGTCGGCTCCAAACCAAAGGACCCCGATCAACCCTGGGAACAATGCTACAAATCGACAGCTCTGCTTGCACCCCGCTTGCGAAGGCAGCAGCCTTCACCAATTCCGCCAGCTGCTCGCAGGACCTGAGGATGTCCTCAGAACCCAAGCGACAAGCGTCATTGGTGCCGACGTGAGCCATGACTTGCAGTCGACTGCACCCCGCACCCTCGATAGCCGCCAGCAAGGCCGCCTCCACATCTCGGATGAGGCACCCCGGCAGACACACCGAGTGCATGTTGGAATTCCTTCCAGATCTAGACGCTATCTGCCTATGGGGCTCCATCACATGGCTAACATTGGAGCTCCCAATAACTAATAATCCCCTCCCCCCCCCCCCCCCCCCCCCCCCCCCGTGCACCTGCTCGGACCCTACTGAAGGAGTGGCCACACTTTCACTCACAGGACAAACGGGCGCGGACGGACGTCCAGCCTCCACATTGGCCTTCCGCCTCGAGCGACGCGAACACTGTACAACCCACCACTCCCCTTGCGGAGAAGGCGGCTCAACAACGTCCAGTACACCTGAAGGTGCCTCGGTAGCAGGGACAGATTGCGAAGCGTGAGACACCTGAGGTGTCCCACTCGACGCACAAGACTCCCCACCATCGCTGCACCCCGAGACAGCAGCCTGAAGAAGGCTGACCGTAGACAACAGCATGCTCAGCTGTTCGCGAACCGCGGCCAACTCCTCCTGCGTCCGCACACAGCAGGCACACAAGATTGCCAATATTATCATGTGATATGATCATAAAGTGAAATTTAACCTGATGCGCTTATGGAAGATCACTGAGATGTCTGGGATGCGAAAGGATGGGATTTCAGTTTTGAAAAATATTGGTAGTAGTTGAGGTGTAGTCAGAGAGAAACCTTGGAAAGGGGCATATGAAGAATCAGTCAGTTGGGCAGGATGTTGATGTCTAGTGGGGTGAGTTTGTGGATGAAGTAGTAAGGTTTATTGGAGCTGAAACATCTCTGTTAGAGAGTGACACATCTTCAGTACATGAGGATGTCAATGGATTAATGAATGCTGGTTTCATACGGTTTATCGAAACAATTTGGCAGGTATCCTTCACGGTGATGTCAATGGTGTTATCAAATCTCACCAATACTCTGTGTGATCCTGAGTATGATGGTTGAAATGGCTTGCAAACCATGTTGTCGCAAGTGGAGCATTACAGATTGACAGTCTATCAAGCACGAACATGTGAGGGGATGATAGTTTAACCTTGACGAGGCATGAGCGTGCTCAAACTATGAAGTCAGACAAGGGATGAGCAGCCTCTGCCAGTTAAAACTGCACTAACTCCCTTGGAGGAACTAGGCTTTCTCCATAAAAGAACTTGGCTACCATATTTTGGATATCGTCTTTAAATGTCTATTGAAGACTGAGCAGGGTAGTGATTCCAACCATAGGGTATCCAGACAGAGGAGTGCAGCTTTTAATGTTCATTGCTGTTACTTGAGTGTACCATTCACTTATGGGTGGTACTGTATGTGGTCGTGTCACATTTAACAATAAATATTCCTTCAGTAAAAAAACCATCTTGATTGTAATCAAGACCTCAAATCTAATGCACAACTGGTTTCGATGTACTAAGTCATTATTATCAAGTGCTCTGCATAACTAAAATCATCCAAAATGTGGAAGATTTATAAAAATACAAGGTTAAGACAGAAATATAAAATATGGTACATTACAATCATGAAACGTTCTTCTGACCATTTTCATAATTTTAATGTATCCTATTGTATATTTCTGTCGGAACCTTGTTTTTTTATAAATCTTCCGTATTTTGGTCGATTTTAGCAATACAGAGCACTTGAGAATGAGACTACATAGTGCGTCAAAATTGATTGTGCATTAGATTTGAGGTCTTTAAAAGAATAATAATAATTAGAGAATGGAGATGATTTGAATTTCTTTCTTGGTCTTGGTGATGATATATGAACAGCTGAACCATGCAATCTGTGCAGAAAAGAATGCCTTAAAGACTGTTTCAGCCATGACATTTGGAAGCGGTACTCCTTTGACCCAGTGTGTGAGGTGATTGAAGCATGGAAGTAAGTATTTGTTACCCTCAGAAGGGGGGAGGGACTGGTGATATCCAGCAAGTGGCAAATTTTCTAAGTGGCGGCAACTTGTGGCAAGAGGACTTTTCCCTCTGGCAGGAAACAAAAGAACGATCTCATGTCAGGCAATCTCATTTCATGTCATGCCAGATGAAGTGTTCTGACGTGAGGCGTGATGAATCTCGAACACCAGCGAAAATTTTTCGATGAAGATACGTATGATTGACATAGTTCCTGTGGAGGAAACACATTTGGTGCCAGCAAATGTACCTTTGGAGAAAGACAGGGATGTGGATGGGTCAGATAGAAATTTTTCAATATCCTCATCGTATAGTAGGTTGGTGAGATCTGAGAGTTTGACTGATGAAGGCATGGCATTAATACGAGAGGGGACATCTGCTCTGATGTTGTCAGCATTTTTGATGTATCACACATTTGTTGTGAACTGAGACATGATATTGAGATGGCAATAGCACGCTTGGGGCAGGGCGGCAGGAGAATATCGCAAGACATCTACAAGTGGTTTGTGAACTGTCAATACATAGAACTGACGGCACTCAAACTGAAGACGGAACTGCTTGTCGGCTTCGTACATGGCTAGCAACTGTGGGAATTGGGCTCATTGTAATACAACCTCTGACAATAAAGTTTGATGATTAGTCCTGTAACATTAACTTAGATGAACTATGAACTACAGTTACATACTGTCCTTCAAAATAGTCACCTCCCATAACTATGCGCTGCTGAACTCTGATACATGTCCTGGAAAATTCCCAAGAAGTCATTCTTTTGGATGGTGTTCAAAAACATCATGATGTTCAATGGCTGCCATAAATATTCTCAAATCTTTCCTTTCAAAGCAATATTGCGTTGAGGCAATAGAAAGAAGTCTGAAGGATTGAGATCCAGTGAGCATAATGGATGTTAAACTTGCACCACCACCTTCTCTGGCAGGAACTTTTTGACGATACTGGCTTTGTGTGGGTGAGCATTGTCGTGCAACATGTACATCCACCATACTTGTAATATCTATATCCTTCAGACCTCTTTGTATTTTCTCTTATCAAACTTGCTTTGACATTAGAGATGTGACAATATTTCTAACATGCAATGAAATGTGACAACACTTTACAACACCATTCCAAAGGAAGGCTTCATGCAAAGTTCCCAGGACATGTATCGCAGAGCTCGGTGATACATAGTTAAGGGAGGTAACTATTTCGAAGTACAACAAGGTAACTGCAGTTCATAGTTCATCTTCATTGATGTTACAACACAATTCACCAAACTTCATTATCTGAGGTTGTAATACCTAAAGCCATCCACGTCAACTCGTATATTGAACATTGGTTGTTACATGATTTAACACAGAGGAGTGGATACATAAAGAGAAACCTTTCTTTCTATTTACCCAAATTTCATTACCCCTCCCAATTCCCCTCCCTCCCAGCTTAACTCCTTCCCACTCATGAAACCTCTCTAGGTGTTTCCCTTTGCGGCGGTCTGGCTTTTCTCATGGTTCTGATTGTTTTTGTGTGTTTGCTTTCCTTGCAATTTTCCCCCTCTTTTTCGGGCAGCTTGATCCCATTCGGCTTTGACCTTAATTACAAAATTTCAGTTAGTGTGTGAGCCTTTTGGGGAAGAACTTCCTCTCTAGTAGCTACAGCGAGGATCCTCATCCCTTCTTTTCCCCTTCCCTCATCGCCTAACCACCTACACCCGATAGGTCCCTGGCATGTGTAGTCAGTCTGTCTGGGTGTGTGTGTGGGGGGGGGGGGGGAGAGGGGTGGTGAGGGGTGGTCTGTTATGTACCCTTCTGGCTAATCCCCCTGACAACACAGAGACCAGACTGCTGGTACCAAATCTCTTCACACCTTCTGTATCTCTAGAATTGAGTAGCCTTTGGGAGTATGAGAACTCCCAGCAATAACCATCATACTAGGCAGTCCTTACTGTGGCTGGGTGGTGCCCATGGGGCAAGTCCTCAACCAGAGTGGGTGGTACCAGGGTGAATGTGTCACACATGAACCATTTGAAGGTTTCCTACTGCTCTCCAATGGTAAAACTCTTTAGAATGGAATAGTTCTTCTTCAGTTCCTGTTGTTTCTTCCAAGGCCTTTCCTTCCCCTGACCCTGGGAAGAGGGTCATGCAAAACTTCGTCTGTTCCAGGACGAATAGGGAGACATTTGCTGCTACAAATCTCTCTTCTTGTAGAACACATAGAAGATAAGTTTGGTGAAGTAAGATACAATCCAGTTCTGTACTCATTCAAACATCTTCTGTCAGTCATCCCAGTGATCATCACACCACACTAGTCCCTAAATATGATCCAGGGAGTTATCTTCCATAGGGACCTTCTGCTGCAGTCAGATGAGGAACTCGTGGCAAACCTGGTATGGCACGGCATTTGTTTTGTTCACCACGTCCATAGTGGCCCCAAGCATAATCTTACAGACACCTGTGGTTCCATCCTGTCTTTCGAAGGGTATACTCTGCTTGAAAAAGCTAAGGTCATGATATATGGATGTGATGTGTAGCTGTATTTCCCACCCCTTATGCATTGCTTTTGTTGCCTCGTGTTTCAGCCACATGTCCTCCATGTGCAACACCAACCCTGTTTGTGATGATTGTGGCCACACTCTCCATACAGGCTGCCCTTGCACCCTGCCAGAAAATCCAGGAATTGAAGATTCCTGATCATCTGCTCTATTCTGAGGCTCACAAGAGATTTTATAGTCTCCACCCAGTGACATTAACATTTGCCTACATTGCGTCACTTCCCCCACCCTCTCCCTTCTACCTAATCTTTTCATGTTATTCCATCCCCTCCTCCCAGTAGCAGGGACTCCCGTCCAATGAGGTGTCGTGCTGCTCTTATGGGATAACATCCACAGTCATGTCGTTTCTTTCGATACCCTACTTCAAGCTCCCTGGCTTGTCCTACTCATTTTGCAGTTTCTATACACTGTTATCTTCTGCCGTCACCAAGGCAGAACTTTTGTTCCATATAGACAGGCTTCCTTCTCCGTTTCTGCTGGTTAGTGACTTCAGTGCCCACCACCCCGTTTGGGGCTCTCCATGCCACTGACAGAGAGGCTCTCACTTAGCAGACACCTTCAATCTCACCTTAATCTCACCTGTGTCAACACTGGTGAACCTACATTTCTTTTAGACTCCACACATACCCTTTTCCATTTAGACCTCTTGATCTGTACTGCTCAGCTTGTCTGTCACCTTGTGTGGTCTGTCGTTGCATATACGTATTACAGTGACACATTTCCCAAGTGTCATTCGTCTGCTGACACCCAATCTGTCAGTGTGTTCATGCAACTGGCAGATTTCCAAAGCTGACTGGCTACTCTACTCCTCCTTCTTAAGGACCTTCAGGAGACATCATTTTCCCCAGTGTTGATGACCAGATCGACTATCTTACTGATACTATTCTCTCTGCTGCTATTGTTCCATCCTTCACATCTCTTCCTCACCACGACATATCCCTGTCCCGTGGTGGAATAAGGCATGCTGCGAGGCACTCGGAGACTGGAGACACGCTCTCTGCATCTTTAAATGACATCCCACGTTGTAGAATTGTATTTGGTGCAGATTGTTGTGTTGGCAATGTCGCTGCATTATAATCGATAATAAATGAGCTATCTGCCTCGCATTTATTAGTCATTCAACAGTTTTAACCCCTTTTCTGTTAATTGGAGTAACCTCCCTCTCTGCAGTGGAATGGTAGAGTGTTCTAAGGGCGCATTTCCATCAGAGGTTCGAGTCATCCTGTAGACGCGCGCATGTGTGTGTGTGTGTGTGTGTGTGTGTGTGTGTGTGTGTGTGTGTGTTTAGGAACTAATAACCACAAGTTCCATAGATTAATAAACATTTGAACATTAACCTCCGTCGACTCTCGGGGACTGCGGCTCATTGCCCAGTTCCTGGGCTCACTGTTATGAATGATATCATTGTGGATCCCATTGCCATCTCAGATATCTTTGGGTGCTACTTCCTGAGATTTCCAACTCCATGCACTACCATCCCACTTTCCTCCATAGAAAACAGGCAACGGAAGAAAGGATGCTCTCTTTCTCCTCCTGAAACGACAAATGCTGTAACGCCAAATTTACTAGAGCTTCAACACCTCTCCTTTAATCACAGTCGTCCTCTCCAGAACCGGACAACATTAACATACAGATATTACAGCACCTGTCTTCCGAGAACTTGCATTTTCTTCTCTGAACGTGAAACCGAATCTGGACAGCAAGTATGTTCCCCAAATGTTGGTGTGAAACCGTAGTCAATATCATACATAAGCCTGGCAAGAACAAACCTCTTCCTTCCAGCTACTGTTCAATCACTCCCACCAGTAGTGCCTTCAAGGTGATGGAACATATGATTAATGGTCAGTTGCCATGATGACTCAAATCTCAGAATCTACTCACTAATGCACAGTGTGGCTTTTGTAAGCACTCTCTGCCATCAACTATCTCATTATCCTGTTAACTCGTATTACAACTAAATTTTTAGGTAAACGTCAAACAATGGCTGTGTTTTTTACATGGAGAAGACATATGACACTAGTTGGAGGATGTGCACTCTCCATACATTACACACTTGGTGAGCCCGGGTCATATGCCTGTTTTTATTCATTAACTTTTAAAAGACCATGTTTTTAAGGTAGGTGCATATGGGTTTGACCCAGATGAACGGTTTACCAAAAGTGCCAATGCTAAGCGATTTCTTTTTACCCTCGCAATTAACCCTATTATGTGTTCTCTCACCAGGTGTTTCAGCTTCTCTTTTGTAGACGACTTTGCAATTTACTGTAACTCCCAACAAAAATGTTTTACTTGAACTGCATCTACAGCAGGGCCTTGACTATCTCTACTCATGGAGCACCAACAGTGGCTTCCTATTTTCTGCAGACACGACACTCTGTATGAACTTTTGGGGGCATATAGTTTTTCTCTCGTGGACCAGATGTTCTTCCCTTTGTAAAATTTTACGACGCTTCTCGCCGGGCTCCAGTGCTTTAGTTGGCAACAAATGAACCATGAAGTGTAGAATTGCGTTAATATTTTTCACAAGCTACAGAGTAAATGTTATTCACTACGGTCGGGGGTTCGAATCCCCCCTCGGACATGGATATTTGTGCCGTCCTTAGGATAAGGTAGTTGATAAGTAGTTTGTAAGTTTAGGGACTGATGACCCCGTAGTTAAGTCCCATAAGCTTAACAAACATTAGCACGTTAGAAATGTTATTGTTGCTTGTTTCATTCGCAGCAAAATTAATACTGTACCTGCTCTATGGTTGACAGGTTCTTGTATGTACCCTTGTCCATTCAGAATAAAATAATTTCCGTTTTAATGGAAGTTGTCACGAAAAAACATTTATTCGTCATCTGAGTTGCCGTCATTACCATTGGTGCCAACATAACCACTGTAGCCCGGTGAGAAGTGTCGTACAATTTAACCTCTTCCCTTCATTGAAACAACAAAATTCTTGTGACTCACGATTACCAAGAAACTTTGGTGGTCCTACCACGTCTCGGCCTCAGTAGCTTGATGTACACTCTTTGACAAAAAACCTGGCCGCCGGCCGGCCGCCGCTGAGCCCAAGTCCGAGCCGATCACGACATGGGACAATAAACGTGGCCACGCTGATTCGCTCTAGTCTGGCTATCTGCACAATCTGGCAACACTGTAGACTGCGGCAGTTCAGTTAGAAGACTACTAGGTCAGCTACATTCGTGGTCTTGCGGTGAAGTGCCTGACTTACGTGCGCGTCTTTGCGATCGAACCCGAATGTTGACAGAAATTTTTAATTCCCGTCCCTCGTGCATGCTGATGCCACATGTGTAAGGGGAGCATATGCGTAACATATCATTTTTTGATACAATGCTAATAACATTTCGGCCCAATAACATCGCTGCCTCTGGCCGCAGCACTTGGCAGAGCTCTCCGCGGCCCACTCGCCGGCAGCAGCGGTGGCGGCGCTACACAGCGCTGCCTCGCCCTCTGCCCACAGCGCCTGCTGCCGCTCATCGCCCTGGATACGTAAAATGCTGTAGTGTTGCTGAGTGGTCATCCACAGAAAAGGTGGCAATGTGTATTTCAGACACGATATGAAAGGAGCAGACAACCCATTTTGAATGATGAGCATATTATTACACTAATACATAATACATTAGAGAGGCAAAATATTGTCATAGTCGTTGATTCAATCCAATGACACTCTACAATGGTTAATAGTTATTTGTGGTTTAAATCTCGATCCTTTTCCTTTCAGAAAAGCCCTTCATGAAATTTGTTATTGTCATCAGTTCATATGTTTACATCAAGACACAATGCGTAACTCATTAAAATGTTTTAGTGTCGTCGTTTCATTCCTTACGGTAAATGTATGAGCTAAATTATGTGCATACATTTCAGTGCACGTTCTAAAGCAACACAGGCACACTGCAAGATTCGTGTCTTCATGGGCCGTATGAATAAAATGGAGTATCTACTTTATACTCTGGATTCCAGAGAACATACTCAGATTCGCATGAATAAAGTGAGTCGGAGAATATACTTCAGCCGAGTATGTTCTCAGCGTGAGTAACGGGGTGGGAGAAGTTACTCAAAACAGAGAACATTCTCCAATTCCATATGAATAAAACTGCAGAAGTTTCTCAAGACGGGAGAACATTCTCAGATTTCTGGAGTGAGCTCTATGGCATACTCCGTGCTGAGTAACTTCTATTAAGGTTACGTTTTACTGAGGTTTATAATAAAAATTACAACAATTTTGTTACTTAGAAGGCAAAAGCAAGTTCCTTTATATGTAGCCTTTAAGAAATACGAGGCAATCTATAAAGTTAATACAAATAAAAACATTTTGTTGACGAGTATCTTCCTTCGGAAAAATCGTGTGACACTTCCAGCATTTTATACAGTGAGGAGAGTGATGTAAGAGCTGTTTTCATTACCGACATAAAAATGAAACACAAATGGATTCAGCTGCGTGTTTACTCATTTGTTTGGCGTGTATATTTACAGTTGTAAACAGTCACATAGCAAAATAATATTGTTTTAAAATAGGATCTATTAGTAAGATCTTATGCTGTTAGTTCCAAATAAAGTGTATCCCAGGATTTCACAGTTTCTATCACAAAATAAATATTGCTGCAATACCAGGTAGGCCTACTGAAGTAGCTACTGTTTCTACCCAAACCGGTTGGCTATTTATGATGCGTTTTCTGACTTCGTAATCTTAACTTCTGTCATGTTAGAAGTAAGTAATCACGACAGGAAAATTAATAACTGATTAATTACATACCTAGCAGCGTGTTTCTTGTTCAAAATCGCATGGCCTAACGCTTATGAGCAAACCATTGGGTGTCATATTTAACAAGGCGTATCTCATGTTAGAACACTCCTACAGCATTCCACGTTGTGACAGATGAATATGTGATGCATTCTTATTATATCGTTCGCAAATTGTGCTAACCCTATTTCATTAAAAAACGAGTTTCTCGCGTGACGAAAATTTTGTATCGCCAGCAGAAACATTTTCGTAAAAAGTGCATATTTAGTCTTTATAATATGCTCCTTCACAACAAACTAATATCTAAACACAGTCCAGTTCTTTCTCAAAATGTCGATGCCTACTCCATATTTGTACAATTAATAATTTGCCTGATTGGGCTAGTTTAAAGAAATACACGACTGGACAGCTGATCTGTGGCGGACATGACACGCGGAGAACTTACTCAAGTAGGAGGGGAGGTAGTGAGAATGTACTACCTGCTAAGAGCATATGCTTTGAAGTTTTTATTCATACGAATTTGAGAACTTACTCAGAGAACGTTCTTTTGCTCTGAGCATCTTCTCTGAAGCATATGCTCAGTTTTATTCATACGGCCCCATGTCTCATTTCTACAGAAGATATTTCGCATCAATGGAGGTCAATTCGAATTCCTTCAAAGGCGTTTGTATGATGAAGCAAAGAAGACATCTAATAGCATTTCCATAATTTGGAGTCGACCTTTCTGAATGACTTATTGTATAAAGCTTTTCTTCTGATTCCTTTAAAGAGTTTCTTCTTGCAGTCTGCAGCGTATAAAGTAAAATAAAACGAAGTAAAATGAAATTCCATCCCCAAACGCACTTTCTCCGACCAGGATTAAAACTGCCGACTCACACCAGGGTTGCAGCACAAGACACAAGCAGAACCGCACAGCCAACCACACGCTGTGGCATCGTGCCCTCAGTCTCTCAGATATTCAATGCTGAGCCTCTTACGCATCGCAAAAGATAACCTGAAAGTCACCTACACGAATAACTGCATTCCTTGAGTGCAAAAGTTAAATTTCTCTCTCTCATATCACATGGGCATTCATGAAAGTAGAAGAGGAATGTCAAGTGAACTTAGCGAGAGAATTCAGTACCACTTGCGGAAGTAACTGCATTGTCACAGTGTTGCCAAATATCAGCTACGATGTTGCAAGTTCTTAGCTGTTCTAGGAAGACCTGTGTAGCGATAAGCGTCGCGAAATCACGCGCGTCTCATGTGGGTTTCTAGAGGGGGGTCGCGCATTTCGGTTAATATACGGCGCTATCTCCTGATTCCATCGTCACATTTAGGATGCAGATATTTAATTCGTCCAATGAGGCCGAAACCAGCCATTAAATTTTTTGAAGCTTTACAGCATTATAATTTATTTTCAGCAAATAACTAGAGAAGTCGAAAATACTGATGTGCTTGCAACATATGGTAGGTCAAAGACTGAGATACGTAAACATCCATTACGATTACAGTTTCATCCCCCCCTAAAAAAAAGACTAAACAATTAATTTCTTAGGTTGTGACAATTTTTTATTTTATTAATTTTTTTGCATGAAAAGTTACTCGAAAAGAACGTTGCCCCATCTGTCAGTAAACAGTAAGGTATCAAACACTCCGCATCTTGAAAGCGACGGCTCACAATATCCTCAATCCTACAAGCATCTTGCCTCAACTGGCTTTTAGCCATGCCGTGCTAGCAAATGGCATCATAAAGAAAGGCTTCAGTCCGAAAGCAAGCGGACAACAGGATTGAGAAATACTGATGAATTGATAATTTACCCGCACCAACTTTCAGTGAGAGCTTTTTGTAACAAAACTAAAAAGTAACGCGAACGATCATATTCTGCTATTATAGTAGGCACTGTTGTCCAAAGACGGACAGTATCTACGTTTAGTCTTGTCATACGCGTCTCACATTCAAGGAATATTACGTAAATGAGCAGCTATTATGGGAATATACCCAAAGCATCGATGCAGTTGAGTATTATAATCAAATCATGTTTACACAAGCATGTTTTGAATTTAGTCCTCGTGAAGCTGAAACAAAACAGAGAATGTGGGTGGTTGTGCATATTCGTAAGTTTTTTTACCTTGCCATAATACTTTATGCAAAGATGAACAAAATACAAATCCATCTTCTATCGGTTTCTTCGATTCTTTGGACAGTCTTCTTTGGTTTGTATTCCTTCACTTCGTCGGCGATCTACTGGTTTCATGGAAAATAAAGTAATCAAAATTACACGACTATTTGTTCCACATTTTAACGTCCTTGGTTTTTATTCTGAATGACAGTGATAATTTCTGTTTGATTGGTTCCATATATCCAGACCTAATTAATGAAATTTTATTCCCAGGACAGATGAAAGCAATTGGAACCTTGGGTCACTATAATGAATTTTCATATGAAAAAAATTAGCACCTGAAGATGGGTCTTTAAAAATGTGAAAACAGTCTTGGACCTGTGAAGCAACGATCTTAATTTAAAAAAAAAAAAAAAAAAATCTGATGGGGCTTCATAGTTTATTATATACTTTATGGGATGACAACATTTGAAGTAATTTACAAATAAGTTGTTGTATCTATATTTAAAATTTTACCATCATTTTAGAACAATTGATAATTTCATTTAAGAAAATGTTCTTTCGTTTTGTTTGTGTCACTTGATATTCTTGAAGTAGGTGGCTATGGCATCTGCTAGGAGTTTGCCAAGAGACAGTTGGCACGGATGGTTTTGTTTGACAGTATGCGGATAAATTAAAGACGTAACGAGACGAAATGATGGGATCCAGTTTTTGCAACAAAACTGATCCGAATTCGAATTGGGCTAGGTTTTTAGAAAGTGACTATTATACAGCTAGACATTAATGCTGTAAACCTTACCTCATTGATTTACTCACAGCTGAGGCAGATTGCTCGCAACGTGAAAGAGAGTAGGAGTAGTTAATGTATGAAACGACCTTCTTGAACACAACTTCAGTTAACTACTACAATGTGCATATTACAATGTTAATTTTTCAAATTTTTAATGTAGGTGACAAGGACAAGTCAACTGACTGCAGAATCAGACTCACATCTACATGATGCCGAAGTTGCGAAACAATAGACCCTACTACGACGTAGGAAAATCTTGATTACATTGGTGGCCTGATGAACGAGTTTTTGTAGCTGGCGTCCTGCATGTTAGGATCCATAATTCCACTCGGGCTTGAGATACTGTGCTGTCCAAATTCCATATATGCCGCGTGGCCAGCTATTTTAGAGAGAGGAAAAAATCAATGAATACCTCATTGAGCATATTACCAGTTTTGTTTATCGGTTTATAGTTGGTTCCTAGATAGGCCTTATCGTTATGTTTTCTTTACTCCATTAACTAACAAAAAGATAATTTGTCGCAGAAACGTCTTCCTAAATACTCAATTTTTGTCCAGTTTCCTTCCTGATAAAATTATATGTCCGCAGGTCAATATGGAATTTACAAGTGACATGTTATTGGTAGAACATCTTGTTACATGAAATAGCGTTCCATTTGAATCCAACACTAATTTTGTGCACGTTCGTTGATGACGTGCTCAATAGATTCTGGACCTGTGTTTGTTGCCTGCCTCGTCGATTTCATAAAATGTTACATAGTCTCATGGCCGGATGCGTTACAGATATAGTTTTAATTGCAATTTGCTCATTACAGCGCGGTGATAGGTTTCAGAGTGCAAACTTAATGGCGACTTTTAGGTGCCAGGTATCTCACTTCGATAAATTATCATTCGATCGGTATCGTCGCAGATAGCGGAAGACATTAATTTACTAACGATTGCAATGTACAATGCAATTCGTGAATTTCATTTATTTCTTATGTTAAGTCAAAACGCGAAAGTTCGGGGAGGTTTACCGAACATCTGTTAGACTCCGTTTGATGGCTTCGTTTGTTCAGTAAAACAACTATCCTTTTCCTCCAGCAGGCGCGCTTCACCTTCTCCGTTTCCAGACACGCGCCCTCGCTGGGTCGTTGTGCCGCATATACCAAAACGACCGTGGCTGCCGCCGCCGCCGCGTCATACCTCTTATCGACTTCAGAAAGTTAATGAAATAAATTACCCATCACGTCGGTGGCAACTAAACGCTACTGCTAGCATTACTCATGAAGCATGAACACTATGTTCCAGTGTTACTATGATGCCTGACATAGCTATTGAAAATTCGAAATTTTTTTGGAAGTATCTTTAACGCGGTAGCAATTTTCGAGTGGACAAAAGTTACATTATACCTCTTAGTCTATTTGAAAACCACGTTTATATGCATTTTCCACTTGAATGATTATTTTATACTTTTCAAATTTTGTATGTATGAAATTTTTCATTCAATTTCAAACGTTTTCATGAGAATACAACGGAGACAATCGATACATTTCTTTTATTTCTTTTTCACCTGACCCCTCTTATGTATTAGTCACGGAAAGATCGCGAAAGTAAAAAATAGGGGGATATGAACTCACACTAAGTCTTACCAGAAATAACGGCGAACCATTCACGACTGGAATAGGAGCAGGCGGAAACAGCAGTTGTATAAAAAGTGCCCTCCACCAGACACCAATTAAGAAATGGCGTTAATGAAGCAGTGTCATCCAGTTCTAAGTTAAGTTGAAAGTTTACGGCCTCTTGTTCACAGGGAAATTGGTTTGAAGTGAACTGCAAAATTTGGCCACTACGGTCGGGGGTTCGAATCCCCCCTCGGGCATGGATATTTGTGCTGTCCTTAGTATTAGCTAGTTCATAAGTAGTTTGTAAGTTTAGGGACTGATGACCCCATAGTTAAGTCCCATAAGCTCTACAAATATTTTTTGCAAAATTTGTAACAGCACACGGAAACATAAACGAAGTAAGCTCTATTGCACACGAGACACAAAAGAGAGAAGATTGGTTAAGATTTAATGTCCCCTCTACAAGTGGGTCATTAGAGCGAAGCAGAAAAATGTTCAAATGTTTGTAAATCTATCGGACCAAACTGCGTGGTCATCAGTCTGTAGCTTACAAACTACTTAAACCTAGGTAAACTAACCGAAGGACAAACACTACACACACACACACACACACACACACCAGGGAGGACTCGAACCTCCACGGCGAGCAACTGCGCGCTCCGCAGCGAGACGCTTTAGACAGCTCGGCTAGCAAAGCAGAAGTTCGGATTGTTATGATAAGGATGTGGAAGGAATACAGCCGTGCCCTGCCGCAGGGACCATTCCGGCATTTGCCTAGACTGATTTAGGAAACTCATGGAAAACTCAAACCCAAATGGCCGAAGGCCAGTTCGATGCGCCGTGCAGCCGAATATGAGTCCAGCGTGTTACCACTACACCAACTAGCTCCGTAGCAAAAACGAATGCAAGTAAATATTGCATTTTCACGCGGTTCTGAGTTACCTTAAGTAAGTTTCTGGTCTATCGTTAGTATAAAATCAATTGTAAACTTTGTAACATACACACAGTAGTCAATAAAGCAACCTAATCAACACGTGTTACAACGATTGAAATTGATAGATGAATTGTGCTATGGTTTAAAACAGTATTAAGGAAAGCAATTCCACTGTTGCTTGTTAAAAGATAGTAAATAAGCATATTGACATTTCTCTCATTCATTGATTTTGAACAGATGTCGCAGAATGTGCAAGGCTGCAATTTTACCGCTATTATAAAAATTAAATGGACTGAAAATTTGTAAATAAATCTGATCCAAATTATCATTATGAATGAAGTTAATAAATGAGTAATCCGTGAATGTCCTCTGCCTACACATCGGTTTCAAATGATGGGTGTTAAAATAAGTGTTCCACATTTTCAGAGGAACTTTTAATGGATGAAACAAGACGAAAATGACCGTTATAAATTAGCTCTAACTTGCTTATGTTAATGGATATGAGAACTTGTTGATCTTCAATATTGTGAAACATATTGAACAAACAAAGGTAATGGTAATAAAAAATACAAATTCAAAGGCCGACTTGAAATAAAAACTAATGGTAGTAACAATAATAAAACACAGCAGTTCAACCACTTCACGAGGAGAATTATAGGGAAAAATGTGTTTAACAATATTAAGGAGACAAACAGGAAGAGCAAACTGTTTACGGTTACGGACAGTATTCGTACAAGTAAATATACCAATGGTAAAAATACGACCGCCTCCTGTGAAATGAATGATGTGGAGCACATTTTCTTTCAACGTGAAATCTTGGACCGGCAGAAACGAAGTATGATCCAGCTGGAGATAATGGAAAATGTAATGCGGTCGGAAACGACCAAAGGTAGCTACTAACAGAGAAAAATATATATCATTATTTTGTGAGAAGTAAAGGCGAATATAAGCCTGAAAAAAAAAAAAAAAAACCATGAGAAAAATAAAATTAATATGCAAGTTTCTTAGGTATGACTTCTTTCTTCAACATATAATTCCATCTCTTCTCCACAGAGGACCGGCTACGCGAGCATTACTCTACTATGACAGAGAACCGTCAGCTTCTCTGCCTTTCGTGGAGATATTTCAGATGAAAACATTCTGCCCATGGACGATAGACCTAAAATAACCAAACGGTTTGGTTTATAGGACAATTTCACTTTTGGTGGTTGCAATTGCTTTACAAATAATAGATCAAATGAATGGAGTAATTTGAGGGGAAATTAATTATTACAATTACTTTGAATCACCTGCAAAGATAAAAATATTTCAGGCAAAAAGTTCTTCTGAAGCAACATTAAACACTAACATTATAATTCACCTAAACAGAGACATCACTATACGAAGAAAACAGTTTCTTATTGGGAAAGGTTACGCAGATGTAATAGCAGTCGCTATATTCTGCAGCAAAAGCTGTCTGGTCAATTTTATGATTATTGGTAAAAACTTGCGAAATAGCTGCTCTAGGACGGTACCCGCCAGATGCTCATTTTGGTGATATTCCTGGAATGTGAGCCGCCTATGACAAGACTGAACGACGCTACGCAACTCTTATCGTTTCCTCAGTTCCAGAATTCGGATTATATTCCAATATTCTTGAGGATAAGAGATTAGTCATTGCATTTATATGACTCTGTTATCCTGAATTAATTTTTCAACCCCAGAAAGGTCGACCCTGCTTAAATTACAAACAATTTTGTTTTTTATGTTGGGACTGTCTGTATTAACTGCCAACATATGTCAGACAACTGAATGAGTAATCTCATTTTAGAGCTTGTTGGCGCCATTCTCGTCTCCTGATCTACAGCAAGCATAGTTGATTAGTGAGATATCATTGTACTAGTGATGTGTGTGGCTTCAGGTCTATTTTTCTCCTCTGAAAAATGTCCTAAACGGTATTCAGCACCGAAGTACCAAAACTCATTGCAGTGTGTCAACCAAGAGATCAGCATTTTCTATTGTTATTGTAATCGTTATCATTCTGCTGTAATGCCATAAACATCATTGATTACTATCATTATTACCATCATTATTATAATTAATTCAGTTGCAAAAGCGTTCTTTCCCATGTGGCCAAGACACCAGAAAGAATGTGTGGTTTGACGAAAAATAGGACAATAGGACAAAGCAGGTATAAAGTTTGTAACAATTTCTGTTGATTTATCATCGTGACAACAGATACCAAGCAACAACACATGCAAGTCGTTGGTCGCAACGTTCGAAGAAGCCATCAGACACATGGGTTCGGATTCTCATCATCATTTTTGTTGGTTCAAAAAGGCTGTAACACTGCGAAATCAATAAGCTGCTTAGTAGTATATAGATTATATGTATGTGTTTGCAGAGGAAAAACCTCAGAATTGCACATTTCCCACATATACAGTTTATTTTCTATGTTCATGGCCATAATTATAAGTATCCTGTCTCCTGAATCCTCAAATGAAATTATTACTGTGTTCCACAAATAATCAGTTAACTATTTTCCTTCTGGGTTTCAAACAAACCAACACATTTATGTATTTATGTAGAAGACATGAAATATTGCTTGTACAGTCGTAAGGCTGCATTTTGAAAGGCAGTCGCTTTCAAGTTGCGAAGTTTTTCGTAACGGATGGGGCATCATTGATTTCCAGTAACTTCTCATGAAAAAAATTAGCTTTTGTCGAAATGTAACAAAACAAGTGGTTAAGTCTTCTTTTTTTGGGGGGAGGGGGGGCGGTGAAACTGTAATCGTGATGGATGTTTACGTATCTCAGTCTTTGACCTACCATATGTTGCAAGCACATCAGTATTTTCAAATTCTCTAGTCATTTGCTGAAAATAAATAATAATGCTGTAAAGCTTCAAAAAATTTAATGGCTGGTTTCGGGCTCATTGGACGAATTAAATATCTGCATCCTAAATGTGACGATGGAATCTATCAGGAGATAGTGCCGCATATTAATCGAATTGCGCGACTCCCCTCTAGAAGGCCACATGAGACGAGCGCGATTTCGTGATGCTTATCGCTACACAGGTCTTCCTAGTACAGCTAAGAACTTGCAACATCGTTGCTGATATTTGGCAACACTGTGACAGTGCAGTTACTTCCGCAAGTGGTACTGAATTGTCTTGCTTAGTTCACTTGACATTCCTCTTCTACTTTCATGACTCATGCTGTATAATGCCCATGTCATATGAGAGACAGAAATTTAACTTTTACACTCAAGGAATGCAGTTATTCGTGTAGGTGACTTTCAGGTTATCTTTTGCGATGCGTAAGAGGCTCAGCATTGAATATCTGAGAGTCTGAGGGCACAATGCCACAGCGTGTGGTTGGCTGTGCGGTTCTGCTAGTGTCTTGTGCTGCAACCCTGGTGTGAGTCGGCAGTTTTAATCCTGGTCGGAGAAAGTGCGTTTGGGGATGGAATTTCATTTCACTTTGTTTTATTTTACTTTATACGCTGCAGATTGCAAGAAGAAACTATTTAACGGAATCAGAAGATAAGCTTTATACAATAAGTCTTTCACAAAGGTTGACTCCAAATTATGGAAATGCTGTTAGATGTCTTCTTTGCTTCACCATACAAACGCCTTTGAAGGAATTCGAATTGACCTCCATTGATGCGAAATATCTGCTGTAGAAATGAGACATGAAGACACGAACCTTGCAGTGTGCCTGTGTTTCTTTAGAACGTGCACTGAAACGTATGCACATAATTTAGCTCATACATTTACCGTAAGGAATGAAACAATGACACTAAAACATTTTAATGAGTTACACATTGTGTCTTGATGTAAACATATGAACTGATGGCGATAACAAATTTCATGAAGGGCTCTTCTGAAAGGAAAAGGATAGAGATTTAAACCACAAATAACTGTTAACCATTGTAGAGTGCCATTGGATTGAATCAACGACTATGACAATATTTTGCCTCTCTAATGTATTATGTATTAGTGTAATAATATGCTCATCATTCAAAATGGATTGTCTGCTCCATTCATATCATGTCTGAAATACACATCGCCACGTTT
This sequence comes from Locusta migratoria, assembly GCA_026315105.1. Classification (NCBI taxonomy): domain Eukaryota; kingdom Metazoa; phylum Arthropoda; class Insecta; order Orthoptera; family Acrididae; genus Locusta; species Locusta migratoria. The sequence continues at coordinate 882,766,532 of CM048745.1, forward strand.
TCTGTGGATGACCAATCAGCAACACTACAGCATTTTACATATCCAGGGCGATGAGCGGCAGCAGGCGCTGTGGGCAGAGGGCGAGGCAGCGCTGTGTAGCTCCGCCACCGCTGCTGCCGGCAAGTGGGCCGCGGAGGGCTCTGCCAAGTGCTGCGGCCAGAGGCAGAGATGTTATTGGACCGAAATGTTATTAACAGTGTATAAAAAAATGATATACGTTACGCATATGTTCCCCTTACACATGTGGCATCAGCATGCACGAGGGACGTGAATTAAAAATTTCTGTCAACATTCGGGTTCGATCGCAAAGACGCGCACGTAGGTCAGGCACCTTACCACAAGATCACGGATGTAGCTGACATAGTAGTCTTCTAACTGCATATAAGAAGTACTGTATGAACTGCCGCAGTCTACAGTGTTGCCAGATTGTGCAGATAGCCAGACTTAGAGCGAATCAGCGTGGCCACGTTTATTGTCCCATGTCGTGATCGGCTCGGACTTAGGCTCAGCGGCGGCTGGCCAGTGGCCAGGTTTTTTGTCAAAGAGTGTACCTTGTTACTCAATGTTCTCAGAATACTGTGCAGTACTTCATGGGTGTGGATCACATCACTCTCCTCGCAAGGTCACTGTGTTAGTTAAAATTTTGTGATCTTACGTGGTAAAAAAATTTTGTGGATTTATTTGATTGAAACAGTGCAACAATTTCATAGATAAACATAAAAGTTTTCTTAATATGATTTAGATTTTTTGTTTGTATTTTCCTTTTTTAATTATTATTATTTGTGGCAGCTAGATCACTTCACTGTAATCAATGAAGCAAATATTAAAGTACACTGACATTGTTGAATTTTGATTCTGATTTATTTGCCTGATTTGACTGACTGCAGCATGTTGAGTAACATATAATTTCTATATGTTTCAGCTTCATTACCGTCACATTTGTGATAGAAACCATGGCTTCAGCAAATGCAATAATGCAGTGGAAACGTTTGCAGCAAATGAAGAGAGTAAGCCAAACCCTTATGGTAAATGCTTGGTAGCTTACAGCTTAAGTAATTTAGTTACTTCATTATCTATAACTGTTATCATCTGAAAACTAAATCTCCACTAAGAAATTTTGAAGTACAGAGCTGGAATGCCACTGAAAATTATGGGGAGTGCTATGTCACATGGGTAAGGTTCACATGAATTCAGCTGATGAAGGAATGGATACGCTGAATACTGGGACACAACACACACACACACAAAATTGTCATGGATCACTGGACCAATAACAAGAGGAAAAACTGAACACTTCACAGATAACAGCAATAAATGAATACTTAACTTGCACAGTATATGCTGTGCGGTTGGCTGTACAAATAAAATATCCAGGAATACATTAGTCACTGCACTTAGTAGCAGTCTGTTTAATCACAATACAATAATGGATGCAATAACTTTGAGTTGCAGTCCTTCTAATGGTTAACACATTTGGCTTTGTCTTTGCCAGGAAAACACTTTCTAAATGTAGCATAATCTTGTGATCAAAACTAGGGTCTTAAGTTTAGAATGGCGTAAACACTCAAAGACTAACTTTTTTATAAATGATGGAGACTTACTCTGTTGTATTTAACAAATGAACCTCCTAACACTGAAGACTGGTGAGGAACTCGAAGACTGTGGGATTGTGCAGATCAAAGAACTGCCTATTTGTGACTTTTTACCAGACTACTTAAGCTATCATTCCCAGGGTGGTGTACAGGATTGTCTGGAGGTATGGTTCCTTTTGGGCACGCCATTCAGTACCAGTCTTCACTGTATACTTCTGGCAGATTAGCAGTGTTTTGTTATTTTGTATCTTCATGTTAATGCACTCCTCACTTCCAAACATCCAACCCATTGCTAGGTATGGATGAGGAGAGAAGCCATAGGGAGGACAGTAGACAGGTACACAAGGGCCGGGGTGGTGGATGCTGTGTATTTGGTCAGTGCTGAGCACCCACTTGCAACCCTGTATTTGTGCTGAGCGTGGTCAGAAAAACAGATCTGAAAACCAATCAAAGGGTGTACACAAATGTTGATGGATAAAACCTCAGATAATGGGGCAACGGCAGTAATGATGGCAGTGTCCTCCACAGTGCGTGTATGCTCTGCTGTTGTCAGTACAAAGGGCACCTCTACATTGGAATCTATAAGAACCCCATCAGAAGGGATGTCAATGTTGGAGGTAGATACGACTGTGGCAGTGACTGGGTCTGTAAAAGGTCAGGTGACTGACTCTCGAGAAAGAGAGAGCCTAATTTGGTTCTGGTGGAGTGTGTGCACTCCTGTCCAGCCTTTCAGGGTGTAGGTGGATCTGGAACATAATTTAGTTGTATTACCGTGCTCCCAGTTCTGTACTTTATGCATTAACATGTAAGAGGCACACTTGAATTAACTTGTAACACATTTCATGGAATATACGAATCAAATAAATTGAAAATGTCATGCCAAAACTGTTTAACTGCCTCTTGAACCCAAAGATTAGAAATTTGCACAGGTCACTCCAGTAATCAAGAAAACCAATAAGAGTACTCTGAAAAATTACAGGCTGATAACATTGATGTCAATTAGCCATAGGATTTTGGTACATATACTTTCTTAAAGCATTATGAACTACCTTAAAGGAAATGATCAATTGATCAATAGTTGACACAGTTTCAAAAAGTATCGTTCTTGTGAAACATGCCTTGCTCTTTATTCACAAGCGGCAATGAGTGTTATCAAAAAGGGATATCAAATAGATTCCATATTGTTAGATTTCTGGAGGGCTTATGACACTCGTACCTCAGAAACAGCTTCCAATCAAATTACATGCTTATGGAATAGCATCATGTTTTTGTTTTTGGATTTGTGATTTCCTATCAGAAATGACAGTATATAGAATTGACAGAAAGTAATAGAGCAAAACGAAAGTGATATTGGGAATTTCCCGGAGAAGTGTTGTTGCACCACTGCTTTATCCTGTCTTCGTAAGTGATGTGGGAGAAAATATGAGTAGTCTTCTTTTATGGAACAAAAAAACTAAAATCGGCCCTAAATAGCATAAAGTGTGACATCCTCAATATGAGCACTAAAAGAAATCTTTTCAACTTCATTTACACAATAAATCAGTCAAATATAAGAGCTATAAATTCAACTAAATATGTTGGAATTAACAATCAAAAACAAATTAAATTGTAAAGAAAACAGAAAATGTTGTGGATAAGGCAAACCAGAGGCTGTGTTTTATTGACATTACTCTTAAAGCATGCTATAGTTCCATTAAAGAAACCACCTAAACTAAAATAACCAGTCATCTTTTGCAGTAATGCTGTGGAGTATGAGATCTCACCAGGTGTGACTGAGAGTGGACATAGAAAATGTTCAGAAATTGCAGTGCATTTTATATTATTGTCATATAGGGGAAAGTATGTCATGGAAATGATACACGATATTGGGCTGAAAGGCATTATTGTTCCTCTGAATGTGAACATATTTTGTTGGTACCCTCCTACATAGGGAGAATTGATCATAACAATAAAATAAGAGAAATTGAATGTAAAACAAAAATTTAGGTACTCCTTTTTTGCCACACCATAATCAAGACTGGAACAGTAGCGGGGGAGAAAAAAAAAATCTGAAAGTGGTTCAGTGTCAGGCTTTAAATGTGAATTGTAAAGTAGTTATCTAACAATATAATGAGGACAGTCTACAACTTACCGCAGGGATGTAATTCAAGCTATGACAGGCACATGAAAAAGACTCTCGTACTAGTGGAATGAAAGCTTTTAGCCAGTAGTCTTCATCAGAAAAGATATCACTCACACAGGCTTAATTTAGGCACACAATCGTCACCTCCAGTGACTGCACTCCGGAGTGCCAGAGAGTGGTCCATCTTGCTTTTTGCCACAATTTGACAGTGCCCATTCATTCTGGTTTGTCGTCATCCAATGTAAAAGGTTGTACAATGATAGCAGCAGAGTTTGTAAATCACATGGCTGTTTTCACAGGTACCCCAGCCTCTGATGGGGTAGGATAAGCCTGTGGTGGCACTGAAACAGGATGTGCCACCTGGGTGGATTGGGCAGGTCTTGCATCAGGGTCTTCCACAGACAAATGAAACTTGTGCAAGGGGTTGGGGTTGGGAGTGGCATAGAGAAGGGCTAGGTTGTATGGAAGTTGGGTGGGCAATGGCAAACGACTTTAAGAGGGATCGGAAGGATCTTGGGTAGGATCTCTCTCATTGCATGGCATGGCGACAGATCATCAGAGCACTGATAAAGGATGTGGTAGTTATTTGAGTCTGGGATGGTATTGGGTGACCAGGGAGACAATCCTTTGCCCCTGTTTATTGGGGGAAATTGGAGGGCTCTCTCTCTCTCTCTCTCTCTCTCTCTCTCTCTCTCTCTCTCTCTCTCTCTCTCTCTCTCTCTCTCTCTCTCTGTGTGTGTGTGTGTGTGTGTGTGTGTGTGTGTGTGTGTGTGTGTGTGTGGGGGGGGGGGGGGGAGTAAGAAATGAAGTACAGTAACCAGGTTGAAGTGGGTGTAGGTTGAGTAGTTACTCAGAAATTGAGAGACTTGTGCAGGATGAAGTAGTGTGGAAAGCTGCATCAAACCATTCTTCAGGCTGAAAGCAACAACAGTAATATTGGGGGAGGCATAGAGGATGGGAAAACCATTTGACTCAGTTCCTGGGATGTATGTTCAGATCATTTTATGGGTGTGATTTATCATATTGACCTGAGACTATCTCTTTTCTATAACAGTATTTTTAATGTATCTCACTGCTTGTTATTTTCCTCACTTACAATTTGTTTTTTACTTTGATTAGTCACTTTTGCCTAATTGTATGTTATTTTGATGCTTTAGTGCTCTTTAGCTTTTTCTTAATTCCGAGCTTCCCATTTTCATTTTAAGCTTATGTCATTACACGTGTCCAAGTAATTAGTAGTGCTCTTTCCTCTTTTATAGCTAATTTTAAGGCTAGATTTATAGTAACTTTTCAGTCATTGTAAGCATTTAGTTAGATGTGTGTTCTTAGGATGTGACAGGCACTGTATGCAATATGCGATTCAGGGAACACTTACACGTGTTAATTGCAAGAGTTTAATGTTTGTGTATGTACCTCTTCACTTGTTTGTAGGGAAAAGTTGTATTTGATGGAGAGGTAGTGGAGAAAATGTATTGCCTTCTCTAAGTCTGTAAGCAAATATCTTGCTCAGTCTAAAACTTGAGCGTAATGTTTACTGCATAATTTTACTTTATATATCACCCTTGTGAGGCTGTAAGTAGTATTCCCAGTTGCTCAGAAGACATAAAAGTGTGTGCCCCATACATAATAATACAGTAAGTATTTAACTTTATTCTAAGGGTGCTATACATCACCACAAAGTGACACACACCTCTCTCTCTCTCTCTCTCTCTCTCTCTCTCTCTCTCTCTCTCTCTCACACACACACACACACACACACACACACACACACACACACACACACACACACACACACATCCTATTTACTAGATGTCTACTATACCAATGCTATTTTGTTGAAATGAACTGGTATTGTTTGGAGAAGAGCACGAAGGAATCATAGCAAACACTCGGATCTTGGTTGTGGCATTAACTGGAATGAACAGTTCATTAATTTTTGCAGCTACAGATATTTGCCAATTGCAAATGCATGGATTAAAAATTGTAAAATAGGTCTCACAATGGTAAGTCCAGGTTGGGATGTTTGTAATATGAAGACAGGTAGCAACTTACCATAAAGACAATCACTAAGTCTCAGATAGGCATGTAGAATAGGTAAACACATTCACAGAGCTTTGGATTTTAGGCCACACCATCAATCGGTGAAAGGTACATATACAGTCACACACAACTCGTGCACACATCACCATCTCTGGCCACTCTGGCACAAGTATTTTAGAACATACCGAAGAGAGCCGGCCGCAGTGGCCGCGGGGACTGAGGCGCTTCAGTCACCGTCTGCACGGCCACTACGGTCGGGGGTTCGAATCCCCCCTCGTGCATGGATATTTGTGCCGTCCTAGTTCGTAAGTAGTTCGTAAGTTTAGGGACTGATGACCCCGTAGTTAAGTCCCATATACTATACAAATATTTGAACATACCGAAGAGAAATGATTACAGAAATCAAATCATGAGCACATGACATTAATGTTGACTTTAATATTGAGAACAATTTTTTGAGGGCAGAAATCCAATGTGATTAAAAATAATCAAGGTGTGTACATACAAAAAACTGGGAAATATAATAGGAACAGGAAATATGTTATATGTTATCACTTGTTTCAGTACCAAAGATAAGATTATACATAGACAGTGTATGGCACGTTGTGTGCTGGCAGAGTGGTTATATTCCTGAAGAATGGAATGTAGTCCAGATATGCACAACATATAAGAAGGAAACAGGCTTGATTGTCACAACCATATAGGTATTAGTCACCTCAATAGTTGTTAAAATTGTCTGCTAGAATTCTAACAAAACAACTGTGCCAGTCACTGAAATGTCCTTATATGATGCCCAACACGGCTATCATACAGTTAAAGATCAAGCCCAGATTGTATCTTCACCATGATGCAACAAACAGAAAAATGCCATGAATTTAACTTGCCAACATATGTTGCCTTCATTGATTATGAAAAAGTTTTTATGACTTCCAAATCCTTTATTTAGTACACAGTATAGGTTTGCGTCTGTATAGCAACTGAGTGAGTGGTTTGGCTGCCCAGATTAGGACATGCTTTTATCCTGTAAAGTGGCATCCTGGTATGTCCTCTTGCGGCGGTCGGCCAGTCGTGTTTCCCGTGCGGCCTCTGGTGGCGCGCTGCAAATTGTGGGGTGCGCAACTTGTAAATTACATTTATTTCAGAGTATTCCATACCTCCCTCGTCCTTGGGGGGAGAACGCGGGCATGGCAGTGGTGGTCGTCGGAGGAGAAGGGTCCCAATTCATAACCTCGGGTGCCCACGGGTTTGGTGCCTCTGGCGAGAAGGTGTGCGGAGTGCGCCGGAACGGGGGTGCTGAACGACTGTGCTGCTGGATCGACTGCCCGATTATTGGAGAGGACAAGGGCAACTCCCGCCAGCGGGTCCCCCGGGGCAGAAGGACAGGTCCACCCCTGATGTTGATGTCATCCCGATCGTGGAACGGACTACGGAGCTCGTGGCAGGGATGGGGACATCGTCCCCGGTCGGGCTAGATCCACCCCCGTCATCCCGGCAAGAGCAGCAGGGCCAGGTGGAGCAACCCCCAAGACGCTGTGTTGAAGCTGGTTCCGGTGGCGCAAGCAGCTGCTCGAGGCTGTGCGCAGGTCCAGGAGGCATCGGCCGTGGGAACAGGTGACGTGCGTGGGAAACAAACACGGCACCCAGACTGCATTGCCCGGGCGGAAGCCAGAAGTGGCCGGACCCGGGGCTGGTGCATCAGGAGGTGTCAAGAGATGTAATAGGGAACAAAGTTGGTGGCCGTGGAGCTGTTCGGCCGGACTCAGTTCCCCAACTGGAGTTGCCCGATAGGTCATAAAAAATCTTAACAAGGTGTCATTGAGCGATGCGGAGGTCGTATATTTGCGCATCTGTGCCTTAAATGTCTGCACGAGTCACTCCACCACCCTGTTAGATTGCAGATGGAACAGCGCAACCCGTACTTGCTGAATACCCTGGCACGCGCAGAGAGACCATAAAACGCCTGCACAGAATTTAGTACCGTTATCTGTCACAATAGTGTGTGGAAGACCTTCAATAGAGAATATTTTAGTTAATGCCCCAATGGTGGTCTCGGCCAATGAACGGAAAGTTAGAGTGTCAACTGCCAAGAGCCAATAGTAATCCAGAAATGGCCCCGCAAAATTGACGTGAATCCGGTCCCGTGGCTGCAAAGGGACAGGCCAGGAAATGAGGGAAAGTCGGGGATTGGCCTGCTGTAGGGCGCAGGTGTTTCAAGTGGACAACAGATGTTTGATTTCCCAATTGATTCCTGGCCAAAAGTTGTGGCGTTGGGCCAGGACTTTAGTGCGGAAAATTCCCTTGTGCCCTTCGTGTAACAAACTTAATATTCGCAGTCAGAGAGTCGCTGGAATTATGACCCGCGGATTGCTGGCTTCCGGCCACCCATGTTCCACATGTGACTTCACTATTCTTAGGTCTTTTTCTGTGGCTGCTGCTAGGACTTCACTAGTGATGGGTAACCTGTGTAATGTTCTTTCCTCATCCACATCAAACTGTGGATCTGTCCCAAGTGGGAGCCGCGATGACAGGTCGCATTAGTGTGTTGCGAAGTGGGGCGGTAGACATGTCATACTGAAAAAGGAACAGGTGTAAGGCCCAACGATGAAGACGGTGGGCAGAATTGTCTGGTAGGGCCACATCCAGCCGAAAGAGGTCCACTAAAGGCCGATGTTGGTTATTAAAGTGAAGCAGTTGCCATATAAGAACACGTAAAACTTATGTACCGCAAAAATTATCATGAGTGCCTCTTTCTCTACCTGGGAATATCGTTCCTGCACCGTGGTGAGGGTCTATGACGTGAACGCCAGGGGCTGTTTGGTGCAGTCTGAGTACCAGTGTAATAGGACCGTTTTCACCCCATACTGCGAGGCGTTCACTGCAACTACTAGGGGCATATCCGGAGAATATGTGGCCAGACATGTTTGAGACAACAATATTTAAGGTGCTCAAAAGTGGCCTGACAGGCGGGAGACAATTCAAATGCGACATCTTTGTGCAACAAGGCATGAAGGGGTTTAGCAATGGAGGCTGCATGCGGAAGAAACTGATGATAATACACCAATTTTCCGAGGAAGGCTTGTAGTTCCCTTAAGTTCCGTGGGGCAGGCATGGAGGCTACCACTTTCATAAAAAATCTTAACAGGTTGTCATTGAGCGATGCGGAGGTCGTGTATTTGTGCATCTGTGCCTTAAATGTCTGCACGAGTCGCTCCACCACCCTGTTGGATTGCAGATGGAACACCTTGGCTGATGGTGGTTGTATTTCCTAAATGATTGAGTTTGTAAACTGCTGCTGTGGTCTGTATATGACAAAAATGACACTGTCTAAATCTAAGTGTGGTGCAATACAGGCAGTAGATGGCTGCGAAGATATGTACAGTTGGGTACATGTGCAACTGTTGAGCAACTGGCTGCTTGGATGAACCAAGGGACTTTCACCAGAGCATCCTCAAAGAATTTTTCAGTAATGTTCCTTTGGATTTTCCTCTGCAACAGGTGCCTTGTTCGTGCACCCATGCTGAGTGCTATACGTCAGCAACAGAGGTCGGAATTTGCACGCCAACCGGACATCCTTTGTGTGGTGACAGACGGCCTTCTCAGATGAATCATGTTTTATGCTCCATCAGACTCGTGACCATTGGCATTTACGGCATGAAATTTATGCAAGCAAACACTGTGCATCAGTCATCAGAAGGGTCCACAGTAGATAAGTGAACATTATGAAGAATATTATCATGATATGGTCAGAGTGATCTTGTCATTATGGAAGGCACATTGTATCAACACAAGTGTGCATCTATCCTTGGGAAACGTGTCCACTCCTATATGCAACTATTTTTTCTTTTTTATCAGCACAATGGTATCTGCTAGTAGGATAATGTGGCCTGTAATGCAGTGTACTGGCTTGGAGAGTACGATGATGAGTTTACCATACTCCCTTGGCCACCAAACTTACTGGATTTAATTCCAGTCTGTAATATGAAGGCACCCTCAAATGGGCTGTTTGTGCCATGCATTGTCTACCAAGAAACCTAGCCAGTTGGCCACAATGTGAGAGTTGGCATGGCCCACATCCGTCATATCCTCATTGCTTCTTGGCTAAACATCTTGGAAAAGTCTACACAGCAAAAGGTGGTTCATTTAAAAAGCTGCAAGTCTGGAAAGGGTTATCACCAATATAAAACACACACGTGCAGATGCACACACACACACACACACACACACACACACACACACACACACACACACACACACAGAGAGAGAGAGAGAGAGAGAGAGAGAGAGAGAGAGAGAGAGAGAGAGAGAGAGAGAGAGAGAGAGAGAGATGAAGCATGTTGGGATTTATTCCCATCTGCTTGCATTACTGAACCTCCTGATACCACAGTTGCATAATAATAGGTATAAATGTAATTAGTCTATTATCATTTTCTTTTCCAAAACTTCTGTTATTCTCTTTTATGATGTAAATAGCTGAAGTCTTTTTCTGCTATTTGATACTGGAAAGTGTGTTCAGTTAGTAAATATTAATTAATTCATGCCAGAAGTATATTGTTAAAGTTTTGATAGAATGCTAATTAGTTTTCTATGAAAACTAGGGAAATTCTTTTCTCGTAATATTAAAGTAGGTAATAATAGGTTTCACAAGTAATGTTAGGAAAGTATTGCCCTCATTAGTTTACAAAGTAATTGTTTGAAAAACTATTAAATTATATTTGACTATGAAATACTATGCATTTAACTGAAATTTGTATATCAATTTACTCAGTGTTATTTACGCTAACTTTTACTATAGCCAGTTGCACATAACTGTTTACTTTTCCATTATAATTAATTTAATGTTCATATTTAACAATACACATCATTGTTTAGATAATATAAATAGGATGTGCTTGGGGTACGTATCAGAGTATTGTTTCATCTGGTATGACTCATAAGCCACACTAGTTGAGAGTATTTTTTGTTTCAGCTGCAATCTGAGGCACAAGTCATGTCAGTTTGGATTTTAAATTTGACTAATTATGTAAAAGATCTTCAGGACAGAAAGTGCATCTGTCGTGATTAATTCATGTTTGTGTTACATTACCATGTACACCTTGAACTTTCATATTCCGCACACGGACAGTGGTAACTAATATTATTGATGTGTGGAATGTGCATGCCTGGTTGTAATTGAGACTTGTAAGCTGGCAATAAATGGGGACAAGTGGGCAATAATAATAAATCGTTAAGTGTCAACAAACTGCTATTCCGTGTTGCCTTCATTTGTAGTGAATTAGTTTTCGCCCCATTAAATTCTAGCTACTGATACCAAGAGCCGATCATGAAGAACTTCAAGATTAATCGAACTACAACCAGGTAAAGTCACAACACACATACACACACACACACACACACACACACACACACACACACACACACACACAGAGTCTTCAGCTGCTGTGGTGAGACTGTGATGTGTGGCCACACAGTGGAAGCAGCAATCAGTGGTGGGGATATGGAGGCAGCATAATTAGGAGGAAAAGGGGGAAGGGGATGCATGCTATGTGGGGGGGGGGGGGGATGTACTACTGCTGTCTGATGGAATACACATAGACAATATAGGCCAGGACAGGCCACTAAGTGTCATGTCTGCCAGGAGGTTTTGAGAGAGTGGTGGTGGGTAGGACGGGAAAGGGGGAGAGACTGAAATATTGATTGAAACACAAGGTATTATTGTTTTTCTGGTCCAGTGGGGCATGGATGTTATGTTTGAGCTCTTTGCTGAGGAGTGCTCCTTCTTGTTCATGGAACTGAAGGTGTATGTGGCACTGGAGTGTGGGCTGGGAAGGAGAGAGGTGGTGGGGAAAGGGAACTAGAAAAGGTTGAGGCCAGGGGAGTTATGGGAATGTAAGATATGCTGTCAGAAGAATTCCCTCAAGTGCAATTCAGAGACATTGTTAAGGCTGTGAAGCAATCATTGAAGTGGTTACATGTTCAGCAACTAGTTAGATCAGCAGTCTCCTAGCTACAGTTTGTGGATGGTCAGTCATGCGGTTGCCAGAGATGACGGTTCTGTGACTGTGAAGTATGTCTGTGTGATTGTGTGAATGCTCTTTATTCTGAAAAAAGCCATGACCAATAGCTTAAGTGTTGTATGTGTGTGTCTTTTTTATGTGCCTGTCACAGCTCGTCATTACATCTTTGCAGCGTGTTGTAAGTTGTCCTCATTATATTATAGTATTAAATCGGACCGTCATTCCTTGAACTTTCATTGGTTACATAAAAGTGGCATGCCATTCACTGTGTGAAATGTGGTGTGTTTCTAACCTAGGAGTGCTATGGAAGTACCGTTCTGACTGCATGACCAACTTTAGCCAACTTGACCAATTATTTGAGTGTGACTTTGTACATATATGCACAACTGTTGGGTATGGCAATACAACAGTTGTAATTCTATGACAGGTAGAAGTACCATGAGGGGGCTTTAGCATTGTTCATGTTAGGTGTTGTTATGAGGCCTTGTGTGGTATACATAAATTGATGAACAGTGCTAGGTTGAGTGTCAATGGGGAAGGACACCGGCTTCCATGTGCTCTTGTCAGCAATGTTAGCAACTGACACAGTTCAAAATGGGCCTCAATGTCTGTCTCCCTTTGTCCTCAAGTTTGATTATTGGAATACCAAGATGTGTGTGGCATTTGGAAGTGATAGTTGCCTGAAGTTGGACTGCATGGGAATGAGAGGGCAGCCATAAGAAGGGGGACAAGAATTTCTTCCTAGAAAACATTTCTTTTATTGACATCTCATGGAATCGGGTGTACTGCTGGTTATCTGCATCTTCCATACACGATATTTCGACATCGTAACTCAGCATCTTCTTCTGGTGTAAGGGGACACCTAAAGAAGACGCAGAGTTACAGTATCAAAATATTGTGTATGGAAGACGCGGATCACCAGCAGTACACCCAATTCCACGAGATGTCAACGAATCACCGGGAAAGCCTAAGAGATTACATTTACTTTATTGTTTTACAAATAAAACCATAAGTTCCTCCAAAGTACCCTCCATTAAACTTTAATGCACTTGCCGAAACATTCATTCCAGTATTGCAAGCAAGTTTTAAATTTCTCCTCTTTTATATCTTCTAGCAACTTTGTGGCATTATGCTTTACATATCTGAGATTGGCTAAATGATTTTTTCTTCCACATTTCTTTTTCATCTTTGTGAACAGGAAGAAGTCAGAGGGTATTAAATCTGGCAAATGAAGCACGTTTGTCAAGGTGGCATCTTTGTTTTGATCAAAAATTGGGCTAACACTGAGTGCTTTGTGATCAGGTGCACTTTTGTGATGCAGGACCTGCACACTGGAATTCCAGAAATCTAGACTTTAGGTGTCACACTTCAGTGTAGCCTTTTGTTCTCTGTTTGACCTTGAGAAAAAAGTTCGATGTGTTTTATCCTTTTGATGGCACACACCTCCCCCCTCCCTCCCCCCCCCCCCCCCCCAAAAAAAAAGACAATCTGTCCCTCTAGCCACAACCATTTGTTCAAAGATTGTAAATAGCATTGCTGGGCTTCCAATTATTCATTGTGACTAGATTGTCTATAATTACCTCGAGGAAACAAAGAGCATTAGGCTACAATGCATTATCAAAATATATATCGTTGCTTGATGTCTAAGTTGGAGTAAATGCAACTATACTTCCAAATAATTTTATCAAGGTAAAGGAAACAAAATAATTTAAAAACTTTATTACTAAATAATTGTCCAATGTCTAAATTAGTAGTCAACAGTTTGAAAATGTTATTAGTTACGGTAAAGGAAACATATCGTTTTGCACACTGATGCCATCTGTAGTCATCCCAAATTTCTCTCCAAAAAACTAAAAATTATCATAAATTCTGTCAAATATACATTAATTCAATCATTATTTATAGATATACGGAAAAATCAATAATATATGGGGTTAAAAGGGTTAATGTCTTGCGTGTGGAAAATCTTTAAAATGGATAAGTATCTGTGACTGACTTAACATTGGTAAATACCCAGGCTGAATCGCCCGCTATGTTTTCCCCAACATGGTTGGAACTGCGCCGCACCAACAGCATAAAGACGCACACAAACGATTTCGCGAAAACTAATTGGTAGAAAAATTTAATTTTTTTGCTTCTTAAATCTTTATATGTCAGCATTTTGACAAAATCTGCATAATTTCGTGAATAGCCATAGTTAGTAAGATATTGGCTTTGAAATAAGAGACAGCGCTAGGTTAGGAAAAGTTTGCAATAAAAAATAAGGGCTGCTATGTTATTTCGTTTGGTGCATATTACACCATATGTTGCTGCAAATGAAATTTTCCTGACGTATTGACATTTATTTTAAACTTAGCAGGAGATCTATACCTTTCACTCAAATTGCTAAAATTCATATTGTGTAGCAAACTCATTTCCGATGGTGATAGGGCCAGCATAAAATATCTGTGCGTCTCATACACGGTTAGAGGTATCAAAATGATATTTTGGCAAATGATAACATGCAAAGAGGGGCGTATTTTGCCATATGGTTACTACGCAAAACTTTATTAACTGTCGCTTTATTCAAGAAAACATAATTTTTTTTAACGAAAAAGAGTAAAGTTAGGGATTTATTAATCAGTGTTCAGGTATTCCTTCATCAATCACAAACTTTTCTTTGCTTGTTGTCCAACGAGTTTCAGATCTACTACTCAGTTTGCAAAAACTAATAGGAGTTACATTCCCTAGCAGTAATAGAACGAAAATTACTAAATCTAACGTTGATTTTATGCGAGAATACTAGAAAACGACAGATACCAAGAAACTCTTCACTACCTAATGAACTGACTTGTTCTCATTTCCTCACATAATAAAGCACTCTGTATTGAGTTATTACAATGTCCTTTTGATATAACTGAAAAATTGAAATTGAATATTACATACAAACACAACACTTTTGTAGTTTGCAACTATTGAATTTAATGGGATAAGAAGTTAGTACCACTATCTTAAAGTATGGACGTTATGCAGTAACAACCTGTGCTTAGCTCTAATACTAAATGCTGAAGCGCTAGCCCCTTACTTAACAGCGATATACAACCGCTCCCTCATAGGATCTGTGCCAAAAGATGGGAAAGTTGCACAGGTCACACCTATATTCAAGAAAGGCAGTAGGAGTAACCCACTAAACTACAGGCCTATTTCACTGACGTCAATTTGCAGCAGGGGTTTGGAACATATCCTGTATTCAAATATTATGAATTATCTCGAACAGAACGATCTATTGACCCACGGTCAACACGGATTTAGAAAATATCGTTCATGCAGAACACAACTAGCTCTTTATTCAAATGAAGTGATGGATGCTATAGACAAGAGTTCTCAAATCGATTCCGTATTTCTTGATTTCCAGAAGGCTTTTGACACCGTACCTCACAAACGGCTTTTAATCAAATTGCGTGGTTTTGGTATATCGCCCTAAATTCGCGACTGGATAGGGGATTTCCTGTCAGAGAGGACACAGTTCTTAATAATCGCTGGTAAGGCATCGACTAAAACAGAGGTGATATCGGGCGTACCACAGGGTAGTGTTATTGGTCCTCTACGGTTCCTTATTTACATAAACGGTTTGGGGGAAAATCATAGTAGCTGTCTTAGGTTGTTTGCAGGTGACGCATTAGAAGGAGCAAGGCAATTAATGGAAGAGGCCATACCCACACAACTTGATACAATTCAAATCCCACCCACCTCACCTTCAGAAATTAGGAAAATAATAAACTCTCTCATGAGTAAACGGTCATATGGAATTGATGGCATTTCCAGCAGGGTATTAAAAACTTGTTCTCAGGAGATAAGTAGGATTCTCAGTCATATTTATAATAGCTCATTAAAGCAGGGTATTTTCCCGGATAGACTGAAATATGCTATCGTTAAACTTTTGCATAAAAAAGGGAATACATACGATGTCAACAACTACCAGCCCATCTCACTTCTGACAGCTTTATCAAAAATTTTTGAAAAAGTTATGTATTCTCGAGTTGCTTCACATATTAATAAAAATAAAGTTCTAACAAAATGTCAGTTTGGTTTTCAAAAAAGCTTTTCAACTGAAAATGCTATATATACCTTCACTAATGAAATATTAAATGCTTTGAATAACTGGACATCACCAGTTGGGATTTTTTGTAATCTCTCAAAGGCTTTTGATTGCGTAAATCATTGGATTCTTCTAGATAAGAAGACAGTGCACAAATGGTTAAATCATACGTAACTGGAAGAGTGCAGAAAGTTGAAATAAGTAGTTCACATGATATAGATGAAACAATTAATTCTTCTAACTGGGGAGTTATCAAAAATGTGGTCCCACAAGGCTCGGTCTTGGGTCCTTTGCTGTTCTTAATATATATATTAATGACTTGCCATTCTACATTCACGAAGATGCTAAGCTAGTACTTCTTGCTGATGATACAAGTATAGCTATCACACCTGACAAACAGGAATTAACTGATGAAATTGTAAATGATATCTTCCAGAAAGTTATTAAGTGGTTATCTACAAATGGACTCTCATTAAACTTTGATAAAACCCAGTATATACAGTTTCATACAGTAAATGTCATGACACCATTAATAAATTTAGACTTTGAACATAAATCTGTAGCTAAGGTAGAATATTAAAAATTTTTAGGTGTTTGCTTTGATGAGGGACTGAATCGGAAGAAACATATTGAAGATCTCCTGAAACGTCTTGAGTTCAGCTACTTATGCTATCAGAGTCATTGCAAAATTTGGTGATATACATCTCGGTAAATTAGCTTACTACGCCTATTTTCATTCACTGCTTTCATATGGGATCATATTCTGGGGTAATTCAACATTGAGTAAAAAAGTATTCATTGCACAAAAGTGTGTAATCAGAATAATTGCTGGAGCCTGCAGACATTTATTTAGGGATCTAGGGATACTCACTGTAGCTTCACAATATGTATATTCACTCATGAAATTTGTTATTAACAATCCGACCCAATTCAAAAGTAATAGCAGTGTGCACAGCTACAACACTAGGAAAAAGGATGATATTCACTATTCAAGGTTACATCTAACTTTGGCTCAGAAAGGGGTGAATTTTGCTGTCACAAAAGTCTTTGGTCACTTACCAAGTAGCATCAAAAGTCTGACAGATAGCCACCTAGTATTTAAAAAGAAATTAAAGGAATTTCTGAATGGCAACTCCTTCTACAATGTAGATGTATTTTTAGATAAAACTTTAAAAAAAATCCTTAAAATGTTGATTGTCAAGTATAGACAACATTTACTAAACTGACACGTTCCACATCATTACGAAATGTCGTGTATATGATCTATGGAACAAGTATTAATCTAATCTACCGTCTAGTAAAATCATCTGAAGATCAAACCAACTGCAGAATGGTAGCCGAGCGGTCTAAAGCGTCTCGCTGCGGAGCGCGCGGTTGCTCGCCGTGGAGGTACGAGTCCTCCCTGTGTTTGTCCTTAGGTTAGTTTACCTAGGTTTAAGTAGTTTGTAAGCTACGGATTGATGACCACGCAGTTAGGTCCGATAGATTTACAAACAGTTGAACTTTTGCTAACCCCTCTGAGCAAAATTAAGTTTCGTGAAAACCTGGAAAATAATTATTTTTAACCTGGAAAACCAGGAAAAAACCTTGAATTTGAAAATGAAGATTTGGTGGCCACCCTGCTAAAAGCAACAGGACTAGGGAATTACCAACCCATGGGTAAGTGCACATTAACACTCCAACACAATCAGCTGTCTTTGGAGTGCTGCTGTGACTGGGAACTGTGGACTGCTATTGGTTTGAGACTTTGAAGTACCTCGCTTCAGAACCATTAGAAGATGGATGTATATATTTTATTTGTGACTAGAAATTTTATGTTTGGTGGCGCCTCAACCTGGATGTACTCTTTTAGTATGTAAAAAGTGTTGTGAAGTTCTGTAAAATACGACAGGGCTGAAGATGGCATCAAGCACGCCGAAACCGGTAACATAATAAATGAAAAATGCGATCTTGGCTGCAAAATCATTATTAAACAATTATAGATCACCCCATCGAACAAAAGTTCCTTATAGAACTGGTTTGCTTTTTATAGTGCTAAGTTTCTTACTTGGTAGCTACATCTCTTCCCTTTCTCCTGTTCAGGAGTAAGAAGTTGTTCTCACTGCATCCCAGGTACAATTTGCCTTCTCAGCTTCTCAGAAACAAGTGATTTTCAAATGGACATTTCTTAAAAAAAAACCTTATTTCAGATTCTTCACTCCATCTCACAAACATTTCTACTGGTGGTTTCTTGGTGTTTATCGATCTTGCCAGTTCTTTCTTACTGGAGGATTGTAAACACCAACATACTTACTTTTTTCTCGTAAACCTCATACATACCTCGCCTATGCCGTTTCTCAAAGTCATCAGTCAGAATCTCCATATGTATTGCTATGGCATTAATTACGGTAATGTCTGGGGTGTCCAAATGTGTAGTTTCCCATGGCTTCAAAGGAGCTACTTTCTTTCTTATTCTGAGTTTAACAGATTTCAGTATACTGTAATTCTCCAGTTACTCCTCCAGCCTTGTTGGGGACTGGGCAGTGGTGGTCTTTCTTAGTTAAACACCATTTACAGGACTTGAGAGTATGGCACCTTGCAGTCATAATGGAAGGAGAACCACTCGGCCTTGCCCTTTCTTAAGCCTTATGTAGGAGCACTGTCTGCCACACTGCCAGCTGGGCTACATTGCGTGAACACCCATCTTGCTTCAAACTGATAGTTACAATCTGTACACAATATACCACTTCGCTTATTAAACAATCCAACATTGTATTCTTATTGCTCTTTTTATTAATGCTAACTTTGAATGGGCATTTTATTTTGCCCTTTTGATTTATATATGTCTTATTTTCATTAGAAAGTAACTTACTACAATTAAAGTGATTCCTCAAAAGATGTAACTTAAAATGTGGTGGTATATACATGAATGCTGTATCACATTGTAGTGCACTGTATATAAACTGTTTTGACTGAATTACTTCTGCCCATTATCTCTTACAAAAAATATTTTTGTTTTAGGCTCTGCAAGTGAATGAGTCACAAGATGAAGACAGTGATGAAGATCAGCCACTGGTCTCCCCAGGAGGTTTGTGTCTGCATTATGTACTTCATTTTTATGAATTTTACCCCCAAGGTACTCATGATTCTTTTGTGAGTGTGTGCGTGGGAGCACAGGGCCCCGAGCTAATGCAGTCTTCCTTCCTTCTTTACTTCCCGGACTGCACTTCCTTTCCCTATCCCTTCCTTTCCTATCCTCAATCCTTTCCCTGCCCACCGGGGGGACTGATAACCTTAGCAGTTTAGTCCCCCTATCCCAACCAATAAATCCAACCCAACTATTTTTTATGAAGAAGAACATGTAATGTACGTGAATTAGTAAAGGAATTTTGGACATTTTTATTTATTGTATATTTATCATGTTCTGTAGGATTCACTTGAGGTGTAACTTTCCATGGTCGTCATATAAGTCAGTATATCAAACACAGTCAACAGCATAAAAGAAATTGCAGGAGTTCTTCAACAGAATAGAAAGAATGAACCATGAGAAAACTCTTTAGTTTGGAGATGAAAGTGTGTAGTTTACTATTAAGATTTCTGAATACTTGTGGCAGCTTACTGAAAATGGAGGCAGCAGAATACTGTATGCCTTTCTGCTCAAGAGTCAAGAAGGAATTATCCAAAATGCGGATTCAATTTCTGTCTTGTATTAACAGAGTGAAAGCTGCTAACTAAGCAGAAATTGTTAACAACAAACAACAGGAACAAAAAGAAAATGTGTGTTCAGAGCCCAAATCAGAATAACTATGTTACTGAAAAGGGGTGACAAAAGGTTCACAAGCATACACTAAATATTGTTTGAAACAGCGATTTTCCTGCCAAAAATACCTTTTTGGAATCAAAGGAGTTACCCCAAAAAATACTATACGACGTACACAAATGAAAATAAGCAAAGTAGGCTACATTTATGTTGAACTATTACCTGTTTTTGATACTGTTTGTTGGAAATTGATGTACTTAATTAAGAAAGTGTTATCTCTGATTTTCTGTGTTTTGTAAACTCCTTTTGTTTTATACGTTCTGTGATATGGTAAATAAAGTGTTGTGTTGTATTGACAAATCACTGCATTACTACTATCATTGACTACATTATTTTTGGTGCCAAAACCTGGGAAAATTCCACAATTGACGCGTGGTATCCAAGAATTTTTACTCACTTCACACGCCAATATCACGAAGGGTTCGCTGCAGTGATTTGTCACGCCAAACGACAAAATCGTCTGCCGACCAGCGCACGCAAACAGAGCTAAGTTCAAATGGATTATCACGTTGTATATATTGTATATGATTTGTAGAAGCAGTTAATTACATTGTTGTGCACTTTACTGGTATTGTTGCTGTTCTGTTAGCACTTGAGAACTGATAAATGTCACATCTTGTACGACGTCTGTAGCTTGTTTATGACCAGTGCTGCCATCTGTTGATTGTTTATCGAACTACATTGGCGCGCGCACAATTACAATTAGCTCACGATGTCAGATACAGAAAATATTGATAGTAACATTCAGTTACAGTGGTTGAAGAGAGAATGAACAAGGGCAAGAACTACTATTACACGCATTTTGAATCAAGTTCACGGTTTTAATGACACAACTCACGTTGAAGATTATGAACATTCTAAAGATCATTTACAGGATCTATTGTGTACAATAATAGATCTTGATTCTAAAATACACACTTTTCTCGATGACACTGAGTATGCTGCTGACATATCCAAATGCGACGAAAACATAGAAGTAGCCAAACGTGCTATTTTATGGATGTAAAGGGAAATAGAAGGGAAACACATTGATTCTATGGCGCACACTACCATCAATAATAAACTACCTTCTATGACAGTCACCTCAGTTGCTTCACCATCTAATATCGGACTTCCCACTATAAAGCTTGAGACTTTTCTGGAGATGTTGAAAACTGGGCTCGCTTTTGGGAGCAGTTTCAGCAATTGATTGATCAAGATCCTACAATATCCACCATTCATAAACACACATTTTTGCGTGGTTGTTTAGAAGTAGAACCAAAGTATTTAGTAGATCATATCGCTGTGATATCTGACACTTACGAAGAAACTAAGAAAATACTTACAGCTCGCTATGGTCATAAAAACAGAATTATACAAATTCACTTGGATTACTTGGTATCTATTAAACACATACACTTTCCGGCTCCAGAATCACTTAATTCTAAATTTATCAATTGTAACCACAGAATACAAGCCTTGTGAGCGCTCAGTGAAGATGTAAATGCTTATGGTCGGGTGTTAATACCAAAAATTCTCATAGCTTTTCCTGATGATATCTGCCAATGATGGCTTATTCACGTCAAGCAAATGGCTTCTCAGAAGGAGACTTACTCGGACTCGTGGAATTAATAGGAACGGAAATAGGTGCAGCGCTTGTTACACAGAAGATCCATGGTGACAATAACACATTGACATACACACCCACTTTCTTGATTTGCATCTCTTATTCTTGCCATGTTTGCAGTAAAAAGTTTGGGTATGAGGTCCGCCTGATATGCAAAACACTGTTTTATTATGCACCCAAACTAGTTTCAGCACCTCTGTGCCATCAT
Source organism: Locusta migratoria (assembly GCA_026315105.1). Taxonomy (NCBI): domain Eukaryota; kingdom Metazoa; phylum Arthropoda; class Insecta; order Orthoptera; family Acrididae; genus Locusta; species Locusta migratoria. Next base: position 882,787,991 of record CM048745.1, read on the forward strand.
CAGTGGGCTTAAATTTATTTAATGCTGTGAAAACAAATTACATTTATTTTAGTACTGTACTATTTGTAAATTTAGGCCTAAAAAGTAGTCAATCTTATTATGCTTTTTACCTTATTTTCTGTGATCATGTGGGACCTTTTTTACATACTTATGTAGTGGTAGCGTTGTCATCTGTAACCAAATTACTTCTTTTAAAACTTGCGAGGTTTTTAAAATGCTACTTATGGTGTGAAAACGTAATTTTGGTGTGTGGGGATAGTCCTATCGTCTGCTTACTATCTATTACTTACAGTTTCATTTGGCATACACTTCTTCTTCCGCACTTTTGTACAGAGCATACATGTAAACATATTTTGCAGATTTTTTCTGTTACATGTGTGCTCTGTACAAAAGCGCGGAAGAAGTGTATGCCAAACGAAACTGTAAGTAATAGATATTAAGCAGACGATAGAAATATCCCCACATACCAAAAATAAGTTTTCACACTATAAGTAGCATTTTAAAAACCTCACAAGTTTTAAAAGAAGTAATTTGGTTACAGATGACAACGCTACCACTACATAAGTATGTAAAAAGGGTCCCACATGATCACAGAAAATAAGGTAAAAACCAAAATAAGATTGACTACTTTTTAGGCCTAAATTTACAAATAGTACAGTACTAAAATAAATGTAATTTGTTTTCACAGCATTAAATAAATTGAAGCCCACTGATGATGGCACAGAGACGCTGAAACTGGTTTGGGCGCATAATAAAACAGTGTTCTGCATATCAGGCGGACCTCATACGCAAAAAATACACACCCACTACTGCAGCACTTCATGTACACACTAATCAGAAACAAATACGACCAAAGAGTAATAAAAATTATAGCGCATTTTGCGTCTTTTGTGAGGAACCTGGGCATTGGGCCAAAGAATGTAATAAAATAACAGACATCACTCAACGAAAACGGAAACTGCAAAGTAGTAACAGATGTTTTTTTATGGTTAAACAGAGGACATAGTCTCAGATTGTGGGAAGAGGGGTAAAGTATTTTGTAAAAAAAAGTATTTTGTAAAAAAACACACATCATAAGTCAATATGTGTCGGAAGTACCAGTAAGACATGTAAGAACTCTGCAACACAGAACAATGTCACTTCTGTTAGTAAAATAGATGCAACTAGTCACTTTTACATTCTTGCAAACAGCTCAGGTGTGCATAATAGGCCCAAGGGACAAAGTAAACTTATTTGATGTGTGCTAGACAATGGAAGCCAAAATCATTGATAGAAGATTTGAAACTGCCTTCTGTAGACCGACGACAACTTTGTGTCTGCACGTTCGAATCTCATATGAGCTCCTCGCGGCAGTGTTGTCTTGTTAATTTTGAAATTAGAGGAGTGTGAACCGATTCTACAACTTACCTCAGTGCGTATGAAAGTGACCACTTCTTCACTTCTCAACCCAGAGTACCACAAGATATTAAGAAAATGGCACATGAGCCTACACTACAGTTAGCTGATCTACAGACCGATTCCCAAGAAGATATGCCTATAGAGCTTTTAATTTGTAGTGATCATTACTGGAAGATTGTCATAGATAGTCTACCTATCCATATTTATAAATCCATTGTTCTGTTTCCCACCATATTTGGTTGGAGCAGATCTGCTACTGTGCAAATTTAGTGTTCGTTAACTTTGTACTTCAGGCTCAGATGCCCACAGAGGACCAGTTGAGATCATTTTGGGATCTCGAGACAATTGGTATAACTGCACATCATGATACCGTAAAGACCAATAAAGTTTTTCCTCCTCCAAGAATTTCAAGCATCTTATCTTGTGCATGATCATCAAAGAGTTGTTCATCTCCCTAAGAAACAACATGTTATTTTATGTTCTACGAACCAACTGAATGCAGAAAGTAGATTTTGTAGTCTACACAAAAGACTTATTAACAATGAATCCTTAAAGAACATTTACCAAGGTCAGATTCTACCAATTTTTCCATTTGTCTGTAAATAATTTGTCAGCATTTTGCAACTGTGACTAATTGATAGGTCTCAACAATGGAAGGTCCAGTAAGGAATCATCATCAGAGACTGATTATGCCTTTCAGCGTTCAGTCTGGAGCACAGTACCTCTAATAAAATTCCTCCATGATCCCCTATTCAATGCTAACATTGATGCCTCGTCCGATGTTATGCCTTTTACTACAAAATTATTCTGCACCAAATCTAAGTACTTTCTTCTTGGTCTATCTTGACTCCTCTTACCCTCCGCTGCCGAGCTCATGAGTCTCTTAGGTAACCTTACTTCTCCCATGCATGTAACATGACCCCACCATCTCAGTCTGTTCGCTCTAACTGCTTCATCTATGGCATTCATTTACAGTTTCTCTTTGATTTCCTTTATGGACATCCTCCTGCCATTGTTCTCATCTGTTAGTGCCTGCAATCATTCTTGCTACTTTCATATCTGTAACCTCTACCTTATAAATTAGGTAGCCTGTATCCACCCAACATTCACTTCCATACAACAAAATTGGTCGAAAGATAGAGCGGTGCACTGCTAACTTAGTCTTAGTACTGACTTCCTTCTTGCAGAAGAGAGTAGACCTTAGCTGAGCACTCACTGCATTAGCTTTGTTGCACCTCGATTCCAGTTCTTTCACTATGTTGCCATCTTGTGAAAAAATACATCCCAGGTACTTGAAACTGTCTACCTGTTCTTTGCTCCTCCTATTTGACTCTCAATCTGTTTAAATCTCTTTCCCATAGGTATTACTTTCGTTTTGGAGATGCTGATCTTCATATCATAATCCCTGCACCTCTGATCGAGCTCTGATATATTAGTTTTTAACCTATCAATCGAATCTACCATTACAACTAAGTCATCTGCATATGCAAGACTGCTTATTTTGTTTTGATCTATTTTAATCCTGCCCTGCCAGTCTACTGTTTTCAACATATAATCCATGAATAGTATGAACAACAGTGGTGAAAGGTTACAGCCTTGTCTTACCTCTGAAACTACCCTGAACCATGAGCTTAATTTGCCATCTACTCTAACTCCTGCCTGACAGTCTACGTAAAGCCCTTTGCCTGCAGAAGTTTGCCTCCTATACCATAATCTTGTAGAACTGACAGTAGCTTCCTCCTAGGAACGCGGTCATAAGCATTTTCTAGATCTATGAAACAGAGATAAAATTCCCTGTTCCACTCATAGCACTTTTCCATTACCTGCCTTAAACTAAAGATCTGGTCCTGACAGCATCTTAGAGGCCTAAACCCACACTGATTTTCATCTAGCTTGTCCTCAATTAATACTCGCACTCTCCTTCCAACAATACCTGAGAATATTTTGTCTAAAACGCTAATTAAAGAGATACCTCGATAGTTGTTACAATTTTTTCTGTTTCCATGTTTGAAAATTGGCGTGATTACCACTTTTGTCCAGTCAGACGGGACCTGTCCCAATTCCCATGCCTTCTCAATTATCCTGTGTAACCATTTGAGACCTGATATTCCACTGTATTTGACGAGTTCCGGCTTAATTTCATCCACCCCAGCCGCTTTATTGCACTGTAATCTACAGACCATTTTCTCCACTTCTTCAAATGAGATCCTGTTTCCATCATCATTCCTATCCCATTCTACCTGAAAATCTGACACATCATTGAACGTTTCACCTACATTGAGCAATTCTTCAAAATATTCCCTCCATCTGCTCAAGGCATCAACAGGATTGACTAGCAGCTTTCCTGACCTGTCCAAAACATTTGTTAATTCCTTCTTCCCTCCCTTTCGAAGCTTGTTAATTACACTCAAAATTGGTTTTCCCGTGGCTTGACCCAGAGTTTCCAGTTTATTTCCAAAGTCTTCCCATAATTTCTTCTTGGAATCTGCTATTATCCGTTTGGCTTTGTTTCTTTCTTCAACATAACTTTCTCTGTCTGCCTCGTTTCTAGTATGTAGCCATTTTTGAAATGCCTTCTTTTTCTTTTTACAGGCTGCCTTGACTGTGTCATTCCACCAAGCTGTCTGCTTCTTCCTGCCTTTACACACTACTGTTCCAAGACATTCTCTAGCTACTTCTAGTAATGTGTCCCTGTACCTTGACCATTCCTCTTCCAGTGACTGTGAATCATTACATTCCACTAACTGGTACCTTTCCGAGATCATTGTTATGTATTTGTGCCTAATTTCCTTATCTTGAAGCTTCTCCACTCTTATCCTTCTACACATGGACCTGACTTTCTGCTCTTTTGTCCTCACAAAACCAATTTCACTGCAGATTAAATAATGATCAGTATCATCAAAGAAAACCCTGAAAACAAGTGTGTCCTTGATTGTCTTCCTGAATTCCTGGTCTGTTATTATATAGTCAATGACAGATCTGGTTCCCATTCCTTCCCACGTATAACAGTGAATGTCCTTATGCTTAAAGAAGGAGTTTGTGATAACTAAGCCCATACTGGAACAGAAATCCAAGAGCTGTTTTCCATTCCTGTTGGCCTCCATATCCTCTCCAAACTTACCCATAACCTTTTCATACCCTTCCTGGCGTTGAAATCACCCATGAGTAAAACAATATCCTTATCCTTCACTCTAACAACTACATCACTAAGTGTGTCATAAAATCTATCCATATCATCTTGATCTGTGCCTTCACAGGGTGAATACATTGCCACAATCCTAATTTTATTGCTGGATATGGCCAAATCAACTCACATCAGTCATTCATTTACATACCTTATTGCAATTATTCTGGGTTTGGTTGCTTTCCTGATGTAAAACCGTACACCCCACTGTGCTGTTCCAACTTTGAATCCTGACAGGTAGACCTTGTATTCTCCGACTTCGTCCTCTTTCTTTCCCCTTACTCTAACGTCACTAACAGCTAAGACATCTAAACCCATCTTACTTGAAGTCTCCGCCAGCTCTGCCTTCTTCCCAGTGTAATCCCCATTGATGTTAATAGCTCCCCATCTCATTCCAGCTCGTTTGCCAAGTCGTATCGGAGGAGTCCCTGGTCTGTCAATTAGAGGTGGGACTCCATCACCTCCAAAGGCCCGAGGCATTTTGCTCTGATTGTTGCGAGCATGATACTGAAGTACATGGGAAGCAGGTTGCTAGCCTTACTTGCCCATGGCCCCACTGGGTTTTACTCCTAACGGTTGAGGGACTAACAGGTGGATTTGCTAGTCTTTGCCGTCTGAGCACAAAGGTGCCCAACCTTATTCTGAAGTAACTGGTATCCCAACTGTCAGGACCACTTACTTGGCCACTCATACATTGCCTGTGGTTCATGAACTAGGACATGACTGCAGGAACCATACCATGAACCACAAGGAATGTTAATAATAATTATAAGACTGTGTTGGGTGGCCAGAGGTGGCTGACATGTGTGGATGAGTGTGCCTGAATGATTGTGTGGATGAGTTTTCTCTTTCAGAGGAAGGCCGTGGCTGAAAATTTAGAACTGTGTGTGTGTGTGTGTGTGTGTGTTTTTTTTTTTTTTTTTTTTTTTGTGTCTGTCTGTCTGTGCCTTTTATTTGTGTCTGTCAGCGTCTCAATGTTCGTCTTTACGGTGTATTGTTATTAACTGATAGGTCTGTAATTTTCACACTTGTCTGCACTGATTTCTTTGTAATTGGAATTATTATATTCTTCTTGAAGTTTGGGAGTATTCTGCCTGTTTTATACGTCTTACACACAAGGTGGAACAGTTGCTTTATGAGTGGCTCTCCGAACAATGTGAGCAGTTCAGAGGGAATATCATCTACCCCTGAGGCCTTGTTTTGACTCAAATCTTTCAGTGTTCTTCTGTTTCTTCTGACTTATATTTGTTCTCTAACTACTCCTACTTAGCCAGTATGCACTTCCTGTCAACCTAATTTTTCAATCATCTGTACTCCCTTTTGCCTGCTTCACTTGTAGCATTTTTATATTTTCTTCTTTCATCAGTTAAATTCAGTATCTCTATTGTTATCCAAAGGTTTCTATTAGGCCTTGTCTACTTATATTATCCTCTGTGGCCTGTGCTGCTTTGTTTCTCAGAACTGCCCATTCTTTTTCTAATGTATTACTTTCTTCCATTTTAGTCAATCTTTGCAACCACTTGCCCCCTAAGTTTATCCATCTTCTTACTTTTCTATTTTTTTCCTGTTTCTTAAGTTTTAATTTACAGTTCATAACCAATAAGTTATGTTCAGAGTCTGATCTGCCCCTGTATATGTCTTACAGTTTAAAACCTGCTTTTAAAATCTGTCTTACCATTATAAAGTCAATATGGTACCTTCTGGTGACTACTGGTGTCTTCCACTTATGCAACCTTTTTTTCATGATACTTAAACAAAGTGTATGTGATGATTAAATCATGCTTTATGCAAAATTCTACCTGGTGATCTCCCCTTTCATTTCTGTTCTCCTCTCCATATTCACCTACTATTTTTCCTTCCCTTCTGTTTCCTACTATTGAGTTCCAGTCTCCCTTTACAATACTTTTAACTGTTTGAATAACTTTTCTTTATCTTGTCATACCTTTTCAGTCTCTTCATAATCAGCAGAATTAGTAGGCATATAAACTTGTACTACTGTGGTCAATGTTGTCTTTGTATGTATCTATGCTACAATAATATATTCAATGTGCTGTTCATAGTAACATAACCACATTCCTCTTTTCTTATTTATTATTAACCCGATTCTTATTCCCCCAGACTGATTTTTTTATTTGATTTTTTATTATTATTAATTTTTTTGATGTATAATCCATTACTCCCCTGACTAGAAATCCCGTTCGTCGCCGAACTTCAGGAATCCCCATCATATCTGACTTCAACCTATTTATATCTCATTTCAAATTTGATAATTTACCTACCTGATTAAGGGACAGAACATTCCACACTCCTATCTGTATAATGCCTGTTTTGTTTTTCTTGATGACATTCTCCAAAGCAGTCCCCATCTGGAAATCTGAAGGGGGGACAATTTTACCACAGGAATATTTTACAGTAGACCTACAAGTCCTCAGGAAAAGCAACAATTGTGGTTCCCCGTGCTTTCAGCCATTGTCACTTGCTGCACGGCAAAGCCACATTAGCTAATGGTATAAGGCCAGCTCATTCAATCCACCAGACTGTTGCCACTGTCAGAACTAAAGAAGCTGCTTCCCCTCTGCAGGAACCACTTGTTTGTCTAACCTCCCCAAATACCTCTCTGCTGAGGTTGCACATATGGCACAGCTATCTTGTAACATTGATGCACACAAGCCACCCCATCTTGGAAATTAGTGGTTCATATGGGTAGTTCATGTGTGTTATAAACTACAAAAATTGAGTATTATTGTGATTTAGCATCAATTTATGTTCTACAAGCCATGACATATCTTGAACTGCATTATTTGATATTGTCAATATTGTAAACAACGTCCTTCACTACCAGGCTGGTTTTGTCAGCAAATGGGGATATTTTAAACTACCTGTGTCCTTTGGTGAGTGCATATGATAGCCATTTTCAACACTGTAGAGAATTACCATTTGCTGTCTGTTATTAAAGTAAGAGGTGAACCAATAGTGAGCTACTCCCCTTATTCCATAATGTTCCATCTTAGACAACAATATTGTGTGATCAACACAATAAAATGTTTGTTAAATCAAAAAAGACTCATAGTGTCCACTGTCTTTTATTTGATCCATCCAGTGCCTCAGATAGAAGAGTCGTTAAACCACTTCTGAAATCAAAGTGTATATTTGACAGTGAATTGTGTGAACTGAAATGACTTGAAAATACAGCCTTTTCAATAACTAGCAAATATCAGTGTTATATAAATAGTTCTAAAATTTGAATATTTTATCAATGGCAGCAACTGTGGTTTATAAGTAAAGAAGGAACCACACATGAGTTGCAGGGTTGCAGATTTATTAATAACCAGTTTTAGGCAATTATTGCTCTTATTCAGGTATATTAATTTTGCCCTATATTTTCACTCAGCATTGTGTAATAACACTGAACACTTGATGTTGAGTGTTACTACACAATGGTCTGAGTGAAAATACAGAGCACAATTAATATATCCAAAGTAGGGCAATAACTGCCTGAAACCAGTTGTTAATAAATCTGCAAGCCTGCAACTGGTGGCTGTTTCATTTTTATATAAAGTTGTATAAATTATCTCTTTCTTCTTTTTTTATAAAGTGGTTTCACTATTTAGTACTTCAGTCAGTCAGGAAACTGGCCAATCTATAAGGAAAAATTACAAATACTGCTAATTACTGGGCTAAAAGATGCAGAACAGTACCTTAGTATTCTGCTAGATATCTTGTTGTATCCATAAAAGTCCTTAGTATTTAGTGATATTATTATTCTCTTAGCCTTCCTTTTGTATCATGCAAGACTATTTCGGACAGTATCCACAGAAAAGATATTTATTAAGAGAGACAAAATTATGTGTTGGAGCTAAGCTTATTTTCAGTTAAACTGCTATATTAAGAAAGTGATTATTGTATACTGTATATGTATCAGATTTACATATAATGAACTTTGGAAATGGTAGAATTCTTTATTATGTGGATTGTATGACAAACAATGATAAGGAACTAAAAAAAGAGGCAGAAGTAAGATAAAAAAATGTATTAGAGTAAATAGAAAGTGCAGGAAAGGGAAGGATCACTGGTTCAGTTAATACCAGATAAGTAAAATAAAATAGTAGAACATCAGTTTCACTTAGTTTTCTAAATTTTTAATACTTTTTAAATGTTTTATGTACCTTTTTCATTCCTTTTATCAATATCCTTTTTCTTTAGGTCTCCAGATCTTAACTTTGTCATGAGAAAGCTTAACGAAGTAAATTATACATTATGGCAGACCAAGTAACTTCATTGAACTAGACGTCACAGTAAGTATAAAAATAAAGATTGTTTGACTTGCCCAAAGCACAGGCTTGCCGATATATATATATATACACACACACACACACACACACACACACACACACACACACACACACAGACGGCATTCAAGCTTTCGCAACCGTTGGTCGGTTCTTCAGGAAAAGAGGAAGGAAGGAGGGGAGAAAGGGAAGGATACGGGTTTTAAGGAAGTGGAAAAGGAGTCATTCCAATTCCAGGAGTGGAAGGACTTACCTTAAGGGGGAAAAAAGGAAGCTCGCACACACCCACACTCATGCACACACAAACACAACAAAGTAGATCTTTGTAGAAAGCAAAAAGGTTGGACAGAGATAACAGTTGAGGCAGAGGTTCTGTCCAGAGAACCAAGGCAAAGATAAAGATGTTAAAGATGGTGGGTGGGAATATTTGAATTTAGCGGAGTTGAGATCAGGTGGGCAATGGGAAGAGAGATTATGCTGAAGGGCAAGTTCCCATCTCCAGAGTTCTGAAAGATTGGTGTCAGTGGGAAGTATCCAGATAAACTGGAAGGTCTAACACTGTGCCAAGATGTGCTGGCCGTGCATCAAGGCATGTTTAGCCACTGGGTGATCCTCATTACCAACAAACACTGTCTGACTGTGACCGTTCATGTGAATGGACAGTTTGTTGCTGGTCATTCCCACATAGAACACTTCACAGTGCAGGCATATCAGTTGGTAAATCAAGTGGGTGCTACTGCAAGTGGCTCCGAACTTGATCGTGTACACCTTCCGGGTTACGGGACTGGAGTAAGTGGTGGTGGAAGGGTGTATAGGGCAGGTTTTACAATGGGGGCAGTTACATGGGTAGGAGCCAAAGGGTAGGGAAGGTGGTTTGGGGATTTCATAGGGATGGACTAGGAGGTTACGGAGGTTAGGTGGGCAGCAGAAAGACACTCTCGGTGGAGTGGGAAGGCCTTCTATGTGGAAATAACCAGCAACAAACTGTCCATTCGCATGAACAGTCACGGGCAGACAGTGTTTGTTGGTAACGAGGATCACCCTGTGGCTAAACATACCTTGCTGTACGGCCAGCACGTCTTGGCACAGTGTTACACCGTCCGGGTTATCTGGATACTTCCCACCGACACCAATCTTTCAGAACTCTGGAGATGCGAACTTGCCCTTCAGCGTAAGTCCTTTCACTCCTGGGATTGGAATGACTCCTTTTCCAATTCCTTAAAACCCGTATCCTTCCCTTTCTCCCTCCCTTCCTTCCTTCCGCTTTTCCTGAAGAAGCAACCAATGGTTGCGAAAGCTTGAATGTTTGTGTATTTTTATTTGTGTTTTTCATTTCTTATTGGCAATCCTGTGCTTTGAGTAAGTCAAACAATCTTTATTTTTATACATATTTTTCCCACCAGGAAGTATCCTTCTATAATAGATCTCAAAGTAACATAGATATGACAGCAGTAAAAGTAACAGCCAACCAGTTGCAAATTAAAGTTTAATAAACTTTACTGTGGTTTCAATTGATAGCGGTTGGCACACTGCCTAATCTGATACACAGCATATGTTATCATTTTATATGTTTGATGTGCCTTTGTCTAAAGGGCTACATATGTGTACAAAGATTGGTGCTTGTGACGTTTCCACAGTAATAATATAATGTTTATGTATCTTCTAAAGAAGATTGATTTATATCAATTGAAATTGCAGTAAAGTTTATTAAACTTTAATTTGCAACTGGTTGGCTGTTACTTTCACTACTGTGAATTACCGTTGCTGTGTGCAGGCATGTTTAAAATTGTGAAATTTATAGATATGACACTATTTGTCAAAATAATTATGTAGTCTTTATCAACTAAAATAGGGACATACTACTTCGTGGTGGTGTAGTAGCAGCTTGCAAATGAAACAAAATTGCCAGATCACTTGTCCTACCTCCATTGCAGTAAGTTTTCTTGGGACAGGATTAACCCGAGTTATTCTATAAATTAATGGTGGCAGCAATTCATGTCTCCAGGAAGAAACAAAACTTGTGAAATACAACAGTGTGTGTGTTCTGACTCTTGTGGGGTTGTATTAGATGAACTGATTAAATGACAGAACTAAATGCTGTCGAAACAAGCTGGAACTCTCCAGGTTTGTTCTACACTTAACAAAGTGAGAAGCTACTGCTAGCTAACTTTTCTTATATTTTCTCACATAATATTTTTCTACAGGGTTGATTAAATGTGATAGAGGGTACCTTGGCCCACTATTAGTCCTTTTCTTTTCCAAATAAAGTCAGGGAAAAATGACTGGTTATATGTCTCCACGTGAGTTCTGATTTCTCTGATCTGATCTTGGAAGTCCGTGAGCATAATATAAGTTGCCAGTGATAGAATTGTTCTTCAGTCACCTTCAAATGCCAGCTCTTTAACACTTACGCTGCGGCAGACGCTATCCAACAGTGAGCGTGGACGCTTATAAGCGTCAGCCGCAGTGAAAGTGTTAAATTTCCCCCATAGTGTTACTCAGAAGAAACCTCATTTTCCCTCCAAGGATTTGCATTTCGTTTCTGAAATCATCTATCTAACACTCATGTGTTGAGTGAACCTATCACAAACAAATCTAGCTGCCGACGTCTGAAGTGCTCCTATGCCTTTCTTTAAACGGATCTTGTGGGGATCCCAAACACTTGAGCAGAACCTAGTGATCTATACACAGTCAGCTTTACAGCTCAACCTCATCTTGCCAGAATTATGCCAATAAATGAAAGTGCACCATGTGCTTTCCATTTCAGATTTTTCAGCAAAGTTATGTATAGATATTTAATCAACACAACTGGATCAAGCAGCTCACAACTGATTCTGTATTTGAAATTATGTAATTGTATTAATCTTATTCATCTGCATCTCATACTTTTTTTTCTGCATTTGAAACTAGCTGCCATTAATTCACACCAACTAGAAATATTTTTCAAGTCAGCTTAGAGTTTTAGAACATTTCCAGTTTCTGAACCATTTCATTTTTTCACTGTGATGCTTCAGTTACAAAGTGACCTCAGAAGACTGTCAATCATAGCAAAGCAAAACTGATTGCTTGGGGAACCCAGAAGGTCTCTCTTGTGACAATGTGGTATGCTGTGCTCTTAGCCTAGGACAACATATGTAACTTACTTTCTGGAGTATCTTCATAGTTTGTATTTATATTTTTTATTTTGTGTGACTTGTATGGACTATCTATCTGAGTTTGTTTCTTGTTTTTCACATGTAACAGGTGAAAACCTATCATCCTCTTTTCTAACTTTCTCCAACCTATTCCTTTTCAGGACCTGACAAATAAAGTACTTATCCATTTTTCTTTCTTTTCCTTTTGGACTGATAAGTTGTGTGACATAAGAGATTGTGACACGTAATGGCACACCAATTGAGATTTTTGTTTTAATTCCTTGCTGGGTACAGTTGTTTGTTGTATAAAACATGTTCCCCACTCGCTTTTAGAATCAGGCTTTGGACCAACTTGTACTATCAAAACTTGTGCTAACTGTTTCAAATTGTGTATGCAATTAAATGGGTGCCATCTTGCAAGTACTTTCCTATGAACATATTTTTGATGGGGAAATTGTTTTTCCAGTCTCCTGGGAAAAGTTTCCGAGCCAGCTGCAGCGGTACTACATGATCCAGGAAAAAATTGAAATGGTGAGTGTGAGAAATATAAGGAAGCAGTGTTTTGTGTGTGTGTGTGTGTGTGTGTGTGTGTGTGTTTTTTTTTTTTTATTTTGGACAAAGCGGTTTTTATTGAAATCTTAAATAGGACAAAGTCCTTTTTGTTGAAAGCTGAAATGCTATGCAGTCTCTTTGTTTGCTTGTATGTGACTCGGTATAGCCTTTATATGGCAAGCAGCAATGTATCATTTTTGTAACATCAATTAGTGGAAACTTCAGAATCGAATAATATATGAAAAATATAGATTGCTACTCACCAAATAGAGGACTGTTGAGTTGCACATAGGTGCAATTAAGTTTTCAGGCCAAAGATTCCACTGAAGATGGAGTGGGGAGAGGAGAGATAATAGTGTGCATGTGGTGGAAAAAGATGCTATTGCTGCCTTGTGGAGCATGAAGTGAACCATTGAGGGTAGAATAAGGCTCTTAGGTGCAGTGTTGATCACTTGGACATGGGAAGTGACGTTTGGAAAAGTAGCAGCGAGTGTATCGTTGGATCAGAAGATTCAAATTAAAACATGTATATTTGTGGTTCAGGAATGTTTAGAGATCTATGTTGTATATAATATGCCACATCAGGTGAAAATTTCTACCAAGGCTGGGATTTGAACCTATTTGCTGCTCCATAGGTAAGGGAGTGACTTTGTAGAACCACATACATTATCCTGGAATATATCCCTCTTCAGCCAAAATGTGTAAATTGTGTGGACTGAGGCAGATATGACAATTTGAACTGATGAGGATGGTGGGCCAGGGTAATGTGTAAGGTCACATGAAGCCACTTTCAGGACAGTATACTGATTAAGCACTTGTCAATTGTCATGCAGCACAATGGTTATGACGGGAGAAGGAAGATTAGGGTTTAACGCCCCATCGACAGTAGTCAGAGTTCTGTTCTTATACCAGATGGCTGTTTTTACCGGTTGTCTTGTTGTTGGGATAGGAGATGCCTGTGACAAGACTGGAGTAGGTTGAGGTGGCAGAATGTTGTGTTGTGATCTTCAGGCTGCAGTCTCTAAACTACCCTGTCCTGTGCAAGCCTCTTCATCTGAGAATAAGAACGGCAACCTATGTCCTTTTATATTTGCTTACTGTATTCATCCCTTGGTCTCCCTCTATGATTTTTATCCCACACCCTTCCTTCTAATGTGAAGTTGATGATTACTTGATGTCTCGGAATGTGTTTCACAAACCTACCTTTTCTCTTAGTTGGGATGTGTGAGAAACTCCTTTTCTTCCCTTTTCTGTTGAACACCTCATTAGTTATGTTATATATCCATCTAATCTTAATCATTTGTCTGTAGTACCACATTTCGAAAGCTTCTATCGTCTTTTTGTCTGAACTCCTTATTGCCGCGTTTCACTCGCGTACAATGCTACACTCCAGATTTAAATGTTAGGAAGTCCTTTCTGAAAGAATTTGTTTGGAGTGTAGCATTGTATGGAGTGATACATGGATGATAAGGAGTTCAGACAAAAAGATGATAGAAGCTTTTGAAATGTGGTGCTACAGACGAATGATAAAGATTATATGGGTAGATCACGTAACTAATAAGGAGGTGCTCAACAGAATTGGTGAGGAAAGGAGTTTGACATATCCTGACTAAGAGAAGGGGTAGGTTAGTAGGACACATTCTGAGACATCAAGGAATCTTCAACTTAGCATTAGAAGGAAGTGTTTGCGGTAAAAATAGTAGAGGGAGACTGAGGGAAGAATACAGTAAGCAGATTCAAAGGGATATAGGTTGCCATTCTTATTCTCAGATGAAGAGACTTGCACATGAGAGGGTAGCATGAAGAGCTGCATCAAACCAATCTGATAACTGAAGACCACAAGAAGAACAGATTTTGCTGTCCATCAATGATGCATAAAGTGGAATTTATGCTCTGTATGCTGCTTTTGTTTGGGAAAATCAATAGTTTACTTTTTTGTCCTCACACTTTAATTATACATCTTGGAAGCTATTGATAACACTTAATATCTTTGTTTTCTTTTACAGTTTTAAAATATAGCACGTGAGATAATCTGTTAATATTCACTTTCATTTTGCAGGGTCAGATGGCATCCCTTTTCTTCACAAGAGGTAATACTAACAGAATTAATTGTGTACATTTTCCATTGCATGTCAGAATATGTTTTTGTTGTTTTAATGTATTAAACAATGCTAATAGATGGGGATAATGGCATGGGGGTGTCCATAATGAGGAAATCAAAGAAAAACTAGGAATGTACTAAATGGATAAAACAGTTACAGCGAACAGGCGTAGATGGTGAGGTCATGTTTCATATATGGGAGCGGCAAGGCTACAAGTACACTTATGAATTTAGCAGTAGAGGGTAGGAGCAGTCGACACAGACAAAGGAGAAAGTTCTTGGATTCAGTCAAGAATGATTTTGAAATAACAGGCTTATCATCAGACAAGGCATCAATGATAGCATTGAATAAAGGATTGTGGAGCAGTTTAATAGTGAGTGGGGACTTTGCTCCAGATTGAATGCTGAAAGGCACAATCAGTTTTAAATTCTGATGATAGTGAGTAATATTAAACGGTGATTTGTAGAAATATGGTCACATGCTAGTGCCATCTGTGTAACAACCAAAAGTACTGTTGATGACTCAAGTGACACAGAAAGTGTTTTTGTATTATACTTTTGTCTTGGAAATGCAAGTAATGCACTTACTTTGAAACAGAGGAGGATTAAGAACTAACATGTTATCTTCAATACTAATCAACAATTTTTAAATGCATAACTTTCATGAAAGGAGGCAGCTGAACAGGTAAAAAAAGGGGGGGGGGGATTAAAAATAGTAGTTTTGCAAAATAAAGACAAAATATGTTGCAAGAAATGACACTCTCATATGGGGAAAGAAGGAAAGACAGATGTTTGAGAAACATTAATTTTATTATTTTACAATTTGAAGTATAGAGATTCTTAAAAGTCTGCCAGCAGCTTCTCCTTTGAGAAGAACATCTAATGCAGAATTTACTTAGGGAAAAAAAAAAAAATAATAATAATAATAATAATAATAATAATAATAATAATAATAAAATCTGCTTACTTCTGACCGTGATGAATACTCGGTAATTAAATTAAGTCTTCTGTTAATTTCTGACAATGCTGAATAATTGGGTAATAAAACTATTAGTCTTCTGTACCAAAGGTTACTCATTACCAAGTGGATTAAATATTCCTATAGAATACCTTGATTGCCAAAAATATATAAAAATTACAAATAACCCTTCACTTACCAGGTGTTTGTATAATTGAAAAAATAGGAAATATAGCCACCTTTTTGATATACACTGCTCAAAACAGTTAGGGTATCAGGCGAGATTGTACACAAATTACATAATGGTAACATGTTTTATTCAGATATTGGTTATATTTGTAATTTGTGTATGATACAGTTTTGTATTTTGCTGTCTCAAGTCTTTACTTGAGGCTTACTTAAAATGAGGTACCATGGGGCTACCATAATAGTGAAAATATCATTCTCATTGCCTTCTAATATTGTGTATGATTGCATTGGTTGGCCAGTACAGTTGCAAACCTGCCTAGCATGGACAGTATAAGGTTATCAATCAACTCCTGAGGGATATTTGGACATTCTTCCATGAGTGCAGTATCAAACTCTGCAACTGTTGTGGGAGACGGTGGTCTGCCTGCAGTGCGTCTGCCAAGTCCATCCCAGACATGCTCAGTTGGGTTTAGGTCCAGTAAGCATGTGGACCACTCCATTCATTCAATTCCTCAACTTCAAGCATATTGTCCACTAGGGCAGCTCTGTGGGGACAAGCGTTATCTTCTACTAGAAGGAACTCATCTCCTATGTCACTAGCATAGGTCAAAAGATCTCATCTGTCTATATCTGAGCAGTCAAAGTGCCAGTCTGAACAACATAGACACCCATAAGTCTGCCAATACTGACAGCCACCCACACCATTCGACCGCCACCACGATGTGGTGATATTTCCTGCACATAAGTAGGATTGTTCAGAGTTCCACGTTCTCTCCAGATGAGGGATCGACAATTGTCCAGCTGAATATAATATCTTGACTCATTTGTGAACGGAAGCCTGTGCCGTTCGTTACAACTCCAATCCTGATATTCCTCTGCCCAGTTTTTGTGTACGAAACGGTATCATAGTTTTGATGGGACACAGACCATAGGCCTCCGTGTGTACAGGCCACATTCCTGAAGGGTAAATGGGACTGTTCGTCTTGATGTTGTTCATCCTGTTGCTGCCTGGTGGGTGCAGTGAAGCTGTTAACCGGAGAAATGTTATCTCTTGCTGATCTTACCCATGAATGACCTTGGCCTTACCTTCTTTTTAATGGTTCCTGTTGTCTGCAATTGTGTCCAGCTCCTGGGAATTATACTTTGGGACATTGCAATGGCTGCAATTCCCTCTGCGTCTGTACCGCTTCCAACCTTTCTGTGACTCTCCATGCCATAGCTTCGGGTAAGTCACATTATTATTCCATTGCAGTACCTGATCACTACACTATCTGAACCCATCTGCTTGTGTAATTCATTTGGTAGAGTAAACACAAGTCAACACCAACACCCTCTGCAGCTTCTTTGTCATTACCACTATCTTGATTGCCGTATTATTGTCTCCACTCCGTAGAACTGACAGGAAGATGTCAGACCGTTTTAGTTAATTCTGCCAATCAGAACCTGGGTATTTAAACTGATCCCCTAATTGTTTTGATCAGTATAATTTACTTAATTTTTATCATTATGCATAATTACCTGAGTACATGGTTTAGTGAACTGTTAGATTGCTACCTACATCACTGGCTGGCTCCAACACGTATGTTAATGTATACAAAAGGCAGGGTAACATGGCTAGCATGTGGACATGCGAGGAAATGTATGTTTTATCAAACTAAATGAAAGGCTAGAATTAATAATATAGTAATAAGGACAGTTTACAACTTACCGCAAAGACGTGGCGAAGAGCTGTGGCAGGCACATACAAAAGACACACACATACAACAGTTTCAGCTATCGGCCATGGCCTTCTTCAGAAAATAGAACATTCACGTAATCACACAGTCATACAACTATCACCTCCAGTGGCTGCACTTCGAAGTGCGGCAACCGGAGGTGATAGTTGTATGACTGTGCTGTGTGATTGTTGAATGTTCTGTTTTCTGAAGAAGGCCATGGCCAGTAGCTGAAACTGTTGTATGTGTGTGAGTGTGTCTTTTCTATGTGCCTGTCACAGCTCTTTGCCATCTCTTTGCAGTGAGTTGTAAACTGTCCTTATTACTATATTATTAATTCCAACCTGGACTTTCCATTCTTAAATGAAAGGTTAACAATATTTATGTGATTTAAAATAGTATATTAACAAAATAAATATTGCTGAGCTAAGGCACTTTCCTGCGCTTTAGAAAAGGTAAAATACATAAGGCCACGGTTAATGTCTAGAGAGGAATAACTAAAGTACATTTTAAATATGCATAACAATTTCTTTTTCAATCCACCAATGTATCCACAATCGTCTTTTTCACCACTTGTCTTTAACAATTGCTAACACAGCTATCATAGTGCAGTGGAACCAGCCCTATATTTGTCAACTAACTCGGGACTTCTTCTCCGTGGGCTGATACCATCACAGAAGGCGGGGGGGGGGGGGGGGGGGAGAAAGTAGAACTATTCTTGATTATATGAATTTCATACTAAAGTCTTTGCAGGTTCTTTCAGGAATAGTAATTCATATTAAAAATTCTTGCCTGACTCCATCAAAATAATCATCTCCTCCAGAAGTTATTTCATTATCTGTCAAAATTCGTCAGGAAGATTATAATCAAAGACATTATATTGCTTCCACAACCCACTTGCACAAAATATTTTCAAAGTTTGCGTAAACACAACTCACAGTCCAACTCCTTCATTAAAGTCCAAACAAAATTCTATTAATTTTCAGTAATAAATAGTTGCATTGAAATATATCAATCACTTGATAATACATTATAAATTCAAACTAATCTTTAAATAAACTTTCAATGAAATAATATATTTAAATTGCTGATTACATAAAATTAATCAAAATGTTCACATAAGTTCAGTAACACTTCATGAATACAGATTCATAACTGAACTTTTTTTTAAACATTATCAACAATAAAAAAAAAATGTTGACTTCAATGCCCAACAGCATACAGCGGGATCTTCTCTGCCATGATGGCCTTCGGCAAACATCAGGCAGTGACCATTTACATATCTCTGTCGTCGGCGGATAAACTACCACGGTGTGCTGCTGCATAGTCAATGTTGAACATGCAACAGATAAAATGAAACATTTTTCACAAAGATAGTGTTCTAAATATTTTTAAAATATAATCACAAACATAATAAACAGATTATTAATTAAGTAATTTGATGATTAAAATTATGTACCACTACAACGAGTGTTTTATGTGCATCCATTTTGTAAACAAATTGTGGCTTCTGTGAGAGTTACACCTCAGAAGTGCCACTGAAGGAGATTGCAGTAGCAATTCTTAAATCATTTGTAAGTTGAATACTTTGTTAGGAGTTCCTCAAAATGAGAAAAAGTCCTGAGTGAGGATGGTTGTGATCCTACTTCATTGAGTGCATAGTGCATTCCAGAATATATTACATATCTGCTTTTTAAAAAAAATATATTTGCTTGCCTTTAGTTAAACCTCCTAAACAAACCTGATCACCCATCCTGTCTGTGTGCTCAGCCTGACATGTTTAGTCTTTCAGCTGTCCTCTAACACAGTTTGGACAGTAAGTGGAGTCACTCAGTACTCAACTAGCTGGTAATTCTCTCCCTCTCTCTCTCTCTCTCTCTCTCTCTCTCTCTCTCTCTCTCTCTCTCTCTCTCTCTCTCTCTACCTCACCTGCTTTCCTCTAAAACAAGCAGCTGTTTGTAATCTGCATACACATAATGCAAGTAAATGTCACTGATTTATACATGTTAGTTTCATGCTACATAAGCATTGCCATAGTTGAATCTCAATCTCTAGTGTCATTTATTTTTTTCTCCTGCATAATTCCCGCTTGTGATTTTCACTAATTTGTGTGCAGTGTTATACTGTGGTTGCTACTATTTCAATGTATTATTTGTACTAGACTTAATCTGACTATCTTATTGTGTGTACAGGTGGACGGACACTGTTTTTCTTGTGCTTTGCCGTTTATCTGTACGGAGATCTATCCATCTATGGAACAGCTGTGGCAAAATCTTTGGCAGACGTTGCTTGGTAAGTCAAATATGCCTAAAAACACAACTAAAGTAGAGAACGCTGGAAGGAGCAAACCAAAAATTATTTAACATTTTGAATAAGATGTCAATAATATAATGAGAATAGGTTGCAACTCACCATAACGGTGATCACTGGGCTGTGGACAGGCACATATAAAAGACAATTACACAACTAATGAAAAAAGAAGTGTGCACATAGATGCATAGCTTCATGCAATCTCTCGAACACAAAAAATTCATACACAACTCCCACCTACATGTGCTGCTGTCCAACTCGTACTTCAGCTGTGAGTGGGGAGGGGAGGGTGAAAGTTGGAGGGTAACGGTGTGAACAGAACGATCTGCACTGCCTCAATGAGCATGCAGGTACCCATGGGGGGGGGGGGATGCAGCTTGGAATTCAGTGAAAAACCAAATGGAGGAGGCAGGGGAGGAGCAAAAAGGGGAAGAGCAGAGAGGAGGCACATGGCACACAACTGGAATTGAGACACAGACTGTACACATTTTCAAGCAGGCCACTTTCTCTTTAGCTGTTAGTTATTTGGAACAGAGTTCATGAGTGAACCTTTGTTATTTCATAATTTCGCAGTCCAAGATAAAAGAAAACGTGCAACATCAAATAGTATCAATATAGAGGATAGTAAAGGTGATGGCTGAGCTGCAGATAGGCACATAAAATGCACAGCTACATTCACAGCCATAGCTGAAAATTTAAGCTGTTTGAATGTTATTGTCTATTATATGTGACTGACTGTGGCTCAATGGTCGTCTTTACAGTAAGTTGTTATCTATCCTCTGTTATTGACATTAGATATGTAAGTATGATTCATTGTCTTTTTGAGTAGTTTGAACTAAAGAAAAGTTCTTGGATTTCCAGTCAGATGACACTTTCTGGAGGTCAGTGTTTTAAACTGCCTTCAGCCATCCAAATTTTGGTTTTCTGCGATTTCCTTAAACTGTCCTAAGCAAATGCTGGGATGGTTCCTTTGAAAGGGCACAGGGGAAAGTCAGTTTGGCTCAAACCTCGAGTGCCATCTTTATGTCTCAGGTGGAAGAGCATTTTGTAGTCAACCCCATATGGTGTCAGTGAATTTTAGGGACAGCACAATAGAAGCAGCTCTCTCCCCCCCTCTGTCTACTTCCTCAGCCCCCATATCTCTTTGTCCATCTCTTCCTCCCTTCCTCTCTTTTCTTCCTACGCCTCCCCTCCCTTCCTCTCTCCCCTGCTCCTCCCCACCTGTCTACCATGATTTTATTATACAATATTCTTGAAAGGACAGGTTGCTACTCACCTTAGAGACATGATGATTCATAGAAAGGCACACACAAAAAATTAGAAGTATACTCAGTTTCAGCCATTACAACTTTATCAAATTGTGTGATTGTGATAGTCTTTTCTGTGTTTGTTCGTGCCTTGGCGATAGTCTCTACAGTGAGCTTGCAGTGTGTCGCCAAACGACTGTGCTGAGAAGTACTACCACTTTTGGTGTCTCCAGTCGCGCGGGAGTAGCTCAGCGGTCTGGAGCACCACAATGCGGGTTGTGCGACCTCTCGCGTCGGAGGTTCAAATCCTCCCTCGGGCATGGATATTTTTGCTGTCTTTAGTATAAGGTAGTTTATAAGTAGTTTGTAAGTTTGTGGACTGATGACCCCGTAGTTAAGTCCCATAAGCTTAACAAACATTTGAACATTTTTTGGTGTCTCCTAGATTGGTGCACTACTTAATCATTACTTGTTTTACCACTATGAAACCTGTTTCTTTACCTTCATGGGTTTAGTAATACACGTTCTGTGAGAAATTAATAGCATTCATGCCTTGGGACAGGCTCTAACTTCTTCATTGCTGTAGGGGATTCATAAAAAGAAAGGGAAAGACAATTATACTGGAAATAAAACTTCAAACACCATTTAAACTTCCATAAATACAATATATTGTACCCCTCATGCTAGCAAATACAGCATCACATCTGATCACTTGGACATCTCAGTACATACGTCTGTTCACTTGAACATCTCATTGCATTTGGAACTTACAATTACTAATGTCTTGTTTGTCACAACTTAATCATGAGATCGTATAAATTCTTTGGCATAGAATGTCACAGTAGAATTGTGGCACTGTTTGACAGGTCGACGGTCACTGCTGCAGCAAGTAGCTGAGTCTTTAGGCTGCTGCACCCGCGTGCTCCCGTGTACTTGCACACAAGAGTGCAAGGCACACAATACATCTCCTTTTCTCCACTTACCCTACATTTATATTGAATCCGATTTCATCTCGTAGTGAAATGGGATCGCTGTGTAACACCGATTCAGCTGTTGCACTACAAGCTGCAAACAATCCTCATTATTATTGATATTCCAAGCTGCACCTACCATTGCTATACAATAAAATTTGATACTCGGAAGAACTAAATCAACTTGTTAACAAACATACTACAAATAGTGGAACCCATCTAAAATTATTTATTGATTTTTAGAATAATTGTGTACACATTTATGCTTCCCCTACACAAAGAGCACTTTGTTCCTGATGTTTGTGGGATTATTTTATGTTGCCGTGACCCTTGTCTAGTCTCCCAGTCTTCACATCAACCAGATAAGTGTATGTTCTTGTTTTCAGCACATACCAGCCAGCAAACTATACCTGCAACATGACACTACCAGTGAGTGCCCAGTGTTGGGAAAATTCAGATATTACAAGAGCTGATGCATACAGAATCTTTCTTGTAAGTTGATGCCTTTTAATGACAAATTTATAATCTGTACATTGCATGTGTTAGATTCCACTGCAACTGAGTTGCAACAGTTAATCTCAATTTGAATTGTAGGGTGTGTTCATCTGCACTCTGGGCCCCTTTGTGTTTTTCAATGTGCAAAAGACGAAGTATCTACAGATACTGACATCAGTCATGCGATGGCTAGGTAAGTCCAGAAGCAAAATTAAATTTATTTAAGTGATAACATAATAAAATTTAATATGTAGAAAATGTGACATCTCTTCATGACAACACTGTACAGAAAGTAAAAGTTAGAGTTTGGTAAGTAATTGGCATACTATGAGGGTGACATACAGATAATTGCAGATTGAGTTTAGAATTTTGTACAAAAACTAGTCTTTTGAAATTATCATGCTGTTCCTGGCCCTGTACCCAATTCTCCTTGTATTGACTGTTGAACATTGTGTGTTCGTTATTAAGCAAGTGATAATAACAACAGTGATTAGTGAATGGTAGGCATTACTAATTTTATTCCCTGATCGATAGTTTACCACTGAAATACTAGCTGCTGCTAAGTCAACATTGGTGTTAATTATTTACATTCAGTGGTTACTTAAGACATTCTTCTTCATACTGTTGCTACTCCTTGATTGAAACATTAAAAAGTAGTCATTCACAAAAAATGAGTATGAAATTTGATAGGACAAACTAATGTTGTCATTGTTCTATTCTTTTTCCCCTTTCTCTGTTTGAAGACTGGCTTAATACAACTCTCCACATTACACTATTCTGTGCAAGCCTCTTTGTCTCTGACTAACAATGGCAACTCGCATCCATTTGAATTGTGCTATCGTTATAATTAAAGAAAGAGAGATATGGATGAGAGAATTAAGTTAATTTTTTTATCAGTCGATGTTCACAATAGATTATTTAAATACAAGCTTTACTTGAAAGTTAGCACATTTTTCCTTGTTTCCTGTTGCAATAAAAATCCTTTGCTGTGGTTAGCTTTAAGAAAGATGGTGCCATAGGCCCATATGAGATGACCTTCATGGAAATGTAGCAGTTCGCAAATGTAATTGTAGTAACTTTAAACAAACTTATTTCCACTCTGGAATGCATCAGAACAAAACACACTCTGAAACTAATCGATATATTTGCTAAGGTGGTTCTAAAGAAACTATAGGTACAACTGCGCTCTTTGTGGCACTGCCGTTGCGCTATATTGAGAGCAGCAGAATCGCATGCCGGTCTCGTTGAACATTGCGCACGAAACCACAGCACTTCTCCCTTTGCTTTGAGCACTAATTTGCTGTAGGTGGTGTGAAGAGCACCGATGTCCATGAGTTCTGTACGCATTTCTGCAAACTCCCTGCGAGGCACCTTCAAGTGTGGACAAAAATGTCCTCGAATAGACTCTAGTCTTGTAGGACGATGCCTTGAAGCGATGATTGGAGACAATGGAGAGGTGTCAGATGTTCGGCTCCTGGTGTGGAACACATGATGCACGATAGTGCGTTGGAATGACCGGTGAGCCTTGTGTTTGGTCATTGTGAATATTTGGAGGAGACAAGGATGTCTCTTCCGGAGGTATTTGTTACAGCTCTTTCATGATAACGTCTTCTTGTGATTCTGGTTTGGTATCCGGTACAGGAACTGTCGGTGGCTGTTACTGTGCTTCTGGTTGACTCACCGTGCCAGTAGGCCATGGAACGAATCGTGGCACCTCCACCCCATTGACTGCAGCTCTTGGTAGAGATGGTGTTGGTACTGATGTGGAGCCCGCTGCCGGAGTCACTCGGGGCCGAAGTTGGTCCACGGGACACACCACTTCTCCAGCACTCGTGCAGACACTGTAAGGGCAGTTGCTGTGAGGGCTAAGGATCTGAACCTGAATCCATTTTAGGTGCCTGCCGTACCACCACATCAAAACAGAAGTGCCCTCCAAAAACTTTGTGAACGGAATCTGTCCTGGCCAATGGAGCAGAGGGTGAAGAAGGTGGTGCTGGCTGCCATGAAGGAGCTCGACCGGGCTTTGGTCGTCCGTGGGAGTGAAACGGTAGGACTCAAAGACTTTGTCAGAGGACAAAGAAATGAGCAATTTTTTCATTTGTGATTTGAAAGTGCGAATGAGGTGGTCAACCTTGCCGTTAGATTGAGGATGGAAGGGCGGAGCAGTGATGTGCGTGACACCACATTGATTGCAAAAATCAGAGAATTCAGAGGAAGTAAATTATGAACGATTGTCTGAAACTAGCTTGGAAGGGAGGTGTTCCAAGGAAAATATTCTGGCTAGCTCCAGGGTGGTCACTGCTGTGGAAGGCATTGCACAACATTCAAAAAGGGAAAGTTAGAATAGGTGTCTACCACAAGCAGCCAGTAGGTGCCAAGGAAGGGACCCACTAAGTCAACATCTATGCACTCCCACGGATGTGAGTGTGTAGGCCATGAAGAAAGAGATGTTTTTGGAGCAGGAACCTGGTGAGTATATGGTTCGCAGGCATCAACCATGTGTGCAATGTCCCCACCGATGCTGAGTCAGTATACGTGCCAATGTGCAAGCCCCTTTGTGTGTGAAACACCCCAATGTCCCTGATGAAGCATATGGAGAACAGAAGCTCGAAGGGAAGCAGGAACGACCACTCGCGTGGAGGCCCCATCAGTGGAGAGGTGGTCAACGCTATTATGAGCAGTGAGGTGAAAACAAAGGGCAAAGTAGTTACACAATTGATCAGAGCCCATGCCAGATGGGCAATCAGGCCAACCCCGTTGAACGAAATGCAGCACATGACACATAACAGGATCAGAATCAGTAGCCGTAGCTAACGTGGCACCATTGATGGGAAACCCGTCAACAACACATTGCTCAGCATCGTCCGCATGAAAGCATCACGGTTGAAAACAGGGTCCGGCCCTATTGGCAATGGAACAATGCATTAGTGTTGGCGTGCTGAGCAGTGGGTTGGAAATGAATCTCGTAGTTGAAATGAGAAAGGAGTCCAACATTGTAAATGGTGGGCCACCTTATCAGGGAACAAGGTCGAGGGATGGAAGAGAGAAACTAATGGCTTGTGATCGGATGAAACTTCGCCCCATAAAAAAAAAAAAAAAACACTAAACATTTCAAGGCATACATGATGGCCAGAGCCTCTTTTTCTATCTTGGAATACTTGCATTGAGCGTAAATGAGTGTCTTTGATGCATACGCAATCGGACATTCCGAGCCGTCATTGTATAGATGTGCCAAACCAGCGCCGATCCCATAGTGGTAGACATCGGTGGCTAGAACAAAATGATGTCCAGGGCAATATGTGGCAAGACGGGGCCTGCTGCAGTTGTTCTTTGAGATTAACAAAAGCAGCATCTCAATCAGCTGATCAATGAAAAGGCACATCCTTACGAAACAACTGGTTTAGTGGATGAGCCACCTTTGCAGCAGATGGGGGGCAAAAAAAAAAAAAAAAAAAAAAACGCAACTTGTGATATTAGGCTATTTTTTCCAGAAAAGCCTGAAGCTCCTTGACTGATGTCAAATGAGGGAGAGCCTCAATAGTAGCCACATGCTGTCGAAGAGGTTGAATACCTTTGTCTGCTAACTGAAAACCCAAGAAGACAATCAACAGTTTGGAACAAAAAGAGATTTCTGTAAGTTGCATTTTAATACCCCAGATTGTAAAACTGTAAAGAGTGTCTGGAGGTTGCCGAGATACTTGACAGTAGTGGCCCCAGTCTCAAAAATGTCGTATTGATAATTGATACAGCCAGGAACAACGGTGAGCAACTGTTCCAAAAATCGTTGAAAGATGGCGGGGTACTAGCAGCCCCAAATGGCAAACTTTGACATTGATAAAGACTAAATGAAGTGTTGAGAACTAGAAACTGGTGAGATTCAGCATCCAGTGGAAGCTAGTGATATGCTTCGGATAGTTTGAGCCTAGAAAAGTACTGACCCCCACCCAACTTTGAAAACAATTCTTCAAGGCGAGGCATAAGATGTGTGTCAATAAGACACTGAGCATTGACGGACACTTTGAAAACACCACAAAGGCGCAGAATGCAACTGGCTTTTTTAATGATAACGAGGGGAGAGGACCACTCGTTGGAAGAGATGGGACGCAATACAACCAGACCAGTTAGCTGATCAGTGTTCTGTTTAACCAATTCACACAAGGCAACAGGATTAGGTTGGGCCCGAAAGAACCTCAGCCGGGCAGCAGGCTTGAGAGTAATATGTGCTTCAAAATTGGTGGCACAACCGAAACCAGGAGAAAGAGTGTGTAAAAGGCCTCAGATAAAGAATCAAGTGTAGCATTGTGACGTGACAGAGTCCGTTGGGAGCGCAAAGCACGCGTTTCGGCAACAGGCTTGCTACGGAGGCGGGCAGGCGACCAGCCGACGCCAGGAGATAAGCGCGTTGCCGGCCGGTGGTGAGTGCCACATGCTCCGAAAGTTGACCACGAACGGATGTGACATTACAACTAACCACTGCTCGGGATATCCCCACAAAGCTTTTGTATATAAATGTTAGTATTAAGCACAAAGTATTAATGTTACAGACCAGCATGATATGGCAAATGAAAGAGGAGAACAGCATGATTCTGATGATATGTTGACATAATCAGAATTAATTTTATATCAAAAGTTAGTAAAAAATTAATTAATGACATTTAAACTATTCAAGATACTATAGCAAGCGAGGGCTCAAAAGAAAGGTTTCTTCGAGACGCATCTTATGGTATACGCATACAGGTTGTAGCATAAATATTACTTGCAATAAGATCGGAATTAATAATATAGTAAGGACAGTTTACAACTCACCGCAAAGACGTGGTGACGAGCTGCGACAGGCACATACAAAAGACACACACATACAACACTTTCAGCTATCGACCATGGCCTTCTTCAGAAAATAGGACACTCATGCGATCACACAGGCACACAACACAGTCATATAACCACCACCTCCAGCTGCCAGCACTTCAAAGTGTATGTAAACTACGAACTATAAACAAACAGACAGAAATATTATATACATTTGGCCCAAAAGTGGGCTACGTCGACAGCATTTGGGGTTGCCAACATCAGG
Organism: Locusta migratoria; assembly: GCA_026315105.1. Lineage (NCBI taxonomy): Eukaryota > Metazoa > Arthropoda > Insecta > Orthoptera > Acrididae > Locusta > Locusta migratoria. Next base: position 882,815,608 of record CM048745.1, read on the forward strand.
TCCTCTAAGGTGCAGTGTGAAGGACATTCAGGGCAGTTATACATGTGCTGGGTTGTCTGCACGTCTCCACAGTCACAGAAGATAGATACAGTAGAATATCCCCACTTCATAAGATTATCTCTTGACCGTGCAGTGTTGGTGCATAGCCTATTTAATGACTTCCAAACCTTCCAGTCCTCATTGTGGCCTGGTGCCAATTCTTCCTTTGGTTCCATCCAGTGCCTTTCTCTTGATTCTTCCATCTGTCCACTCTAGATCCGGGTTGGTCACTGAGGTTGTCGATTGCTCTGAAAAAGCTCCACCTGGATTTCAGGCGTCTGGCGGCTGTCTGAATGTTGTGGAGGAGGTGACTCTCAGACAACTCGGCTCTCGCTCTTTCACTGTAGGCTGCAGCTTCTCTATGCACGGCAGGAGGTGCAGTGCCAGCAAGGTGGTATAGCTTGTCGATTGGCGTAGGTTTCAAACATCCAGTGACGAGCCTGCAGGTCTCGTTCAGAGCGATGTCGACCTTTTTAGCGTGGGCTGAATTATACCATATGCTGCTCGCATATTCGCCTGCTGAGAAGCAAACTGTTAGTGCTGTGGTCCTCACTACCTTTGGCTTTGCACCCCAAGAAGAGTTTGTAATTTTCTGCTGAATGTTGTTTCTGCCGCTTACCTTCATTTTGGTGTTAATGCAGTGCTGTTTATACGTCAGAGCCCTGTCCAAGGTTACACCTAAGTATTTAGGGTTGGCACAGTGTTCGAGGTGTGTGTCCTTCCAGGAGACACACAGCTTGCGGTTCGCCTGCTTGTTGCGGAGATGGAAAGCGCAAACTTGTGTTTTGCTGGGATACGGGTTGAGTTGGCTGTCTGCCTAGTACTGACCGAGCGCATCAAGTGTGTCCGTAAGCCCTTTTCTCGACCTCCTCGGAGTCACCCTGTACGGCCATAGCACAGTCATCAGCGTAGATGTAGTTTTCTGTACCAGCTGGCAGTGGTTGGTCGTTAGTATATATATTGAAAAGTAAGGTTGCCAGTATGCTGTCTTGTAGTAAAATAACATATGACTGTCGCAGTACAGAGCATATAAAATGCAGAATGGCAATGGGAAAAAAACGTTTTGAAAAAGAGAAATTTGCTAACATTAAATATTAATGTAAGTGTAAGAAGTCTTTTCTCAAGGCACTTGTGTGGAGTGTTGTCTTGTACGGGAGTGAAACATGGACAATAAACATAGTGGACAGCAAGAGAATAGAGGCTTTTGAGATGTGGTGCTACAGAAGAATGCTGAAGATTAGGTGGGTAGATTGCGTAACTAATGAAGAGGTAGTGAACAGAATTAGTGAGAAAAGTAATTTTTGGCATACCTTGACCAAAAAGAAGGGATTGCTTCGTAGGACACATTCTGACACATCAAGGAATCGTAAATTTAGCATTGGAGGGAAGTGTATGGGGTAAAAATTGCAGAGGGAGACCAAGAGACACATAGTAAGCAGATTCAAATGGATGTTGGTTGCCATTCTTATGAGGAGATGAAAAGGCTTGCTCAGGATAGATTTGGGTGGAGAGCTGTATCAAATCAGTCTCTGGACTGAAGACCATAACAACAACAACATTCCATTGACTTGTTCATGTTCATCTTATACCCTTCTCTTGGGACAATGTCCATTTCGTTCAACTGCTCTTCTAGACTATCTCCAACAGAATTAAAACATTGTTAGCCAACCGCAAAGTTTTTATTTCTTCTTCCTGAACTTTTATTCCATTTCCAAATTTTTTTCTTGCTTTCCTTCAATGCTTATTCATTGTACAGACTGAATAACATTGGGGAAAGGCACACCTCAGGCTTACTCTCTTGTCAACTACTGCATACCTTTCATGCCCTATGACTGCTGCTGTCTAGTTTCTGTGAGTTGTATACAATTTTTCCTTCTCTCTCTCTCGCGCTCTCTCTCTCTCTCTCTCTCTCACTCACACACACACACACACACACACACACACACACACACACACCTGCAGAATGTAAAGAGTGAGTGTGTTCCAGTCACCATTGTTAAGAGCTTTTTCCGAATCTACAAAAGCTATAAACATTTGTTTGCCTAACTTCTAAAATAAATCTTAAGGTTAAAAAAATGGAAAACGTGAGGCTAGTAATTTAAAAAGATGAGTTTTACTTACCAGACAAATGAGCACAGGTATGTGACAGTAACACAAATAAAACACACACACACACACACACACACACACACACACACACACACACACACAAACTTTCTCAAACATTTGTTGCTTCTTCAGGCAAAGAGCAGGGAAGGAGAGGGAAAAGGAAAGGATGTGGGTTTAAAAGAGTGGGTGAGGAGTCACTCCAATCCCGGGAGAGGAAAGACTTACCTTTGGGGAAGAGGTTAGGTAAACAAACACCCACACACACATCTACACACACCAAGGTAAACACATACAAACTACAAAGAAGTTTGGACAGATATGCCAGTCAAGGCAGAGGTTCTGTCCAGAGAACCAAGGCAAAGATGTTAAAGATGGTGGGTGGGAATTTGAATTTAGCAGAGGTTGAGGCCAGATGGGCAATGGGAAGAGAGAATATATTGAAGGACTAGTTCCCATCTCCGGAGTCCTGAAAGGTTGGTGTCAGTGCGTGGTATACATATAATCCAGACGATGTAACACTGTGCCAAGATGTACTGGCCATGCACCAAGGCATGCTTATCCACAGGGTGGTCCTCATTGCCAACAAAAACTGTCTGCATGTGACTGTTCATGCGACTAGACAGTTTGTTGCTGGTCATTCCCTACATGGAAGGCCTCACATCGTTTCCAATCCATCAAGAGTGTCTTTCCGCCGTGCACCTAACCTTCGTAACCTCCTAGTCCATCCCTATGAAATCCCCAAACCACCTTCCCTACCCTCCAGCTCCTACCCATGTCACCGCCCCCCGCTGTAAAACCTGCCCAATGCATCCGCCCACCACCACTTATTCCAGTCCTGTAACCCGGAAGGTGTACACAATTAAGGGCAGAGCCACTTGTGACAGCACCCACATGATTTACCAGCTGACATGCCTGTACTGTGAGGCCTTCAACATATTCTCTCTTCCCATTGCCTACCTGGTTTCAACCTACATTAGTTTTAAATTCCCTCCCACCATTCTACAACATCTTTGCCTCCAATCTCTGGACAGAGCCTCTGCCTCGATTGGCATCTCTGTCCAACTTTGCATTTTGCATATGTCTGCCTTAATGTGTGTGTGTGTGTGTGTGTGTGTGTGTGTGTGTGTGTGTGTGTGTTTGTTTGTTTGTTTGTTTACCCTTTTTCCCCATTTCCCCAAAGGTAAGTCTTTCCTCTCCTGGGATTGCTCTTTGCCTGAAGAAGCAACAAATGGTTGCGAGAGCTTGCATTTGTGTGTGTTTTATTTATGTTACTGTCATACACCTGTGGTCCTCCCCGCCTGGTAAGTAAACCTCATATATATAAAAAAAATAGACGAAGATTACTCACCAGGCCTTCACAGGTGTGACAGCATCACAAATAAATAAATGCGCGCACACACACACACACACACACACACACACACACACACACACACACACACACAAGCTTTAGCAACCCAGTTGCTTCTTCAGGCAGAAGGGAAGGAGGGAAAAGGAAATGATGAGGGTTTTAAGGAAGGGGGTAAGAAGCCATTCCAATCCCGGGAGAGGAAAGATTTACCTTGGGGGAAGAAAAGGAAGGTGAACAAATACACACACACCCATAAATTTACACAGGCGCAGATGTGTTTGCGTCTGTGTAAATGTATGGGTGTGTGTGTATTTGTTCACCTTCCTTTTCTTCCCCCAAGGTAAATCTTTCCTCTCCCGGGATTGGAATGGCTCCTTACCCCCTTCCTTAAAACCCTCATCATTTCCTTTTCCCTCTCCTTCCCTTCTGCCTGAAGAAGCAACTGGGTTGCGAAAGCTTTTGTGTGTGTGTGTGTGTGTGTGTGTGTGTGTGTGTGTGTGTGTGTGTGTGTTTTCATTTATTTATTTGTGATGCTGTCACACCTGTGCTCCTTCGCCTGGTGAGTAATCTTAGTCTATTTTTTATATATAATTTTTCCTGCTAGGAATTTTTCGTCTTCTTCCTGGTGGGATAAATAGATATAAAAAATAGAAAACGGATGACTTACCCAAAGGACAGGCTCATCAACAGACACAAATAAAATCACACACATACAAGCTTTCGCAGCCGTTGGTCGCTTCTTCAGGAAAAGAGGAAGAAAGGAGAGGAGAAAAGGAAGGATATGGGTTTTAAGGAAGTGGAAAAGGAGTCATTCCAATCCCAGGAGTGGAAGGACTTACCTTAGGGGAAAAAAGGAAAGTAAACAAATACACACACACACTCATACATATCCAAACGCAAACACACGTAGACAGACATTTTCAAATGTCAAATATAGGTAGTGATAGTAGCACAAATAAATAAAACACACACACACACACACACACACACACACACACACACACACACACACACACATTCAAACACTAGCTTTCGCAGCCTAGCTGCTTCTTCAGGCAGAGTAGGAAAGGAGAGGGAAAAGGAAAGGATGAGGGTTTTAAGGTAGTGGGTAAGAAGCCATTCCAATCCCGGGACAGGAAAGACTTACCTTTGGGGGGGGGGGGGGGGGGAAAGGAGGGTAAACAAATACACACCCACTCACACATATACACAAACACACCAAGGCTGACATACTGTAGAAAGCAAAGAAGTTGGACAAAGATACCACTTGAGGCAGAGGCTCTGTCCAGAGAATCAAGGCAAAGATGTTAAAGATGGCGGACGGGAATTTGAATTTAGCGAAGGTTGAGACCAGGTGGGAAACGGGAAGAGAGAATATGCTGAAGGGCAAGTTCCCATCTCTGGAGTTCTGAAAGACTGGTGTCGGTGGGAAGTATCCAAATAACCCAGACGGTGTAACATTGTGCCAAGATGTGCTGGCCGTGCACCAAGGCATGTTTAGCCACAGGGTAATCCTCATTGTCAGCAAACACTGTCTGCCTGTGACCGTTCATGCAAATGGACAGTTTGTTGCTGGTCATTCCCACATAGAACGCTTCACAGTGCAGGCATGTCACTTGGTAAATCATGTGGGTACTATCGCAAGTGGCTCTGTCCTTGATCGTGTACACCCTCCGGGTTACGGGACTGGAGTAAGTGGTGGTGGAAGGGTGCATAGGGCAGGTTTTACAACGGGGGCGGTTACAAGGATAGGAGCCAGAAGGTAGGGAAGGTGGTTTGGGGTTTTAATAAGGATGGACTAGGAGGTTACGGAGGTTAGGTGGGCAGCAAAAAGACACTCTCGGTGGAGTGGTAAGGATGTCATGAAGGATGGATCTCATTTCGGGACAGGATTTAAGGAAGTCGTATCCTTGCTGGAGAGCCACATTCAGAGTCCACTCCAGTCCCGGAAAGTATCTGGTGACAAGAGGGGCACTTCTGGGGTCTTCTGTTGAAGGTTATGAATTTGGGGGGAGGGGGGTGAGGAAGTGGCTCTGGCAATTTGCTTCTGTACCAGATCAGGAGGATAGCTGCAGGATGTGAAACCTGTTATTAGGTTATTGGTGTACTGGTTCAGAGATTTGGGAGTGGAGCAGACTTGTTTGCCACGAAGACCTAAGCTGTGGCAAACGAGTCTTTCAGAACTCTGAAGATGGGAATTTGCCCTTCAGCATATTCTCTCTTCCTGTTTCCCACCTGGTCTCAACCTCCGCTAAATTCAAATTCCCGCCCGCCATCTTTGCCTCGATTCTCTGGACAGAGCCTCTGCCTCAAGTAGTATATCTGTCCAACTTCTTTGCTTTCTACAGTATGTCTGCCTAGGTGTGTTTGTGTATATGTGTGGGTGGGTGTGTATTTGTTTACCCTCCTTCCCCCCCCCCCCCCCCCCCCCCCCCAAGGTAAGTCTTTCCTGTCCCGGGAGTGGAATAGCTCCTTACCCATTCCCTGAAAACCCTCATTATTTCCTTTTCCCTCTCTTTGCCTAATCTGCCTGAAGAAGCAGCTAGGCTGCGAAAGCTAGCAGGTGTGTGTGTGTGTGTGTGTGTGGTGTGTGTGTGTGTGTGTGTGTGTGTGTGTGTTTTATTTATTTGTGCTACTATCACTACCTGTGCTCCTTCGCCTGGTAAGTAATCTTCATCTATTTATATATATATATTTTTCCTGCTACGAATTTTTCCTGTATTATATATATACAATTTGATGAAACGAAAATTATAATAGGAAACTTTCCTGGTGGGATAAACAAATATAAAAAATAGAAAACAGATGACTTACCCAAAGGACAGGCTCGTTGACGAGCCTGTCCTTTGGGTAAGTCATCAGTTTTCTATTTTTTATATATATATAATATTTTACCTGCTACGAATTTTTCCTCTATAATCTAAAAAAAAAAAAAAAACACACACACACACACACACACACACACACACACACACAGAGATAAGTTTGTGAGTGCACGTGCGTTTCCACCAGTCTGTCTGTATGGTTTTGCAATCAATTTTTTTTTTTTTTTTTTTTTTTTTTTTTTTTTTTTTACTTTAAAGGTATCGAATAACAGTAATACAAAACAGTATGTGTTCAACTTGTATAAAGTGGATAATTTTATGCGTACTTTGACATTCACTGAAGCTATGAATAAATACTGAACAATTGGAGACGAAGGAAATCTGAAGTGAGCTTAACATAATAATACATTGAGAAAGAAAACTTTGTTGTTTTACTCTCCTCTTTTCCTCGTATATGACTCGTGGTTGCTGTGTAATGCTCTACATTGTATTGTCTTGTTTCTACCATTCCTTTGTAGTTTATTGCTTTAAACTAAATAGGCATAACTGGCTATTTATGTAGTCATAATTGTTTCTGATGGTAGAATTTTTTGTTCCAGCTTTTGGCTTCATGACTGTGTATGCTGCGTACAAACTCATTGTTGAAGGACCTAAGGGGCACCCGCCAGCTGCTGACCTGTTGGGTGTTCCCGGTTTATTTGGTGCCTGTGTGTATTCATTCATGTGCCATCACTCTCTGCCTGCTCTAGTTGCACCAATAGCAGACAAGTCAAAACTGACTCGTTGCTTGGCATTAGATTATTTGCTCATAACTGTCTTCTATTTGCTGCTCGCCATGACAGGTGCATTTGCGTTCCAACATTTGGACGATCTCTACACATTAGACTTTGGTCCTCGAGGCTCAGGTGACTGTAATTCTGATGACGTTGGACTTTTAATGAAAGTGATTGAGTACTTCCTCGCCCTTTTCCCTGTGTTTACATTGAGCACAAGTTTCCCAATAATTGCAATAACATTGCGCAATAATCTGAAATCGTTGTTCCTGACAGATGGCCGTCATTACAGGTGGTGCATTCGTAAAGTGGTTTTCCCCCTTCTCGCTATAGTTCCTCCTTTTGTTGTAGCGTTTACAACTGAAGACCTGAAAAAATTGGTAGCTATTACTGGATCTTATGCTGGTGCTGGCATCCAGTATTTTATTCCAGCTGCCCTAGTCCTGGCAGCTAGGAAGAAAACAATGGAAGTTATAGGAATGGGTGTGAAGAATGACTTCTCATCACCATTTTCAGGCAGAGGCTGGGTAATATTTGTCATTATTTGGGCTATTGCCTGTTTGATTCTAGTGTCTGTAAATTTTATTAAAATTTACATTATGTAACTCAGGTGTATTTTTAATGCTTCTGTTAATATGTATGACAACAATTCCATTTTAAGTATTGTGGAACAGTCATTATCAGGGAACATACTGTTTTAAAAAGTTGTTAACTTGTACTCTGTTTACTATTGTATTGTACATACAAAGTGCAACAACTCTAGTTTGAATAACTTCATCTATTGTTGTAACATTCATTATTTTCTTTTATTGTCTGTTGACAGTATATTGATTTGCTCAAAGTTTTAAATGATTTATTTTGTTCTTGTAATTATTGAGAGAAATTGTCATGGCATTTTAAAATGTCTGTTCTGTTTCCTAAGTTTATGATTGGTGCTATGATAAAAGTCATCTTTCATTGTGTTGCACTTCATATCAATGATCAGTATCATGTAATGAGGCTGTGGTAATGATATTAACAAAAAAATCCTTGATACAGAACAGTTTATGAAGCACACAATGAATGAAAAGAAATTCAATGATAAGCAAAATCAAGATTTTTATTGTTATGTTGTAGATAATTTCTTAGATTACTTCAGAAATTTTATCTCGAACGTATATTTGTATGGCCACTTGAGTATTTTATTAGATATTGTTAAATTTATTGTATGTAATATTGACCTGTGACCATATTTATAATCACAAATGACTCACATACTTAAGAATGTTCTTCATATCAATAGTAAAACCATGTGGTTCAGTTGTATATTGTTAAGTTTCAACTAAGCACTCAGCAGAACTGTTACAAGGGTAGTTGAACACCAGAACGTTAGCAGGGGTTCTGAAAAGAGGAGGTACATCACTGCCTTCCTCTAACGTTTGAAATGACGTAGTCAGCCTGTTATAGGAGGACTTACTATTTAAGGTGACTCTGAACAAAAGTGAAACTTGACATTCCTCATGTTAACAACATTGTCAAAGGTGTAAAATGTAATAAGTAATTGATAAAAATCCTTGTACAATCTGGGAATCAAATCTGAATCCTTATTTATTATAAAGACAAGAATTATTAATAGTGGACTCCTTAGTCTTGTTTAGTACAGTGCATTAATGTTATGTTTGTTACTAGCTTTTACCCACAGCTTTGCTTGCATTGATGTCCTTATATATGTGTCAAAGATCATCAAAAGTGCAATAATTTTGCAACTTTGTTCTCAAGCTATGACCAGGATTGTCAGAATAAAATAGCCATTCTAATTTTCCAGTTGAAATATAAACCGTGCACAAAATGATTGTAAATACTGTGCTACTTTATTGGGATGAAAATAAAGATATTATTAAATATGAAAAGAAACTCTGTCTGTGACGTTGTGGTTAAACCTCTGATTGTAAAAGCTGTACTTTATGCAACATATAAATTGTGCAGGATTCAGATGTCGTCTTAATCGGTTCAACAGTTTGTATTCATGATGTTGAATCGTACTAAGTACAACATATCAACCATTAAAAGTATTTTAATAAATGTGAAAATTTTGAAAGTCAAAGAATAACTAGATTTTTCAAGGAGTCTTCAAAGTGTCTCAGAAGCTATATGAGAAATATTGATACTCAGCTGTTCCATATTTTGAGTTATATACTTGAAATCAACATATAACTTGAATTACACACTTCCTAAAGTAGCCTATGTTCTTAGTCAGCATTCAAGCCATCTACATTACCAATTTCATGAAAATTGGTTAAGCAGTTTTGTCATGAAAGTGTATTAGACAGAGCTTCTTTCACATTTATAATATTAGTATGGATTACTGTTAAAAAGTTTAAAAATACGTACATAGGGTTAAATGTATGTGCCCATTTGTTCTTACCCAATTAAGACTTTAAAGTTAAGATAATTTTTAGCTTTATAGAGCTCATGAAGAACCTTCAAATATGTGTTTCATTTATGATTGAAAAAAAGTAATTGTTATTCTCATACAACTGTCTATTGTTTTGTTATGTATGCATGTATTCGTTAGTTTTCCTTCTGAGTTTCTCTTCTTCTTCTTCTTCTTCTTCTCCTCCTCCTCCTCCTCTCTCTCTCTCTCTCTCTCTCTCTCTCTCTCTCTCTCTCTCATAATGGAAAAATAATGTGAATTGATGAATGAGGTAGCTAGAATGTATATATGTATCAAAATAGGCAAAGTTTATACAAGGCTGAAATTTGAAAAGGTAAAAAATTCTTAAGTAGTTTCTTGTCACTGGAAATGTGAATGGTCATTTTATGTACTGACACTGAGTGTCATCAAAATAATTGATATTTAGTTGCTTAATATTTAGTAGTTATGTTCTTTTTCACATCATGTTATGTAAAGACAGTTGTAAGGAATCCCTGTCATACTATATGGAGTATTTAACATAAATGAATAGATTTTTAAAAAATGTATATAAATAGTAAGCTAACCAAGAGCAGGAGGAAAGACACACAAAAATGTGAAAATGTGCAAATTGTCAGTCAGTAGCTCCTTATTCTGTTAAGAGAATTGAAAGAAAAGGGAAGAGGGATGAAAGAAAATGAATATGGCAAGATTCAGGAAATAGTTAGGGAAAAGTCATGTAGAACCCATACATGGGGAGATTTAATGTACAGGATAATAGTTGTGTTATTTGCACAAAACAATGTTTGATTATAAAGGTAACAGAATCTGTGGGCACAAAATGTAACCTCCCAGTCTGAGGATGAATTATGAGTTAATGTATTTTGCCGTGACTGTTTTAGTTATGGTGAAGTGTTGTGGTCAATTCATGATATTAGTCCTTAATGTTCTTAGCGATCAGGTGCTGCCTCAGTTGGCGAAAAAAGTGAAGGAAATAAATTGGCCATTGTCTTATTAGAGCAACTACTCCAGTTTTTGAAGTAGATTACATTGTATGCTGAACTCCAACCCCAGAACTGTGCTATTTGTTGGCAGTATTCTTAAACAATGGAGCTATTGAGGTGTGACTCAAATTTTATTACAGTTGCACTTCCTTGGTAGCTCAGTTGATAAGAACAGTGCCTCTGAAATTTCAAAACAGCTTATTGTCCACTGCAGAGGGGAATATTCATTCTGCCCCAGTGTTTATAAACTGGAAAACGTGAATCAGGATGATTGGGTATTGAATTGATCTATATTCTACACAGGTGGACTGTCTTTTGAAATGTTTTTCACTGTGATAACAAGCCATAATCCAGTTAAGTATCCTTCTAATGGCAACGTGGACAAAACTAAATAAAATGGGGTGGGTGGGGGTGGAGAGAAGCACAAAGGGGAACAAAGGTAGCAAGTATTTGTCTATAAAATAAAGCCACTTTAATATCAGTACATTTGATTTGTTTTACTGTTGAGCTGACAATGTAACCACAAGATTCTTTATTGCAGGAATTTTTTAATTTGTAATGTTAATGTAGGCCATCATCATCAGAGACTGATTATGCCTTTCAACGTTCAGTTTGGAGCATTGTTGGAAAATTTTATTTTGACTCTGAAATTGCATTTGCATCCACAACCGCCTTCTCTGCAAATAGATCAGTGGTGCTGTATTTAGTTGGATCCTTCCAGAATTTGAAAACCACTTATGTTTATCAGTGTCTTGAATGTGTGTGTGTGTGTGTGTGTGTGTGTGTGTGTGTGTGTGTGTGTGATGTTGCAGTATCCCATTTATAATATATTGACTATATAGTTCCTGGTGAGAACTACTAATTCAGGAGTAAGTGTTAAAATAGTGCAATTCTTGTGGTATATAATGTGTAATTCACTTGTTTGTTATTTAGTGAATAGTTTATTGTTTCCATACATTATTGGTTTACAGACTGATGAAGTATCTATGTTCAGAGTAAAACTCTCTTTAAACTATGGAAATTCCAGGAAGGACTCAACAATATTTTTGAGAAGGCCAGGTTGCTTACTCACCACAGTGACATCCAATGAGTCACAGTTAAGACTGTAGCCATAGTGGCCGGGGATGGTGGTCGTCTCTCTCTCTAGACGAGGCCTTAACGGCCGAAAGCTGTGAAGTTCTATTCCATTATTTGTGCCTTTCTGTGGCTCATTGGACATCTGAGGTGAGTAAGCAACCTAGCCTTCTCAAAAATATTGTTAAAACTCTCTTTAGCTTGATTACTGCTGATGAGTATAATTATGGCAGATGTACTATGAAGATTGTGTGAAAAGTAGTAGAGGTTGTAACAAATTGTTCCCTTAGCAAGTAAAATGAAAATCATAATTATCTTCTTCATTTGGACTGCTTTTTCTTTTGTTAGCTTGACATTTCTTAAATTGTTTGTGAAGCTCAAACACTTCTGTACAGAATTTGTTTTGTTGAAGTGTAGGCTAACTTCTACACACAATATGTAAATTAATAACAGTTGTATTATATTTTTCAAAAGAGAGAGATTGGCTGGCCAGTACTTACTTTTTTACTGTACCGCCGATACTCGCACAGAGAAAGAAAGAAAACGAGGAGAAAACAAGCTTTCGGAACTGTATTCCTTCTTCATGTAAGAGAGAAGGGAAGAAAAAGAGGAGTGGGAAAGAAAGGGGAAGGTAATTCATGACATAGGTCATGAGGGTGGTGTTTGAGGATCCTGAAGAAAGAACACAGTTCCCAAAAGCTTGTTTTTGTTCTTTTTTCTGTCTGTGTGGAGTATTGGTAGTACAGCAAAATGGTAAGTACTGGCCACTCAATCTTATCTCTTTTGAAAAATATTTTATCATCTCTGTGGAGAATTTCCATCATTAACAGTTGTTTTATGTAGACCGGTTGGTTGGAAGCTTTGGAGGATTTATAAAGAATTAGTTTATACTGAACATAGAAGATTTTAATAACTTTTTTATAAGTAGTAAATTATGGGAAATATCTGCTGTTTAAAATCTAATCACTTAAGTGAAACAATTCATTTTACTGCATTTATCATTGTTATTTTATAACATTTAATCTGTTATTAGAATATATTATCACCGTTGTTCTTCCAGTCATTTACACAAGGTGTTCAACTGTAATGTTGATGTAACAAAACTGTTTTACATAGACACAGGCAGAATAGATCAAAGACAGAACAGTTTTATTCAGAAGTGACAAAGGGGCAGTATGTATGCCTGAAACAATCTGTATATACCAGGTCTTTCATGTACTGATTAAAGAAAGTCACCTGCCATCTTATTTCATCATGTCAGCTGTATCCATTCAACCATTGCACATTTTTGATGTTGCTGAATTTTTCATGTTCTTCCTAGAGTTCGCTATTTCGTGTGTAATATAAATGTATCACACTTGTTCAGATACATTATCTGTGTGCCGAGGTCCATTTCGTCAATTTCTATACTGTATATTTCACAGATGACAAGGTGATATTAACTTACATTATTTCTTAGTTGTTATGAAACTGGTAATTGTTTTAGTTGATTGATAAGTGCTGATTACACTAAATGGACTAACTGTTTGATGTTTATGGTTAAAGACGAAAACACATTTCAGTTGGTTTCACAATGTAGTGTACTATTACAACTTTGTTTATAAACAATAAAATGAGTAATCTAAACCAACCCACCCGTACCCACAGACAGAGATTGTTATCGCAGCAGAAGAGCAATGTAGTTCTCTGCTCACTTGCTTGTTGTGCTCTGAAGTATACATGGCATAAGCTTAGCAGGAGTAAAACATATACCTTCTGCTAGTCGAATTCTTATTGTAACCTACAAAATTATGACACTCTGTGTAAGTAGTTCCCTTTCTTATTATATTTTTAAGTATTGATATGCAGCTCAAAATTTACAATCCTTTGGTGTTTCCAGGTCAAAGTTGTGCTTGTGGATAAATATTGATTTTTCTTTCTTTCTTTCTTTTCACAACAGTTTACTTGGATTTGTTATGGTACCCCAGTCTGTCATGATATACATGACCACTGTATATCTTTGTCTAAAGATTATTTGTAGGAAAATTATATATTGTATATAAGGGTCATAAAAGTGATTGTGTATTTATCATTAGAAAATTTTGTGTGAACTGCAATTGTTACAAAATAGGAATATATGCAGAGATAAGAATTCTCAGCATATATTCTGATTTTGTAATGTGTAATTATGCAAGTGTACAGAAATTGAAAATTGTAAAGTTCTATGTTATATGTTGGCAGAGTTTTATTTGCCTTATTCCAGAACTTATTTGTTTTTGAAAATCATGACATAATTCATTCTGGAAAAAAAGTGTTCTCATAGCTATATTTCATACCCAAAAAGAAATATTTTTGTAAGAGTAATTTGTATCATAAAATGTACTTAAATTTGCTACTACATTTATACAGTGTATCCTGGGTACATAACCCCAGAAATTATTTTAGTCAATTATTTATTTATTTGTACTGTTGTAAAGCAGTATTAAATTATAATAAATAAAAAAGTTTGTTGACTGAAGCTATTGTTCTACATCCTCATCGTCCTAAATCAATTCTTACTACAAGGGATGTGTTGGACTGGTTTACACGAATAATAATAATAAAAACAAACAAAGTTAGAGCAAGATTAAAGGTTTCTGTACATGGGCAAATGGGAAATAAAAAATGTTCAGAAAAAGAATAGAAATGAGATTAACACTACCTAAACTGTACAGATGTTAGAAAAGTAGGTAATATTGCAGTGAAATGAAGAAAAGTTATAGAGACTAGTAGTTTTACAGAAATTACAGGTAGAATGTATAGGATAAAATTATAAAGCATACAGTGTTGATTGAAAATTTGACTCTTTCATTTGATTACTCCTGCAACATATCTAAACTACTAAAAAATCTAAACTGAACAAAAGCTAAGGTAATATGTCGATAACTTAAGATTAAATTATATTGTACTAGGAAGAGCGAACTCTATTTAATTCAGAGAACAAACTGCTGTAAAGATCTACAATATGATAAGGACAGTTTACAACTCATTGCAAAGACGTGACAACGAGATGCGATAGGCACATAAAAAAGACACACACTTTCAACTCTTAAGCTTTTGCCATGGCCTTCTTCAGAATAAATAACATTCACACAGGCACACTTCAGCTGTCTCTGGCAGCCAGACATGATGGTTGTGTGATTGTATGAATGCTATTTATTCTGAAGGAGGCCATGGCTGAAAGTTTAAATGTTGTATTTGTGTGTGTCTCTTTTATGTGCCTGTAGCAGCTCTTCGTTAAATCTTAGCAGTGAGTTGTAAACTGTCCTTATCGTATTGTTGAATTCCAACATGGAGTTTCCATTATTAGATAGTGTAAAGATCTGAAACTTCAATACCACCAGAATCAGTAAGATACTCACCTCTATAATAAAAAAAGCAAAATTCATGTACAGTGTTTGAAAGCCCTTCAAGATTAAGGCTCATTAGGCACCAAATGAAGTGTGACCCTTTATATGTGTTCCTTTAGATGATGACCGTGTGAAGAAATAAGAGCTATTACTTTTTCTTTTAAATTGTACAAAAATCACAGGTATTAATGATAATCTCCATTCACGCTGAATACGTTGATGTTCTTGAGTGCTGGCCTGGCTATTCCGTTCCTGTGTATTGCCAGCTAAATTAACTTTCTTGAAAGCTGAGTCAATAAACTCATGGCAATAATATAATCTTATTAAAATTATTCTTCAACTTCTTCTTGAAATAATCCACTACCTTTTAGCTTTAAAAGTACATAGAACATTTTATTGTATTTAAAATACAATATTAGTAGTATCTGACCTTTCACACTCGGTCTACAATCAAGAAGTATGACTAATGAACAATGTTCTAACTTAAAAACAAAGGAACACAATTTTAAATGGAATACCCCATTTAACAAGCTCCCCGATTTAAGGTTATCCATGGCGGCGTGTACTCTTAGACTTAGCCAGTCACTTGCAGAAGTCAAGGGTTCCTGTAGAAAGAAAATTCTCTGAGAGTGAGAGTGCCTCTTCCAGCCTTTTAAATAAATCCCCCCCCCCCCCAAAGAAAATAAAATAAATAAATATACTTAAAAAATAGATGAAGTACACTTACCAGGCGAAGGGGCACAGGCAGTAATAGCAACAAATAAACACACACAGACACACACACACACACACACACACACACACACACACACACACACAAATGCTAGCTTTCGCAGCCTAGCTGCTTCATCAGGCAGAAGGGAAGGAGAGGGAAAAGGAAATGATGAGGGTTTTAAGGAAGGGGGTAAGGAGCCATTCCAATCCCGGGACAGGAAAGACTTACCTTGGGGGGGAAAATGGAGGGTAAATAAATGCACACACACCCACACATTTACACAGACACAAGTACACTTAGGCAGACATACTGTAGAACTGTAGAAAGCAAAGAAGTTAGAAGTTAGACAGAGATGCCACTTGAGGCAGAGGCTCTGTCCAGAGAACCAAGGCAAAGATGTTAAGATGGTGGGTGGGAATTCGAATTTAGCGGAGGTTGAGACCAGGTGGGCAACGGGAAGAGAGAATATGCTGAAGGGCTAGTTCCCATCTCTGGAGTTCTGAAGGATTGGTGTCAGTGGGAAGTATCCAGATAACCCGGACGGTGTAGCACTGTGCCAAGATGTGCTGGCCATGCACCAAAGCATGTTTAGCCACAGGGTGATCCTTGTTACCAACAAACACTGTCTGCCTGTGTCCATTCATGCGAATGGACAGTTTGTTGCTGGTC
This sequence comes from Locusta migratoria, assembly GCA_026315105.1. Lineage (NCBI taxonomy): Eukaryota > Metazoa > Arthropoda > Insecta > Orthoptera > Acrididae > Locusta > Locusta migratoria. Next base: position 882,831,927 of record CM048745.1, read on the forward strand.
ATTCCCACATAGAACGCTTCACAGTGCAGGCATGTCAGTTGGTAGATCACGTGGGTATTATCGCAAGTGGCTCCGAACTTGATCGTGTACACCTTCCGGGTTACGGGACTGGAGTAAGTGGTGGTGGAAGGGTGCATAGGGCAGGTTTTACAACGGAGGCAGAGCCACTTGCGATAGTACCCACGTGATCTACCAACTGACATGCCTGCACTGTGAAGCGTTCTATGTGGGAATGACCAGCAACAAACTGTCCATTCGCATGAATGGACACAGGCAGACAGTGTTTGTTGGTAACGAGGATCACCCTGTGGCTAAACATGCCTTGGTGCATGGCCAGCACATCTTGGCACAGTGCTACACCGTCCGGGTTATCTGGATACTTCCCACTGACACCAATCCTTCAGAACTCCGGAGATGGGAACTAGCCCTTCAGCATATTCTCTCTTCCCGTTGCCCACCTGGTCTCAACCTCCGCTAAATTCGAATTCCCACCCACCATCTTAACATCTTTGCCTTGGTTCTCTGGACAGAGCCTCTGCCTCAAGTGGCATCTCTGTCTAACTTCTAACTTCTTTGCTTTCTACAGTTCTACAGTATGTCTGCCTAAGTGTACTTGTGTCTGTGTAAATGTGTGGGTGTGTGTGCATTTATTTACCCTCCATTTTTCCCCCCAAGGTAAGTCTTTCCTGTCCCGGGATTGGAATGGCTCCTTACTCCCTTCCTTAAAACCCTCATCATTTCCTTTTCCCTCTCCTTCCCTTCTGTCTGATGAAGCAGCTAGGCTGCGAAAGCTAGCATTTTTTTTTTTTTTTTTTTTTTTTTTTTGTGTGTGTGTGTGTGTTTGTGTGTGTGTGTGTCTGTGTGTTTATTTGTTGCTATTACTGCCTGTGCCCCTTCGCCTGGTAAGTGTACTTCATCTATTTTTTACGTATATTTTTCCTGTTAGGAATTTTTCCTCTATAATATTCGTATCATTAAAATAAATAAATAAAAATGGATATCTAGTGCTTATCCAGAATAAGTAATGTAAATCATGTTACATCACACAAAAGCAATGATTACTTTCCCACAGTGGCTACAAACACTGCACCCATTGTGGACTAGATACAGTAGGACACTGCATGCAACCAAACAAAGTGGCACAGTGGTATGACACTGGACTCTGATTCAGGATGACAGTTGTTCAAATCCATGTCCAACCATCCAGATTTAGTTTTTCTGTGATTTCCTTAAATCCTACAGGCAAATGCAAAGATGGTTCCTCAGACAGGGCATGACTGATGATTTCCTTGCCCATAAATCTGATTGAGAGCTCCGTCTCTAAAGACTAAATTGTCAATGAGATTTCCTTCCATTGCACTACACTCTACAAATATCAGTAAAAAAATATAGCCTATGTAGAGTTTACAGAACTTACTAAGCAACTATAAAGTAACAATTCTGCTGGCTATGGTGAATGTCCTACCAGGATAGTAAAATCTTTTACAGACTTGGCAGGATATCCACTAAGCTATCAGTTAAACAATGAAAAGTTCAACTTGGAATATCAACAGTAAGTGAAAAGGGTAGATAGCAACTCACTGTAAAGGAGATACAAACTTACAGGCACCAATCTAGCACACATGATAGCTACCAATGGCTACTACAGCTCAAGAGCTTAGTCAAATGGGAGAGCATCCTGGAGTGTGACATAATCAATCAATGACTGGGTATGTTTCCTGACAGGGTTAAATATGCTGTAGTAACATAAGAAAAACCACACACATTTACAGTTTTATCACCTTTCAGCATATCTAAAAGTATTTAAGTAAGTGATCTATTATGGAATACTGATTAACCTAACTAATTAGAACTTTTAAGTACTTTCCAGTTCAGCTTTTGTAAAGGATTCTTGACACGGAAAGCAATACAAGAGCTCACTAATGAAGAACCAACAGAGAAGAAAATATATATGCATATTACCAGAGCCTTTGATTGTTTAGATCATATTATTATACTTATGAGGAACGCCTTTGAGCATGAATACTCAGAACCACACACACCTATACTCTTTCAGTGTCATTTCTGTGTAAAATATTGCATTCTGCCACAAGTGACATTTTAATGGAAACAAATTGATAAAAGAACACTTAGATAAGATTAAAATTATACGTAATTCGATTGCATTGGTGTAGGAGGTGTGTATGGAAAGTAAGTACCGTTTTGCATTCCTGCCTCTGCTGCAGTGCAATCGGTGGTCAGCACGTGCACTAGTTGCACTTGTTTGTCTGCATGCAACTGATGTCATTTTTGTTGCTTTGCTTTGTGTTGTGTTGTGTTGTTTGTTTACAGTGTAAGTTTAGATGTCCAGAACAGTTGATGATCCCGCCAACTGTCAGATTTGATCAGTAATTCAATTTTTAAACACAAAGAAAGTGTAACCAGCAGAAAAATTAAATATTTGTATGGTGAGAAAGTGGGTAAGGATGTGTAATGAGGGTTGGACAAATGTCCACAATAAATAGTTGGCCTTCTGCTGTCAGTGACAACATGATGAGAAAATCTGTGAGAACAGACATTTCACAATGTCGGTAATTGAATAATTTCAGATTTCTAGAACAGTTTTGCACAAAATTGTTCAGACGGCTTAGGTTACAAAAAGTAGTGTGGTCACAAAATGCACAGTGATGTTCAGAAAACCAAGCAACTTGGAAGTACGTTAACATTCCTTACATGGTACAGTAAAGAAGAGGACTTCTTGAATCAAACTGTGACAGGAGATGAGAGACTTGAGTGTGTCTTGTCACACTGGAGCCAAAACAACAGTCAGTGGAATGGAGAAACAATCTCCCACAAAACAGAAATTCAAGACAACAATGTCTGCACAGAAAATCATGTGCATGGTGTTTTGGGACTGAAAAGGTATAATACTCTATTTTTCCCAAAATTGTCTTATTTTCTGGATACACCTTGTATTATTACATTTTAAACCAAAGAGCCAAAAACCATCTGCTTAAAACAATTATTATAATAATGTAAAATGCAATTATGTTGCACTTATAAGTTGTGGTGTTGTTGTGGTCTTCAGTCCACAGACTGGTTTCATTCAGCTCTCCACACTACCCTGTCCTGAACAAGCGTCTTCATCTGAGAATACGTTCAGTAACCTACATCCTTTTGAATCTGCTTACTGTATTCATCGCTCGGTCTCCCTCTACGATTTTTACCCCACACACACTTCCTTCTAATGCTAAGTTGACAATTCCTTGATGTCTCAGAATGTGTCCAACCAATCTATCCCTTCTCTTAGTCAGAATATGCTAGAAACTTCTTTTCTCCACAATTCAGTTAAGCACCTCCTCATTTGTTACATGATCTACCCATCTAATTTTCATCATTTGTCTGCAGCACCACATTTCGAACGCTTCTATCATCTTTTTGTCTGAACTCCTTATCGTCCACATTTCACTCCCATACAATGCTACACTCAAGACAAATGCTTTTAGAAAGGACTTCCTAACATTTAAATTAATATTGGATGTTAACAAGTTTCACTTCTTTAGAAACGCTTTTCTCCCCATAGCCATTCTGTAATTTATATCTTCTTTACTTCGGCCATCGGAAGTTACCTTGCTACCCAAATAACAAAATTCATCTACTACTATTATTGTCTCATTACCTAATCTAATTCCTTCAGCATCGCCTGATTTTCTGACATTGCATCCTATTACCTTCGTTTTACTCTTGTTAATGTTCATCTTATGTCTTCCTCTCAAGACACTGTCCATCCCATTCAGTTGCTCTTCCAGATCTTTTGCGGCCTCTGACAGAATTACTATGTCATCAGCAAACTGCAAACTTTTTATTTCTTCTCCCTGAACTTTAATTCCTTCTCCAAATTTCTCCTTGAATTCCTTCACTGCTTGCTCAATATACAGATTAAACAACACTGGGGAAAGGCTACAACCCTTTCTTACTCCCTTCCCAACCTCTGCAGCCCTTTCTTGCATTTCGACTCTAATAACTGCTGTCTGGTTTTTCTATAGGTTGAATATAACTCTTCACTCCCTATATTTTACACCTGATACCCTCAGAATTTGAAAGAGTGTATGCCAATCAATGTCAAAAACTTTCTCCAAATGTACAAATGCTAAGAGTGTAGGTTTCCCTTTCGTTAGCCTATCTTCTAAGATTAGTCGTAATGTGAGTATTGCCTCTCGTGTTCCTACATTTCTCCTAAATCCAAACTGATCTTCCCTGCGGTCAGATTCCACAAGTTTTTCCATTCATCTGTAAATAATTCGTGTTAGTATTTTGCAACCATGACTTATTAAACTGATAGTTCTGTAATTTTCACATTTGTCTGCACTTACTTTCTTTGGAATTGGAATTACAATATTCTTCTTGAGGTTACATCTACATGGGATACTCTGCAAATCACATTTAAGTGCATGGCAGAGGATTCATCGAACCACCATTATACTACTTATCTCCCATTCCATTTTTGAATAGCGCACAGGAAGAAATAACACGTGAATCTCTCCGTTAGAGCTCTGATTTCTTGTATTTTATTCTGATGGTCATTTCTACCTATGTAAGTGGGAGTCAACAACATATTTTTGCATTCGGAGGAGAATGTTGGCGATTGGAGTTTTGCAAGTAGCCTACACCGCAGCAATAAGTGCCATTGTTATTACTTAAAGCTTCCGGGCTGAGATGCCGTGGTCCATATATGAAACTTTCCCCTGACGTTTCGCCCTCGTCTGCGGATGGCATCCTCGAAGGCGGTACGCCGCTTTACCTCCGAGGATGCCATCCGCAGACGAGGGCGAAATGTCAGGGGAAAGTTTCATATATGGACCAAGGCATCTCAGTCCGGAAGCTTTAAGTAATGACGACACCTGCCGTGAAAGCCTTCATTCTATGATCAAGTGCCATTGTTGTAATGATTCCCATACCAGATCCTGAATCGTTTCTGTAACGCTGTCTCCCCTGTATCGTGACAATACGAAACGAGCTGCCCTTCTCTGGACTCTTTCAATGTCCTCCGTGAAACCCACTTGATAAGAATCCCACACTGGGCAACAATACTCCAAAAATGGACGTACAAGCGTAGTGTATGCAGTTTCCTTAGTACTTCCGTTGCATCTTTTAAGGGTTCTGCCAATAAAACGCAGTCTCTGGTTTGCCTGGTCCTGATGGTATTTCCCCTGTCTCATACATCTTGCATATCAGATGGAACAATTTTTTCATGACAGGCTCTCCTAACGATGTCAGCAGTTCAGACGAAATATCATCTACTCCAGGGGCCTTGTTTCGACTCAAATCCTTCAGCGCTCTGTCAAATTCTTCTCACAGTATTATATCTCCTATCTCATCTTCCTCCACTTTGTCTTCCATTTGTAGAATACTGCCTTCAAGTTTATTTCCTTTGTATAGGCCCTCTATATATTCCTTCCACATTCAGCTTTCCCTTCTTTGCTTAGTACTGATTTTCCGTCTGAGTTCTTGGTTTCACACAGCTGATTTTCTTGTCTCCAAATATCTCTCTTATTTTCCCTAGTTGAACATTGTTCTTATGACTTAGAGAACAAATATAACTACTCCTACTTAGCCAGTCTGCACTTCCTGTCAATCTCATTTTTCAGATGTTTGTACTCCCTTTTGCCTGCTTTGCTTGGTGTATTTTTGTATTTTCTCCTCTCAACAATTAAGTTCAGTATATCCTGTGTTATCCAGGGATTTCTATTAGGCCTTGTCCTTCTGCTTATATGATCCTCTATGGCCTTTACTACCCTATCTCTCAAAACCATCCATTCTTCTTCTACTGCATTACTTTCCTCCATTTCAGCCAAACCTTGCCTAATGCTCTCTCTAAAATTCTCAACCACCTCTGGTTCCTTCAATTTGTCCAGGTTCCATCTCCTAACTTTTCTACGTTTCTGCAGTCTCTCTAAGTTTTAATGTGCAGTTCATAACCCATAAGTTATGGTCAGAGTCTATATCTGTCCCTGGATATGTCTTACAGTTTAAAACCTAGTTCCTAAATCTATTCCTTACCATAATAAAGTCAATCTGATACCTTCCAGTGTCTCCTGGCCTTTTCCACATATACAGCCTTCTTTCATGATGATTAAACCTGGCATTGGTGATCATCAAATTGTGCTCTGCACAAAATTCTACCACGCGATGCCCTCTTTCATTCCTTTTTCATAGTCCATATTCACCTACAACATTTCCTTCTCTTCTCTTTCCTACTACAGAGTTCCAGTCCCCCATCAAAATCAAGTTTTCACCTCCCTTAACTTTCTGAATTATTTCTTTTATCTCTTCATACATTTCTTCAATATCCTCAACAACGGCCGTGCTAGTTGTACTACTGTGGTCGGTGTTGGTTTTGTGTCTATCTTTGCTATGATTATGCGTTCACTATGCTGTTCATAGTAACTCACCCACAGTCCTATTTTCTTATTCATTATCAGACCTACTCCTGTGATACCCCCAACTGATTTTGTATTTATAATCCTGTACTCACCTGACAAGAAGTCCTGTTAATCCTGTCATCAAACTTCACTAATCCCTACTATATCTAACTTTAACCTATCCATTTCTCTTTTCAAATTTTCAAACTTACCTATACAATTAAGGCTTAGAACATTTCACACTCCGCCCCATAGAATGACTGTTTTGTTTTTCTTGATGACAACATCTGCCTGAGTAGTCCACACCCGGAGATCCGAATGGGGGACTATTTTACCTCCGGAATATTTTACGCAAGAAGACGCCATCATCATATATTCATACAGTAGAGCTGCAGGTCCTCGGGAAAATTAACGACTCTGGTTTCCCCTTGCTTTCAGCCGTTCGCAGTAGCTGATGTGACAAGGCCAGCTCAGTCAATCATCCAGACTGTTGCCCCTGTAACTGCTGAAAAGGCTGCTGCCCCTCTTCAGGAACCATACATTTGTCTGGCCTCTCCACAGGTACCCCTCCGCTATGGTTGCACCTATGGTATGACTATCTGCATCGTTGGGGCTCGCAAGCCACGCCACCTCCAGGGTGGCCACCAAATCTTCATTTTCAAATTCAAGGTTTTTTCCAGGTCAAAAATAATTATTTTCCAGGTCAAAAATAATTATTTTCCAGGTCAAAAATAATTATTTTCCAGGTTTTCACAAAAATGTTGCTCAAAGGTGTTAGCTAACAACTATACCATAAAGAAACTAGCTAAATATTTTTAAAACACGTCATCCAAGTTAAACCATGACAGGTTGTAAGTCAGTAGTAGCGAATCCAGGATTTGTGTTGGGAGGGGGGGGGGGGGCAGAGCTCATAAAAAATGTGGCATTGTACCTCAAACTGATCTAAAAAGAACCAGTTCATATTATAAGGTTTTCCTCATGGTTTTGGGGGATCTGCAGCCCCATAGACCCTCCCCCTCCCCAGTTTCGACACTGACACAATAGTAAAGGGTGCACATTTTAAGGTGACAAACCAGAATAACTAAGAAAAAAAAAAAAAAAAAAAAAAAACAACAGCATATATTCAACAACGCTTTTCACCATTATGAACGGCGGTAGAGGCTTAGGAAATGATACTAAACTTGAACTGTCTCTAGCGTTTGGGAGCGGTGTGGGTGGCTAGTGCAAAATTTTAAATGGAAACTCCCATTTTTTATTGCAGATTCAGATTCTACAGACCAAATCATGTCTAGTTTGAATTTTTTTTCTTTCAATAGGCAACATATTGCACTGTAATGGTAAGAATTATTTGCCATACTGCTGAAGAAATGTACCATCCAGGAAAGAAAAAGGTTAATTGACGATGCTTCAGAACCCAACCAAATGATACCAGATGTACATTTCTACCCAGCTAGTTCAAGTAAGTGTTTTTGCAGCAATTCATAACTGGTGTTCAGACAAGGGCAATGTGGACTACGGTATCACTTTGGAAGACTGCCCAGTCCACTGTGGAGAAAGGGAGGGATCTCTTTGGGGATCATTTGGTACCGTTCTGAAGCATCATGAATATGGTTTTCATTTATTTTATTTCCTGTTTAGTACATTTCTTCACCAGTATGGCACGTATTTCTCATTACAGCGCCATCTGTCGTAAAAAAAAATATCAACCAGACCATACATGATGTGGACCTTAAAATCTGGATCTGCAATAAAAAAAATAGGGGTTCCCATTTAAAATTTTGCAGTTGACACTACCCCCCCCCCCCCCCCCCCCACTCAAACGGTGGAAATGGTTCAGGTTGAGTATTATTTCCTAAGCCTCTGCCATCCTCACATGCTGGTGACAACCATTTTTGAATATCTACTGTTTTTCGAGTTATTCCGGTTTCTCAACTTTAAATTTACACCCTGTATAATGGACTAAGTTGAGTTCAAGTAGTTGGAGGATACTGTACGTTTTCATGTGAATTGCATTCGTTTATACAACATAGCCCGTTCATTTATACTAGACTACCTAATACATTAAAATACAGTCACATCTCATGAACTAGTGATTGAGAACTCAATACATATGATTTACTTCACCTTCAGGATATGAACAATCTTTTCATCTCTTTCAAGTTTTCATTTAAATTGTTCATAATGACTTCAGTTGCCTTTTCGCAAAAGAGTTATATTTACATCTGTTTCGAGGACAATTAGCATGTCAAAAGCCGGCCGCACTGGCCGAGGGGACTGCGGCGCGCCAGTCACGGTCTGCACGGCCACTACGGTCGGGGGTTCGAATCCCCCCTCGGGCATGGATATTTGTGCCGTCCTTAGTTGTAGGTAGTTCATAAGTAGTTTGTAAGTTTAGGGACTGATGACCCCGTAGGTACGTCTCATAAGCTATACAAACTTTTGAACATTTTAGCATGTCGAAAAGTCGCAATCAACAATGTTAGAACTGTATTTCTTACGGGACCGGGTAGCGCTCACTAGGTGGCGTTGCGTGTAGGTATGCTTTTTGAAAACCCATTAACATATAACGAGGGGAATAATCTTTTGTGTTGATTATAAAATAATTAATGCTGTTCCTGCTCTATGGTTGACAGGTTCTCGATGTACCCTTGTCCGCTAAGTAAATAAATTATCCTCGTAACTGTTACCGCGACTCCTCATTGGCACTAGCCGGGCCCGCTTGAAAAACAGTTCAGCCATCAACAATACGTACATGATGTCTGTGTTTACTATTTACAAATTACCAATGTTACGCCAGTCACAAGCATCGTCTATAATTATTATTAACGAACATAGGCGCCGACTTTTGAAAATCTTGGGGTATGCTCAGTGGCGTACCCAGGAATTTCTAAAGAAATAAATACAAAGCAATTCCAAAAACTTACACAAAACATACATGCTATCGATTCCATATCACCGTCACCATCACGATTATAAGTCGAAGTCCTTTTGTATTTCACTATATACTTATCCATTTTAACGATTTTCACACGCAAGAGATTAACCCCTTTAACCCCAAATTTTATTGAGTTATGAGCAAAAATATATATTTAGACATTGGACAATTATTTAATAATAAAGTTTTAACATTATTTTGTTTCCTTTACCTTGATACAATTATTTGAAAGTATTGTTGCATTTACTCCAACTTCGACATCAAGCAACAATATATATTTTGTCAATGCATTGTAGATTAATGCTTTTTGTTTCCTAGAGATAATGATAGACAATCTAGTCACAACGAATTATTGGAATCCCTGCAATCTTATTCACAATCTTTGGACTAATGGTTGTGGCTAGACGGACAGATAAAGATGAGGTGAGAGGAAGGGTTGGAATTCCATGCACAGATGACACAGGTCAAAAAGAGCAGAAAGCCAAAAACTAAGGTCCGACTACTACGTTCAATTGTTGACAAATTGTTGAAGCCTAAAAATTCAAATTCAGAAAAATATCTATTATCAGCTGTTGCGTTTCAAGAATTTTGTAGAGCTGCCAAGTTGCCAATTAAAACAGAAAGGCCTTCGCAAGTTGTTATGAGGATGGTCTGTTTACAGAATGTTTGTTGTTTGTAAGTCTAATGGGACTCAACTGCGGAGTCATCAGTTCCTAAACTTACGAACTAGCTTATACTAAAGACGGCACAAACATCCATGCCCGAGGGGAGAATTCGAACCCCTGACCGTAGCTGCCATGCAGACCGTGTCTGGCGCGCCGCAGACCACTCGGCCACTGCGGCCGGCTTACAGAATGTTTTCGCTAGAAGGAAGTATGTCGGTAAGTATGTTGGCTCACTAGTAATGTATGTGGTTGTTAAAAGGTTATCTCAAAAGATACCGGGAATTAAATTTGTAATGTAAAAATTTTCAATGTATCGTAACAAACCCAGTTCATTTTTGGTTATTTAATAGACTACAATTAAAGGTTGCCGCCTTCAGTTTACAATATTGACTTGTTGTTGTTGTTATGGTCTTCAGTCCGGAGACTGGTTTGATGCAGCTCTCCACCCTACTCTATCCTGAGCAAGCCTCTTCATCTCCTCATAAGAACGGCAACCCACATCCACTTGAATCTGCTTACTATCCGCGTCTCTTGGCCTCACTCTGCGATTTTTACCCCACACACTTCCCTCCAATGCTAAATTTATGATTCCTCGATGTCGAAGAATGTGTCCTACCAAGCGATCCCTTCTTTTAGTTAGGGTATGCCAAAAATTCCTTTTCTCTCCAATTCTGTTCAGTACCTCTTCATTAGTTATGTGATCTACCCACCTAATCTTCAGCATTCTTCTGTAACACCACATCTCAAAAGCCTCTATTCTCTTACTGTCCACTATGTTTATTGTCCATGTTTCACTCCCGTACAAGGCAACACTCCACACAAATGCCTTCAGAAAAGACTTCCTTACCCTTAAATTAATATTCGATGTTAGCAAATTTCTCTTTTTCAAAAATGCTTTTCTTCCCATTGCCATTCTGCATTTTATATCCTCTGTACTGCGACCATCGCATGTTATTTTACTACCCAAGTAACAAAACTCATCTACCACCTTCATTGTTTCGTTGCCTAATCTAATTCCTTCAGCATCGCCCGACTTTCTAAGACCGCATTCCATTATTTTTGTTTTGCTCTTGTTAATGTTCATTTTATACGCTCTCTTCAACACCCTGTCCATTCCATTCAACTGCTCTTCCAGGTCCTTCGCTGTCTCTGACAGAATTACAATGTCATCAGAAAAACGCAATGTTTTTATTTCTTCCCCCTGAACTTTAATCCCTATTCCAAATTTTTCCTTACTTTCCTTCACTGCCTGCTCGATATACACATTAAATAACATCGGAGAAAGGCTACAACCCTGTCTTACTCCCTTTCCAACTGATGCTTCCCTTTCATGCCCTTCGAGTCTAATAACTGCGGTCTGGCTTTTGTACAAGTTATAAATAACTCTCCTTTCCCTGTATTTTATCCCTGCTGACTTCAGAATTTGAAAGAGTGTATTCCAGTCAACATTGTCAAATGCTTTCTCCAAATCTACAAAAGCTAAAAATGTAGGTTTGCCTTTTCTTAATCTATCTTCTAAGATAAGACGTAAAGTGAGTATTGCCTCCCGGGTTCCTATGTTCCTCCTGAATCCAAACTGATCTTCCCCGAGGTCAGCTTCTACCAGCTTTTCCATTCTCCTGTAGATAATTCGTGTTAAAATTTTGCAACCATGACTTATCAAACTGATGGTTCTGTAATTTTCACACCTGTCTGCGCCTGATTTCTTTGGAATGGGGATTATTACATTTTTCTTAAAGTCTGAGGGCATTTCGCCTGTCTCGAACATCCTACACACCAGTTCAAATAGTCTTGTCATGGCTGGCTCTCCCAGAGACTTTAGTAGCTCTGAGGGTATGTCATCTACTCCTGGAGCCTTGTTCTGACCTAGGTCTTTCAAGGCTCTGTCAAATTCATCTCTCAGTATAGTATCTCCTATTTCATCTTGATCGACTTCCTCTTCCCTTCCTACAACATCGTCTCTAAGTTCATTTCCTTTGTAGAGCTGCTCTATGTACTCCTTCCACCTTTCAGCTTTCCCTTCTTTGCTGAGAACTGGTTTCCCATCTGAGTTCTTGATATTCGTAGAGGTGCCTTTCTTGTCCCCAAATGTCTCTTTTATTTTCCTGTAGGCAGTATCTACTTTTCCCCTTGCTATACATTCTTCTACAGATTTACATTTGGCTTCTAGCCACTCCTGCTTAGCCATTTTGCACTTCCTGTCAATCTCATTTTTTAGTCGTCTGTACTCCATTTTGCCTGTTTCATTTACTGCATTTTTATATTTTCTCCTTTCATCAATTAACTGTAGTATTTCCTGTGATATCCATGGATTTTTTGTAGGTCTTGCCTTTCTACCTATTTTGTCCTCCGCTGCCTTCACAATTTCGTCTCTCCATGCTACCCGTTCCTCTTCTACTGTTTTATTTCCCCCTGTTTCTGTCAATTGTTGCCTAAATCTCCCTCTGAAATTCTCCAGAACTTCACTTTCCTTCAATCTATCTAAGTCCCATCTTCTTATTTTCCTACCTTTCTGCAGTTTTTTCAGCTTCAGCCTACAGTTCATAACTAACAAGTTATGGTCAGAGTCTACATCTGCCCCTGGGTATGTCCTGCAGTTTATAACCTGGTTCCGGTACCTATGTCTTACCATTATAAAATCTTTCTGATACCTTCCGGTGTCTGCTGGTCTCTTCCACGTATACAACCTTCTTTTGTGATTCTTAAACCACGTGTTTGTTACGATTAAATCATGTTCCGTGCAAAATTCTACCAGGCGATTTCCTCTTTCATTCCTTCTTCCCAATCCATATTCACCTACTATTTTTCCTTCTCTTCCTTTTCCGACTACCGAATTCCAGTCTCCCATCACAATTAAGTTTTCCTCTCCCTTAACTGTCTGAATAATTTCCTTTAGCTCCTCATATATTTCTTCGATTTCCTCATCATCGGCAGAGCTAGTTGGCATATAAACCTGTACTACTGTTGTCGGTGTTGGCTGCGTATCTATCTTGACAATGATAATGCGATCACTGTGCTGCTCATAGTAGTTTACCCGCATTCCTATTTTCTTATTCATTATCAGTCCTACTCCTGTGATACCCCCAACTGATTTTGTATTTATAATCCTGTACTCACCTGACCAGAAATCCTGTTCATCCTGCCACCGAACTTCACTAATCCCCACTATATCTAACTTCAACCTATCCATTTCCCTTTTTAAATTTTCTAATTTTCCTACTCGATTAAGGGATCTAACATTCCACGCTCCGACCCGTAGAATGCCACTATTGTCTTTCCTGATGATCACATCCTCCTGAGTAGTCCCCGCCCGGAGATCCGAATGGGGGACTATTTTACCTCCGGAATATTTTACCCGAGAGGATGCCATCATCATATGTTCATACAGTAGAGCTGCATGTCCTCGGGAAAAGTAATGGCTGTAGTTTCCCCTTGCTTTCAGCCGTCCGCAGTAGCTGTGTGGCAAAGCCACACTAGCTGATATTACAAGGCCAGCTCAGTCAATCATCCAGACTGTTGCCCCTGTAACTACTGAAAAGGCTGCTGCCCCTCTTCAGGAACCACACGTTTGTCTGGCCTCTCCACAGATACCCCTCCGCTGTGGTTGCACCTACGGTATGGCTATCTGCATCGTTGAGGCACGCAAGCCACCCCACCTCGGCAATGTCTGTGGTTCATGGGGGTGGAATATTGACTTAACAAGCGGAATTCCATTAACGTTCGGACTATTTAGAAAACGGTGACTTCACTCACATATGAACGTGGTTCTTAATGCCTACGAATTCCATTACCTGTTTAATATAATCTTTTTAGAGAGGTGTCTTACAAAAGCCAGTCAGCCATCAATGGGATGAGAGTCGATTTTAATTACAGTCAAAAGAATCACAATACCAACTTTTACGGAGTTTATAGTTAAAATCAACAAAATGCTTCCGTGAAGAGATTTTTCAACAGAGAATCAGACAGACGAGGTCTGTGTTGATGAGTATCACTGGGAGAGGGGTCAATCTCGAAAATTGCTAAAATTTAGTACAAATAAATATCACCTTTCATTCTAGCTGCGATTTCGCAGTTGCGTCTCTTCGACGTACATCGCGAGGAATTGAGTCGCCTGGTCGAACAACACTTCGAGATAAATACAGAAATAGATAACGGAATACGTAACCTATAATTGTAAGACTTTTTAAACCGCCCAGAAATATATTTGAGAATGTTTTTGTGCACAAAAATGAAGCGATGAATATTATTTAACCCGCGGGCACTAGCGATCTGAGCATTTTGCTCACCGTAATTTTAAAACGACTGGCATTTCGTTACATTTCAATATTAAACTTTGAGGTTTTTTCTTACTAAAACTACAGGGATTACTTATTTACACTTATTGAGTACATATCGAACTGGTCGTCTAATCTGAGCAATAGGCTATCACGCAAACGATCTTAAAGCCGCGAGATCACATGGGTTAAAAATCCCGGTTTCTGGCTGAAATTCACGGTTTTTTCCAGTTTTCCCCGGTTTTTTGAAATTCAAGGCTTTTTCCCGGTTTCAAGGTTCGGTGGCCACCCTGACCTCAGCAATGTCTGTGCTTCAAAATTTCAATGAAGTGGTTAAAACAAAGTAGAAGAGAACAATATGCATTCACCACTAAAGCCACATTTTTACATTCAAAACCAATTTTGGATTCAAGCAAACCAATATCAAAAGTCATAGTATTTACATTTTCAAATGATGATATAGGTATGTCACGTCATGACCTTCCATTTACCAAGCGTATTGCAACATAGGCTTATACTTTGATGCAGAAAATTGGCTGTAAATCATAAAGTGAAGTTTGATGATAAAACAATAATCATATTTGTTTTGTGCTTTGTTTTAAACACTTCATCAAATTCCTGCAACTGCACTTTGAGGACTAATATAAGCACTGTAGGATGTGTATGGGTTCTTGCACTATTACAATTACTTTAAGTAGAGGCTTTTTGGCACTGCTGATTGAAAATGTAACAATCAGTGACATAATTACATTATTTGTAATTTCTCTCATATCCTGTTGACATCTTGTTACTTTGAAACTTCCTGGCAGATTAAAACTGTGTGTCAGAACTGGAATTTGAACCTGAGACGTTTCCTTTTGTGGGCAAGCGCTCTACCATCTGAGCTATCCCAGCACATTTCACAGTCTGTCCTCTCAGATTTGAATCTCGGTTCTAGCATATCTCAGTGCTATACATTTTCTTGGTGGATACAAATGAAAGTGGTGAAAAATTTAGTTAAAGTTTTGCAATGAAAATGGTACAGTTATTAAAAACCAACTATATGTAGCTCCACTCAGGAAGAGACACACTCGGGACATGGAAGAAGGAAGACTATTTCATTTAAATTGTAACCTACGGAAGTAAAGGTACAAGAGTCATATAAGATGATGCTACAGTAACCCAGGTCCAGACACAGTTAGCAATCATGTGCATGAGTTGGCACCATTAGATTTAAAAGAATCAAGAGTTCTGTCAAAACAAAAGCGAGAGTATGATTTGAAGAAGACGCAATAAAGTTATTATGTGGGGAAAGAACCAATAAAACAGCTAATGGAACTCATGATGCAATTTTAGGGCAATAATATCAAGATTCAGCTAATTGAGACAGCAAATGAGATTTTTTTTAGAACAAGATTCATGGTGTGTGTTCCTGTAGTCGTGTCAGTTCATGAACCATGGGCATTATATGACTGACCAAGTAAATGGTCCTGACAGTTGGGATACTAGTTACTTTGGAATAAGGTTGGGTATAGAATGAAACTTTCACTCTGCAGCAGAGTGTGCACTGATATGAAACTTCCTGGCAGATTAAAATTGTGTGCTGGTATCGGGACTCGAACCTGGGACCTTTGCCTTTTGCGGGCAAGTGCACTACTGACTCTGCTATCCCATCACGACTCACGATGCTGCCTCGCAACTTAACTTCCGCCAGTACTTTGCCTCCTACTTTCCAAACTTCACAGAAGCTATCCTGTGAACCATGCAAGACTAGCACTCCTGGAAGAAAGGATATGGTGGAGACATGGCTTAGCCACAGCCTAAGGGATGTTTCCAGAATGAAACTTTCACTCTGCAGCGGAGTGTGCACTGATATGAAACTTTCTGGCAGATTAAAATTGTGTGCGGGAATCGGGACTCGAACCTGGGACCTTTGTCTTTCACAGGCAAGCGCACTATCGACTGTGCTATTCCGACACGACTCACGATGCCGCCTCACAACTTTACTTCCGCCAGTATCTCGCCTCCTACGATTGCTGAATCACAAAAAAAGGCCTCAAATTCCAAGGTTGTCTCATAGGACGACACAAAAAAAATTAGCTTGAAATTCAGTCTGAAATTTACATTGTGGAGGAAAGATTCATAAAAACAAAGGTTCACATTTTTTTAACATAGATTTATGGTCTTTATTAATTTATTGAGCAGACAAGGGTACATATGATAACATATGTGCCATAGAGCAGGAACAGAGTTAATTATTTTCAGTGCACCTTGATTTTATAATGTTACTTGTCAATAATAATTTCTCAATATAACTGGAATCACACTGAAACAATTAGCATATATTTACGTACAGAGCAGTGAAAAGGTTAAACATTTTGGAGCTACAGCAACAATTGTGGTTGCCTTTGAAATTCTTTATTTTCTGTTCTCGGGCAATTTCGTGTGTTTTCATCCGCATAATATGTGCATCGGCGTGATTAAATGTTGTCTCAGTGAAAGAAAGTACTTTTCTCTTAAAAACCATGGAGAGAGAGAGAGAGAGAGAGAGAGAGAGAGAAAGAGAGAGAGAACCATCACCATGCTTCTTCATGATTAGTGCTACCTGGTATCCAAACATACTAAAACTCAAATGCAGACCACAAACACCACAACAAAAGATGAAATCTATGTCTACCAGTCATGAAATCTACTTATGGCAGCTTCTAGCAGCATTTTTCAGAACTACCGTTCACAAAACCTACTTATGACGGCTGCTAACATCATTTTTCAGAGCTTCCTGAAGCTTTGCCTCCACATCTAAGCTGCAGGCGTATTTTTAGATGCCAAAAACTGGAAAAAAAAATATGCGGCTTGCATTCAGGTAAATACAGTAACTTATAGGCCAGATACATGCTTAAACTATAAAATTAGTACCTCATCTTATCTGAAAGTCGTCTTATCTGTTGAAATGTACAGTAGATGTTTTAGCTGTTAATGGTCTTAGAGAAAGTGGGAGATACACGGTCTCATTGTCAAAAGTCAAAGCAGGAAGAGCACAGTGGGGTGTACTGCTTTACATCAGGAAAGCAATCAAACTCAGGATAGCTGCATTAAGGTATGTAAAAGAATGACTGATGTGGATAGATTTGGCAATCTCCAGTAAGAAAATTAGGATTGTCTCTGTGTATTCGCCAGATGAAGGCAAAGATAAAGATGAGATGAACAGATTTTATGACACACTCAGTGTTGCACTTGTTAGGGTAAAGAACAAGGACAGTATTTTGCTCATGGCTGACTTCAACACCAGGATAGGAGGTAGAACAGAAGGGTATGAAAAGGTTATGGGTAAGTTTGGAGGAAATTTGGAGGCCAACACAAACAGAAAACAGCTTTTGGATGTCTGTGCCAGTATGGGCTTAGTTATCATAAACTCCTTTTTTGAGCATAAGAACATTCACCAGTACACTTGGGATGGCAGGGAAACCAGATCTGTCATTAACTACATAATAACAAATCAGGAATTAAGAAAGGCAGTCAAGGACACACATTTTCAGAGGGTTCCTTGATGATACTGATTATTATTAAATCTGCAGTGAAGTTGGTTTTGTGAGGCCAAAAATGCCAATCTTCAGGTCCATATGTAGAAGGATAAGAGTGGAGAAGCTTTAGGATAAGATATAGAACAATGATCTCAGAAAGGTACCAGTTAGTTGAATGTATTCATTAATAGTCATTACAAGAGGAAAGGACAAGGTATAAGGAATCACTACTAGAAGTGGCTAGAGAATGTCTTGGTATAGTAATGAGTAAAGACAGGAAGAATCAGACAGCTTAGTGGAATAATAGTCAAGGCAGCCTGTAAAAAGAAAAAGGCATTTCAAAAATGGCTCCATACTAGAATGCAAGCAGACAGAGAAAGGGGATGACAAAGTACCTACAGTTGGGAGATTTAATGCCCTGAAAACTAGTACTGGGTTCTAGTTATTAAGCTCCTTTTTGTGCAGTTACAACCACAACAATTGAAAGTATGACTTTTGGATGGCACCACTAGCACATAGTTGCTACTGCTGTTTGCCTGTCTGGCGGCAGTTCAACTGCTACGGTGCCATTGGAAGGCTGATAGGGTGCTCGGTAACTTGCATTTCTATATGATGCTTACATTTATTACTCAGTATGGGTAGGTGCACAGAATATACAGCCACTTTTCTGTTCTCTACAGTGCTGAATTGCTATCTTTTCGATGTTCTGCTTTTTAAGTGTGGGACTTATTGTCTTACATGCAGATCCTGCATTCTGAGTGGGTACATTGTGCCCAAGACACTAACTGAGCCTCCTGGCTTGTTGCTTGTAGCAGGGACCCACTAATTTGTGGTCACATGTAACAATTTATGGACTCACTAAGTATGTATACTCCCTTTGTTCTTAACCATTTTAGTAAAGATGTACATGACAGATGTTACTATTTTATTTGATTGTAATTTGCAGATGCACCTGATGATGAGACATAGGTCTCAAAACTCAGCTAGTACAGAGAAATAAAAAAGTTTAAAATTAACAACTGTTGCAGATCACATTATTACAGATCATTAAATACAGTGGAAATTCAGGTCTCAATGGTTACACAGGATAATTGAAATGGCCTGGGAGTCAGGACAGGTTCCATCTGACTGAACAAAATCAGTAATCACACCAATTTTCAAGCATGAAAACAGAACAGATTGTAAGGACGGAGATGATCAATGAACTCCGGTGGAAAACTCTGCAAGAGGGACACTCTGTAGCTTAGTATGGGCTTTTGTTGAAATTTTGAGAACATACCTTTACTGAGGAGACAAGCAGTATATTGCTCCCTCCTATCTATATCTCACAAAGTGATCAAGAGGATAAAATCAGAGAGATTAGAGCCCGCACAGAGGCATACTGACAATCTTTCTTTCCACGATCAAGACAAGACTTGAATAGGAGGGAGAACCGATAGTGGTACTCAAGGTACCCTCTGTCACACACCGTTGGGTGGCTTGCGGAGTATGGATGTAGATGTAGACGTAGAACATTAACAAGAGCAAAACAACAGTAACGGAATGCAGTCTTAGAAAATGAGTGGAACGTTGCACATTTCAGAGCCTGGGGATCTTGGCTTAATCGCCTGTGTCATAAGGATGGTACAAACCTGTATATAAAAAAAAAAAAAACTCAGTCTCAAGGTGTGCTACGTGCCAAAGAGATGCATGGCTGTTGAGGTTGAACAGTTGCTAGCAAGCAACCTCTGAGGAACCTTCCACACCTCAGTTGTATAAGGATTACGCCAAGTAAGCAGGGAATCTGCCTGGGTGGACCTTTAATTCCCTAGCTGCTCATGGTAACACCATAAAAAGAACCCAGAGTAATGCCCGTGGATGTTTAACCATCGTCTCAAAGCATGGAAGAGTGTCCTTTAATGCAGCATCAAATGACCCCCAATCGTTTCCGTCCCTGGCTACGACATGGGAAGAATGTTGGGCTCGTCATCAAGGGGAGGCGTATGCGCCCCCCCCCCCCCCCCCCCAATACCTGGAGTGCAGTCGAACGGATGGTGAATCATTCATGACAATGAAGCCTGTGTTTTTTGTGGAGAATCTGGAAGATAAGTTTGGGGAGGTAGAAGGAATGTCGAAGATGAGGTCTGGGTCTGTTCTGATAACGACATCGTCCCCAGCTCAATCACGGGCTCTGCTTGCTTGTGACAAGCTGGGTGATGTTCCCGTTATCATCACCCCCCACAAAAGCTTGACCATGGTCCAGGGTATTAGCTTTCATCGTGATCTCTTACTACAGTCCGATGAAGAACTTAGAGAGGCGAGGAGTGCAGTTTATTCAACATGTATTCAGGGGTCCGAAGTACAACAGTGTCACCACTGGTGCCTTCATCTTGGCTATACAGGGTGATTCATTGCCCAAGAAAGTCAAGGTGATAATCTACTGGTATGACATCAAACCCTACATTCCTCCCCCCATGCGCTGCTTTAAGTGCTGGAGGTTTGGCCATATGTCATCCCACTGTGAGGCCAACCCCACCTGTCGAGAGTGCGGACATGCATCTCTCCAGACGTGCCATGTACCCCTCCCCCAGTCTGTGTAAACTGTAACCAGCACCACTCTCCCTGCTCTCCAACCTGTGCAGTTCTCCATAAATAATGCAAAATAATGGAGCATAAGACCCTGGAAGTTGCTTCTTAGGGAGCAATCATTCCACACTCACCGGGGACAAGGGTCCCCACCCATGAGCCAGAGAACTTTGTAACCCTTCCTCCTACGGTTTCTCCCACTGGTAAAGTTGATACCAGTGAGTTAATGAAAAAGCCACCAACGGCTGGTCATAGGGCCTCAAGGGCATCCTCAGTCCCTGGGGATGATTCTGCAAAGCCCTCCCAGCAGGAGAAGCCAAAGGATCTGCGGGAGAAGAAGAAGAAGAAGAAGAAGAAGAAGAAAACCAAACAGAAAGAATCTCAGGTGGGTCCCATGCCACCACAACATACCTCTACCTCAGAGGGCAAGGTGGAGATTTCTGTGTCCCCTGATGTGATGGACATTGAGGCTCCACCTCCACCATCAATGAGTGGAACTGTGGTGGTTTTTTCCGCCATTTGTCCAAGTTGCAGCAATTGTTGTGCTGCTTCCCCACATTTTGTGTAGCTCTGCAGGAAACTTGGTTTCCAGCACAGAGGACCCCTGCCCTACGTGGCTATCAAGGCTATTTCAAGAATCGTAGTGTCTATGACAGGCTATCTGGTGGTGTTTGTTTGTACGTCCTCTCCACTGTCCCCAGTGCAGCTGTGCCTCTCAACTCGACCCTGGAGGCAGCGGCAGTTCATATCCAGGCAATACAGGAATTCACCACTTGTTCCCTTTATCTAACCCCAGTTATTGCTGTGTCCCCTGCTGATCTTGCTGCACTGGTCACCCAATTACCCCAACCGTTTCTCCTCTTGGGCGACTTTAATGCCCATCCTCCCATGTGCGGTGGAACTGAGACCACGGGCCATGGCAAAGATGTTGAGAATCTTTTAACACAGCTTGACAGTGGAGCCCCCATGCACTTCAGCATAGCGCATGGCACTTTCTCAGCTATTGACCTGTGTCTCTGTAGCCTTAGCCTACTCCCACATTTATCTTGCGTGGTCCACGACAACCTATGTGGGTGCGACCATTTTCCCATCCTTTTGTCTCTCCCACAGTTTCACCCTGCAGACCGCCTACCCCGGTGGTCTCTCCATAGGGCTGACTGGCAGAGCTACACCATAACTGCTGTGGTTACTACTCCACTACCAGGTAACACTGACATGGCAGTCTGCTTCTGAGGCAACTGTACCGACTACCACAGGCACACTTCAGCGTAAATCTGTGCCTTGGTGGACCAGGGAGATCGCAGAAGCTATCCGGGAGCATCGGAGGGCACTCCAGTGCCATCGGCGCCACCCCACCATGGAACATCTGATAGCCTTTAAGCATCTCTGAGCCTGAGCCTGGTGACTGATCCAACAGAGTAAACAAACCTGTTGGGATCAATATGTAGCCTCCATAGGTTCCCACGCCTCCCCTTCTAAAGTGTGGTCTCAGGTAAGGTGCCTTTTTGGGTTCCACCCACCAAGTGGAATCCCATCACTCAGGATTCAAGGTGCTCTCTGTACTGACCCAACAGTTGTTGCTGAGCACATGGCAGACAATTATGCACGTTGCTCTGCAATTGAAACTTACAGTGCAGACTTCCACACCTTCAAAGAGAGGGTTGAGCAGGATCAGTTATCATTCCACACACATCGCCAGGAACTTTACAATGTCTTGTTTAGCGAGTGGGAGCTTGAAACTGCTCTTGCTGCATGCCCCAATACCTCTCCAGGACCAGATCGGTTACACAGTCAGTTCCTCTGTCACCTTTTGGCTGAGTCTCAACATCAACTTCTCGCTCTGTTTAACCATATCTGGGCATATGGGGTTTTCCCATCACAGTGGCAGGAAAGCACCTTCATCCCAGTGTTGAAACCTGGAGAAGATCCATTGATGGTTGACAGTTACTGCCCGATCAGCCTTACAAATGTAAGCTACTTGAACGTATGATGAGTCAGCGGCTGATGTGGATCGTTGAAGACGGGGGACTCCTTGCCCCACAACAAAGGAGATTCCATCAAGACCAATCCACCATTGACAACTGGAATCGGTTATTCGCACTGCCTTCGCCAGACGCGAACATCTCGTTGCGGTCTTTTTTTATCTGCAAAAGGCGTATGATACTACCTGGTGCCACCATATTATGGCTACTCTGCACGGTTGGGGCCTGAGGGGCTCACTTCCAATTTTCATACAGAACTTTCTATTGCCCCGCTCTTTCCAGGTTCATGTAGGCACTTGTCTCAGCTCTCCTCATATCCAGGAGAATGGCGTCCCACACGGCTCTGTTCTAAGTGCCCCCCCCCCTTTTCCTGATTGCAATTAACGGTCTCGCAACAGCAGTTGGATCATCAGTTTCCTCCTCCCTATTTGTGGGTGATTTTTGCATCTACTTCAGCTCCGCCACTATTGGTGTCACTGAATGGCAACTGCAGGTAACCATTACAAAGGCACATACATAGGCCTCAGTGTATGGTTTCCACTTCTCAGGCTCTAAGACCTGAGTAATGCACTTCTGTCACCGTCAAGCGCTTCACCTTGGTCCAGAGTTGTACCTGGGTAATGACCTCCTTCATGTTGAAGAAACACACCGCTTCCTTGGTATAGTCTTTGATGCCTGGCTGACTTGGCAGCCGCACGTTTGTCAGCTGCGACAGAAATGCTGGAAACATCTTAACATCCTTCGCTGTCTCAGCCACACTGCTTGGGGAGCGTCACACCCAACACTCCTGCAGCTCTATAGGCCCTCATACAATTGCGCCTGGACTACGGGAGTATAGTGTATGACTCTGCACCTTCAGTGCTACAGGTCTTGGACCCAGTCCTATATAGTGGTGTCCATTTGGCAACAGGGGCCTTTCGCACCAGTCTGGTGACTAGTCTGCTAGCTGAAACAGGGGTACTTGCTTCCTATGTTGTCCCTGTACACGCCTTACCTCACCCCCCAAATTACAGGATTCTCCTTCCAGATGTTTCCCTTCCTTCCACATGACGGCGGTCAAGGTTGGGAGTACTGATCGCGGTCCATATTTGTTCCCTTCTCTCTTCACTTGAATTTCTTCCCATTCCCCCCACTTTTCACTACCCTTCCCATGCCCCTCCTTGGTCCGGACCTCATCCACAGATTGGTTAGACTTGTCCTGTGACTCTAAAGCCTCTGTCGCACCGTTGAATCTCCGCTGCCAGTTTCAGGCGGTACTCGATTCTTTCCATGGCACAGAATTTGTATACTTAGATTGTTCTCTAGTTGATGGCTGTGGTGGGTATGCTTATGCCCACAGTGAGCACGTTGAATGGCACTCATTACCCTGTTGGAGTAGTATCTTTACTGTGGAGCTGGTTGCTATTCGTAGGGCATTTGAGAACCTCAGAGCCTGTCCTAGGGAGTCGTATGTCGTCTGTAGTGACTCCCTGAATAGCTTGCAAGCCCTTGACCAGTGCTTTTCAAAACACCCCTTGGTGCGGTCAATCCAAGAATCTGTTTCACTTCTTGTTCAGTCTGACCACTCTGGTCTTCTTTTGGACCATGGGACACATTGGAATTTCAGGGAACGAACACGTGGATCAGCTGGCTAAGCCGGCAATTACTTAAAGCCCCTTAAAAATTGGTCTTCAGGAGAGGTACCTCTGATTGCAGTTACACCAGAAGATACTTGGGCTTTGGAACACTGTGTGGTTTGTCTCGACTGCCCCAAACAAGCTCCATGCAGTGAAGCTTTCTACAACTGCATGGAAGTCCTCACTGAGGGCCTCTCGGAAGGAGTCAATTGTCCTTTGTCACCTGTGTATTGGTCATACATGTATGACACATAGCCATCTACTTTGATGGGAGGATCTTCCACAGTGTCACTGAGGTACATATTGACAGTGGTCCACATTCTGTTGGACTGTCCACTTTTAGCTGCCTAACAACAGTCTTTTGACCTGCCAGCTGCACTTCCTTTTATGCTTGGAGATGACACTGCTACAGCTGACTGTGTTTTACGTTTTACTCATACAACTGGGTTTTATCATTTGATCTAAAGGTGGTTACCTCAGCCTGATCTCTCAGGCACCCATCTCTCACAGATTTTTAATTTCTTTTTCTTTTGTGTTGCCTGACATACTTTTACTTGAATGTTTTAGAATGTTTAATAATTCGCTTCCCCCTATTTGACAGATAGCACAACAAGGCATCCAAGTTTTTCAGAAGTAGCTGAAAATTACCTGATGGTGACCTATACACTATATACTCTGACAATGTAACAGCAGAAAGGTTCAAAGAAAACCTGAGTCAAATTACAAAAACATATCTGACTCATACGATAATAGTAGGTGGAGATTTTAATTTACCCTCAATCTGTTGGAGAAATTATATTTTCAAATCAGGAGGTACGCATAAAACATCGTGTGAAATTGTACTCAACGCATTCTCTGACAATTACTTCGAGCAATTAGTTCATGAGCCAACTAGAATTGTAAATGGATGTGAAAATACTCTTGATCTCTTAGCAACAAACAATCCTGAGCTCATAACGAGCATCAAAATGGATACAGGTATTAGTGAACACAGAGCTGTCGTAGCAAGATTGAATATCGAAAGTCCCAAAGTTACCAAAAATAAACAAAACATATATTTGTTCCGGAAAGCAGATAGAAACAAAATACATTGCTTCTTGAAAGGTAGCTTCCACTCGTTTCTAACACTAAATGTAGGTGTAGACCAGATGTGGCTCAAATTCAAAGAAGTGGTATCAACAGCAATTGACAGTTTTATACCAAATAAATTAATAAAAGGAGGAGGTGATCCTCCTTGGTACACAAAATAGGTCAGGACACTGTTGCAAAAGCAACGGAAAAGGCATTCTAAATTTAAACGAACACAAAATCCCCAGGATTGGCGATCCTACACAGAAGCTTGAAATTTAGTGAGGACTTCAATGCGAGATGCCTACAAAACTTATCACAACGAAACTCTTTCTCGAAATTTGACTGAAAACCCAAAGAGATTTTGGTCATATGTTAAATATACTAGGGGCAAAACACAAACAATACCCTCACTACGTGATAGTAATGGTGATCCTGCTGATGGCAGTGCTACTAAAGCAGAGTTACTAAACATAGCTTTTAGAAACTCATTCACCAAAGAAGACAAAACCAATATTCCAGATTTCGAATTACGAACAGATGCCGTAATGAGTTACGTAGAAGTAGATATCATCGGAATAGTAAAGCAACTAAAATCACTTAACAAGAACAAGTCTTCTGGGTACAGTTGTTCAGCACCACCTATATACATAAATGTGTTCCAATAAATTTTTCACTTCTATGTAGAAGCAATGGGTTAGAAATTATAATGCATTTCATGCCAAGAAACAAATATCTGATACAGTTAGAAAATTTCAGAGTATGCCATATGTTTTTATCAATAACTGAGAGGATCATTACAAATTTTGTTCTGTTCACCCCTTATTTCTGACTTGATAACTGACCTTTCTGCTACTTCTGAGTTATCAGTTGCCAACATTTTATCCTATATATACTGCTGGCAACTGAAATATTGATAAGTTATATTTTTCCCTTTCCCCCTCCTCCTTCCACTTTTTTCTGTCTTCTGATTCTGAATAGAATATCAGGGGAAATGTAATGACAACCATTCAAAGTGTAAAACTCCAGCACTGGAATAAGCACATAAATGAGAAGTAGGATATAATAGCACATTTTTCCTTTTTTTTATTTTTATTCATTTTTTAATTTAATTAATTTATTTATTTAGAGCACAAAGAGACATACAAAGACACTGTTTCTATTTTTTGCTCCACACTGGTGTAGGAACAGTTGTAACATGTTGACTGCTGCAATTATGTCAGAGCCACACCAGAGCTGCCTACTTTGTCCGCCGTTGGCCGCACGGCAGCCAACGTGTTACTAACAGTCCGGATCAGAGTTTCAAGTCACTTAGATAAAGGAGGAAAGGGATACAACATGGGTAACTATTTTGCAACTGTGTAATGTGAGAAGTAAATGATTGCTTAAATGGTCAAAGAAATGAAACAGGTGGTGGTTTGTTTTCCAGTGCATATGTTTGAGCTGTTATGGGTTATAATCATCCATTGTAAATTGTTTCTAAAACAAAATGATTTGGTGAAAACATACAGTATGAGAAAGCTGAAAGGAAATTTGAATTTAAGGATTGTACGAGTTGTTGATGTAAAATGTCATCATTTCAGAATCCAAATTTGAAATTACATTTGCTGTGCAGATGATGTGATGCTCACATATAGTGTAATTGCAGTCCACTCTTTAGCTCACTCTTTCCTGTGGCAACATCTTATGTTAAGTAAAAATTGCTATTTTTGTTGAGACACTGTTGAAAATAGTTTTTAACTGGCTGGTAAGTCACAGTTCATGGCTCAGAAGATGGAATCCTTACCCAGTAAACCAACCGTAACAGTGACAGTGAAACCAACGTTCTCACCTTTTCTAATCACCAGATCCATTTTTTTGTGATAAATACATTAAGGTAACCTGAACCCTCAACTGCAGTATCTGAAACCAATCCTTTTTTTAATACCATTAGTTGCTGTACAATTATGTCTGTTCCCATCGCCTTTTACTATGGACACTCTGACGTAATTTAAATACTGCATCTTTTGGAGAATTATCCTCTTTCACAACAAGAAAAACACAAAAATTCTTGGACCACATAAGATAGCTGTAATATGAAAGTGATTTGATCCCTCCTTCCCTCCCTGTCTGTCTGTGTGTGTGTGTGTGTGTGTGTGTGTGTGTGTGTGTGCGCGCGCACATAAAACATTTGGCGTGATTTGGACTGAAATTGGTAGTCTATAATAAATATTTTTGGTGTGTATTTTCAATTAGCAATTTTAACATTTATGTAACTTTCATTTTTGTGATAAATGCACCAACGGTAAATAAAATAACATAAATGGTCTCAGCTCTAAAGGTAATTAATGCACAAAATTGCAATATGCGCAAGTAATATTTATTGGATCTTATTTAGGAGTAAATTTTATGGCCCTTTTTACATAAAATAATAGCCTTACAAATACAATTATTGTACATATTTGGCATTTTCCACATATGTGGTCAGACTTTAAATACAACAGTATGACTAGAAGTTTGTATGACTCATTAAAATATTTTAGTTATGATAGACAAATATAGTAAATGTGAAGAAGCTGAGAAACTGGCATGTTACAACTCTGATTCTCACACTTTCTCTGGATGAATGTAATTACAATTTCTCTGTCTTAGTAAATACATACTATTGTTCACAACTTCCAGAAACAGGAGTAGAAATATTAACAGTTACCAAAATTATAATTAAGATCACACATACACACAGAAAAGTAAAACTTAGCAGAAACAAGTGATGGTTGCAATTCGACTCCACAATAAATACTCAATACTGAGATTTTAGAAATTTACACTTTTTCATCTTCCAAGAATATCTGGCAGAAGAAAATTACAATTCTTTATTTCAAGCCTTTCTTAACCATTCCACAATCTTGCATTTCTTTCAGTAACTATTGCTTTCTCAAAAAATATGTATTTATTTCAGAGCCTCCAGCCTACACTTGTACCATATAAAATCTACACTTTAAGACAAAAGTAAAATGTAACAGCACACAAAATGTTTGTAATGGCACATAATGTGATGTTTGAACAATTCAGTATGACACATCTCAACATATTTATAACAACATTTAAAGTTTCTATGTATAATCAAATATCACAGTAAATATTTTAGTTGATAATAAAAATGGTACACAACAACAAGAATAAATAAAATACTTGTTCTTGTAAAAATATAAATCTGATGAAATATTTAATATTCTGTCAAATATAAGCCAATGAAATGTAAAAAATAATTGATACCTATGAGGCCAACATACATTTAAAAATTCTCTACTGTCCTTTTTTGAACACAGTGAATCAGCTTTAATGAAACTGATTTTTTGCTGTAATAATATTCTATAACATAATTTAATCATAAAAATAAATTCATGAGTGGTTGCTTCCACCCACTCCTTATTTTCAAAATTATGCAACAAATCTTCATATATGTATTATACAACATTGAATACTTTAATTTCAGTACCACAAACACTACAATACTTGAAATGACATGTAATAATGTTACTCTGATATGTTCACAGCACCTTTTGCACTTAGGCCCCCACAATTAATGGGAAACATTTGTATCTTTACATTTGTAGTAGATTTTAAAGGTGCATAACACTTCAGGTCCCTTTCAATGTATAATATGGAATTCAATAATGGGTAAAGTATATCACTTCTTCTTGCTTTTTATATAAATGTTCAACTGTACTGAACAGTTCTAAAGAAGAAAAATTTATAGTTTCTCGAATAAAAACAATATTCTCATTGCAACAATGAAGAACACATACACGAATCTTCCAATAAAATAAGAGACAAAACATTTATTTTTATAATTTAAATCATACTTTAAAGTAATTCTCCAATAAAACCAGTTATAAAAAATAGTTTATGGGAAATGTATAAATTGAGATTATTCTAGCTGCATTTACCATGGTGCAGGAGAGTATGAACTATATGTGAAATGCCTGTTAGTCTTCAGACTTCCAAATATTGGCATGTGATGTGCAACTGGGCAATAGAAGAAGTAGATCACATCTTTGTGCAGTTAAAATGAATGGTTAAGAGTTTTTCAAATAGCTTCAGGACCACATGCTGCATCTTATTGTCCTTCCAGTCCTAAGTACGATGAGGACACGACTGCCCAGGAAGATGGTTTCTTGTGCATTCAACAACAGGTGCATGTGTGGAGTCCCACATACCAGGTCCACACAGCTGACACAGGCCAGCCACTGTGCACGGTATTCGCTGCATTTCCCTAAACTGATACAATAGGCCTCTTGCCTGGAAGAAAAATAAGTAAATAAATAAATAAGTTCATACAGTGGAATTCAAAGAGTGTGCAGCACAAAAATGTGTGTCAGCTGTGGTAAGTGAAAGGGGGAACAGGGCAGTTAAAGAAGCTTCCAAGCACCCTCACCTCATATCTTCGTAGCCTATTGTGACATAATTCATAATTCAGGAGTGAAGAAGCAGAGCCTATGTCTACTTGGAAGTATAGAGTGATGTTACCTCAAGTAATTTTTCACATCTTGTCTCCATGTTGCAAGCATGGAATCATTAATGACCTGAATGTTTAGTGCCTGTGCTAAAACTTTCATCCTGTGGTGTGTAGTAAGAAACTGGACACATAAGGGTAGAAACAGCTATGCCTCAACACAAGGTGGTTATTGTGGATGGCATGGCTTGTTAATGTTGTTGTTCAGCACTGCACTGGTAACTGATTGACTAGACAGCTGCTGTCTATCGACTTTTATAGCCTGTGGCAGCCTACGAAACAAGTCACCAAGAATATTTAACCACAGTGGATGACTCCAGTGATGGTGATTTTTCCTGAATTGATAGTACTCATGAGACACCTTTGAAACAATACTGCATCAAATGCCCATCTCTTGCACAATCTTAGAGATGGAATGCCTCACACTTCAAGCACCTGTTATTGAGCTGTATCCAAATATAATTTCTTAATCAGATATGTTAATATGGTACATCCTGCCCTTCCTTGATATTCCGCCAATGGTCAGTACTTTGACTGATGTCATTCCAACACCCTTATATAATGCAGTATTGATCACAAGATATAATGAGAAGTAAACCCATCAGTATAAGAAGTGGCAGAGAGTATTTCACTGTCAGCATAGAAAAACAGTAACAGTGAAAGACGCACTCAAGAAAACATTAAATATGGAAGTATATAAACAAATTTTATAGCCTTATGTACTATGTACAGAAGAGGAACAGTTTGGAAATGATATGTTGATTACATCAATATGACAGTGCACCCTGTCATAAATCAGCATTTTAAAGCCAATGTTTTGTGGGCAACAACACTCTTGGAAGTGCACTGGCTTCCCCAGAGACACCTCAAAGAAAGTCTTCACTACAGAGCTCCCATCATGTATTCGATACTTTTAGTTACACAGTATATAATGTGCTGCTGGCATTACACCACCATACTAACAAAGCAGAAAAGAAAATATACAACTACGTAATTAAACACCTCAGATGAAGAATGCTCATCTGCCAAAATGAGTTACATTCTCAGAATGTCATCGGGTGATGTGTTTTGTGTGTCATTGCAAAAGTGCTGTCTAAAAAATGGAAAAATGTTTCATTGGGTATGTTAGACATACCACCTAATAACATGTCCATGTTTGGCAGTAAAGAATTTTAAAGCACTGTTTATGCACAAAGTTGATGTTTCATGCAATGGTTGCCGGGGCCATTAGGGCGCGCCTTGCCCCACATTGTGGCAGCAGAGGGGAGTGGAGTAGAGGGGGGAAGGCAGTATTGGCTGCTTTCTGGAACTGTTGCCCATAACAATGTGTATAAATGAATATCTTTCCATTAGTATCAATTTTCTATGCTTCTGGCCACTCCAGTAAAATTGTCAAGCTATTGTTATCAAATAGTAGAAGAGCCACAGTGCCCATGTTGAGTGCTCTACTACAAGTTTACTTTGTATCCTCTATAGTTGTGGCAGCACAGTTTTTCTCAACATACAAAATTCCTTCATGAATATCAAATGTTTGTTAAGCTTAAGGGACTTAACTCCAGAGTCATCAGTCCCTAAACTTACAAACTACTTATGAACTACCTTATACTAAAGACGACACAAACATCCATGCCTGAGGGGGTATTCGAACCCACGACAGGGAATGGCCTTTCAAGAATATATTTATGGTCATTCATTCATTCGCCTGTAGCTATCACCTTTTTTATGATGATGCTCTTCTTTCTTCTGTGCTTGCTCGAATAAATAGTGAGGAAATTTCACTCCATGCAAGACACTTCAATTTATAACATTTTCCCATACATGTTTTGGCATTATTTGTGCTATCATCAGTGGGGATTTCTTTATTGTATTTCTAGTACTACTATAATTTTCAGAAACACAATAAAGAAAGCACAGTAATTTTCACATTTGTCTGCACTTGATTTCTTAGGAAATGGAATTATTAACTGCAATTCCAAAGAAAACAAGTGTAGACAAATGTGAAAATTATAGAAATCAATAAGTCATGGTTGCAAAATACTAACATGAATTACTTACAGAGGAATATAAAAACTGGTGGAATACAACCTTGGGGAAGATCAGTTTGGATTAAGGAGAAATGTAGGAACACAGGAGGCAATACTCACATTACAACTTATCTTAGAAGATAGGTTAAGAAAAGGTAAACCTAGGTCTTTTAGCTTTTGTATATCTGGAAAAAGCTTTTGACACTGTTGACTGACACTCTTTCAAATTTGAAGGTATCAGGGGTAAAATATAGGGAGCGAAGATTATTGTTGATGTTTTAAAGGGGACTAAACGGCTGGGTTATCAGTCCCCTGTTCTCAGCTAAGAGATCACATCATTTGATGTACAGTTGAAAACCAGGCACAATTCACAGCCAGTACACGTGATGTACAGGTAGACTGTGTGTGGGAAAATGACAACATAAAAAGAAAAAGGGAAACCATAAAAGTAGTGGACCAATTCATCAACTATGCTAAAAATCACATCAGAAGGTTGTGGCTGGCTGATCAGTATGATAATAATGGATAAGCCAGCCGTTCTGCACATTAAACTGCCAGTCAGAAATGGGACTGTCAGGACAAAAGTAACAACAGATTAAAACTGTTTAAGTGGTGGATACCTGAAAGATCAGCCTTAGGTACCCACCATTAAATCTTATGATAAAAACCAGCTGCACGAATAAAACCTAAAACATGATCAACCAAAGAGGTGTCGTCAGCCAAAATCAAAGAAGCGTAGATGGCAGGGTAAAAGACTGCCACAATCCAGCTGAAAGTGGACAGTCCAACAAGATGTGGACCACAGTCAACAGAGTGCCACAATGGTAGTCTGGTGCGTTGTCTCAATGTAAGAGGTGACCATGTGTGAACCACATATGGCCCATATGCAGGCAACAGAGGACAACTGAGTCCCTTCGAGAAGGCCTGAGGGAAATCTTCCAAGTTGCTGTCGAAGATTTGATCGCACGGAGCTTATTGGTTGTGCTCAATGTTGACCATTCCAAATTCCAGGTCACAAAGATCTTCCAGTCAAGACACAAGCAGGTATCCCTTTTGGGGGGTACCAATATCCAGACACCAAGAGGCGATGGCCTGCTTGACCAGCTGATCAGCTCGTTCATTTCCTGGACTGCCGATGTGGTGCAGGGTCTGGAATGCTGATGTAGTCCAGGGTCCAGATGAAAGCCACAGAATACCCAGACTTTCCAAGACTGAACACAGAGTCTTGAATGGACCGCACTAAATGGTGTTTCAGGAAACTCTGGTCAAAAGCTTGCAAGCCACTCAGGGAGTCACTGCAGAAGACACATGACTTCCTGGGGCATGAATGGAGGTGGTCTAGAGCACGGATTATTGCAATCAGCTCTGCTGTA
Source organism: Locusta migratoria (assembly GCA_026315105.1). Classification (NCBI taxonomy): domain Eukaryota; kingdom Metazoa; phylum Arthropoda; class Insecta; order Orthoptera; family Acrididae; genus Locusta; species Locusta migratoria. The sequence continues at coordinate 882,864,825 of CM048745.1, forward strand.
AAGACAGTACAGCCAGGGGGCAGGGACCATTGTTCAATGAGGTCACCATGAACATAGGCATAACCCACTCTGCCTTCTACCTGGAAGTCATCAGTGTATATGATGTCAGCATCACGGAACGTGCTAAGAATGTCCAGGAACTGGTGATGAAGTGTTTGTGGTGAAACCGACAACTTTGAGTCGCAGGACAATTGCAGCTGGAGCTGGAGGTGAGGGATGGTCCAAGGAGGGATATGAGATTGGTAGGAGAATGCAGGAGGGAGAGGTAGGGACTGAGTGAGGAAAGGAGACTATGTACCCGGACCATGAGTGGAAGACCTGATCTGGGTCAACGTTGTGGAGAGGGAAGGACAGTATTTGGGAACAATAGCTTGCGATTTGGATGGTGAGGCGTGGCGTGAACATGAGCAACATATGATGCCAACAACTGTTGCTCCCATAATCCATGTGTGATTGGATGAGCACATTAAAGAGATGCAAGAGAGTTTAATGGCCAGCTCGCCAGGCAGTGTGGCTGAGACAGCACAGCATATTTAGATGCCGCCAGCACTTTTGCTTGAACTGATGAAGGCGTGGGCCTCAAGACAGTCGGTTGTCAAACAGCATGCTGAGAAATTGATGTGTTTCTTCAACACAAAGTTATTTGTCAGCTAGATAGGGTTCTAGGTCAGGCTGAATGACCCGACAACGACAGAAGTGCACGAGCCAGGCTTTGGAAGCTGAGAACATAAAGCCATGTGCTGAGGCCCATGACTGTGCCTTTCAAATGGCTCCCTGCAGACGCCAATGCTAGGAGAGTTGAAATACAAGCAAAAGTCATCAGCAAATAAAGAACGACAAACCGATGAACCCACTGCCAAAGCAAGTCCGTTGATCACAATTAAAAACAGCAGTACACTAAGGTCAGAGTCCTGTGGGATGCCATTCTCCTAGGCTCAGGGGGCACTGAGGGAGGTACCAACTCTAACCCTAAAAGTGCAGAGCGAAAGAAAATTCTTGATAAAAATTGGGAGTGGACCCCGTGAGCCCCATTCATACAATATAGCTAGAATATGATGGCTCCTGGTAGTGTAATACGCCTTCCGGAGGTAAAAAAAGACCGCAACTAAATGCTCACGCCTAGAAAAGGCTGTATGCTCTGCAGACTCCAATGACACTAAATTGTCAATAGTGGAGTGGCCCTGAAGGAAACCCTGATGTTATGGGGTCAGCAGACTCCGATCTTCCAGGATCCACATAAGACAGTGACTCACCATATGCTCAAGCAAATTACACAGGAAGTTAGTTAAGCTGATGGGGTGGTAACTGTCAACTGCCAGTGGATCTGCTCCTAGTTTCATAATGGGGATAATGATACTACCCCTCCACTGAGATGGAAAAACACCCCCTGTCCAGACTGTATTAAACAAGGCGAGCAATTGATGGTGAAAGTCTGCTGACAGGTGTCTGATGAACTGGCTGTGCATGCGGTCTGGTCTCGTCACATACAGTGAGAGCAGTTTTAAACTCTCACTCCATAAATGGAGCATAGTATGGTTCCCGGAGGCAAGTGTGGAAAGACAGAGGATTTAGCTCTACCCGTTGTTTGAGGAAGCGGAAGGACGCACTATAGTTTGCCATCACAGAACAAAGTGCATAATGCTCTGCCATGCACTCGGCAATAACATCCAGGTCTGTACAGAGGGTGCCCTCAATGTTTAGAGATAGGATTCCTGCCAGTGGGTGGTATCTGAAGACGCACCATTCCTGAGACCAAACGCAAGAAGGGGAGGCACGAGAGCCAATGGTGGCAACATACCGCTCCCAGCAGTCCTGTTTACTCTGCTGGATCAATCATCAAGCTCCAACCCAGAGCTTTTTAAAGGCTATCAGCTTTTCTATAGTGGGACGGTGCTGGTGGTGTTGCAGCACCCGCCGACAGTCCCGGATGCATCAGCAATCTCAGGCGTCCACCAGGGCACGACCTTGCCGAGAGAAGCTAGTGGTAGTCGGAACAGTCTCCTCAGCTGCTGAGACTACAGCGGCAGTGACCTGGTGGACTGCTATATCAATGTCAGTTGGAAGTGGATCAGAAACCACAGCAGCCAAGGTGTAACTCGGCCAACGTAGACATCATCTGGATGGGTAGCCTGCAGGTTCGAATTGCTGGAGCGACATAAGAATAGGGAAATGGTCACTCCCGCAAAGGTCATCGTGGACCCTCCAACTTATATGTGGGAGCAGGCTTGGGCCAAATAAAGACAGGTCAATAGCGGAATATGTGCCATGCACTATGCTAAAATGTGTGGGAGCAACTATGTTTAGGAGGCACACGTCCTGCTGTGTCAGTAAAGTTTCAACATCTCTGCCATGTCCCGAGGGCTGGGTACCACCCCAAAGAGGGTGGTGGGTGTTGAAATCCCCTAGAAGGATAAATGGTTGGGGAAGTTGCACGACCAAGGAAGTGAGGTCAGCGAGGGACACAACTTCATCCAGAGAGAGGTATAGAGAACAGACAGTTATGTCCTGCATTGTTCAGATTCTTACAGCCACTGCCACTAGAGCCGTGTTGAGAGGTGCGGCAGCACTAGGAACAGTGGCAAGGACATAAGTGCAGACACCTCCAGATACCCTGTTGTAGTCAGCACAGTTGTAGTAGCCCTGATAGCCTCAAAGGGCTGGGGTCCTCTGGTCAGGACACCATGTTTCCTGTAAGGCTACACAGAAAGCAGGACAGTGGCACGGCTACCCGGCTGCAGCTCGGGTAGGTGGCGGAAAAAACCCGCCATAGTTCCACTGTAAGATCATGCTACTACTTGACTGGTGAGGCACGACAATATCAAGGTTGCTGTCGGTTTCACAGAATCGCCTGTTGTCGCCAATTCCAAAGTCTTAATGATCATCAAGTCCTCTGGTGAGGCGAGAATTTCCACCTCGTCCTCAGATGCAGACGTATGCGTGGTGGCACATTTTCCACTGTGGAATCCAGTTTCTTAGCAGCCTTTGTCTTTTTCTTCTCTTGCTGCTTTTTTGGTTCCTCTAGCTGGGAGGGCTTTGGGGCCTCAGTCTCAGGGACAGAGGAGGACTGTGAAGCCCGACGACCACAACCAGCAGTCTGTGGCTGTGTCAGCCACTCACTGGTACCCACTTTGTCAGTGGGAGAAACCATGGTAGGAAGAGAGCCAAGGAATCACTTCCTGGCGAGAGGTGCTGGCTGCTTTTTTGGTTCCTCTAGCTGGGAGGGCTTTGGGGCCTCAGTCTCAGGGACAGAGGAGGACTGTGAAGCCCGACGACCACAACCAGCAGTCCGTGGCTGTGTCAGCCACTCACTGGTACCCACTTTGTCAGTGGGAGAAACCATGGTAGGAAGAGAGCCAAGGAATCACTTCCTGGCGAGAGGTGCTGGAGAAGGCTGCTGCTGCTTCTCCAGCTGGGGATTGGGGACTGGTGTCGCCAATGATTGGGGGGCAGTTGCCCCCGCAAGAGGTAGTAGTTGGGCAACAGAAAAAGGGCCCCCAACCTTCAGTGGGGCAGTTTGATGTTGGTGGCCCACAGGAGGTGGCGATATGTGGGAAACCGTCGTCCCCACTGTGGGTGGAGATGACATGATGGCAGCAAATGATGATGACATGCATAATGGATGAAGAGGCTCATATTTTCTCCTGGCCTCTGGGTATGTTAATCTGTCCAGGGTTTTGAACTCCTTCCTTTCTTTGTGGAGCACATTACAGGTCAGTGAGCAAGGTGGATGTTGGAGCCCACAATTCACAGACACAGGAGGTGTATACAGAGTGTTTGGGAGTATGGACGCCCACAGTCTCTGCATGTGGGGCCGGAAGTGCATCGGGTGGACATATGCCCGCATTTCCAGCAACGAAAACATCACATATGGGGAGGGATGTATGGCTTTACATCACACCGGTATATCATTATCTTGACCTTCTCAGGCAGTATATCAGTTTTGAAGGCCAAGATAAAAGCACCGCTGGCAACCCTGCGATCTTTCAGTCCCCTGTAGATGCGCCGAACGAAGTGAACACTCCATCGCTCTAAGTTGGTGTGCAATTCGTCATCAGTCTGTGATAGGAGATCACAGTGATATATTAAACCCTGGATCATTTTCATCGTTTTATGTGGCATGATACTTACGGTGACATCACCAAGCTTGTCGCAGGCGATTAAAGCCTTCGACTGTGCAGGGGACGCCAATTGTATTAGGACAATTCCACTTCTCATTTTATAAAAATGATGCCACCTCGAATGTATTTTCAATGGCCTCAACAAAAAAATTGTGGCTTACTTTGCATGAATGATTCCCCACCAGGCCCTGTACAGACCAGGTACTGGGGTGAGTAAGGCTCAGATCGGTTGAGGGCCCGATATTCCTCCAGTGATGTGGCCAGGGATGGGAACAACTGGGAGTCATACTGTGCACCATTAAATTCATTTCTACCTCTATTAGAGACGGCCTTTTTGTGACCACCCACACTATTAATGGCTCACTTCATTTTTGTCCCACGAGCAGATAGGGAAATAAGGTCCACCCATTCAGAGGCCCACTTGCCTGGGTAAGCCTTATACAACTGAGGTGTGGCAGGTTCCTCAGAGGTTGCTCACTAGTGACTCAACAGCTATGCATCTCCTCGGCATTTAGCACACTGAGATTGAGGGTTTTTATAGAGGTTTGTACCATCCTCATGACCGAGGCGATTAAGCTCTGAAACGTAAAATGTTCCACCGTTGTGCTGAATGATGGTCATTGAAGCATGCACAGAGCTTACGGTGTAGTGGAGTGTTGGTGTGACACAGCCCATGGCTCAGGACCCCGGGTTCATGAAGCTCATACTCAGCAGATTAATACTGAGCCCCTGAGGAGGGATGGGAGGGGGGCGGGGAGTGAAGAGACATATTTAAATTGTACAAAAACCTGACAATAGTTATTAGAGTCGAAGGGCAAAAAAAAAAAAAGTCATGCAGTGCTTGGGCAGGAAGTAAGACAGGGACGTAGCCTTTCCCAATGTTGTTCAATCTCTGCATTTAGCAAGCTGTGTAGGAAGGAAGCTTGGCGTTTAAATGTCCTGTCGACAGCATGTCATTAGAGACGGAGGTTACGCTCAGAGTATTTGGTTAAGGATATGGAAGAAAATTGGCCATGCCATTTCAAAGGAACCATCCCGGCATTTGCCTGTAGTGATTTAGGGAAATCACATAAAACCTAAATATCGATGGCCGGAGGTAGATTTGAACCATCATCCTTCCGAAATCAGGTGAAGGAATTGCATTAGTTAATGAGGCAATAAAAGTAGTAGACGAGTTATGTTATTTGGGTAGCAAAATAACTTATGATGGACAAAGTGAAGAAGACACAAAATTCAGAATGGCTATGGGAAGTATAGAATTTTAGAAGAAGTGAAATTTTTTGACCTATAACATTAATTAAAATGTTCAGAAGTCCTTTCTGTAAGTATTTATCTAGAGTGTAGCATTGTATGGAAGTGAAATGTGGATGATAGGCAGTTCAGACAAAAAAATGATAGCAGCTTTTGAAATGTGGTGCTACAGACATATGGAGATTAGATGGGTAGATCATGTAAATAATCAGGAGGCTCTCAACAGATTTGCTGAGAAAAGGAGTTTTGGAATATCCTGACTAAGAAAAGGAATAGGTTGGTGGGACACATACTGAGACATCAAGGAATTGCCAACTTAGCATTAGAAGGCAGTGTGTGGTGTAAAAATCGTAGAGGGGGGCAGTAATCAGGTTCAAAAGAAGATGCTTGCACAGAATAGGGTAATGTGGAGAGCTGCATCAAACCAGTCTGTGGACTGGAAACAACAACAACAAGTAAGGTTCCTCAGTTTGAATCTTTTTGTGCTTCAAAGCATCTCTCAGTTTGTTGGAATGCAGACCTACAAACATAAACTACCTACTGCCCAAAGGAAGTGTAACACAACCTTGAAAAGGCTACTTAAATTGGTATTCTTTAACTAGCACACATGAGATTGGTAATAAAATTAAACAACAGAAGTCTACACTGAAATACTAAAAATATTATGTGAATAGATTGCAACTCATTATACAGATGATCACTGAGCCACAGAAAAGAACAGAGGAGACACAATCATTCATCTAAAATGTTTGGCCACAGCCTTCATCAGAGAAAGAACACACACACACACACACACACACACACACACACACAGTCACAAAAAGGGAACACGTCGCACAGGAATGCCGCTTCTGGTCAGCCAGAGATGGGGGTGCAATGTGTACTGCTAATGACCTTTGAGCTTGTACACAATGGATGTGTCATCAGCATGTTGACAATATAGTATTCTCTGAAACTTTTGATGAATGCACAAAAAGAGTGAGGACTGTTCTTAAGGGTCAAAGGCAAGGTGGCTTAAAACTTAATCCACGAAGAGTGTCTGTCTGGAGCAAAGGAAATAAGAATACTTGGACATCTTGTGTCAAATGAAGGTGTGCGGCCTGATCCAGAGAAGGTGAGATCTACAGGGTGTTACAAAAAGGTACCGGCAAACTTTCAGGAAACATTCCTCAAACACAAAGAAAGAAAATATGTTATGTGGACATGTGCCCAGAAACACTTAATTTCCATGTTAGAGCTCATTTTAGTATTTCTCTTTAAATGTAAATTGAAATAATTCGTGCAGACAATTGTCAAAATACCCATTTGTTTCGTTAGTATGTACTGTACTTCCTCGATTCACCGCCATTTGGCCCAATTGAAGGAAGGTAATGTTGACTTCAGTGCTTGTGTTGACATGCGACTCATTGTTCTACAGTACTTGCATCAAGCACATCAGTATGTAGCATCAACTGGTTAGTGTACATCACGAACATGGTTTTGCAGTCAGTGCAATGATTACAAATGCGGCGTTGGGAGATGCCCATTTAATGTATGGATTAGCACGGGGCAATACCGTGGTGTGGTACTTTTATATCGAGACAGATTTCCAGAATGAAGGTGTCCCGACAGGAAGACGTTCGAAGCAATTAATTGGCGTTTTAGGGAGCACGGAACATTCCAGCCTATGACTCGTGACTGGGGAAGCCCTAGGACGACGAGGACTCCTGCAATGGACGAGGCAATTCTTCGTGCAGTTGACGATAACCCTACTGTCAGCATCATAGAAGTTGCTGCTGTACAAGGTTACATTGACCACGTCACTGTATGGAGAGTGCTACGGGAGAACCAAATGTTTCCGTATCATGTACAGCGTGTGCAGGCACTATCAGCAGCTGATTGGCCTCCATGGGTACACCTCTGCGAATGGTTCATCCAACAATGTGTCACTCCTCATTTCAGTGCAAATGTTCTATTTACAGATGAGGCTTCAATCCAACGTGATCAAATTGTAAATTTTCATAATCAACATGTGTGGGCTGATGAGAATCCCATTTAATTGTGCAATCATGTCATCAACACAGATTTTCTGTGAACGTTTGGGCAGGAATTGTTGGTGATGTCTTGATTGGGCCTCATGTTCTTCCACCTACGCTCACTGAAGCACATTATCATGATTTCATATGGGATACTCTACCTGTGCTGCTAGAACATGTGCCTTTACAAGTACGACACAACATGTGGTTCATGCACGATAGAGCTCCTGCACATTTTTTAGTCGATGTGTTCGTACACTTCTCAACAATAGATTCGGTGACCGATGGATTGGTAGAGGCGGACCAATTCCATGGCCTCCACACTCTCTTGAACTCAGCCCTCTTGACTTTCATTTATGGGAGCATTTGAAAGCTCTTGTCTACGCAACCTCGGTACCAAATGTAGAGACTCTTCGAGCTCGTATTGTGGATGGCTGTGATACAATACGCCATTCTCCAGGGCTGCATCATCGCATCAGGGATTCCATGCGACGGGGGGTGGCATGTAGCCTCCTGAACAGCAGACATTTTGAACATTTCCCCTGTAACAAAGTGTTTGAAGTCACGCTGGTACGTTCTGTTGCAGTGTGTTTCCATTCCATGATAATGTGATTTAAGAGTAGTAATAAAATGAGCTCTAACATGGAAATTAATCGTTTCCAGGCACATGTCCACATAACATATTTTCTTTCTTTGTGTGTGATGAATGTTTCCTGAAAGTTTGGCCATACCTTTTTGTAACACCCTGTATAACAGAGTTCTATTCCTAAAAATACTAATGACATGAGGAGTTTCCTGGGATTGTGTTCTTATTACCAGCTTTTTATTAAGGATCTCTGTACGAAAGCCAAGCCCCTCCAAGAGCAGTTAAAGCTGATGTTAAATTTACTTGGGGCAAATCTCAATAAGATTCTTTCAATAACTTGCGGAGCTTTAACGATTGATCATGTACTTTATCTTGATCTGTTGCATACAGATGCTAGTGGATACAGAGTTGTTACTACTACAAATCTTAGATGGAAAAGAGAAGGTAATACTATATGCTTCGAGGACACTTATATGAAAGCTGAAAGAACGTACTAAACTACAGAATGAGAGTGTCTTGTTGTTTGGGACATCTGCAAATTTTGACAGTATCTCTAAGATAGGCCATTCACAATTGATACAGATCATCATCCACTTTGCTGGTTAATAGGTCTTAAGGACTGATCAAGAGAACCTGACAGGTGGGCACTATATCTTAAAGACTGTAACACTACTACAGCATACAAGAGCAGAAAGAAACACCAAGATGCCGAGTGTCTCTCAAGAAATCCAATGAAACATCAGCAGGGGAATGATGAGATAGTGACTGTCTAGCTGATCTCAATGATCTTTTTGATGGACAGATGGACAATCCCAAGCTATCAGAAATTATCTGTGGGTTTAATTGTTGTTGTTGTTGTTGTTGTTGTTGTTAGGTTGTTTAAGGGGGGACAAAACTACAATGGTCATCAGTCCCCCATTCCACCTCTAGGCGACAAAAGTAAAACCATACACGTGAAAGATATCATGCACAGAGTTTAAAATTGCGATGTGGGAGAGGAGTCCCACCGAGTCCATAAAACATAATCAAGAATAACAAGACAAAATGAAAAGACGGTCACAAAAAGACAACTTACAACAAATAAACCGATGGCCGTGGTTGACCGACCATAAGAATAAAAAAGGAAAAGTCAACCACTCGGTAACACACAGAAATCTCCAGTTAGAGCGAATGATAAAAACCCCCTGCTCGTATAAAACATAAAACGGTATCTGCCATTGCAGCATCGTCACCTAAAACATCTGATAAAACGGCAGGGAGGTTAAAATTCCGCCGCAAAGCAGCTAAAACGGGGCAGTCCAACAATATGTGGACGATTGTCAGACGGGAGCCGCACCGACATTGGGCTGGGTCCTCATCCCGAAGGAGATGTCCACGGGTGAGCCACGTATGCCCAATGCGGAGGCGACACAAGACCACTGAGTCCCGTCGTGAACCGCGCATGGAAGAGCGCCATGCAACCGTCGTTTCCTTGATCACCCGGAGCTTGTTGGGCGTGCGCAGGCTACGCCACTCAGTATCCCAAAGCTGACGTACTCGCTGGCGCAACAACGAACGGAGATCAGAAGCCGGGAGGCCGATCTCTAGACAGGACATACCGACAGCTTGCTTGGCAAGCCTGTCAACACGTTCATTGCCCGGGATACCAACGTGACCCGGAGACCAGATGAACGTCACTGATCACCCAGACAGTTCAATGGCACGAAGCATCTCCTGTATGGCCAACACCAGGGGAGACCGCGGGTAACACTGCTCCAGAGCTCGGAGGCTGCTCAGGGAGTCGCTGCAAACAACAAAAGACTCGCCTGAGCAAGACCGGATATGCAAGAGAGCTCTGTGAACGGCCACCAGCTCTGCAGTGTAAACACTGCAGCCATTCGGCAGAGAGTGCTGTTCCACATGGTCACCATGAGTATACGCAAATCCCACACAGCCATCAACCATGGAACCATCTGTGTAGATCAGGTCATAACCACGGAATTCCACTACGATAGCCGAGAACTGACGGCGGAGCGCCTCCAGTGGAACTGAGTCTTTGGTCCCCTGGGCCACGTCCAGCCGAGTAGACGGCCTTGGCAAACACCGCGGAGGTGTACGGGCACGGACCCAATAGGAAGATGGAAGGGGAGAAGACTCAAGCTCCTGCAGAAGGGACTGAACCCGATAGGCAATCGTATGACCTGATCTGGGGCGTCGCTGATGGGGACGGACTACCACATCAGGAAACAGGAGACGATGATTCGGGTGGCCTGGGGAGCAATACACATGGGCTGCGTAAACCGCAAGTAGGTGTTGGCGGCAGATCCCCAAGGGTAGAACCCCAGCCTCCACTAGTAAGCTGTTCACTGGGCTGGTGCGGAAGGCACCCGTCGCGATGCGAACCCCACAGTTGTGAATGGGGTCCAGTAGGTGCAGTGCCGAAGGTGCCGCAGACCCATAGGCTATGCACCCAAAATTGAAACGGGACTGCACCAGCGCCGTGTAAAGCCGCAACAGTGTGGAGCAGTCGGCACCCCAGGTCGTATGACCCAAGTGTCTGAGAAGGTTGGGATGGCGCCAACACTTCCGTTTCAGCTGACGAATGTGGGGGAGCCACGTCAGCCGGGCGTCAAAGACCAGTCCTAAAAAACGGTGAGTTTCCACTACAGTAAGGAGTTCGTCATTAAGATAAAGTTCAGGGTGCGGGTGGACAGTCCGACGACGACAGAAGTGCATCACTCTGGTCTTGGCGGCAGAAAACTGAAAGCCGTGGGTAAGCGCCCAGTTCTGCGCCTTCCGAATAGCACCTTGCAACCTGCGCTCAGCAACTTGGGTGCTGCAGGAACTAAAAGAGAGACAAAAGTCGTCAGCATAAAGAGAGGGGGACACCAATGATCCAAATGCTGCGGCTAAACTGTTGATGGCGATTAAAAATAATGGAACGCTTAAAACGGAACCTTGAGGAACCCCATTTTCCTGGATATGAGAGGAGCTCAGGGAAGCACCAATTTGAACACGAAAGGTACGGACGGCTAAAAAATTCTGAATAAAAATCGGTAGGGAGCCTCGGAGGCCCCAGTCATATAAAGTGTTGAGGATGTGTCGTCGCCAGGTTGTATCGTATGCTTTGTGCATATCGAAGAAGACGGTAACTAGGTGTTGGCGCCGGGAAAAGGCTGTGCGGATTGCAAACTCGAGGTACACCAGATTATCGGTGGTAGATCGACCCTGGCGAAAACCGCCCTGGCATGGAGCCAATAATCCCCGAGTCTCAAGAATCCAACACAACCGCCGACTGACCATCCGCTCCAACAGTTTGCATGGCACGTTAGTCAGGTTAATGGGCCGATAGCTATCCAAGGAAAGAGGATGTTTGTCGGGCTTAAGCACTGGGATGATGATACTCTCCCGCCACTGTGACGGGAAAACATCATCACACCAAATGCGGTTATAGACCGCAAGTAGGTTACGCCGACTATCTGCTGAGAGATGTTTCAGCATTTGACCATGGATGCTATCAGGCCCTGGCACCGTGTCAGGACATTGTTGAAGAGCACTGAGGAGCTCCCACTCAGTAAAGGGAGTGTTGTAAGATTCAGAGCGGCGGGTACGAAAGGAGAGAGACTGGCGTTCTACCCTCTCCTTTACTGCACGGAAGGCCGGTGGATAATTGGCAGAGGCAAAGGCACGAGCATAATGCTCGGCAAACATCTCTGCAAGAGTGGCCGGGTCCGTACATAGGACTCCATTTGTGGAAATCCCAGGGATTCCCGATGTAGTCTGTAATCCCTGTAGCCGCCTGATCTTACTCCAGACCTGCGAGGCGGAGGTACCCGTCCCAATAGTGGAAACGTACCTCTCCCAGCACTTCTGTTTCCGTCTTCTTATTATCTGGCGAGCACGAGCGCAAAGCCGTTTAAAATTGATAAGGTGCACCTGAGAGGGGTGCCGTTTGTATCGCTGTAAGGCCCGCCTGCGGTCTTTAATGGCCTCAGCGACCTTCCGCGACCACCACGTCACTGTCTTACGCCGTGGGCACCCTGATGTACACGTAATGGTAGCGTTCGCAGCTGAAATAATAGAATGCGTGGCGCTCTCGACCACCACATCGATGTTTTCAAGTGGGGGAGGGCCAACGATGGCAGCAGAAGCATAGTCTTCCCAGTTAGCCCTGTGCAGAACCCACCTGGGTGGGCGTGCTGGGTACTCACGTTGTGGGAGTGACAAAAGGACAGGGAAATGGTCACTGCCACACAAGTCATCATGGGCTCTCCAGTGAACAGATGGTGGAAGGCTGTGGCTGCAGATCGACAGATCAATGGCGGAAAATGTGCCATGTGCCACACTAAAATGCATGGGGGCACCTGTATTCAAGAGGCAGAGGTCGAGTTGAGTTAGGAAATCCTCGACAACCCTGCCATGACCAGAGATCGTAGAACCACCCCATAAGGGACTGTGGGCATTGAAGTCGCCCAACAGTAAGAAAGGTGGGGGTAGTCGAGCAACGAGTGCAGCCAAGACGTTCACAGATACGTCACCATCTGGCGGCAGGTAGATACTGCAGACGGTAAACTCCTGTGTGGTCCTCACTCTGACAGCCACTGCTTCTAATGGTGTTTGAAGGGGCACGGGTTCACTATACACAGAGGTGAGGACATACACGCACACTCCACCTGAGACCGTGTTATATATGCTACGGTTGCAGTAAAATCCCCTGTAGCTACGAAGGGCAGGGGTCCGCATTGCTGGAAACCAAGTTTCCTGAAGAGCAATGCAGAAAGCAGGTGTCGTGCTCAGAAGCTGCCATAGCTCAGCCAGGTGGGGGAAGAAACCGCTGCAGTTCCACTGGAGAATGACATTGTTCGAGTGCTCGGAAGACATGAATGAGACGAATGAGCGGGTCATACCTCATCATCACTTGCATCCACCGATGGAGGTTGACCAGCGTCAGTGACTGGTATGTCAAGGGCGTCCCCGAGAGCGAGGTCCTCGGGTGACGCAAGAACCTCCACCTCATCCTCAGAAGTAGAGGCGGAGGCAGAGGGGAGTGGTGGCACTGAAGCCACTGTGGAATCTTGTGATGTGCCTTTCTTTGGCCTTTGTTTTCCCCTCTGTTCCCTCGGGGGCTTCGCCGGTGGGAGGTGCTCCTCGGACTCAGCCACAGGGACTGAGGAAGAGCGTGATGCCCTACGACCAGCAGTCTGCGAGCGCGCCTGCTGCTGGTTAGAGTCGCTATCGACACTAGCGGAAGGGAGCGTCCCAAGGGACCCCTTCCGTGTGAGGGAAGCCGGAGAAGGTTGTTCTTTCTCCGGCGGAGAGGTGGTAGCTGATCCTGAGGCTTTCGCCTTGGGAGCTTTGGAAGGATGGCCCCCAACCTCTGTGGGGGCAGGCTTAGGTTGGCGGCCCTGGGGGCCCACAGGAACAGAAGAAGTAGAAAATACTGTCGCCGCCAAGGAGAGTGGCGACGACGTCACTGCTGCGTACGTGTTTTTCATTGTTACCGGGTGCAAACGATCGAACTTTTTCTTGGCCTCATTATAGAATATATGGTCCAGGGTTTTATACTCCGTAATTTTCCGCTCCCGTTGAAATGCGGGACATTGCGATGAGCAGGGAGGATGGTTCTGACCACAGTTGACGCAGATGGAAGGCGGCGTACATGGGGCGCCCGGATGTGCTGGACGCCTGCAGTCCCTACATGTAGCACTGGACATGCAACGGGAAGACATGTGGCCGAACTTCCAGCATTGGAAGCACCACACAGGGGGAGGAATATAAGGCCGCACATCAACACGGTAAACCATCACCTTGACCTTTTCGGGCAATGTATCACCCTCAAAGGCCAAGATGAAGGCACCAGTTGCGACCCTATTATCCTTTGGGCCCCTATGGATGCGCCAGATAAAATGAATGCCCCGTCGTTCAAGGTTCGCCCGTAGCTCGTCGTCTGTCTGGAGCAACAAATCCCGGTGGAAAATTACTCCCTGAACCACATTCAGCGACTTGTGGGGAGTGATGGTCACCGCAACGTCACCCAGCTTGTCACAAGCAAGTAGCGCCCGTGACTGGGCTGGGGATGCTGTGTGGATGAGTACAGACCGGTTGCGCATTTTAGAAATGGAGTCCACTTCCCCAAACCTGTCCTCCAGGTGGTCAACAAAGAACTGAGGCTTCACTGCCGTAAAAGATTCCCCATCAGTCCTTGTACACACTAAATATCGAGGTAAATATAGCTCATTTCCGGTAGCAGCCCTGCGTTCCTCCCAGGGCGTGGCCAAGGGAGGGAACGACTTGGGGTCATAAGAAGAGGCATGAAACTTCCCACGCTTTGAGACGGTGGTTATACATCCAGCAATGTTTTCTTTTGCTCGTTTCATTTCGTTCCCATGAGCAGCTAGGGATCTAAAGGTCCACCCAGACAGAGCCCCGCTTGCCTGGGTAAGCCTTGTACAACTGAGGTGCGGCAGGTTCCCCAGAGGTTGCTCGCTAGCGGCTGTTCAACCACAACAGCCTTGCATCTCCTCGGCATGTAGCACACCTTGAGATTGAGGTTTTTTTTATAGAGGTTTGTACCATCCTCGCGACCCGGGCGATTAAGCCAAGATCCCCGGGCTCTGAAACGTCCAACGTTCCACCGTCGCGCCGAACGATGGTCGTTGAAGCACGCACAGAGCTTACGGTGTAGCGGACTGTTGGCGCGACACAGCCCACAGCTCAGGACCCCGGGTTCGCCAAGCCCGTACTCAGCAAATTAATGCTGAGCCCCTGAAGGGGGGTTTAATTGATCAGAGAATGTGAAAGGGGAAATAACATAATTAACAGATTACTTTGTAAGAAAAATTTTGGCTCCTTTGGAAAGAAGTGGCTACCAGTGATTCCTAAACAGATATGCTTAGAGGTTCCAAAGGAATTCCCATGCTGTACTTGAGGCTGGACATCAATGGTTTACAAAAACTTATGACAGAATCTGCAAGAGATTTTCTGGCCAGGATTAGTTAGAAGCGTTCGTCACTATTATCGCACTATTGGGAGTGCCAGATAAGGAAGGCAGTTCCTCAGAAACCACCAGGATGATTCTTACCAATTCCGCCAACAGACCCCCCTTTCCAATGTGTTGGGATTGACTTACTGGGACGATTTCCAATTTACATCAGTAATATGTGGATAATTGTTTGTACTGATTATTTAACCCAATATGCCATGACAAAGTTACCTGAAGTAGCCAAATTCACCAAGGAAGACATTGTATTGAAACATGGAGCATCTATATGTGTAATTACAAATCGATTAAAAGTTTTTCAATCGAGGCTAATGGCAGAGATAAAGTCAGTACAACATTACATATTGCATGATCACTGTCTACCATCCTCAAACAAACAGGTTCAATGAATGCTGTAATAGGACACTGGCGGACATGCTGTCCACATATGTCAACATC
This sequence comes from Locusta migratoria, assembly GCA_026315105.1. Classification (NCBI taxonomy): domain Eukaryota; kingdom Metazoa; phylum Arthropoda; class Insecta; order Orthoptera; family Acrididae; genus Locusta; species Locusta migratoria. Next base: position 882,880,212 of record CM048745.1, read on the forward strand.
GAGCAGAACAACTGAGATGAGAAGCAACAACAACAATGCTGGAGTTTTTTTTATTTTTGTGGCTCTTAGGATGCTGGCCCATTGACCCAACCCCCAACTTGGAGAACCAGGAATTGACATCAGGGTTTACTTCCTTAGGATGGATGAATTCACCACCCCCAAATAGACCCCTCTTCACTAGGTAAGACACATTTTGTCTGGCTCCTTTGCTGAGGCAATGCCTGGCTTGGGTGACCCTGCCAGTAGCTACGTTACTGTTTGCATAGCCCTCAACTTCATTGGAGCATGAAAACCCTTCCGCATGGTACTGAAGGTATCTACGATAAAGCCGTGTCCCTTGAGACACTGTGAATAATGATCTTGACTTTATGACACAATGACTATATCAGGAATATGACGGATGGGGAGTACAGGTGAGTCTAACCAAAACAAAATATCTGGTGGTGAATAGTGATGCTAAACTTGAAGCAAATACCAATGACGAAGTAGTTATGAGACATGTAGAAAAATGTAAATATCTCAGTGCATTTAGTGATAAAAGTGGATTGACTCATACAGAAGTAAAATACAGAATACAATAAGACAGAAAAGTATTAGGATGTATTAATTCTTTTTGTTGGGACAAGAACATCTCTAGCAACAATAAAAAAAAAAAAGGCTGGTAAGATAATTATAGAACCAGTGCTATGCTATGGATCAGAAATATTGATCTTAAACGCTAGCCTCAAAAGAAGACTACTAGCTGTAGTAATGGATTATTTACTTTGGGGTGACAGATTATCTAGAATAGAAAAAACTAATGATGAAGTAACAGCTAAGCAGAAAGCAGATGAAACAGTGATAGACAGAATTGAAATAAAATCATTAAAATTGTATGAGCAAATGTTGAGATTGGCATATCATCAGTGGCAAAAAAAAGCAATAACAATAATAGTGTTACAGTAATTTCTAGATATATTAAGTAATGATGTTCCAAGATGTTTTTGTTATTATTCATATTGTGTAAACCTCAGACAGGAGCTAGTTCATTCTATGTGTGACAAAATGCTACATAAATTTTTGGCCATAGCCCCTCATCAGAAAAAGAAACACATACTTTCACGCAATCACTATACACACAAAAAAACCATCATGTCCAGCCACTCCAGTGCTTTTTTTTTTTTTTTTCTGGCGAAGGCCATAGCTGAAAATTTAAGTTGTGTGACTGTGATTATCTATTTTCGTGTCTGTTAAAAGTTCAGCAAGCCTCTTTACGATGAGTTATCTATCCTCCATTATTGACATTCCTATTGGATTTTCCATTGTTAAAATTGCTAAATAAAATATCATGGGGTTCAAATCAGTGTTCTTCAATCAACTAACTATGCCCTACAACTCTGCTACATGACAATATCTCTGCAAGCAAAGCAGAAGAAACTACGCAAAAGATATTATTCCTCAATATGTCATGTTGATTTATGTAAGATAATGAATAAGTACCTTCCTGAGTATAAGCTCCCCATTCATGAACATGGCCAGTGAACTGAAGTGTAGCAGCATTTCATCCGTGCGTAGGTCCTGAGCCACAACATCATCTGAATAAATGCTAATAATAGCCAAACAGAGGAACAGGTGGAAGTAGTCTGTAAGATAGTTTGCCCAGCATGCTTCCCACATCTTCAAGGCAACAGCTTCTGGAAACTCTCTTTTGAAGCACCTGAAGCAGAAATATGAATTATGATTATCACCTGACGAATTTATTTACCCACATTTATTTTGCAAATAGATAAATTATTACAAAACACATTGTAAAAATATTTGCATGAAATAAATCAGTAACTTACAAAAGTATCCAACGGTGGCAAAACAGGAGCTCCATTGCATCACTGTGGCGCAGTAGATGATTATAGAATGAGGGAACCATCAAACGGATAAGTTCCCTGAGGTAGTTCTATGAATAGAAAATTTATAGTATCAAAACATTAAACATTTCTGAAAAACCATCTGAAAAGGAGTATATTCTATATTGTGAAATATAATGAGACAGTGAAACATACTCTTCAACCAAACTATCAATCTTTCATCATTATATGAAAAGAGGAATATCTTTCTGGATTCTCTCAGGGCAGTATTTAATCCAAAAAATTTCCACTTTAGTGCCAATTCCAGGACCAGCCATATTCATGTACAAGTTCTGTTCCATGGATTTGTTACTATTCTAGTTTTGTCGCAGCTATGCTCTAACTCTTCACAAACTGGGACAATTGTGAAATCAGTGACATTTACAACTCTACAGATTTTTATGAGGACACGACTATGAACAACCTGATCACTCACATAAATTGCCACCACCAAACCACGGGCATGAACTTACTGACCACCCAGTCACAGAAGAGACTTAAGTACAACACACTTAAAAACAATGGCTGTGTTACACTCGACACCATTTGGGTCTCCCCTCCCAAAATAGCTTTTCTTAATTTTAATATGTGCTTAATTTTAATATGTGCTTTAATTCTGTTATTCCTCTGGCTTCAATGACTATTACTTTATGTCCTAATCGCTATCACTGTTTTCATTTGTTTCCCAAACTGATGAAACAGTTACTTATGGCTTTCTATTGCACACTGACCCTGTAACACTGTATTTGTATCCCCTTCCTAATTACTTTATCCTTTATCTTAACTACCCTACGCAATATAAATGCTTACTACAGTCAACTTTCCGTACCTGAGCAATGTGGCTGGGTGAATAAACATGCTTGGCAGACAACTCTAACTCTTTTCGCTGTTATAGACATGCCCTCTGCGTTTTCATACTCAGTGACATTCTGTTTTTGTTGTACTGCTCATCTATCCGAGAGTGAGCTTTCCATCCACTACAAAATATCTATCATTCAATTTTAAGATAATTATTCAGCAAACTTTTGTATATTTTACCATTTATATCTTTGATTAATCTAATGGAAACTCTTCATAGACACAAAAAATATTATTCAGAAGAAACAGAGTGGCTGGCCAGTACTGACCTCTACTCACTAACACTGATGGTAATAACAAAAAGTTGAAATTAAAAATGAAAGCAAGATTTTGAATAAATAAATAAATAATTTAATTTAAAAAGATTCCTTTATTAGACAGGAAAGAGTAGGGAGGTAGGGAAGAAAAGGGAATATAACCGAAATTGGTTTTGGTTACTGACAACCTTGTTGATGAGGTAGAGATGGAGTAAAGAGTGATGGGTGGAAGTCAAAGATATTGCATTATAAGTACTGAGGAATGATTTCTATATAACCTGGACATATAACTCCCAAGTTTAACATAGACCTTCAGTGTGCCAGCACATTCATATGTTCTGCAATTGGTTTTGCATTGGCTGCCATCCTTTAATGTGATAAACACATTTTCATCATTTTGAAGATGTCAATAATGGAGGATAGAGGACAACTCACCATAAAGAGGCTCGCTGAGCTGCTTACAGGCACAAACAAGAGACAATCACTTTCACACAACTTAAATTTTCGGCCATGGCCTTCATCAGAAAATAAACACACACATTCACACAAACTTTGGCTCAGAAAGGTGTCCAACGTTCAGCAGTACACATTTTCAATAACATGCCAGCAACCATAAAAAATTTAACTCACAATAAAGTACAGTTTGAAAAGAGTCTAAAGGATTTTTTGGTTGCCAACTCCTTCTACTCCATTTATGAATTTCTTCCCAGAAGTGATTGATGTAAGTTATTGTATATAATATTCACAAATATGAATACTGTGTTCAGTTTGACTTCAGTACAAGTTTTGTGCAATAATGTGAACATTGTAAATCAGTGTAAAAATGCTAAGAATTTTAATACGCACCTAGTATATTAGTAAGTAGTAATATGTTTTATATCCTTTAAAATGTAAATATTCTTAAGATAATTAATGATATAGTAAGGACAGTTTACAACTCACCGCAAAGACGTGGCAACAAGCTGCGACAGGCACATACAACATTTTCTGTGATTCGAAGTGCGGCAGCCAGAGGTGATGGTTGTATGACTGTGTTGTGTGCCTGTGTGAGTGTTCTATTTTCTGAAGAAGGCCATGGCCGATAGCTGAAAGTGTTGTATGTGTGTGTCTTTTGTATGTGCCTGTCGCAGCTTGTCGCCACGTCTTTACGGCGAGTTGTAAACTGTCCTTACTATATTATTAATTCCAACCTGGACTTTCCATTATTATATTCTTAAGATAATTATTTTTCCTGACCAATTCCACATCCACAAGGGCAATTACATTTGGGATCTATGGAAGGTACATTAACACATATGCTCCCTTTTTGTAAGTATATATTTTGTATTTTGTTCTGACATGATCTACATCCAAGAGGATTCCCTCAATTCAGATCTACTGGAAGAAAAAGTACATCTAATCTAATCTAACACTAATACACACACACACACACACACACACACACACACACACACACACACACACACACACACAACCACCATGTCCGGCCACTCCAGCACCGCAAGCAACTAGACTGTGAGTGAGGTGGGGAGTGGAGGGGAAAGGATTCTGGGTAAGGGTGAGGATGGAAAGTTCCACATTGAATGATGAATTGTAAAAGACTCTGATAGGCAAGAATTTAAAAGGGTTATTGAAAGGGACAACAACGCAGTTGCAAGGAAGACATGCATTGTAGAGATACAGGATAGTGAGTGGGGAAGGAGTGGTGAGATGTTAGGCATAGGGTGTAGAGATGGGAGGTTGAGGCCAGGATGGTTGCAGGACCATAGAATGTGTTGGAATAACTCCCATCTGCACACTTCAGAAGAGCTGGTGAGGAAGGGAGCATCCAGATGGCTCAGGTAGTGAAGCAAGCTTTGAAATCCAGAGTGCTATGTTTTGCCAATGTAGTAAATGTTATTGTGAATTACACATACCGTCGCTTATAACATGAGGAGGGCAGGTGGATGAATAGAGTGTGAGGAAGAGGAGATGATGGTGAATGAGGAGCAGAGGAGGATACAGAAGAAGAGAGGAGGTAAAGGAGGAGATGGACTTAGAAAGGTTGAAATAGACAGAAAAGGAAGAAGAGATGTAGAGAGAGGGGAGGAGGGCAGGAGCAAGAGAGTGGGAGGAAGAGATGAACAGAGACAGAGGGGGAAGATGGATTAAATAAATACCTGCCTCCCCACTCCATTCCAAGTCTGCATCTCGTTACTCCCATCTAGGCTATGCTGTACCCATCCCCACCACCATGACGCAACATTCCTATCCCCCCTCCTCTCCCCTATTTACACACTGCAGAGTGTGATTTCAAGTGCGGCAGCTGGAGGTGACAGTTGTATGACTGTGTTGTGTGCCTGTGTGATTGCACGAATGTTCTATTTTCTGAAGGAGGTCATGGCCGATAGCTGAAAGTGTTGTATGTGTGCGTCTTTTGTATGCGCCTGTCACACCTCTTCACCATGTTGCTGTGGTGAGTTGTAAACTGTCCTTATTACTATATTGTTAATTCCAATCTGGACATCGTAAGTAAGAAGACAGTGATATAGAAAAATAAACACACATACAAATATATAATTAGAGGAAGGAAGAAGAGGGGGCAAGAAATGAATCAGTGAGTTGAAGACAGTGGAGGGTGACAGGCTAATGTACATTGACATTGGGTTGATAGTAAGAAGAGAAAATGCATAGGATGGCAAGTTCCAATTTCTACTGCTCTTAGAGACTGGTGCTAGATGGGAGTATTCAGATTACCCATGGGTGTAACACACGCTGAGGTCCTGGTGTTGGAGGGCATCCTCTGCCTTAGGACATATGCTGTGTTCCCAGGCAAACAGTTTCTCTATAACCATTCACTAGTTTGGCCACTTTGGTGGTGGTCGTAGCAATGTAAAAGGCTGTACAATGAACAGATGTCAGTTGGTAAATTACATGTTGTCTCGTTCATGGTGCTTTACCTCGAATGGTGTAGGTTTTCCCTGTTGTGAGACTGGAGTAAGTGATTGTGGGAGGGTGTATGGGACAGGTTTTATAGTGGAATCATTTACAAGGATAGGAAACTTATGGTAGAGAGAATGGTTTTGGGATGTAAGATTTGACAATAAGGTTGCAGAGTTTAAAAGGATGGCAAAACGCTAATCTGAGTAGCGTAGGGAGGATACTTTGGAGGCATGATATCATTTCAAGCCTTGACTTTGTAAAGTCACAGCCCTAATGGACATTCCAGGCCAGGAAGGTACTGGGTGATTATGGGTAAGCTTCTGGATGGTTTTGGGTTATGAACATTGTTACTGTACAGGAAGGGAGGAGGAAAAAACTGCTAGGGAGATTTATTTGTGGACAGGGTCTGTAGAATAGTTCCAGGAGAGGAAAGCATTTGTTACATTGCTGGTATATGTGGTAACGGACTGTCATTGGAATAGATACATTTACCTAGGCCTTTAGGAGGAAGCATTTGGTATGGAAGTGATGCAGCTATCACAGTGGAAGTTCTGTTACTTGTTTGTGAGTTTATTATAGACCAAGGTGACAATGTGGGAATCAATAAGGTGAAGGTCAACATCTAGGAAGGTGGCTTGGATTATCAAAAAAGACCAGGAAACTTTAAGTTGGAGGAGATGAAGTTTTGAAGGAGTTTCTCTTCACCATTAGTGCAGACCACAAAAATGTCATCTATGAATGTTACCAAGCCAAGGGGTGCAGCTTCTATGTCTTAAGAAATGCCTCTTCCAAGCGCCCCATGAAAAGACTGACATAGGAAGGGGCCATCCTGGTCCCTACAGCTGTCCCCCAATTTGTTTGTAGGTCTGATCGTCAAAGGTGTAGTAATTGTGGGTGAGCTTGAAATTGGTAAGTGTGATAAGGAATGAGGCTTTGTAGAGGCTATTGGGCAGGCATTCAATTGATAAAGGTCTGAATTTCTTTTTGTTGTTTGTCCCAGTTACTGCTGTATCAAATTAAGTAAATCACTGTGCAAAGTTTTAAGAGAGTTTGCAGTGATAACATTGCATTGCGTAGGCTTTACATACTGTTGGTTTTACATTTCAGTATATGAAATTTAGATAATATATCAGAATTTTATTGAAAACTAGCAGTAAACCCATCACTGCTCGGGTGTTCATTTATCCTGCACTCTCATAGTCCACATCCCCTTTTCCTCCCCCATCTCTCTGCAACCACCTCTTTCTCTCCCATCTCACTGTTCGTTTCCACTTTTCCCTCTTCCGGCAAAGCTTCATGCAAGGTACCCTCTCTCATGTACCATACAAACATTTATGTACCCAGTGATCTTCCTCTTGGTTTAAAGGCCTTTTTTTTTCCAAAAATCATAAAGACTGGATCAAAACTATGCATTTTGTAAAATTCCATAAGTTAAGTACCCTCCACCATGCACCAAATGAAATTTTATATAGACAGTGACATTCCTCTAGTTTTTAATGTAGAGTGTGCAAATTTTCCTCAATATCAGAACAAAACTACAGATTTCTATGCAACAGAAATGCATGGTCACATTGAAAAACACACTTTATTGTTCTCAAATATTCCAGTTTTGTTCTGAGAATAACAAAAAAAAAAAAAAAAATAAAAAAAAAAAATAAAAAAAAAAATAAAAAAATAAAATAAAAATAAAATAAAATAATAATAATAATAATAAAAGGATCTGTGAAATTGGTCGAGCCATTCTCAAGTTATGGCATGACCAAGGTGTTTACGGATCCATTTTTATGTTGCAAAGTACCCTCCCCCATGAATCTTAAGGTAGACAGTGACCTTCCTCTTGTTTTGAAGGTCAAATGTGCAAAATTTCGTGAAGATCGGAATGAAACTGCAGGTTTCAGGAGTCTGTAGGAGATGTAGGCTCTGCCATGCACCTGTCACAAAATACTTTCTTAGCTGACGTTTTTTATCTATAAACTACTTTCTTGCCAAATTTCAGCTGCATAGGTGAAGTAGTTTTCGAGATTTCATGTTTAATCAGCGAGTGAGTGTCCTTTCACTTTTATACAGATAGAGATTAAGAAAACAGATTGGTTAATTCTGGATGCAAGAGAACTTAGGGAGACTTGCAGACAAAAATAAATAGTAATATGCAAATTTATAATGCTAACTTTATTTAATACAAGGTCATACCTGATGCGACAGTTTTACAGCATCTACAGAAAAATTGTTGTGAGCGGTAACTTCTTATCGTTTCATCATTTTGTGGGTGGAGGGGGAGTCAGTTACAAAACGCTTCATAAACATCCGAAATTACACGAAAACTTTGTTGCAGGTCCATTACTACATACATTTTCCAATAATTGACGCATAAATCTGGGTATTCCCATGCGCAGGCCTCTCTTTATTTATGACGTCATATCTCCTGAGCTCGTGCTCTTTTGCTTTTGGGTCAGAAACCTTCGTGGGCGTACCGTGAGCAGTTCACCAAAGTTTCATTGCAATCAAATGAATGGTTTGTGAACACAAAGAGGACATACAGACAAACATTAATTTTTATATATATATATATATATATATATATATATATATATATATATATATATATATATATATGTGTGAATGTGTGGGCATGTGTGCATTTGTTTACCCTCCATTTTTTCCCCCAAGGTAAGTCTTTCCTCTCCCAGGATTGGAATGGCTCCTTACCCCCTTCCTTAAAACCCTCATCATTTCCTTTTCCCTCTCCTTCCCTACTGCCTGAAGACGCAACTGGGTTGCGAAAGCTTGCGATTGTGTGTGTGTGTGTATTCATTTATTTATTTGTGATGCTGTCACACCTGTGCTCCTTCGCCTGGTGAGTAATCTTCGTCTATTTTTTATATATATATATATATATATATATATATGAAACGATTATTAAGACGAAAAATTCCTAGCAGGAAAAATAAAATATAAAAAATAGACGAAGATTACTCACCAGGCGAAGGAGCACAGGTGTGACAGCATCACAAATAAATAAATGAATACACACACACACACACACACACACACACACAATCGCAAGCTTTCGCAACCCAGTTGCGTCTTCAGGCAGTAGGGAAGGAGGGGGAAAAGGAAATGATGAGGGTTTTAAGGAAGGGGGTAAGGAGCCATTCCAATCCCGGGAGAGGAAAGACTTACCTTGGGGGAAAAAATGGAGGGTAAACAAATGCACACATGCCCACACATTCACACAGACACAAGTACACCTAGGCAGACATACTGTAGAAAGCAAAGAAGTTAAGTTATAGAAGTTAAGAAGTTAGACAGAGATACCACTTGAGGCAGAGGCTCTGTCCAGAGAACTGATGCAAAGATGTTAAGAAGGTGGGTGGGAATTCAAATTTAGCGGAGGTTGAGACCAGGTGGGCAACGGGAAGAGAGAATATGCTGAAGGGCTAGTTCCCATCTCCGGAGTTCTGAAGGATTGGTATCAGTGGGAAGTATCCAGATAACCCGGACGGTGTAGCACTGTGCCAAGATGTGCTGGCCGTGCACCAATGCGTGTTTAGCCACAGGGTGATCCTCGTTACCAACAAACACTGTCTGCCTGTGTCCATTCATGCGAATGGACAGTTTGTTGCTGGTCATTCCCACATAGAACGCTTCACAGTGCAGGCATGTCAGTTGGTAGATCACGTGGGTACTATCGCAAGTGGCTCTGCCTTTGATCGTGTACACCTTCCGGGTTACGGGACTGGAGTAAGTGGTGGTGGAAGGGTGCATAGGGCAGGTTTTACAACGGGGGCGGTTACAAGGGTAGGAGCCAGAAGGTAGGGAAGGTGGTTTGGGGATTTCATAGGGGTGGACTAGGAGGTTACGGAGGTTAGGTGGGCGGCGGAAAGACACTCTCGGTGGAGTAGGAAGGATGTCATGAAGGACGGATCTCATTTCGGGGCAGGATTTAAGGAAGTCGTATCCTTGCTGGAGAGCCACATTTAGAGTCCGCTCCAGTCCCGGAAAGTATCCGGTGACAAGAGGGGCACTTCTGGGATTCTTCTGTTGAAGGTTCTGAATTTGGGGGGATGAGGTAGTAGCTCTGGCAATTTGTTTCTCTACCAGATTAGGAGGATAGCCGCGGGATGTGAAAGCTGTTAATAGGTTGTTGGAGTACTGGTTCAGAGCTTCAGGACTGGAGCAGACTCGTTTGCCACGAAGACCTAAGCTGTAAGGAAGGGAACGTTTGATATGGAATGGATGACAGCTATCATAATGCAGGTACTGTTGTTTATTGGTAGGTTTGATGTGGACGGATGTGTGGAGTTGGCCGTTGGACAGATGGAGGTCGACATCGAGGAATGTGGCATGGGATTTGGAATAGGACCAGGTGAATTTGATGGGACCAAAGGAGTTGAGGTTGAAGAGGAAATTCTGGAGTTCTTCTTCACTGTGTGTCCAGATCATGAAGATATCATCAATGAATCTGTACCACACTTTGGGTTGACAGGCTTGGGTATCCAGGAAGGCTTCCTCTAAGCGTCCCATGAATAAGTTTGCGTACGAGGGGGCCATCCTGGTTCCCATGGCTGTTCCCTTTAGTTGTTGGTATGTCTGGCCCTCAAAAGTGAAGAAGTTGTGGGTTAGGATGAAGCTGGCTAGGGTATTAAGGAAAGAGGTTTTAGGTAGGGAAGTGGGTGGTCGGCGTGAAAGGAAATACTCCATCGCAGCAAGGCCCTGGGTATGTGGGATATTTGTGTATAGGGAAGTGGCATCAATGGTTACAAGGATGGTTTCTGGAGGTAACAGGCTGGGTAAGGATTTCAGGCGATCGAGGAAGTGGTTGGTGTAGACACCAACCACTTCCTCGATCGCCTGAAATCCTTACCCAGCCTGTTACCTCCAGAAACCATCCTTGTAACCATTGATGCCACTTCCCTATACACAAATATCCCACATACCCAGGGCCTTGCTGCGATGGAGTATTTCCTTTCACGCCGACCACCCACTTCCCTACCTAAAACCTCTTTCCTTAATACCCTAGCCAGCTTCATCCTAACCCACAACTTCTTCACTTTTGAGGGCCAGACATACCAACAACTAAAGGGAACAGCCATGGGAACCAGGATGGCCCCCTCGTACGCAAACTTATTCATGGGACGCTTAGAGGAAGCCTTCCTGGATACCCAAGCCTGTCAACCCAAAGTGTGGTACAGATTCATTGATGATATCTTCATGATCTGGACACACAGTGAAGAAGAACTCCAGAATTTCCTCTTCAACCTCAACTCCTTTGGTCCCATCAAATTCACCTGGTCCTATTCCAAATCCCATGCCACATTCCTCGATGTCGACCTCCATCTGTCCAACGGCCAACTCCACACATCCGTCCACATCAAACCTACCAATAAACAACAGTACCTGCATTATGATAGCTGTCATCCATTCCATATCAAACGTTCCCTTCCTTACAGCTTAGGTCTTCGTGGCAAACGAGTCTGCTCCAGTCCTGAAGCTCTGAACCAGTACTCCAACAACCTATTAACAGCTTTCACATCCCGCGGCTATCCTCCTAATCTGGTAGAGAAACAAATTGCCAGAGCTACTACCTCATCCCCCCAAATTCAGAACCTTCAACAGAAGAATCCCAGAAGTGCCCCTCTTGTCACCGGATACTTTCCGGGACTGGAGCGGACTCTAAATGTGGCTCTCCAGCAAGGATACGACTTCCTTAAATCCTGCCCCGAAATGAGATCCGTCCTTCATGACATCCTTCCTACTCCACCGAGAGTGTCTTTCCGCCGCCCACCTAACCTCCGTAACCTCCTAGTCCACCCCTATGAAATCCCCAAACCACCTTCCCTACCTTCTGGCTCCTACCCTTGTAACCGCCCCCGTTGTAAAACCTGCCCTATGCACCCTTCCACCACCACTTACTCCAGTCCCGTAACCCGGAAGGTGTACACGATCAAAGGCAGAGCCACTTGCGATAGTACCCACGTGATCTACCAACTGACATGCCTGCACTGTGAAGCGTTCTATGTGGGAATGACCAGCAACAAACTGTCCATTCGCATGAATGGACACAGGCAGACAGTGTTTGTTGGTAACGAGGATCACCCTGTGGCTAAACACGCATTGGTGCACGGCCAGCACATCTTGGCACAGTGCTACACCGTCCGGGTTATCTGGATACTTCCCACTGACACCAATCCTTCAGAACTCCGGAGATGGGAACTAGCCCTTCAGCATATTCTCTCTTCCCGTTGCCCACCTGGTCTCAACCTCCGCTAAATTTGAATTCCCACCCACCTTCTTAACATCTTTGCATCAGTTCTCTGGACAGAGCCTCTGCCTCAAGTGGTATCTCTGTCTAACTTCTTAACTTCTATAACTTAACTTCTTTGCTTTCTACAGTATGTCTGCCTAGGTGTACTTGTGTCTGTGTGAATGTGTGGGCATGTGTGCATTTGTTTACCCTCCATTTTTTCCCCCAAGGTAAGTCTTTCCTCTCCCGGGATTGGAATGGCTCCTTACCCCCTTCCTTAAAACCCTCATCATTTCCTTTTCCCCCTCCTTCCCTACTGCCTGAAGACGCAACTGGGTTGCGAAAGCTTGCGATTGTGTGTGTGTGTGTGTGTGTGTGTGTGTGTATTCATTTATTTATTTGTGATGCTGTCACACCTGTGCTCCTTCGCCTGGTGAGTAATCTTCGTCTATTTTTTATATTTTATATATATATATATATAGATTGAGAGCATTACAATGATATATTTTCAAGATATTTCATAATTTTTTCAAGATATCAATACTGGTGGTTTTTCCCCAAAATGATAGCTTGCAAATAGGCAGATATGTTGTGTGATACATACTCAAAATTTCTTCATTCATTGAGATAGGGAAGTAACTTATTCACAGCAGTAAGAGGGTTAGCAAAATGGTGCATATAAACACATCCACAGCACCTGCCAGAAGGATCAAATGTTCACTTTATACGTCCTTAGCATCTGGAGACAGTAGCAGTGGCATACATTTACATGTAGAGCATTCAAAGGATTAAGAAGACCCCCTAAGGTTTAGGTGGAGTTGCGAAGTTCCAGTTCTTCTTTATGTACTTTCCTATTATGAATCATCTGTTCTATGTGGTAACTGTTCATATTTCAGTTTTTTTGTAGTATATAAAATTTCTTAAGGCAGACTTGTACTGATATGACAAAGAGCAGAGAGGGGTTTGTTTTCATAATTCTAAAAAATAAGCAATTTTTATTTATGCAAAAAATGATTCATTTTAGTCTTTTTTTATGTGCCTATCATTTACTAAGTGCCTCAGTGATACAGGTACAGTAAATTATTGTCTTCACTACTTTCAGTGTTTTAAAATTACCAGATTTTTGTCCATGTCATTATCTGTGGGTGTGCAGACAAATATGGCTTTTTGCATTAGCCCAACAAAACACCAGAATGCATCAGATTCATTTTTTATCTCAGCCAATACTGGAGCTAAGAGATCTGACATGCCTTGTGTGTAGCCAAATCCTGGATTGTAAACAGCATAATTTAACAGAATGTTTCTGCAACAAACAATAAATACAAAAATGAAAGCAGCACAGTAAAATTAAAGAGAACAGTAATAATTAGATATATATACTACAATAAAAGTAAGGTGATTTTCACAAACTTTTACACTGATTGGTAAATAACATCGAGTAATAAAAGCAGGTAATACTTGTTATATGGTGAAGTATGAATTCTACAGACATTGGTAAAATGTATATGGTAACCAAAGAGTAAAGTTTCATTTTTAATTATTATTTAATCTAATGGATTATGCAAGAGAGATAGAATGATGGCCAGTACTTACTTCAGCTCAATACTGCCGATAGTCTTAACAAAAAAGACAAAAACAAACATTCACAAGCTTTCGGAAGGAACTGCCTTCTTCGGGTAGGAGAGATGATGGAAGAGAAATGAGACAGAAGGGAAGTGTTACTCACAACCTAGGCCACGAGGTAAAGATCCATCCACTCTATCTCTTTTGAATAATTTTTTCATATCTCTTTGGAGAATTTCTGTCACATTAGTTTAATTTAATGAATTACTTATCATGAGTTAGGTTACAGGACAAGTTATAGTTACTTAAGTGATGAGGCAGCATGAATTCCACGCAGAATATACACAAAAATGTAAATAACGACAATAATGAATGGAATGCACGGACCACCAGAAAACAATGAATAAGTAAGTAGTCCATATTGGAAATCATTACGACCTGTGTACTTGATGAACTAAGTAAGTATCATTTGCAAAGTAATGGATTATGAAATACTTTACTAAATTAAAACTGATGATTTTAATGTGGGAACTTTGCCTTTTGTTGGCACACACTCTGCTGAAAGCTGAGTAAAAATTCATTCTGGAAACAATCCACAGCCTGGGACTAAATCACATCTCAGCAATGCAATTTCTTTCAATAGCGATAGGCCCACAAGGTATTCAGAACAACTTCTGTGAACTTTGGAAGGATGATTTCCCAACAAAGGCAATGATTCCAAGTTTGAGTCTCTGTACAACAGACAGTTTGAATATGCCATAAGTTTCAAATCTGCAGTCACTCCAATGAAGAGTGAAAATATCAGTTAAAATGGTAAACACAATAGAACACACAACTGAAATAACAAGAGTATGGTACCATACAAGCTGTTGAAGCGGCAAACTAATAGCAAAATATGTTGGTGCTAATTTCCCAGTGAGATTCAAATTGAAGAATTTTACCATACCATCCCATTACCTTCTGTTTCATGGTCATTGCTGAACAAAGGATGATCAATAGAAAATGCAATTCCATGTGTTAGTTTGCATTTCAGCTTTAATTTTTTCAGAGTGTTTTTTTTTTTTTTTACACTGAAAATAAACTTCTTGGGTTTTCCGTCAGAGATCAGCCAGGAAAACTTAAGAAGTCATGTTTTTTCATTTTGTTAAGTGACGAAAAAGGAAGATAACATGCAGTACATCTGTTAATTGTGACTTTAATGTTTTGAACATACATTACTGTAGTATTATAAGTTGTTAGAGAGAACAACTGGAAAATATAAGGCATGGGTTGTTAAAGTTGGTGACACAGTACTCTAACCTCATGAGATAATCACCCATACCTTATGCTCTGATACCTTTCTTTCTCTGTTTCCAGTCACTCCAGATTTTATATTGCAAGGTTATACTGTCTCTGTATCCAGCGATGTTTGAATTGTCTTGTGTTCTTATTTCTGGTAACTGGTGGAATTCCTGCATTCTAAACACAAATTAGTATGAAATGACCATTGTCAAATTGTATAACAGCTATTATTAAGACGAAAAATTCCTAGCAGGAAAAATAAAATATAAAAAATAGACGAAGATTACTCACCAGGCGAAGGAGCACAGGTGTGACAGCATCACAAATAAATAAATGAATACACACACACACACAATCGCAAGCTTTCGCAACCCAGTTGCGTTTTCAGGCAGTAGGGAAGGAGAGGGAAAAGGAAATGTTGAGGGTTTTAAGGAAGGGGGTAAGGAGCCATTCCAATCCCGGGAGAGGAAAGACTTACCTTGGGGGAAAAAATGGAGGGTAAACAAATGCACACATGCCCACACATTCACACAGACACAAGTACACCTAGGCATTTGTTTACCCTCCATTTTTTCCCCCAAGGTAAGTCTTTCCTCTCCCGGGATTGGAATGGCTCCTTACCCCCTTCCTAAAAACCCTCAACATTTCCTTTTCCCTCTCCTTCCCTACTGCCTGAAGACGCAACTGGGTTGCGAAAGCTTGCGATTGTGTGTGTGTGTGTATTCATTTATTTATTTGTGATGCTGTCACACCTGTATAACAGCTATTTTAGATTTATGTGCAAGTACCATTTAACGTGCATTCTACTTGAAAATGAGGTAACAAAATACCTAAGGACTTATTGGGATTATGAGAAGTAGTAAAGCAGATGAAGTTGCTATATAGAATAAGCTAGTTTTATAAATCACAATAGTAAATTGCCTTTGACATGAGTGTGTGCCTGAAGGAGCATTTGCAAACACATGTTATTGATCCAGCTTTCACTAATTATGTTTATATTAAATTGCTGATGGAAATTCTCCACGAAGATGATAAATTTTTCTTCACAAGAGATAGTTTAGCTGGCCAGTACTTACCTTTGTGCTGCAGCACTGACAGTCACACAAAGAAAGAAAAGGAATGAAAAAAGGACAAGCTTTCTTTATCAGATAGGAGAGAAGGGAAGAAAAAAAAGGAATGGGAACAGAAGGGGAAGGTAATTCATGACCTAGGTCATAGGATGATTGAGGATTGTGGAAGTCAGAGATACTGTCACTGACTTCTAGCTATCTCTGAGTTCCGAAATCCTCAATCATCATCCTATGACCTAAGTCATGAATTACCTTCCCCTTCTGTTCCCATTCCTTTTTTCTCCCCTTCTCTCCTACCTGATGAAGTAACCCTGTTCCAAAAGCTTGTCCTTTTTTCATCCTTTTTCTTTCTTTGTGTGACTATTGGCAGTACATCATAAAGGTAAGTACTGGCCAGCCAAACTCTGTCTTTTGAAGAATAATTTATGTTTATATTAAAGTGATCCTTGTCTCTACAACCTTTTTAATGCCACTACAAAGGTGTGTTTCAAAAGCCTCGTAGGAAATTTTTCAAAAGCCTCGTAGAGTGTATAGGTGGACAAGAAAAACGAATTCCCAAATTTTCCTCATAATTACAGATACAAACAGTTTTTCCTGGATGAAAATACACCTCTTACATGGTACAACTTTTTATAGGCTAAAAATACACCTTTTACCAGGTAAAGATACACTTTTTTTGTATGAAGTTGTAAAATTTTGTCAATTCTTTGAAAGTTAAATGTTTATATATAAAAAAATAGATGAAGATTACTTGCCAGGCGAAGGAGCACAGGTAGTGATAGTAGCACAAATAAATAAAACACACACACACACACACACACACACACACACACACACACACACAAACGCTAGAAGCAGCTAGGCTGTGAAAGCTAGCGTGTGTGTGTGTGTGTGTGTGTGTGTGTGTGTGTGTTATTTGTGCTACTGTCACTACCTGTGCTCCTCCGCCTAGTAAGTACTCTTCATCTATTTTTTATATATATTTTTCCTGCTAGTAATTTTTCCTCTATAATATTCATATCATAAAGATAAATGTTACATACACAGCCATAGAACTTCCCAGGGTTAAAAAGCATTTATGGTAACACTGTGTGTGTGTGTGTGTGTGTGTGTGTGTGTGTGTGTGTGTGTGTGTAATGTAGTTTAAGTAGTTTGTAAGTCTAAGGACTGATGAACACAGCAGTTTGGCCCAATAGCTTTACAAACATTTGAACATTAGATTATCAATAATGGAGGATAGGTAACAACTCACCATAAAGAGGCTCGATGAGCTGCCGACAGACAACAAAATAGATAATCACATTAACACAACTATCAGAAGCCTTTAAATTCCATCATGCAATGCGGAACTTTCCACCTCTACCTTTACCCAGCATCCTTCCCCCTACACTACCCACTGTGACTGACAGTCTAGCTTTTGTTGCTGGACTGGCTGGACATGATAATTGTGTGACTATAGTTGTCTGAGTGATTATGTAAATGTGTGTGTTTCTTTTTCTGATGAAGGCCATGGCCGAAAATTTAAGTTGTGTGAATGTGATTATCTATTTTCGTGTCTGTCAGCAGCTCAGCAAGCCTCTTTACAGTGAGTTGTTACTTATCCTCCATTATTGATATTCCGATCGAATTTTCCATTGTTAGAACACTAGATTATGATAACGAAGCTTATCATTTATTTGGTTTTGCTAAATATGTAGCTGTTTTTGTGCAAATACATTACTAATTTTGAATTTGTGGTTATGCAGGAACCTACTAGTACTCCCCTAATGTTCAAAACTACCAGCTGTTTTCTATGATTACGTCACAATTATTTGAGTACAATTTTAATTGCTCCCAGTGAAATAAGTAGCAATCACATTTACATTCTTTCTTTCCAAAAATATTTTGCTGTTTTTTAAGAATACGTCAGATTTTCAAGTATGCAATTAGGCAGTTAATTTTGATCTAGGTCCATAGGTGACTGCTACACAGAGTCATTACAAAGCCATATGATTCCTGGCTGTTCCTCAGTTCCCACTGCAATATTACAATGGACGGTCCAGTAAGAAATGTTAATAATAATATGTAGATAGGGAACAACACACCGTAAAGATGAACTTTGAGTCGCTGACAGACACGAATAAAAGACACACAAACAATTCTAAATTTTCGGCCACAGCCTTCCTCAGAAAGAGAACACTCATCCACACAATCACTCATGCGCACTCATCCACACATATCACCTATCTGGCCAGAGATGGCTGACGTGTGAATGAGTGTGCCTGAGTGATTGTGTGGATGAGCATTCTTTTTCTGAGGAAGGCCACGGTTCAAAATTTAGAATTGTTTGTGTGTCTTATTTGTGTCTGTTGGTGGCTCAATGTTCGTCTTTACCATGTTTTAGCATTTTCTTGAAGATCCAAGAGAGACAGATTTGCTACAACAATTTTTAATGGCATAAATGACTGATTTTCTGAGCTCCAATTCTCTTTGCAACCAAAATTTTATTTTGATTTAATTCTCTTGTTTTATTATTGCAGTATCACTTAGTAATAGTAAAATTCTCCATTTGGGGAGCAATTCAAAATTATACATAAATTAACTGATAACTAAATCAATGGAAAATTCTCAGGTATTACCCGGATGATAAAATTTCTGGGTTTTTGTCATTGGACATAAACGCCCTCTTTGAAATAAGGGCTAAGTTTTGTTGCCTTCATTTTCAGTAAAACACATTTTATTAACATCTTACATACTATCGCTTAATTAATCTCATCTCTATAAGGATATTAATAATCCCATCTGTCTCATCATTTTCAGAATATTCCCAAGCATGAATACTATGACACATCTTGCCTCCACTGTAAATGCAAATGACATGAAAATACAGGAAAAACAATACTTACTTCATTACTTCAACATTTGGATTTTCTTCTCCTGCGAAGTATGGATTTCCCCGGTCAGTACGAATGACATCTTTCTCCACAATACATTGTATATTTCGCCAAAAATTTTCTTGACTTACTGGGTCCATTTCATGTCTTCTTCGGCTGGAATTTAAAACAAAAATGAAGACCGCAGGAAGATAATACAACACCATCAATTTTTAACAAGAGATGTTCCCTTTTTGGATTCAAAAAGGGTTATTCAACTGAAATTACTATTTAAAATTTTGGCCACCAAATATTACAAGTCTTAAATAATAAAATTCTGCCAGTACCTACTTTTGTAATCTTTTCAAGATGTTTTACTGTGTATATCATGTTATACTCCTAGAAAAACTTAAATTTTATGGAACTGATGGCTTTAATGACAACTGGTTTGTATCATACATGGCAAACATTACAGAAAGATGAGATGAGGAATTGAAGTGATACTGGGTAAATAGAAAATTTTGAGCCCACTTTTATTCTCTATAAATGTGAAGAAAATGAGAGACTGATTAGGTAATCACAAAAGTATTGGCATAACTTGTTTAAAAGATTGATCGATATTATCAACTACTTAGCCTCACACAATCTGGCATTTAGAGTTAATTGAGAATCACTTAAGCTGAATGATACTGGAAACAGTGGAAAATTTATAGACCTGTTTAAACTGTTATCCAAATATGTTCTAACACTAAAAGAGCACCTGCCACGTATCAATGAAAAGCAACTTTCTCAGCATTATCAGAGCCACGAGATCTAAAATGAATTACTTTCACTAATGTCAAAATCTGCCATTAAAGAAATTGTAAAAAGATTCAAACAAGCAAAATATTATGCCTTCGTGGTTGATTGTACCAGGGATGTATGCTGTGTGGAAAAAATTCAAAAATATTAAGATTTTGCAGTTTCTCTACTGTAGAGATAGAGGAACACTTTGTTGGGTTTATTGCCATTGTAGAAACAATGGGAGAGTATTTAACAAATGCAGTTTTAAAGAAAATAGAAAATAATGATCTAGATACAAAAAAACTGTCGAGGACAGGGATATGATAACGGCGCCAATATGGTTGTCATTAATAAAGGTGTTAGAACAAGAATACTCAATATTAATCCACAAGCATTCTTCACGCCATGAGGATGCCATTCTTGGAATTTGCTTCTCATAGATGCAGCTAACTCACCTTCAACTGCTTCAACACTTTTCGGCTTCATCAAAAACATTTTTGTCCTCTTTACAAGGTCTAGCAAGCGTTGGGAACTTATAAAAACTAAGTTAAAATTGATATTGAATCCACTGTCTGAAACAAGATGGGAAAGCAATGAGGGAGCACTAAAAACTATATTATTCCAGTTTGATGATGTCATCAAAACTATGATTGACCTGAAAAGTAAAACTGATGATTCTGAAACACTTAGTGACTGTGAAGCAGTCTTGAACAAAATGTTAACTATTGAGTTCATTGTTCCAAAACAGGTGTTTTCTAAATGTTTGTATATCTTATGGGACTTAACTACAATGTCATCAGTCCCAAAACTTACACACTACTTACAAACTAGCTAACACTAAGGACGGCACAAATATCCATGCCCGAGGGGGGATTCGAACCCCCGACCGTAGTGGCCGTGCAGACCGTGACTGATGCGCCTCAGTCCCCTTGGCTACCGCGGCCGGCCAAAACAGGTGAGATACGAGATTTTACTACATGTGAACAATATAAATTAACAATGGCAGGCTGTTAAAGTGAACCAGAAACCAGCTGTTAACTCTTTACGTTTATTTCATGACTGGATTCGAGAATTCCGTATTAAAGGATTTGAAACTTGCGTTGCAGAAGCTCGATTGTTTCTAGAAAAAAAGTAGTTTCAAAATTGAGTCTGAGTTTAAAAAGAAAAGAATAGTACAGAAAAAAATGAATATTCGATTACGAAAAAATTAATGAACCAATGCAATTTGATGAATTCAGTACAGAGTTAATTTTTTAACACAATGATAAATGCTGTAATAGTCGACAGTGAATGTCGATTCAGAGCACTAGAATAATATTTTGAGTGACTTGGTTTTATTTATGAAATCAACTAATTGAAATTTCTATCCAAGGAGGACCTTTTCAAGCATTTTAATGATTTAGGTATGATACTCCGATGCTAGTGACATACAACCTTTAGAACTTTACGAGGAACTCCAGCTATTAAAATCCAATCCACTAATCTAAATCAAAGACGCAAAACAACTTCTTCAGTACACTTTAGAAAAAATTTGGACAAAGTATATCCAAATGTTTATATAACAATCAGAATCATGCTAACAGTTCTAGTCGGCCGAGAGAAGCTTCTCAAAGTTAAAATTAATTAAGACTTACTTGAGAAGCACAATGTGCCAAGAAAAACTAACTGCATCATCATTACTATCAATTGAAGCCGAAATAGTGGCTAGTATTTATTATGATGTGATCTAAAAAAAAAATTCAATGAGGCGAAAAGCCAAAAAGTTTCTCTATTTTAATTTGTGTTTCTCTATTACAATTTTTGTCATTGCAATAATACTTGTATATTATACTAATAAAAGTTTAGTATAACGATTATTGGTGTATAATTAAGCTCTATTTAACATTTTTTTTTTTACTGAAAAAGTGAAAGGGGCCTCGCAAAAACGAATTCGCCGACGCCCAGTTTTCGTCTGGCGCCACCAATGTGCATTTTTCATCAAAGAAATATCAAATGTAGTGTCTTGCCGTATATTTGATTATAAAAGTTGCTTGTCTTCTCTTCGCTGCAATACATAATCTATCCACTCTGAGCGCTAGCATCGCTGTTGCTAATGGATATGTGTGTGTTTGAACACAGCTGCAACGCCGTGCCGTAATTAACATTTAACCCCAGTAGCAAGAAATCGCTATAATCCTGAAGTGCCGATACCAGTGCGGGTAATATGGTGGTACTGAACCGAATACTACCCAACTTAAGTAGATAACGTACTTTATTACTCAGAAAGATGGTACCACAAACTTGAAACTAGTCATTCTTACATCAAAATGCAACTGTTCGTACGCGCCAGTTGTGATGGCAAAGAAACTGCTGGAAAGATATGCTACACCGCCACATTTTTGAGCGGCTAAAGCAGCACACAATAAAAATTTATTATTATGCACTATTTTGAAATATGACGATCATAATACCCCTTTTTAAAACCACAATGAAGCTTTATGTCTAAGAAATATTACGAATATTTGATAATATTTCTTTGTCAAAGATTTGATTGAAAATATTATTGTGTAATACCAGACTAAAGGGATCTGTTTTTTAAAGTGGAGTAATACCCACTAGTGTGTTTTGTTGTTGCAGATGTAGTAATACCAACCTAAATTCAAGTAATCCGCACACCCCAGTTTTTCGTTCATAAAGTCGGGAAAAAATGTGCGCGAATTACTTGAGTATATATGGTAGTATTTATCCACAACACTTTCCTGATATGAAATTTGAGCTAATATAATGAGGCAATAATTACTTTTAAAAAGCGTAACTTCTTTTACACAGGTAAAGGTGACAATTTGCTGTGAAAATGCCAAAATTTCAACCTTAAAACCAAGCAAAAGTGAACCAATCTCTCATACAATCAACTCCTTCGAGGGTCCAATGATTTGTAAATGTTGAGGTCATGGAAACACTTACGTTATCTCATGGTATTCCTGTCTGCGGATTGCAATAATCTGCTCTCTTTCTTCATGTGTGCTTTGGTAAGAATAGCAGTAAAGCAGGAATGGCCAGACAGTGCTTCTCATTTCTGGTTCCAGCCCTCCAAAAAATATACCCTGCAAGAAAAATGAATCATTGTTAAGGATACCAAATTTTTACCCCACACACTGTGTTCGTTTTGAGAACTTAAGGTAACATATTGCAAGAGTACAAGTAACAAATAACTTAATACTATGGAAATTAAACTCATTACATTACTCAGCACCTTTCATGGCCTCCAAAGTCACACAATTTCACTTCCATAGAACTTCTACAGGGCAACCTTAAGAAGTCAGCAGGACAATTGCCCAGAGCCTTCTCTGGGAAATGTGAATGTCCTATGGAATTTGCTTCATTCTCCATGGGAGAGAATTGTCATGGATAAGGTATTTTTTCACAGACTTTCAAATTAAATGGCTTGTTCTTGATGCATATGGTCAAAATAATGAAGCTATACATCGCCCACTCTTCATTTTATTTCATTTCATTTTTCCACAAGGCCAAAAGTTATAGGGCCAACTATATTAATTACAAAACACAAATATACTAATTATTTTAATTTTCATATTGACCCAATAAGGTCAAGTAAGAACTACAGTTCTTCTTTCTTTGATGTTGTTTCCTGTTCTTCCAATACTCCCTCATTTACTCTGCATGTTGTCTTTTCCTTTATTCTGTCCATGTTGTTCCCAGTTTCTTATATCAGATATTTTGTCTATATATTTGTAGATATCTTCATTATTTCTCTTTTTTTAACCATCAACCATCTGTAGTTTGCATTGGACCCATCTCTCTCTCTCTCTCTCTCTCTCTCTCTCTCTCTCTCTCTCTCTCTCTCTCTCTCTTCCTCCCCTCCTTTAATAATCAATCTTTCAACTACTTATATTCACTTTTAATTAATGATGAAAATTCTCCTCAGAGATGATAAATTATTGTTCAAACGAGATAGATTGGCTGGCCAGTACTTATCTTTGTGCTGTACTGCCGATAGTTACACAAATGAAGAAACAGAAAAAAAGGGGACAAAACTTTTAGGCACTCACATCCATACAAACTTTCTGGTTGCACCACTGCAATATTACAATGGAAGGTCCAGTAAGAAATGTTAATAACAATATGTAGATATGGAACAACTCACCGTAAAGACGAATGTTGAGCCACTGACAGACACAAATAAAAGACACACACACACAATTCTAAATTTTCGGCCTTGGCCTTCCTCAGACAGAGAACACTCATCCACACAATCACACACACACACTTATCCACACACGTCAGACATCTCTGGCCACCCAACACAGCCTGACTCACGGCAAGCGGAAGGGATGGGAGGGGGGAGGGGGAAGGAGGAATGAGGAGTGGGGGAAGTGAGTCAGACTGTGTTGGGCGGCCAGAGATAGGGTGAGTGTGCATGAGTGATTGTGTAGATGAGTGTATTCTTTATGAGGAAGGCCACGGCCAAAAGTTTTGAATTGTGGGTCTTTTATTTGTGTCTGTCGGCAGCTCAAAGTTCATCTTTATGGTGAGTTGTTCCCTATCTACATATTATTAATAGGGTACACTGTAGTATAGTATACTTGTTGCTATATTAATTTTTATTTCTTTGGGAGGTGTGATGAATATCACCTTCTAATGCTGATTATTTTTAGTGTTGTCGAAGGTCACATAAATATTACCTTCCAAGGGTAACTGATTTTAGACATCAAACTCACAAACAATAATTTGTTGTTTACTGAAGAGAATACTGAAAAAAGTAAAAAAGAAGAAAATATAATTTAATAACACAAAGTAAATAAAGCACAAAAAAGGGCGCAGTTAAATTCAATCGGATACATACCACAGTTATCAGTACTGGAACCTAACACATTACCAAGCGGCAACCGATTATTTCCTTTAGTGTAACGCTCAAGAATGCCACTTAAACAGTTGAAGAATGAATATTCAAAGTTTGTGTAACTAAGGGACCAAACTGTTTAGGTTATCAGTCCCTAGACTTACAAACTACTGAAACAAACTAAGGACAAAACACACACACACACACACACACACACACACACACACAAACACACACACACAGAGAGAGAGAGAGAGAGAGAGAGAGAGAGAGAGAGAGAGAGAGAGAGAGAGAGAGAGAGAGGGAGGGAGGGAGGGAGGGAGGGAGGGAGGGAGGGAGGGAGGGAGGGAGGGAGGGAGGGGGGGGGGAAGGACTGCTGTCTCTGGCCACTGTGGCCGATCTCTAAAAGAAATTATTTCTAATGAGAAAAAAATTCTAAAAAAAAAATATTTCTAAAAGAAATTATACGATGAGTTAAGTTGCAATGAATCTCAACATATACTGTACATTGCTTCTATTTGACAATGTAAACAAGATGAAGAAGCTACAAAGGATGCTAAAGTTGGGAACATTGGCACTTCTCAAATGTTCAAATGTTTGTATAGCTTAGGGGACTTAACTACGGGGTCATCAGTCCCTAAACTTACAAACTACTTAACAACTAGCTTATCCTAAGGACGGCACAAATATCCATGCCCGAGGGGGGATTCGAACCCCCGACCGTAGTAGCAGTGGAGGAGGTGGAGTATCTTGTATTTTTGTAAAAAGAGGCTTACAGTTTAAAGTTAGATCTGATATTAGTATACTCAGTGTAGATAAGCATTTTGAAATCTCCGGAATAGATTTAATGGTACATAAAGAGAAATTAACAATACTGTGTGTATACAGAGCACCAAGTGGTAGTGTGGATGTCTTTATGAGTAAATTAAGCCAAGTGCTGGATATGACATGCAAAATTAAGGGAAGTGTAATATTGTGTGGGGATATTAATATAAACTTAAGTGTAAACAATGAAGTTAGTAACACTTACCAGAATATTCTGTATAGCTTTGGGGTCACACAGGTAGTGGATAGGGCAACGAGGATCACCAAAACATCAGCTTCATTAATAGATCACATAATAACTAATATTGATAAAAACAAATGTGACATAAATATACAACAGCTGGGATTTTCTGACCATTCTTGTCAACTTGTTAATATCAATTTAAGTGTACAGAAATCACATGGGAGACAAGGTTACAAAAGGGTTTTTTCCAAATAAAAAATGAGTGATTTTTCAAAGCAACTACAGCAACAGACCTGGGAGGAAGTGTATTCTGAGGAAAATTTGAGGCTAAGTACTGCAAATTTGCTTCAATATTTAAACTAAAATTTGAGGAATCATTCCCAAAAGTATTACGTCCAGTTGGAGGTACTGATTCTAAGAAGTGGGTCACCAAGGGAATTATTAAATCCTCCCAAACTTTCAAATTCCTTAGCTCACTAAAAAGTTAGAGATGTGACCCAGAGTTCCTTAATTACTATCATAAATACAAAAGAATATACAGGAAGGTGTTGCTGGCAGCAAAAAAGCTATGAATGATAGCATCATATACAACTCAAAGAATAAAAGTAAAGCAATTTGGACAGTGGTAAGAAAGGAAACAGGGAAGGAGAAATCAGAGGCAAATATCCAAATAAGACATAGAGGAGTATTAATTAGTAATACTAATGAACTGGCCAATTTCATAAACAGTTTTTTCACTAGTATTGCAACAGAATTACAGAAAAACTTCCCAAGTTCATATGTATTCCATGCCAGAAGGTATTGGACAAATTCAATGGTCCTGTTACCAACTACTGAGATGGAAGTCAAAAACGTAGTGCATAGATTAAAAAATAAAAAATCCTCAGGCCTTGATGAAGTCACAATGTGTTTGCTAAAGGAATGTATAGATAGCATAAAGGGACCTCTAACAGATATTATAAATGAATCCTTCAGCTCAGGTATCTTTCCTGATTACTTAAAGCAAGCGAGAGTCTTGCCAATACACAAAAAGGGAGATACGGAAACCATAGAAAATTATAGACCAGTATCACTATTGTCTTCATTTTCAAAGATAATTGAAACAATAATGAAAGATAGACTTATGGATTACCTCAATAAATATAATTTGCTAACAAAGTCTCAGTTTGGATTCAGGGAAGGCAGCAGTACAGAGGCAGCAATAGCAGAATTTACAAGAGTCGTTATGGAAGCCATGGATAGAGGTGATTGTGTAACGGGCATGTTTTTAGATTTATCCAAGGCATTTTACACAGTGGATCATAAAATACTTCTCCACAAACTAGAGGCACTAGTTATACGAGGAGTAGTAAACAAATGGTTCCAATCATATCTTATGAATAGGGTACATAGAGTAGAAATTTCACAGCCTAATAAAAATCCCAAGTATCTAGAGAAACATCTGTCAGATGCTAAACTAATTATTATAGGAGTCCCACAGGGGAGTATATTGGGCCCAATCCTATTTTTAATATATATAAATGACTTCCCAGAAAGTGTCACTCATGGTGACAAAATTCTGTTTGCTGACGATAGCAACATTATAATTACGGGCAAGACACAGGAAATGCTGCTGAGTAAAGCTGATATCATGTTGAAAGATGTATGCAAATGGTCAGAGGTAAATAAAGTAACCATTAATAGCAGTAAGACACACAGTATTAATTTTGCTATAAATAAAACAAATAATATTAAATTAAATCTAAATGGTGACCCCATGAACTGTGTAATGAACACAAAATTTTTAGGGATGGATATAGATAATCAAATGAAATGAAGGGAACACACCTCAAGGATAGCTAAAAGAATCTCATCTGCATGCTATGCTTTGAGGATACTAGCAGCTGTATGTAACGATAACTGCCTCAAAGTATCATATCATGCATACATTCATTCACTCCTTAGATGCGGGATAATTTTCTGGGGCTCAGACAGGCAGAATATTGAAAAAATTTTCATACTGCAAAAGAGGGCCCTTCGGATAACAACAAAACAGAACAAAAGGGCTCACTGCCGGGAATTGTTTAAAGAACTTGGTATACTGACTGTTCCTTGTGAATACATTTACCAAACAGTAGTGTATGTAAGAAAAAATGTACATCGCTATGCCACAAACAGTTCTACACATTATCATAATACGATGTTTAGGGAACACCTGCACCTTCCCAGAAAAAACAAATGTAGGACTCAAAACTAAAGCTGTACAATAAGTTGCCTCATGAAATTAAACAAATAGATAAGATGTTCAGATTTAAAAAAGCTGTCAAAATGTTTCTAATTTCAAAATGTTATTATACAATAGAGGACTATTTCAATGAAAAATAATCAGAATAATGTAATAAAAATCATCATTTAGCGAAATAAGAAGGTTTTTGTGTACAGTATAGTGTGTTGTATTGTACCTACATATGAAATATATGTATTTTCTTTAACTATGCACTTTGACATATTTTATGTATTATATGTTTTCTTTTTATGTACATACACAATGACAAAACCCACATCATGTAAATGATAAATGGTGAATAAATCAAATCAAATCAAATCAAACACATGAGCAACATCTCTGGTCACTCCAACCTAACAAGCACCTTACCAGTGGAGTTGGAAGGGGAATGGAGAGGGAAGGATGCTGGGAAAGGGAGGGGATGGGATGTTCCGTGTTGCATAATGAATTGTAAAGGCTCTGATAGGTGGGAATGCAGTAAAGGAAAGGAGCAGGAGGATGCAGAAGGGGAGGAGGAGAGCGAGTAAATAAATGAGTGAGTGAATGTGTGTGTGTGTGTGTGTGTGTGTGTGTGTGTGTGTTTACCATTAGGCATGTGGTGTAGGTATAGTAAGCTATCTTAGGTTGTGGCCTGGATGGTTGTTAGACTATAGAATATGTTGTTGGGACAACTCCCATCCGTGTAGTGCAGAAGAGCTGGTGGTGGAGGGGAGGATTCAGATGGCCCAGTTCGTAATGCAGCCATTGAAATCAAGTGTTCAGCTGCATGTTGTGTCACAGGGTGGTCCAGATTACTATTTGCCACAGTTTGACAATCCCTATGGATAGCTGGTTATAAGGGAAGATTTGTGGTGTGTGGCGATACGGCATGGGAATATGTTTTGCGGTTTAAGTCAGGAGGATAATGCCTATCTGTGAAGGCATTTGTGAGGCCTTCGGCATATTGGGTAAGAGACTTCTCATGAGCCATATTTTGATTTTCTTTGAACAACGAGTATTCTTAAAACTCATGGAGCGAGTTTTTCTGTTATGTGCATTCACTGCCCGGAAAGAAAGCAGACTGTGAACTATTATTAGACTCCTGCTGATATTTATTGCTGAGAGTGATTTAAATGGCACAGAGGTGACATGCATGTAGGCTGATCAGTGCTCTCCTTTGTGTGAGTGCACAGGTCAGTGTTACACAACGTTCAGCCAATGCGAAGCTGTCACAACAAATGAAAATGAGTAACCAAGTACGTGGGATTGAGGGTCCACCTTGATCCAAAACACTTCTTTATCTAGATACTCATACTAGTTTCAGTGGAAATCTAGTCATTGTCAGTAGGTTTCTGTTTATTCTAGAAGAATGCAGAAATAATTTGATTAGAAAACTATGAGAAACAGTAAAAGGTATACACTCTCTTCTAAGCTGTATTATTCTGTAATGATATTTCTGCATTTTTTTAGAATAAACAGAAACTCACTGAAACTAGTATGAGCATCTAAATAAACAAGTATTTTGCATCAAGGCAGACCCACAATCCTACATTTGTAATGCAAACACAGACTAACAGAAGAGTTTCAAATTATAATGACAGTAACAAAGTACCTCGCTCACAAAACAGAGTTGAATATCAGCATGTGAATGTATTTGAATAGGGTAGAATAGTCAGTTTCTGGGAAGCAGCTCATACAGGGCATGCTGCTTCAACAGTAAAGCATATGTGGAACCAGTGGAAAAAAGAGGAAGTAAACAGTGGAGACAGGATACTGGATGGCACAACATGAGCAACACACAAGATGATCACATCTACATCTACATCTACATACATACTCCGCAATTCACCGTAAGGTGCGTGGCGGAGGGTACACTGTACCACTACTAGGCATTTCCTTTCCTATTCCACTCCCAAATTGAACGAGGAAAAAAAGAATGCCTATATGCCCCCGTACGAGCCCTAATTTCTCTTATCTTGTCTTTGTGATCTTTACGCAAAATGTAAGTAGGCGGCAGCAAGATCGTACTACACTCAGCTTCAAATTCTGGCCCTCTAAATTTACTTAACAGAAATTCACGAAAAGAACGTCGTCTTTCTTCCAGCGATCCCCAATTGAGTTGCCGTAGCATTTCCGTGACACTCGCGCATTGGTCGAACCTACCGGTAACAAATCTAGCTGCTCGCCTCTGAACCGCCTCTATGTCTTCTTTCAAACCGATCTGCTGCGGGTCCCAAATACTTGAGCAATACTCAAGACGTGGTCGTACAAGCGTTTTATACGCGATCTCCTTTACAGGTGAAGTACATCTTCCCAAAATTCTCCCAATAAACCGAAGTCGGCTGTCTGCCTTACTCACAACTGTCCTTACATGCTCGTTCCATTTCATATCGCTCTGCAATGTTACGCCTAGATATTTGAACGACGCGACCGCATCAAGAAGCTCACTACTGATGCTGTATTCGAACATTATAGGACTGTTTTTTCTACTCATGCGCATCACCTTACATTTTTCCACATTGAGAGCTAGCTGCCATTCTTCGCACCAACTAGAAATTTTGTCTAAGTCAACCTGTATGCTATTACAGTCAGTTACAGACGACACCCTCCCATACACCACAGCATCATCAGCAAACAGCCGCAAATTACAACTTACTCTGTCCATCAGATCATTTATATAGATAGAAAATAATAGCGGTCCTATCACACTCCCCTGGGGCACGCCTGACGATACACTCGTCTCTGATGAACACTCGCCGTCGAGAACAACGTACTGCGTTCTATTACTTAGGAAGTCTTCCAGCCAGTCACAAATCTGAGAACCTATTCCATAAGCTCGCATTTTCGTTAGGAGTCTGCAGTGTGGCACCGTGTCGAACGCCTTTTTGAAGTCGAGAAAAACACAATCCGCCTGTTGCCCTTCGTCCATGGCTCGCAAGATGTCATGTGAGAAAAGGGCAAGCTGAGTTTCACATGAACGATGTTTCCTAAACCCGTGCTGATTCATGGAAAGAAGCTTTTCCGTTTCAAGGAAATTTACTATATTCGAACTGAGAATATGCTCCAAAATTCTACATGAAACCGATGTCAACGATATTGGCCTGTAATTGTATGGGTCAGTTCTCTTTCCTTTCTTATACACGGGAGTCACCTGCGCTTTTTTCCAATCACTAGGAACTTTGCGCTGAGTTAAAGATTCGCTGTAAATGCAAGCTAAGTAGGGGGCCAATGCCGCAGAATAGTCTTTGTAAAACCGAACTGGTATTCCATCCGGACCATCAGACTTTTTCGTATTTAGCTCTCTCAGCTGCTTCTCTACACCGGAAATACCTATTGCTATGTCCCCCATTTCGGAATTAGAACGTTGATCAAATTATGGTATATTTGTGCGGTCCTCCTGCGTGAAAGATTTCTTAAAGGTTAAATTTAGAACTTCAGCTTTCCGTTTGCTTTCTTCTATTACTGCCCCGGAATGATCAACTAGTGACTGGACAGTGGGCTTTGACCCGCTTATCGATTTTACATAGGACCAGAATTTTTTCGGGTTCTCGGAAAGATCTTTTGCTAAGGTATGGCTGTGATAATTATTGTATGCTTCACGCATCGATCTTTTTATAGACGCACGAATCTCTACTAACTTTTGCCTGTCATCATTTGCGTGTTCTTTTTTGAATCGAGAGTGCAACAGCCTTTGCTTTCTCAGCAGCTTTCTAACATTATTATTATACCACGGTGGATCTTTTCCATCCTTAATCGTCTTTACTGGCACATATTTCTCTAACCCTTCATTAACAATGCATTTAAATTTAGTACACAATTCCTCTACATCCACAGTCCCAGAATTAAAAGATGCCCATTCATTTTCCAAGTGCGATCGTAACATTTGCTTGTCGGCTTTTCCCAACAACACGCTCCTAGCCTTCTTGACTGGTTTATGAACTTTGGTCACCATCGACGCTATGACGATATCGTGATCACTAATTCCTGTCTCTACACAGACATCGTTAATAAGGTCAGGCCTGTTTGTGGCTATAAGGTCTAGAATATTTCCATTGCGCGTGGGTTGCCGGTTTAACTGCTCAAGACAGTTTTCGGAGAATGTGTCCAAAAGTAGCTCGCAAGACTGCTTGTCTGTACCGCCTGAAATGTAACTAGCGAGGTCCCAATCTATACTCTTAAGGTTGAAGTCACCTCCGACTAATATTACATGGCCCGGATACCTATGCACTACCTGGTGTAGACTTCCCTTGAATGATTCTAAAACTGCTACAGCAGCACTGGGGGGCCGGTAAAAACACCCAACTATTAATTTTACTTCTTTTAGACCTGTTATGCGTGCCCAGATAACTTCACAGTTACTTTCAACCTCGATCTCAGTAGAAACAATATCTTTGTCCACAGCGATGAACACTCCTCCTCCAGTTGTATCAGATCTATCTTTCCGATATACATTCCATGCTTCGCTAATATTTCTGAACTTGCCACATCATTTAGCCAGCTTTCGGTGCCTAAAACTATCTTAGCGCAATAACTTCCATGCAGCACTGCAAATTCGGGAACTTTGTTTCTAATACTCTGTAAGTTCGCGGCTAATATTTTTATGTTCGAATTTTTGTTCCGAACGTGGCCTGAATTCGCTGTTTGAATGCTGACAGGCGAGTGCTCATCAGAGTTAGCGCCTAGCCTAAAAAACCCCCATGTGCACTCCACAAGTACTCTGCTACCCGAGTAGCCGCTTCCTTAGTGTAGTGCACCCCTGATCTATCTAGGGGCACCCTACAATTCCCCACCCGATAACGCAGATCCAGAAATCTGCAGCCATGACTGTCACAGAGTCGGCGAAGCCTCTGGTTCAGACCCTCCACTCGGCTCCAAACCAAAGGACCCCGATCAACCCTGGGAACAATGCTGCAAATCGACAGCTCTGCTTGCACCCCGCGTGCGAAGGCAGCAGCCTTCACCAATTCCGCCAGCCGCTCGTAGGACCTGAGGATGTCCTCAGAACCCAAGCGACAAGCGTCATTGGTGCCGACGTGAGCTACGACTTGCAGTCGACTGCACCCCGCACCCTCGATAGCCGCCGGCAAGGCCGCCTCCACATCTCGGATGAGGCCCCCCGGCAAACACACCGAGTGCACGTTGGAATTCCTTCCAGATCTGGACGCTATCTGCCTAAGGGGCTCCATCACGCGCCTGACATTGGAGCTCCCAATAACTAATAATCCCCTCCCCCCGTGCACCTGCTCGGACCCTGCTGAAGGAGTGGCCACACTCTCACTCACAGGACGAACGGGCGCGGACGGACGTCCAACCTCCACATTGGCCTTCCGCCTCGAGCGACGCGAACGCCGTACAACCCGCCACTCCCCTTGCGGAGAAGGCGGCTCGACGACGTCCGGTACACCTGAAGGTGCCTCGGTAGCAGGGACAGAGAGCGTAGCGTGAGACACCTGAGGTGTCCCACTCGACGCACCAGACTCCCCACCATCGCTGCACCCCGAGACAGCAGCCTGAAGACGGCTGACCGTAGCCAACAGCACGCTCAGTTGTTCGCGAACCGCGGCCAACTCCTCCTGCGTCCGCACACAGCAGGCACACATCCTATCCATCCTATCGATACAATTAACAGTAATTAACAACTTTAAAGAAGCCTAGTACTCTAATGAAGGCGGCTGGCTGCTGACTTAACTGTGGTCAGTGGTAACTACACTGTCGATCAACAAAACTGAGTCCGGCACTCGTGGCAGCTGGCACTGGACTGACTGATAACGAGCTTAGTAATGGTCTGACTTGTTTTGAAATACACCGGTCAAAGACGAAGACTAAACACAACGGTATTTATCAAATACGATAGAATAAACTATTAAAACAGTAGTACAAACGAAATCTGCAAGTACGCGGGAATAAACCTCTTAAAACAGTACTACCGAAAATGAACTAGACAGGAAAATTAAATTTGACACAAATTAAATTCAGATACTTCGCGCTGTTAACGCAGCGACACTGGTGACAGCTGGCACTGGACTGACTGATAACGAGCTTAGTAACGGTCTCTGACTTGTTTTGAAATACACCGGTCAAAGACGAAGACTAAACACAACGGTATTTATCAAATACGATAGAATAAACTATTAAAACAGTAGTACAAACGAAATCTGCAAATACGCGGGAATAAACCTCTTAAAACAGTACTACCGAAAATGAACTAGACAGGAAAATTAAATTTGACACAAATTAAATTCAGATACTTCGCGCTGTTAACGCAGCGACACTGGTGACAGCTGGCACTGGACTGACTGATAACGAGCTTAGTAACGGTCTCTGACTTGTTTTGAAATACACCGGTCAAAGACGAAGACTAAACACAACGGTATTTATCAAATACGATAGAATAAACTATTAAAACAGTAGTACAAACGAAATCTGCAAATACGCGGGAATAAACCTCTTAAAACAGTACTACCGAAAATGAACTAGACAGGCAAATTAAATTTGACACAAATTAAATTCAGATACTTAGCGCTGTTTGCTCAGTGTTGGTGTGATGTTGGAGTACTACAACAGGTACGGACACGTCATACTGACATCTGGTGTTACCTTCTGCATGCTGGACTGCTGACATGCCAATGTATCAGCTTAAATTGACCAGAATCCACTAATGTCAAAGACTGCAATCAGGCTGACTGTAATGTTAAGTGGCTTAGTAGACAAATGACGTGTGACAGTTTGGAGTATCACTGCGTATTACAAGCAATGTAGCCTGCTACAGGTTGAGGACAATCTCAACTTATACTGCTACACCAGAAAGGTTTTATAGGCCAAGGGATTGTTCCTCCAGCAGGGTGCATGTGCCAAGGAATGTGCAAAACTTCTTCAAAACCCAATAGGACCTTGGCCTGCTCATTCACCTGACATATTGCCCATTACACAAATCAGGGGTATGGTCTATTCAGGTCCTCTGTAGTGGCTGCTGATTCTTTGTGGATCCAACCATAGTATTTCCCAGCAGCACATTCAGGTTCTCTTCAATTCCATGCCACAACATCTAATGGCTCTGATTCTAACATGTGATGGTGTTACTCTAGTCCCATCTTCATCTGCATACCTAATCTGCAATCTACCCAAAGGTGCATGGCGAAGGGTATTCAGTACCACTACTAGTTACTTGCTTTCCTGTTCCACTCCCATACAGAGTGAGGGAAAAATGAATGCTTGTACGCATCTGTATAAGCCCCAGTCTCTCTTATAATAATGTAATATCTTTGGCATATATATTTTTATGTTTCATTTCTTATTCAAGGAGCTTTATCTTACAGCACTGATAATTTCCATCTTGGGAATGAAATCGGTTTTTTTTTTTTTTTTAAATAAATACTTCATATTGCCCACCGAGCTGGAAATTTCTTGATTTTATTACAATATTGAGGTGGGCAGGCACAACCTCCACCATTGTGGAGTCAAATTATATGGAACCTAAGTCACATGGCAATTTGTGTGTCAGTCCCATGACAAGCTATTACAATGGTTGTGGTGTATTGTGTTGGTGCTGTTAGCCACAAAAGCTCTTATGTGCAGATTTTGGACAAATCAGTTTATAAGTATACAGACAAAAGTGATTGCTTTGAAAACTTATTTACAATTATGATCATTACATGTCATGAATTATTGACACTGCCAAAGTGGAATGGTTTGTGTAGTCATACCTTAGGTGTAACACAGAAGGATATCTGTGAAGTGGGGACAGCAGCCTTTTCAGTAGTTGTAGGGGCTGCAGTTCAGATGATGCTGTGATAAGGTCTCTTAACATAAGCTAAAATGACTTGGCTACATAGTTACTGTGAACAGCTTAAATCAAGAGGAAACTACAGTTCTTACTTTTCTCAAGGACATGCAACTCTACTAAATACATGAAGATGGTGTCGTAATAGGTAAAATATTCCAGTGGCAAAACAGTCTCTTTACAGATCCAAGGGCAAGGATACTCAAGAAGACATTATCATCAAGAAAAAAACAAAACTTGAATTTATTGGTTGGAGTGAGAAATGTTTTACCCCTTGATCAGGTAGGTAAGTTATAAAAAATGCAAAGAAAATACCTTGAAGGATTCAACAATATTTTGGAAAGGATACGCTGCTACTCATGACAGGGACGCCCGATGAGCCGCAGAAAGGCATACATAACAGAAAAACAAAATATATAGCTTTCGGCTGTTAAGCCTTCATCTACCAGAGAAAACACACACACACACACACACACACACACACACACACACACACACACAACAAGTCAGTGCTGTCTCCAGCTGTTGCGGCCAGCAACATACAGGTGCATCAAGTAAGAGATTTGCATACTTTACCTTTCGCAGTGCCAGATCATCTTCCACCTGCCCCAGTTCATTTAGCAGACTCTCCCACACTTCCCTACTTATTGGTGCCGTGTGCCCTTCCTCAGGGTGCAGTTCTTCTTCACTCACTTCCGGCCTAAACAAATTTCTTATTCAGAATTATGTTTGTACTACTACAAACAAGATCTATGTAAAGTCTGCTTAAAGTAAATAGGTTTGACAATACAAATTTCAGAAAACCTACATACACTTTTAAAGGAAGTATCTCCCCCAACAAAAGAGTGAACAGCAGTGTTAAAATTTTAATTGTAGTTTAAAATGAATAACTACCTTAAGGCATCAACTATTATATGTTTCTAGTTACAACACTATAAATGTCTAAGATATTTTGGGTCTACAAATCAACAAATTTCCATTCCAAACATAAAATGACAATTTTAGACAGGTACATCATTTCAAAAATAAACATTAACAGAAAACTAACAATTCGTGCTACAGTCAAATGCAGGAAAGTTTGTACATAACTGACACAACAGATATTCATTAGATGTAAATATTTTTCTGCAACATATGCATAAATAGCCTTGCCACTAATGTAATGAAGATAGGTTGCAACTCACAACAATCGCTGAGTGACAAGTAGAAAAGACAATCACATTCACAAAACTTAAAAGATTCAGCCACAGCCTTCATCAGAAGACAGTTGTGTGTTCTCTTATTCTGATGAAGAATGTGGTTGAAAATTGAAGTTGTGAGAGTGCAATTCATCTTTTCTAGGAGTCTGTCAGTGGCTCTTAATGATGAGATGCAACCTGTCATCATAATATTACTGACATCCCAATCTGGATTGTTATATAAATAGTACACTCTTGAAATAAACAAAAGTTAACTACAGTTAATACAAATGTGATACCTACATTTACAAACACAAAAAGCATGTTGGAAAGGTGAGTGGTTATTTGCTTATACTTAAATGATGGCCGCTCAGAACTTAAATAGCATGAGTGCAGTGTCATCTATTGGTTGTTGACAGAGTCACAGAAGTCAGTGTTTAGATTCAGTTGTCATTTTATTGTGGTTGTAAGACAGCAGCAGCAGCTTTAAAAACTGTTACAACTGTCTGTTGGAAAGAGAATACTGTAACAAGATTTTTATAAGCAAAAGAATCTACAGTTGCTTGATTTCATCAGGAACTGTGCCTAGTTACTATCCAAAAGTAATGGGTATAGGAAAGGGTAGTCAATGGTCTCAAGACTTTAAAACTGTACATCAAATGTCCATAATAAAGAAATGGTAGATCCAGTAATCATATCAATAAATTTTATAATGAATGAGGAAAAGTTGTGATTTGATTTACAAGTTATAACTAGTTAAATGGGTGACATGTACGTACTGCTAAATGTTCACTAAATTGAGATGTGCCATGAAAACTGCTGGTGCAGTAAAGTAGAGAGTACCACAAAGATGACAAGGAACTTGAGATTGAAGTAGTCAACTGGTGATGTGCCTGTAAGCTCAGCATGTATTGTAATAGGATTCATATCATAAAGTCACAAATTTGAATCTTAGTAAAAGCACTGGACATGGGCAAGAAGAATAGTTACTGGTTTCTCTGACTCCTGGAGATGATGATGAAACTGGAGTGAAAGGCACTTTAAGACAGAGGGAGAAATCCCGAGAAATCATACTTACAAAGTTTAAAGGAGGAGCTTTAAATGATGAAAGTAGGATTATTCTATGACTCCAACAAATTAAGTATTTCGAGGACAAGATTAGATCAGTTATATTGTTCATAAAGGCATTTAAAAAAAGCATTCTATGAACATGAAAATGAGTTTAACTTTGCAGTACACTGAATGTAAAATTTAGACGATATTTATCTACTCTGAATTGTTTTTCAATACAAATATGCTGTTTCAGTTTGAAAGTGTGTGGCAATCAAACACTTATATAGTAATATTCCAAAGTTTTATTAATTTTTGAAATGCAAAATTCATCATGTTAATATTGTACTTGTTCCTTTCTATTTTAATAAGAGACTTGCATTTTGGCTCTGTAAAAGTGGGCCAAAGGTTTGGATTTGTTTATTGATTTTACATATGGTCAGAACTTCCTAAGATTTTCTGCTTGTTCTTTCACCAGGAGCTGAGATTGAAAATAACTGTATTCTTAATAAATGTTTATTTCATACATAATAATGCAAAATGCATGTATTCAGCAGAAACCTATGGTAAAGATCAAATTAAAAACTGTAAAAAATAGTTTTCTTGCAACAATTATCAGTATTATGAGCAAGAAGCAAGTTTATGATAATATTGGCAACTGAGAAAAAACAGTATGGGACAACCACACTATTAACATTGTAGTGGAAATTCAATTACATGTGAAATGCACCTGCAAACCATGAAATGTCTGTATGGCAGTGTATCTTCTGCTGATGGCTGGTCAGCATGAAGAAGGAAGCTCCACTCTTGTAACACTTTAGCCAGCCTATCCAAACCACCATGGTGGAAGTGAAGTATTTTATACTGGCTTTCACGCGAAGCAACCACCAACTGGCCACAGGTACATTCTGTGTCATTGAAGAACAACCGTAATGAACGCATCTGGCCTGTAAGAAAGAAGGATAAATATTTTACAATATAAGCTGCAAAGCTTTTAAGAAAAAAATAAATACCTACATAAATAAACAAATAAGTAAAACAGAAACACAAAGAATATTAATGTATCACAAACTGAGGAATTTGCAATGGTTAACCAACAAATAGACAAGTTCTTTGTTTTTGAAGGTGAAAGAAACACAAGTGAATACTAAAATTTACTTTTTTCCTACAGTTTTCAATTGATGAAGAATGAAGCAATCTTCTTCTTCTTCATTTTTTTACATCTAATATATTTTCACATGGACGGTGGACCTTATTTTGTTTTGCTGCACTGGGCCTTCAGCAGCCTGTGCACAAATGTAGTGTAGGCAGTTTCTTTATTAGAACTTGTAAGTGTTCGGCCAATGAAACCTAGCCTTTGGTTCACCTACCCTCCTACATTTTCTGTGCGTTCTTCCCAATTTAAGTTGTTCAAACTCATTATTCCTAGGTACCTAGTTCAATTGACATCCAGTAGATTTGACTGATTTAGCATGTAAATGAAGTTTAACGGATTTTTTTGTTAGTTTAGAGGTTATACGGATGACTTCACACATCTCAATATTGAGGATCAATTTCCAATTTTTGCACCATGCTGATATCTTAATCATTTTGCAGTTGCTTTTGATCTTCTGGTGACTTAACTAACCAATAGCACTCATCACATCATGTGAGTAAAGAACTAGTGTGTTTCACAAGAATATTACTTTCTGAATCCGTGTTGACTATGAGTCAATAGATCTTTTTCTTCAAGGTAGTTCATAATATTTGAGGAAAGTATACATTTTAAAATCCTGCTGCAAACCGACATCAATGATACAGACCTGTAATTTTGTGGATAACTCCTATTGCCTTTCTTGAATATTGTAGTTATCTGTGTAACTTTCCAGTCTTTGGGTATGGATCTCTCACTGAGAGCATGGTTGAATATGATAACTAGGTATGGGGCTACTGAATCACCATACTCTGAAAGAAACCTAACTGGTACACAATCAGGACCGGGAGACTTATTTTTGTTAGGTTATTAAATTTGCATTAATATTCCAGTTCTGAACTACACAGATCCCAAAATTATCCAAGTCTCAGTCTAAGATAATCCTCTTTTCTCCACACTCAACAGTTCCTATCCTACACCTCTCCCCTTACCAAAGAGCGTGATTCAGAGTCCAGTGACTGGAGATGAGAGTTGTGTATCTGTGAAGTATGTCTGTGATTGTATGAATGTCTCTTTTCTGACAAAGGCTAATGGCCGATAGCTGCAGTACTGTATGTGTGAGTGTCTGTTTTTACATTTGTGTCACACCTCGTCGTACTTATTTGCGGGGAGTTGTAAACCAAGCTCATTATATTGTTGAATTCCAACCTGGACACTCCATTACTAAAATAAAATAGTTTACTCCATATCTTGACTGCCAGACAAGAAAATTCTTCTAAGACCACCATGTGAATCTTAGTGGAATGTTACACTGCAAGCCAAGTTGCAGACACAGGTCCTGCCTGTAGCAGGATCAGATGCTAACTACCCAAAATCAAGATGGCAACCCCCTATTCATGGGATTCTCTGAACTTGACAATTTTACAAAAACTTTAAATAAGCCTTGCACAAACGAGTTTTATATCAGTTTGATCACAAATTTCATCAACATTAAAGTGCTGTAATTAGTTTTTTCAAACATTAAATCATTTTGCTATTAAATGGGACAATAGAAAGGCGGAGACCATTAACAAGTGCCTCCCCAGATCATCTTCATAGGAGATACGGCCATGGCTTCGAATTTTGCCACTAAGTTTTAATTCAAAAAATAACATGCAAATGATGACAGGCAAAAGTTAGTAGAGATTTGTGTATCTATAAAAAGATTGATGTGCGAAGCATACAATAATTATCACAGCCATACCTTAGCAAAAGATCTTTCCGAGAACTCGAAAAAATTCTGGTCCTATGTAAAATCGACGCTTGCATTTATCGCGAATCTTTAATTCAGCACAAAGTTCCTAGAGATTGGAAAAAAGCGCAGGTGACTCCCGTTTATAAGAAAGGAAAGAGAACTGACCCACACAATTACAGGCCAATATTGTTGACATCAGTTTCATGTAGAATTTTAGAGCATATTCTCAGTTCGAATATAGTAAATTTCCTTGAAACGTAAAAGCTTCTTTCCATGAATCAGCATGGGTTTCGGAAACATCGTTCATGAGAAACTCAGCTTGCCCTTTTCTCACGACATCTTGCGAGCCATGGATGAAGGGCAACAGGCGGATTGTGTTTTTCTTGACTTCAAAAAGGCGTTTGACGCAGTGCCACACTGCAGACTGCCAACTAAGATACGAGCTTATGGAATAGGTTCACAGATTTGTGACTGGCTGGAAGACTTCCTAAGTAATAGAACGCAGTACGTTGTTTTTGACGGCGAGTGTTCATCAGAGGCGAGTGTATCGTCAGGCGTGCACAGGACCACTATTATTTTCTATCTATATGATTGACAGAGTAAGTTGTAATTTGGGCTGTTTGCTGATGATGCTGT
The DNA here is from genome assembly GCA_026315105.1 of Locusta migratoria. NCBI lineage: Eukaryota > Metazoa > Arthropoda > Insecta > Orthoptera > Acrididae > Locusta > Locusta migratoria. The sequence continues at coordinate 882,921,527 of CM048745.1, forward strand.
GGTGTATGGGAGGGTGTCATCTTTAACTGTAATAGCATACAGAATGACTAGACAAAATTTCTAGTTGGTGCGAAGAATGGCAGCTAGCTCTCAATGTAGAAAAATGTAAGGTGATGTGCATGAGTAGGAAAAACAATCCTGTAATGTTCAAATACAGCATTAGTAGTGAGCTTCTTGATGCTGTCGTGTCATTCAAATATCTAGGTGTAACATTGCAGAGCGATATGAAATGGAACGAACATGTAAGGACAGTTGTGAGTAAGGCGGACAGCCTACTTCGGTTTGTTGGGAGAATCTGTAAAGGAGACCGCGTATAAAATGCTTGTGCGACCACGTCTTGAATATTGCTCAAGTGTTTGGGACCCGCAGCAGATCAGTTTGATGGAAGACAGAGGCGGTTCAGAGGCGAGCAGCTAGATTTGTTACCGGTAGGTTCGATCAATGTGCGAGTGTCACGGAAATGCTCAGGCAACTCAATTGGGGATCGCTGGAGGAAATATGATGTTCTTTTCGTGAATTTCTGTTAAGTAAATTTAGAGGGCCGGAATTTGAAGCTGAGTGTAGTATGATATTGCTGCTGCCTACTTACATTTCGGGTAAAGATCACAAAGACAAAATAAGAGAAATTAGGGCTCGTATGGAGGCATATAGGCATTCTTTTTTCCTCATTCCATTTGGGAGTGGAATAGGAAAGGAAATGCCTAGTAATGGTACAGTGTACCCTCCGCCACGCACGTTACGGTGAATTGTGGAGTATGTATGTAGATGTAGAATTATGGACACCTTCTCTTTAAATAGACAGTTTGTTAAAGATTTATATAAATGTTAGAAGCCTGGACTTTAATGACATGGAATGAGCTCCATCATATTTGATAGCAGATCTTTTTCATGATTTACAGTATTACAGAAATTCTCTACTTAGATTTGAAAATAATGTGCAAAAGAGATAGAGTGGCAGGCCAGTACTTACCAGTTCGGTACCGCTGATAGTATCCCCCCCCCCCCCCCCAAAAAAAAAAAAAAAAACACATTAAAAGTAAAGGTTCATGCTAGCTTTCAGAAATTTATATTTCCTTCACCTGGGAGGAGGCGGCAAGAGAAAGAGGACAGAATGGAAGGGTTACTCACAACCTATGTCACAAGGTAGGTTGGGGAAATGTGGATGTCAGAGATGTTGCATCTTCAGATATGTTGCATGGTAAGTACTGAGCCATGCCAATGAAAACCAAGGAGGTTAGAATACAGGGAGATTCCCTAGCACTGAAAAAGTGAAACTTACCTCCATCACATTGCTGAGTCTTGGAGAAGTATTCGTAATTGTACAGCTAAAGGTTGATTTAACTTAAAACAGGAATAAAATTTCAAGCGGTTTTGTCATGATGTACGTATTAAAATAGTGCAAATTAGCATTAAAGATTAAGATTTCAAATATATTATGATTATTTATTACCATTTCTTCAAGAGAGTACCCCATTTTTATGTTCCCAGATTTTACATTTTACCGCCATTTACACCATTTTTGTCAGTCCCCTCAAATTTCCTACGTTCACAATGTTAATTTGTCCCCACTTTTGCGTTAATATATTTACACTTTTTCCATGTTTTACTCTTTTGTAAACCAAGTTTGTGAAGAAACAGAATGACTAATTGATATATATTGATGCTGGCATGGTTTTCGCCTTAAAGTATAGTGGTTATGAACATTACACAATAAATTTTCTCGACACTTTGCATTTATTCAACTGTGTATTTCACGTTTCATTGTTTGCAGTACGCACCTAGTTGACTTACAGCACGCAAGCTATCGGACTCAACTGCCTGGTTATTAGTCTGTAGCTTACAAACTACTTAAACTAAACTAACCTAAGGACAACACAAACACCCATGCCCAAGGGCGGACTCGAAGTCCTGATGGCGAACGGTCGCATGCACCGCAGCAGGGCACCCCTGCATGCACAGCTAATCCGCCGCAGCAACGTTTTATAAACGGTGAGATTGATGGTTTACTTGTGTATGTGTTTCTGCACATTGAAGGGGCCACGGTACATTATAACCTCAAAAAAGCAATTATAGTGAGAGATACCAACCCTATGCAAATGTTTAAAAAAATTTATGCAAATATTTGCACTCAAGAACACAAATAAATTCTCAAATATTGTCGCGCGAAACATTGAAAATTACAAAAGAATGGAACTTGTGCAGTTTTACTATGTAGATAATTAGTTTCAGTTCGCCTGGCACTTAAAATGGTAAACATTTTGATATCTTTATTATATAGTAGACTTCCTGGCAAGTATTTTGATGCCTATTATACATATATCACAAATAACCTACGAAAATGCAAGGGTGATCCAGTAAGCATATTTTACCAATTTAAAACATTATTTCCTGCATTTTACATTTTCCCACATTTTACATCATTCACTGAAGTTCCCTGAAAAGTGTAAAAACGGGGTTCTACTGTATATAGTTTCAAAGTACATATTTTGCCCTGACTGTCAGTTCAATGCATTAACAGTAAGAGAGTCAACTTAACACGCAGTTTTAATGGAGACATTGCATTCCACAACCCCATCTCCGTAGCTCTGACGGACTGGCACAAGAGAGGAGTATCCAAGTGGCATGTGTGGTATGACATGTGTCAAGATCCCTGGAACCATGATGTAGTGCATGCTCTGGCACAGGATATTGTCCCCAGGCACACAGTCCGTCTGTCACCGTGAATCTGCTGAGCCAATTTGTTGGTCATCATATGAACATAAAAGGCAACGCAGTGAACACACCAGTTGGTCCTTCAGCCTTGAATTGTGTAGGTTTTTCCTGTGGTGGGGCTGGAGTAGGTAGTCGTGGGAGGAAGCATGGGATAGGTTTTGCAGTAGGGTCGGTTAAAGTCGTAGGAACCATTAGGTAGGGAGGCTGGTTTTGGGATGTTGTACAGTTTGACAAGAAAGTTGTGGAGATTGGAAGGATGGTGAAAAGCTACTGTAGGTGATGTGGGGAGGATACTTTGGAGGGATGATCTCATTTCAGGTATGACTTAAAGTCATATCCTTGACAGAGCAATTTGTCAAGGCATTACAGGCTGGTACTGGGTGACTAAGGGGATTCTTTGGGTGATCTGTGGTTAGGAATTTTGTTACTTGAAGGGGAGGAATGGACTGCTCAGGAGATCTACTTGTCCTCAAGGCCTGTAGGATAGTTGTGGGAGAGGAAAGCATTACACAGGTAGTTGGTCTAGCTGGTGAGGGATTAATCATTGGAGCTGATGTTTTTGCCTCAGATGCCTAGGCTGTAGGAAAGGGATTGTTTTGATATTGAAGGGATGGCAACTATCAAAGTGAAGGTACTGTTTGTTTGTGGGCTTAATATGGACTGAAGTGTGGATGTGGGACTCAACAAGCTGTAGGTCAACATCTAGTAAGGTGCCTTGAGTTCTGGAAAAGGACCAGGTGAATTCAGGCTGGAGAAGGAGTTGAGGTCTTGAAGGAAATTCAGAAAAGTTTCTTCACCATGAGTCCAGACCACAAACATGTCATCTATGAATCTATACCATGCAATGTTGGTGTTTAATGATGTAACCAAAGCAAAGGTCCTTCAAACATGCATGCACATACACTGTGTCAACTACAGCTGTCAGGGATACAAGAAATGTATTCACAATTGCCAATAATTATCAGTATCAGCTGTACAATTTATTGGTATGTAAAAATTGTGTCAAAGTGGGATTCAAACAAAGTTTTCCCAATTTTCACAAGTACTTGCATTAATCATTAAGCTATCTGTACAACCCAAACTTCCATACAATACACTCTGTTCATGAGCTATGAAAGCTTGTACATTCCATTTTGTAATTTCCAACCCTACTCAGGTTTTTTCCTCTGTCTCCCCACCCCCCCCTTTTCCATCCACTCCTGTGATGCACCTCTTTCCACCAATCTAGTACCTATATGCTCTTTAAGGTAGCATCACATCCATCCTGTCCTGGGTGGGAGCAGTTAAACCACATTCTTCGACAAGGTTTTGACTATCTTTTATTCTGACCCTGAAATGAGAAATACCCTACCCAATATCCTCCCCACCCCGCACCCCTATAGTGGTATTATGTTGCCCACCAAACCTACCTAATATCCTTGCCCATCCCTACTCCATTCCTGCTCCCAACCCCTTACACCACGGCTCATATCCCTGCAACAGGCCCAGATGCAAAACCTGTCCCATCCAACATTCCACCACCAAATACTCCATTCCCACATACACCAGTCCCATCTCTACAAACTGAGCTGCAACCTCTGTGCAGCTTTCTACGTGGGCATGGCCAGCAACAGGCTGTCTACCCAAATGAATGGCCACCGTCAAACTGTGGCCAGGAAACAGAAGGACCATACTGTTACAGAGCATTCAGCCCTGCATAATGTGGCTCACTTTAATGATTGCTACACAGCCTGTGCCATACAGATCCTTCCCACTCACTCCAGATTTTCTGAATTGCGCACGTGGTAACTCTCGCTACAATATATCCTTCACTCCCACAATCCCCCAGACCTAAATCTTCGCTAGCACCTGTACCCGCCACCTTCCCCTTCCCTGCACCACTCTATCCTTACGTAAGTCTCCCATCCCACTACACATTCCAGTCCCTTCCCTTCCTTCCACTCTATCCATCAGACAGCACGGGCATATTCCCCCTCCCCTCCTGTTTCCCTCTCCTTGAGACTTCCTCACCCCCACCACTGGCTGTTCTCACTTCAGCTGTGCTGAATCCCACAGATGGGCGACAACTGCTAGAGATGGCGGTCCTCTCTCTCTCTCTCTCTCTCTCTCTCTCTCTCTTTCTCTCTCTCTCTGTGTGTGTGTGTGTGTGTGTGTGTGTGTGTGTGTGTTTCTCCAACCAACAAAGGACATATTGGCTGTAGCTTTGCTGTTATTTTCTATTATTTGTGCCTTTCTGTGGCTAATCAGATGTCTCTGTGGTGAGCAGCGACCTATGCTTCAAAAAATATTGTTAAATCATTCCTGAAATTTCCATTGTTTGGCTTAAATATGATACATAGTGTCTGTATTTAATTATGTAAACCATGCAAATTCCCTTCACACTTGCATGCATGTCTGAAGGAATGGGCACTGTTGGTAGTACACAAATTATGGCTTATGTAAATTTGGGTGAGTCTGGGTTGGATGTAACGATACCATAATGGTTAACACAAACACTTCTGGAAAGTGGGAAATGAGTTTGAATCTGGTCCAGCACAAAGTTTGACACGTCCCCAACAATTTGTACAACTGGTGTCAATTCATATTTGCAATAGCAAATATACTTCTTGAATACTTAAATATGGCTTCGCAGTGAGAGATCTGTACCAGATAGCACTTATAAATAAGAGGAGACACAGAACATCTGAAGAACACAGTCTGCTTCATTACACCTAGCATAAAAGTGACACAGAGGTGATGGGCCAAATCCAGTGCCAGACTGTATCAAAGACTTTCTGCATCACTGTATATATTACTGTCAAACTTCCAACAGCATATGTTCCTCAAAGAGTCAACCCTATATTGCTTCCTCCCTTGTATCTCTCATGAAAATATCATGAAGATAAAATTATCGCATGGTGGCTTACAAGCAGTAATTTTTCCTGTGAATAGTAAGTGCCTGAGCAAAATAATGAAGGACATGGTAAACAGTACAGCATGAACTGTCTTGCTAAATATAGATGTAGATTGTAAAGTAGAAGACGAGGTAGTGGAGAAAGTAAAGCTGTGAGGATGAGTCATTAGTCATCTGGGGTAGCTCAACTGGTAATAGCACTTGATCACAAAATGCAAAGATGTCAAGTTCCAGTTTCCGTCCAACATACAGTTTTAATCTGCCAGGAAGTTTCATATAAAAGTGGACTCGGCTGCAGAGTGAAAATTTTTTATGTCAAACATCCTCTAGCTATGTTCCTCAATGTCCTTACTTCTAGGAGTGCTAGGCCTGCAAGTACTGTAGGAGAATGGATGGTATGACACAAGGTGTTGTTGGAAGAAAAGCTATGAGGATAGGTTGTGAATCATGCTTAGATAGCTCAGTTGTTCAAGCATTTGCCCACAAAAGACAAATGTTTTCTGTTTGAGTCTTCCAGAAAGTTTCATATCAACACACCCACTGCTGAAAACTAAGATATTCTGAGATTTCACAATTCCACTGGCCAGTTTTCCACTGCTTCACCTTACCTATACTCTTCTCTTTTATGAGCTCACCACCGCTTCCCCAACCAGATTACATTATTTGCTACTGTCCACATCCCCTCCTCTCCTCTCCCCTCCTCTCCTGAATCATTTGTGGACATTTCACCCCCTTTACTCCCTCTCCATCTCTCTGTACAATGTTTTCTCCTTTTACATGATCTGCTCTCTGAACTCCTTTTGTCTTGTTGTGTAGCTGATGAGACTTCATTCCTCACACTACTCCGCTATCCCCTTAATGCCTCTTGACTCCATCCCTTACCCCATCCTTCACTTGTCTCCATTTGACCAAGCAACTACTGCTGATAATCAATAGGCCACAGATGTGCTTCATTGAAAGTATGTATGATTGTGTGTATCAATAACGTACTTATCACCTAAACAAGTTCACTGGGCTGCTGACAGGCACGAAAAACATACAATAACATTCACACAACTTAAATTTTTGGCTATAGCCTTCATCAGGAAAAGAAATACAGACATTCAAACAATCACTAACTCCAGTGGCTGGACGTTGTTGTTGTTGTTGTTGTTGTTGTTGGTGGTGGTGGTGGTGGTGGTGGTGTGTGTGTATTTCTTTTTCTGATGAAAATTATGGCTGAAAATTTAAGTTGTGTGAATGTGATTCTCTATTTTTTGTGAATGTCAGTAGCTCAGCGAGCCTCTTTGTGGTGAGTTTCTACTAGAGAAGGAGCAAGAGTCCGAAGGTATTGTAAATACTGTTTTATGTTAACTGTTTCTATGTGACACGCACAGTTTACATGTTATTACATCAAAGTACAATTACTTCAAGAAAATCACACAGTCAATAAAAAAAGGAGTAGTATATTGAAGGAGGCCCCACAAAATATCACTCAATTAGGCACATTCTGAGTAAGAATGAAAAATGACAAATTCTTCAATCAAGGGAAACAACACACTGAGGCCCAATTATATTAGAAAATATCCTTTTTAAAGACTTTATTTTCTGACAACTTAATACAGTGTTGAAGCATTTCCTCACAAAAAATCTATCTGCACCAAAAGATAATTCAACACACACACACACACACACACACACACACACACACACACACACACACAACCTAGCTTTTAGAACACAATTTCTTCCTAGGAGGAGAGAGCAATGAATTGGGAACAGCTAAAAGAAAGGTACATCACTCAGATTTCAGGATAACAGGGACCCACGTGCTATGAGGATGAGGGAAGACAAAGATGAAGACTTAGGCTGAATAGCTCTGTAATATTTAAGTACACAAAGTAATGGCAATAGTAACTTACTGAGATCCACAGAAAAGCGTCGGCATTTATGTGTTCTACGGACGACTGGAGATGCAGTCTGACTCTCAGGGAAGTTGAGATTGTGACGCAGTGCCAGCAGCTCGGGTGAACTCATCCAAGTAGGAATATCATCTGAAAATGAAATTATTCTTACAACGTGGAAAATTTGGTTTAATTACTCTTCAAAAATGTAGTTTTTCTTTATGTAGTTTGACCTGCTGAACTCAAAAATGCTACTAAAAACATATCACCCAAATATTTTATGCAATGTGCATAGTTGCAATTACTGGCAAAGCAATAGAAGAAAATTCATGAAAATAGCATAAGAATGTCAGAATTCACTGTTTCATGAGAGACTGGGATAGTAGGGCCTGTGGCAAACATTGAGAGCAAAACCAATGGCTCAAAAGACAGGGACTGGTTTCTGGAGACAAAAATATCAAGTGTGATTCTTAGCATCCCTGCACCTCAAACAGGGCATTACAAGTGTGGAAACTGCTGCAAATATCTGCACAAGTTTCCCAACGTGTTAGATGCTAAGTTTGTTCACTGATCCTGATATTCAAAAACTAATGCAAAATTAAGATTTTCTTCACTCAATGAATGCTATGGAGTGAAGAACCTGGACTTTATTTAAATGTGTACAGTTGTAATCCAGAGTATATTGACATAGTTGAGAAAAAGCTGAGTAAATTCAAAAGACTGGAATGCTTAATGTGTTTGAAGCTACATTTTTTAAATTCTGTCCTCTGTGTGCATCTTTCAATATTACTTTATATTAAACATGAATTCTAAAACATAACGAGTTGTGTATACTTCAAACTGTGGTACTATTATTGGAAAAAAAAAAAAAAAAAAAACAATTTGTGTCAATACTGTGGGTGCTACAATGTTTCAAGTATCATTTTGAAATTTAGAAGGTGGAGGGAGGGGAGCTAAAACACACAAAGAACATCTGCGTTTTGTAGAAACAGTTTCGGTAAAACTGCAGAGTCTGTTGCCCATGTTTTTAGCATGGCGCGTATGTTGGCAACTGTAAATCGATCGTTTCTGGGCTGGAGATTCGGGCACTACGCACCCTCACAAACTAAAAACAAAACAAAAAAAATCCTTGTTTAACCTATGACTAACTCGACTTTCACTTAAAATGATCACTGTTTTGTACAGATCACAAAATAAAACAAATACCTGCTCTATGGTTGACTGCTGTGGTGTTGCCAACATTTTCAGTGCGTGGGCAACAGACTCTGTAGTTTAGCCTAAGTTTTTCTGTATTTTACAAGTGTTATGTAAGATTGCAATCCATACAAGCATCTCTAGAATGATTGCACATCATTGTAAAATAATAAAGCAAAAATATTAATTATAGCACACGAAAAAAGAATAAGCATAAAAGAAAAGGGAGTTTCAACAAAAACATCACAATATTACACAAGTTCTTCTGAAAGACAAAGATTCTGGGAACTGGTTAAGAATAATGAAACTTGTTTTTAACTTTAAAAATACCCTACAGGTTACAAAAAATGTACATATTTGAGCTCCTAATTATTTTCTATTGTTGTCCTTTTCCTCCATGACAACCAGCTGTGTTGAGTTCCTCCTCTAACACCAATATTCCTTGTTGCAACAAATCCTTCCTCTTCTAGTGAAAATTTCCAAAAATGCCTTCATTTTCTCTTTCCCCAAATGGTTTTTCTTAGAAAAAGATTTTAAGGCTAGACATTCATCTATGTATCTAAATTTGTCAATAAGTCAGCTTAGTTCTCTACCAAATATTCTTTTTGAGTTACCGTAAAGGAAATATTCCTCCTCTTTCACAACTACTGTCAACAGCTATTTCTTATTTTCAATTGTCAATAAATTTTTTCTCATAATTAATTAGGAATATAATTTGTAATAATGTGTTTAAAATTGTCAACTGTAATTCATGCATTGAAGAAACAAGAATATTTTCTGTTGAGAACAAATTAATTCTGCACTGACTGGAACATGGACATTTCCCCCGGAAGGCAATTAGTTTCTCCCTCTCTCTCTCTCTCTCTCTCTCTCTCTCTCTCTCTCTCTCTCTCTCTCTCTCTCTCTTTTTTTCCAAAGTAATTTAATTTTATTTATTATATGTGATAATTACATTTCTGCCTGTTCCATACACACTGTTTTCTTTGTCAAAGTATGATACAAATCTGTTTTGAGTTGTACTTAACAGATTTTCTTGGATTGTCTTTCACCTCTAATTTTATTCATACATGGTTTCCAGCTCTGTATCCAGTCAGTTCCTCAATAACTGAGAATACATTCAACTCATTTCGAACCTCTTAATTTTTTATTAAATCTTCACTCTATACACCTCTAGTGGTTATATTTTATCAGCATATTTCTTTCTTTCTTTCTTTTTTCTTTGCTAAACTCCAGTTTCCAATGTTTCATGGTTAAGTGATTTGTTTATAGTTACAAATACTGATTGATAACTTACTTTGTTGTTTGTTACCATTTTTGATAGATTGGCTATTTAATTTGAAAGGTAACAACATTTGTCTCACACAATCACCCCGTTTACATGGGCTCCCAAAACCCAATTTTATAAACGGATTTCCAAATTCTGCTTTTGGTTGGTCATGTAAACACTCCAAAATCGATTTTGGAAATCCACTTCTGTAAAGCAGATTCCCAATTTCGTGCCCATGTAAACGTAAACATTTTTGAAGCATTCTTGGCTTGTCAGATTGTGTTTCCTTGTTAAGAATTTTCAGCACATATGGACAGAGTGACATTTTCTAATGTGAAATACAAGTATAAATATTAGAGTGAGCATGAATCTGTGTATTTAAGTAAAGAAAAATAGCAATTGTGCTAACTAAATCAGCTGTTTCTGAGCCGTCATATTAAGTGGGCTAGGAAATCTGATTCAGGCTATCACATGTAAACACGGCAGCAAAAAACAGTTTACGAAATTTGGTTTTAGTCTTCCAGAAGATATGTTTCAAGTAAACATAGTCAATATAAATTTAAGATTGTATTCCTTATATATTTAGTTTAACTGGTGTACTTTCATCAATCTTCACTTTCTGGTATTATTGATTTATCATTTGTAGATAGTAATCTGCTTGGATTGATGAGTATATGTGATTATAATTATCCGAGTTCCAATTTTTAAGAACTTTCCAATATTAGTGTTGAAAAGAGTGGATGGAGGTAAACATTTCTAGCTCACACCTTGATCGATTTTTACCTCATTTATCTTTTTTATGTCCTGTACTTAATACTATTTTTGTTTATTACTTTTTATTATTGTGTATTTATTATTGCCCATAATTTATTTTCATCAATGTGATCAAAAGATTCCAAAATCTATAAAAGTTAAGCAAGGTTAAATGTTAGATTATCTTTGTATGAGCCTTTTGATTTAATTGATCAAAAAATAAGTATAAACTAGAAACTATGCAAAATATACATAAAAAAGGGTGAAAGGAGAAGCCAACAGAAGATTTAAGATTCCTCTTTGAAATGTAGAGATTCTGTTATATTAAAACATTGAATGCAGAATAAATATAGTTGACTCACTTACCTATCTAAAATAAAATAATTCCATGAAACATGGAACATTGCATTTAACCACCAATATAAAATATGTTTTTCAGTATCTTGGGCTGTTGTTTCGGGTGGCCTATCTAACAGCTTACAGAACAAGAAAAATTTCATTTCCAACATTTAGATTTATAGATTTATTGAACACAAATTTCAGTTTCGTAATAAAACTTGTGTTCAATAAATCTATATTTTATATGGCAGCTTCTTGTTTATGATGTAAAATAGTGATGAAGTGTACTATGTTGTTAAGAACAATTTTTGGTAATCTGTAAAGACATATCCCAACCTTCTTTGCTTCAACACTTGTTTCAAAGAGCTAACCGCCTCATGCTCAATTTGATTTTCGGGCATGCGCACTTGTGACGTACCTACCAGCTCTGTCACAAGCACCACATAGTTGACGACGGTCGGCCCCAGTGCAACACCCGCCACCGATATGTACGCTTAATTTTCTCATATTCACCATTTCCACATTGTTTCGATTCACGCAATCCGATTTATTTATCATTTTATGGAATATGACCAGAAAGTTGTGTCATCTAGTCAAGTGAGAGAGAATAATATGAAATAACTTGTGAGTACTTTCACCTACAGTTTTCTTATCTATAGCCCAAATGTAAAATGCATAATGTGATTGTTACTAGAATTTGCCTTTTTTGTATACAGATAATGCCATGAAACTAGTTGGTTAATAAAAGAATAGCATACAGCTGAAGCGGTTTCCATCATTATGATTGTTACACTGCATTGAGTAGAGAACATGAACAAGCCACAACCCCCCCCCCCCCCCCCCCCAATTTTTTGATTGACTGGAAAGCCCACATGACAGGCCTCAGCCATGGCTTCATGCTGGTAATCCAGAAAATCAAAACTTCAAAAAGACGTAAAGTTCAGTTTATACTATAGCTGATTACTGTAACTGCCACTTATCCCATAATGGGCAATCATACCTGAAGTTCCACCCAAGAAGGAGAGGGGTACTGCAAGGCTGCAGCTGGAAGCCTGTGACAAAGAAGGGCTGGGCTGGGTGTCCTTTTCCTGAGGTTCATCGCCTTCTTTCTCACAGGGAAGCAAACGTGGCCGCAGTGTGTGCTCCGTGTCCAGGTTGTCCATAGGCACTGCTTCCTCGCAGTGTTGTACTGTTATACTGTTTACATTATCTTCCTTTGCACAGTTTTGAACTTCGAAACTTAAACTGTTATGTGAACTATCTCGCTCAGAGTTTGAGGAAGACAAATTCTTATTGTACTGATCAGATTTCTGAGAAGCACTTTCCTGAATTACTGGTTGCAAGCTTCCATCAGATGCACTATACTGAGATTCTATGCTTTCAGCTGAACTCTTTCGGTAATTCTCTGGAATGGGACTAATACTCGGATACTCATCATTTGTGTCATCCTTAGGATTAGAGCTCCTACTCGAGAGGCTGCATCCATCGTGGTCATTGTCACCCCTGTGAAGAAATGCATATTTTTACATTACATTATCTCGAAATCAGAACAATACTTAAAAGATGTTTCTAAGTTTTTAATTGGCATGCAGAAACAATTAACACCATTAGCAGAACATTGTTGAGTAAGATCTTCATGTGTCACTTCTCATTCTCACAACACCACTCTGTCAAATTCTGTGTGAATATGATTGTGATCATCATTATTATAACATGACACTTGATTCATTTATGTTGCTCATCAAGTGACTTATCAGAATATATGAACTTGTATACTGTGAGACCAATCCTATGGTCACAGCACTTGAATCGTCCCATGATGAAATGCTAAATTATGCCAAACTTAATACTAACCTATACTTCCTACAGTTATTGTTCATATTTAAAGGCAGAACATTATTTTCAAAATAACCTAAGCTGTTTTTACCAATTAATTTAATTAACTGGGTTCATGAAAATAAAATTACCGGTGTATGTGAGATTCCTGTCTTTCAATAGCCCATGGATTTTTTCTCAGTGTTGTATTTGGGATCCACGTTAGACTGAGTGTTGTTCTGCTTCTGTCTGGGGTCACCTGGCAAGTTATGGTTAAGTAACCAGGATGATGGACAACATCACAGTCTTGCCTCAGGAGTGCTGGTGGATGCACACAAACATTGTTCTTACCTGAAAGCAACAACAATGACAATTTTATACGTGGTGTAGTCAACTATCATTGGAAAGAACTGGATGGGATTCACTTCTTTCTAAGCAAATCAAATAAATGTGACAGAAAAAACTATGCAACTAGGTAACTGTATGTTCAGTTTCTGAGAATACATTTTTGTTGCCAAAGAACATGTGATTTGTGTCTTCACTTGACTTCGGGAGGGCCTCTTGCCAAAATATTCTGTACTGCCATCGGAGGTTGGTGCAGCTGTCCGATGAAGGCACTGTAGACATTCCAGAGCTCATGAAACAACTGAACCTACAGCTGTGTGAGAGAAATCTGCCGTTCAGCTGCGGATTTGGTTGCTTCATGACCTGAGGAACATGTGTGACGCCTTCTTCATGCTCTGCAGCAATCTCCAATGGCATTGGAATATTTCAGTGAGAGGCGCTCCCTAAGTCAAGAGAAGACACAAATCACATATCATCTAGCAATGGAAGTGGATCAAGTATATTAGTAAATTTCAATAATGCCAGGGAATCTAAAGGAATAAATGTTTTACATTAAAACTTGAGACTCTAAAGGAATAAAAGAATTAAATAAAATGACAACAATGGAAGGTCCAGTAAAGAATTTTAATAATATGTAGATAGGGAACAACTCATCGTAAATATGAACGTTGAGCTGCCGAAAGACACAAATAAAAGACACACAAACACACATACAATCCTACATTTTCGGCCGCGGCCTTCCTCAGAAAGAGCACACTCATCCACACAATCACTCAGGCACACTCATCTACACACGTCAGCCATCTCTGACCGCCCAATACAGTCTGATTCATGATTCACGGAAAGCAGAAGGGATGGGAGAGGGGAGGGGGGAGGGGGAAGGAGTGGACGAGGGGGGGGGATGGAGAGGGAAGATAAGTAATCCAGTCAATGAATGCTCAAAATAGGGGTGTAGAGTGCATGGAATATGTGAGAATTTTTGACTTCAGGATTTTGTTAGGGATAGTTAGGAGGTGCACATACTAAAAGTCTCCGCCCCTGGGGGGTGAGCTAAAGTGGGAAGGGGAGTGGGAAGGTACCATTTTTTGGTTTTTCGCTTATACCTCGAAAATGGCCCGCTTTAGGAAAAAAATGTTCCAAATAAAAATGAAAGATAATTTAATTCTCTATAGAATTGCTTCTATAAATATACTTCTAATTCCAAACGGTTTTCGAGATATACGTTATTGCAAATTGCCAATTTCGAAAAAATCATTTTTACCTCACTCATTTTGTCAAACATTTACTTCTAGTGACTCATTCGATCGTTTCTCAGAAAATTTGTCAGAAAGAAACTTCTAGAGCATTAAATTTCCTTCAATTTGATATGCACATTTGGTACCTTATCTTCAGCCAATCAGAAGTTACATCATTTATAATATGTGCGCTCAGTTTCAACGTCCTCCTAGAAATGAGTGTTTTAAGGGACTGTGACGTTTTTATCTCATGAAGTGTGTTAGCATGGTAAATAACAATAATTTAACACCGTTAATAAGGTAATTGCAATTGAAACAGAACACCTTTTTATAATTGTAGCTTTTATGATAATATTGTGAATCATTGATTTAATGATTTGATTTGATTTTTCCAAGGAAGCCAAAACAGCTTTGGTCTAACCCGCCACTGCCCACACCGAAACTAACTTTATTGTGCGGTATCACTCCTGTATGTCTAGTAAAGCCAACCAACCCCCTTGAACAGTGCAAGGAGTCCCTTTACCAGTTCTTTATTAGACACAATTTCTTCAGGTCTGGTTGTCCCAAATGTTCTGTACCTTTTATTCTCCAATGCAATGCATTCGAAGATCAGATGTGATGCAGTTTCATCACCATCATCACAGAGCCTACATTTAGGGTCCTCTTCTGTTATTCCCATTGTATGTAGGTGTTTTTTGAAATTCCCATGGCCTGTCAGCAATCCAACAATGAGTCTAATCTATCTCCTGTTCAGACCCAGGATTGCAGAGCTTCTTTTAAAACAAGGCTTTGGCATCATTACCTTGTCATGTTTTTGTTGGTGGACTTTGGTCCAATATTCTACGTGCTGTCTTCTGAGCCAGTTACGTAGCTCCAATTTGATCATTGCCTTGGTGATTGTCAGGACAGGTTCCGGTCCAATAAATGGAGACTCTGCCCCCATCCTGGCTAATCTGTCGGCATGTTCGTTGCCACTGATCCCCGAGTGGCCAGGGATCCACAATAGGTTTACTACTCTATTGCTTTCCCCTAGCTCCACCAGAACCTTGTGACATTCTGCAACAATTTTAGACCTTGTTGCAGGAGCTGCCAGTGATCTCAGGGCTGCCTGGGCTGCCTGGCTGTCTGAATAGATATAGATGCTACAATCTTTGTAGCACCTACGCAAATTCTCCTCCACACACGCCCTGATGGCAGTGATTTCCGCCTGGAATACTGAGGCCAGTTTCCCTAGAGAGATGAAGCCCTCCTTGGCTGCACCCCATATACCCCGGCCCCAACACCTTGGTCTGATTTTGACCCGTCAGTGAAACAGACAATATCCCCCGTACGGTGTCGAACTATTTTCTCCCACTGTTCCCTGCTTCCAATTGTTATATTGAAATTGTGAATCATACAATGAAAGTATTTACAAACACTGATAGTGATTCAAAATGAATGAAAAAAATGCATTCAACGCATTTCTTCGTTTTTCTGAGGCGGAAGACTCGAAGCTCATTTATTGTCGCTTGCAGTGGACACGCCATCAAGGTTGCTGGTACCTAATGGCCCACGACGAACACGGAAGGCCTGTCACTGGCTTGTTGCAAGACACCGGACTGTGGGGTGAAATGGAGTGTTCTCACTCACTTCTTTCTTCAGTTCACTTCAAAATCTTGCCAAGCGTAGAGAAAGTGTGTGTGTCGGTTTTTCGTGATATTTTTTATTTATTTGTGAAAAAGTTGACTGTATACTGCGCACAATGTCTACTTGGTGTTTTGTATGTGATGAAACAATAGCTGGACCAGGTGTTGGTGTATCCACAGTGACAAAAAAAGGAATACCATCAATCATCAAAGCAAGTAGAGAAAGGGGAGATATTTAGGGCTCATCTTTAGAAGATTTGGACATCCTTATGATTCATACTGAATGTCGAAAAAATTACATCAGGTCACAATCCATCAAGGATCATTTAAAGAGACAGGCCCTCTCACTCATCGTTCTCTGAAGCACCTCAGCCTGCAATTTTGAGAGCCAAACAACTGAAATTCGATTTCAAAACAAAATGTTCTTTTTGTGCCGAAAGTGTTGACGGCGAGCAAAAGAAGCCCAAGGAGAGACGCAGGAAGATATTTTCAGTTACTAATATCATGAAAGGACACAACAGAACTGACATACAAGTGACAAGTATGGATGCTGCTCGAGCTAGACATGATCAGTGGGGAGAGGAAGTGATGAGGCATCTTTCCGCCTCAAATAATTTAGTTGCGGAGAAGGCTGTGTAACACGATGAATTTTTGTAAGGCCATTGTACCAGGATCTCTCAACATCCACATCTGAAGACTACGTTTCAAACACAGTGGAAGAGGTTAGTGTTTTACTGGTGGGGAATAGTGAGTGTCAGTTTACTGTAAACGAAATTATGCATGTCATAACTGGGAGGAAACCTGAGTGGAGAACTATCAGAACAGAATTGTTGAAGAGGAATGGGGATCGCATGATCGTGATCGCAGGCTCCAACATATTTAAGGTTCCAATAATTTGTTTTAGAGACACTGCGTTCAAATTACTAACCAACGCCTGGTATGATAATAAGGAAAAGGATGAGAAAGAATAGCAACTCAGGATCGTCAAGAAAACTGCTGAAATAATAAGGCAAGATATTCAAAGTGAAGTGGACCATTACAATAGGCCTACATACCCGCCAAGAGATCTTGAAGGATGCAGATTCTTTCCCATTATCCCTCAAAACCTTTCATAAGGTGGTTATGATAAAAAAAAGCAAGAAAACTGAAGAATCAAAGAGGAAGTGCATTGCTATTGGACATGTCATCACATCAGTTGTCAAGCTACGAATTTTCTTATCACCAATATTGACAGGTATGATTCATGATGATATAATAAAAGCTATAATTATAAAACATGTTCTGTTTCAATTGCAATTACCTTCTTGTCATTGTTAAAGTGTTGTTATTTACAATGCTAGATAAAAACATCAGAGCCACTCAAAACTCTCATTTCTTGAAGGACATCGGAACTGAGCGCACATCTTATAAATTAGGTAACTTCTGAATGGCTGAAGATAAGGTACCAAATGTGCATATCAAATTAAAGGAAATTTAATGCTCTACAAGTTTCTTTCTGACAAATTATCTGAGAAACGATCGAGTGAGTCACTAGAAGTAAATGTCTGACAAAATTAGTGAAGTAAAAATGATTTTTTCTAAAATTGTCGATTTTCAATAACATATATCTTGAAAACCGTTGGGAATTCGATGTATATGTATAGAAACCATTTTATAGCAAATTATATTATGTTTCATTTTTATTTGGAAGCTGACCGTTTTCAAGATATAAGCGAAAAACAAAAAATGGTACCTTTTAAGCCCCCTCCCCGCTTTAGCTTACCGCCCAGGGGCGGGGACTTTTACTATGTGCACATCCTAACTATCCCTAACAATGTCCTGAAGTGATCGCTGCGATGGAGAACTTCCTTTCACGCCGACCACCTGCAACCCTACCTAAGACCTCTTTCCTTATTACCCTAGCCAGCTTCATCCTAACCCACAACTTCTTCACCTTTGAGGGCCAAACATACCAACAACTAAAGGGAACAGCCAGCAAGGATAAGACTTCCTTAAATCCTTCCCCCGAAATGAGATCCATCCTTTGTGACATCCTTCCCACTCCACATAGAGTATCTTTCCACCACCCACCTAACCTCTGTAAACTCCTAGTCCATCCGTATGAAATCCCCAAACCACCTTCCCTACCCTCTGGCTCCTAAACATGTAATCGCCCCCATTGTAATACCTGCCCTATGCACCCTTCCACCACCACTTACTCCAGTCCCGTAACCTGGAAGGTGTACACGATCAAGGGCAGAGCCACTTGCGATAGCACCCACATGATTTACCAACTGACATGCCTGCACTGTGAAGAGTTCTATGTGGGAATGTCTATAATATTGTCGTGTTGGAATGGAAGCAGGCTTGACTTCGAAGGCAACTGAACACAGCACTTATACTGAAAGCTGGTTTATTACGAACTTAACATACACGCAGCACTAACTGCCTCTCGGGCAGAGTGCTCTGCTATTTATACACAGACAGAATGTACCAGAAATTAGGAGAACAGTTAACATAAGAAACAAGTAGAATTTACAAGTGAACATAAGAAATATGTAGAACATTCTGGAATTGTCAATTACAAAGAAATAAAATTTTTGCCGGTTGGCGGGATTGAACCGGCAACCTTGAGCACCGTAGTCAGTGACGCTATACCCTGCGCCACGCCGGGAGTCGGTGTACATGGCCTCTCGCGGCATTGTTCCCTCTCCTGGAAAAACAGTGATCCACTGTTATGTTTTCTGTGGAGCCAGCTGGAATGCCCTGGATCTTGACCTTGTCATGGGTCCTCTGTATGGCAGTTCAAGAGAACCCTTCCCTTCTCCACAATTATCGACAACAGACGTTCCTCTTGTGGCTTCATCAGTAACATTACCATCCTTAGAGTCCTTGAACAAGAAGCCATTGTCACCTACCTGCTCTTCAGGATTGTATTAAGGTTTCATGCGCAGGACATGAACAATGTCTCTTCGTTTTTGTCGTTTCAACGACTACTCGTAATCCTCAACTTCGTATGTGACATCCGTCAGGCAGCGTATGACATGATATGGACCTAAGTATCGCTTCAATAACTTTTCTGACAGTCCAACCTTCCATACAGGGGTAAAAATCCATACCAGATCTCCTGGGCTGTACACAACAGGTCAGTGCTTGTCATTATACTGCTGACAGTCCTTCTCCTGGGAATCCAGTGTCTGTATGCGAGCCAGCTGTCTTGCTTCTTCGACCCTGGTGATGAGCTGTTTAACATACTCAACCCGAGTGTCGTCCGTTTGGAACGGAAACAGCATATCCATTGTCATCTCAGCTTCACGGCCATGGAGCAGGAAAAACGACGTAAAGCCTGTGGTGTCTTGTCTTGCGGTATTGTAAGCAAATGACATGACTGGCAGTACTGTATCCCAATCCTTCTGCTTAACATCGACGTACATCGACAGCATATCGGCTAACGTCTTGTTAAAACATTCCGTAAGACCATTTGTCTGAGGATGGTATGCAGTTGTCATTCTGTGGACAATGTCGCACCGTGACATTACCTCTGATACTAGTTCTAACTGGAATACTTTTCCACGATCAGATATCATGACAAATGGTGCACCATGCTTCAAAATAATGTCTTCTACAAGGAATTTTGCGATCTCTGGAGCTTCTGCAGTCGGCACAGGTTTGGTGATAGCGTAGCGTGTGAGGTAGTCAGTGCAGGCTATTATCCATGCCCTGGAGGTAATTGTGGCACATGCTTCCATCGCTGGCACTCTTTACAGTGACTCAGTGCTTGACAGATCGGTAGAGACATTTCCAGTAATACCTGCGTCTGATTCTGTCTAGGGTCTTCACGAATCCCAGATGACCGGATATTGGAGCATTGTGGAAATATTTGAGAATAGCTGACTGGAGATGAGCTGGAAGGACCAGTAGCCATTTGGGGCCCAGTGGATCATAGTTGCTCTTATACAATGTTATGTTTATAAGTTGGAACTCTCCATTGGTCGGTTGTCCTTTCTCCAAAGCCTCTATTGTTTTTAATAGTGCTGGATCTTCCCTCTGTTCAGCTGCAACGTCATCTAATTCAGTGAGGGCTGAAATTTCATTCATGCTGTTGTGTGCCACTAATGGATTCATCAGAAGGCAGTCGGCACCCTTGCGTTTGCGCCCGTTCTTGAATACCATTGTGACATCGTACTCTTGGAGTCTTAGTGCCCATCTTGCTAGTCGATCTGATGGATCCTTCAAGCTAGTCAGCCAACACAAAGAATGGTGGTCTGTCATGACGGTGAATGGTTTGCTGAATAAATACGGCCAGAACCTGTTGATAGTCCAGATGACTACGAGACATTCTTTCTCTGTTGTAGAGTTGTTTATCTCCGACTTTGAGAGTACTCTTGATGCATAGGTTATTAGTTTTTCAGCACCTTCCTGAACTTGTACAAGCACTGCACCAACCCCATAACCACTGGCATCTGTGTGAAGTTTGGTTTCCACATTCTTGTAGTACAAGGCTAGCACTGGTGCGGAAGTTAGAGCCTCCCGGAAAGCTCTTTCTTTTGTCTCATCCCAGTAAAACTTGGCGTATCCTTGCAGAAGTTCTTGCAATGGACATGCCTTGTTACAAAATCATTTATGAAACGTCGGTGGTATGAGCACAGCCCGAGAAAACTTCTCACACCACGAATGTGCTGAGGAGTTGGAAATTCTGTGACTGCCCTTACCTTATCTGGGTAAGGACGGACACCATTTCCGTTGACCAGGTGCACCAGTATTTTTATCTCTTTGGCGACGAAGAGGCACTTCTTTGGATTGAGGCGGAGTCCTGCAGCTTGAACACACTTCAACACAGTTGACAGGCGACTCAGATCTTCTTCAAATGTTTTCAAGAAAACGACAATGTCATCTAAATAGCAAAGACACGTCGTCCACTTAAGGTGTCAAAGCAAGTTGTCCATCATGCGTTCGAATGTGGCCGGAGCATTACATAATCCAAATGGCATTACTTTGAATTCATAGAGGCCATCAGGTGTAATAAAAGCTGTCTTCTTCCTGTCAGCTTCGTCAACCTTGATTTGCCGGTAACTTGTCTGCATGTCCATAGTTGAGAAGTATGTAGCTCCTTTCAAGCAGTCTAAGGTGTCATCAATGTGTGGCAGTGGGTAGACATCTTTCTTTGTGATTTTGTTTAGTGGCCGACAGTCAACACAGAATTACCACGTGCCATCCTTCTTCTTTACAAGGACCACCAGAGACCTGGAGATGACCAAAGACTCTCCGAAGGTTGAATAATGTCATCGTGCAAAATATTCTCCACTTCCTCCCGAATTATCCGTATTTCAGCTGGCGACACTATACAAATGCTGGCTAATTGGTGGATGATCCCCAGTATTGATGTGATGCCTTATCATGGGCCGTTTCGTCTGACTTTTCCCTTTTTGAGGTGTGAATGCACCCGAAAATTGACATAGTATAGCTAACACCCGCTGGCGTTGTTCCTTGGTCAGTCAGAGCCCTATTGGCAGTTCCACGTTTGTTTCCTCTAGCATGTTGTCTGTACTAACAGCAGAGCATGGATCTTAGTTGATGATGTTGAGCTCACTGTCCTGGATTGGTACAGCTGTCCCGATACACATTCCTTTGGGGATAAGTTGCAACTGCTCATGACAATTGGTGATCCAAATCTCTCCTCGACCTCCGGTAATACTTATGATAGCCGTTGGTATATAAATTTCTTTCGTGAGCCTAATAAATCAACAAGCACTTCACAGTTTAACTGCTCATCTGTGTTTGTGACTGCAACTCTTCTCATTGTTAACGGCGAGTCACATTGTCAATGGCAAATAAATTCCCAGAAAATTCTGTATTACGTGTACCTGTTGGAACAACTTCTTCAATTTGCAGCTCAGATCTGCCACAGTCAATGATAGCTTGGGATGCCTGAAGGAAGTCCCATCCGAGGATGACAATGTCACTACATTCTATTAACACAACAAATTCAAACGGCTGGGTCCTGTTGTTGATGGTTATTCATGCAACACAAGATTCTGCTGGCTGGACACACTCTCCATTCGCGACTTTAAGCACAGTTGACCCCGTATCACAGAACATTGTCTTCTTTAGCGTGCGACGGTAATTATCTGACAATACAGAGAAAGACGCTCCTGAATCAACAAGTGCTCGGACAGGTTGGCCATCAATGAGATTTCCTGACATGTTAGCAACTGTCATCCTTGGGGGATTTTCACCTGTGGCGGCCTCACCTCCACAGATGGTCACCTCGTTTAGTTTTCCTGGGTGCGGCGGCTAGGGGAGCAGCTAGTACCTCTGTACGGTGACGATGAATGGCTGCGGCGTGTCAGGGAGCGACCTCATCTAGGGTACAGCGATGGGCTTCTTCCGATAGGTCGACTGAACTCATCACCAGGTGGTTGCCTGGGAGAGAACTGATCTGATGGCTGACGTCTTGTGGCAGAATAATTGTCGAATACTCGCCTTCTCTCTCTACAGTAGCGTATGATACGTCCTGGGCGCCCACAGTGGAAACACAGTGGTGTGTAGTCTTTTGTCCTCCAGATGTCTGTTCTTCTGCGGGGCGTCATAGTTGCCGGGTGAGTTGGTTGTGGCCGCGTCGGCCGGTTCATGGGCTGCCATTTGGCAGCTGCAGCGTAAGTCATAGCAAGGCGACGCCATTCTTCACGTCTGGTGCAATTGAGGGGGCAGACAGGAGCTATTGCCTGATATACCTCTTCCTCAGCAGCGTCGGCTCGCTCGTCACTTACAGGGCTTACATCCATGGCTATGATCTGATGCTCGCTCGGTCTAATAGTCCCAGCTGCCATACACTGTCTCTCACAATTTGTCGTACGAAGGAAGCAAAGTCATGCTGGTCTTCCACAACGGCTATAGGGACTGCAGTGGGGAGTCTGTCATACTTCTTTCGTCCAACCCACCTTTGTCGCATCTCTTAAATATGCTGGCACCACTTAATGAACTCTTCCGTTGTAGCGACTTCTTTGATCAGAAGAGCTTGGTACATGTCTTTCGCAATACCCTTCATCAGGTAGGCCTATGTGCTTTTGTCGGCCTCAATCATATTCAGACTGACTATGTTACAAAGGGGCAAAACAATCTGTATGTATGACTGTGTCAGCTCACCATGTCGGTGGGCCTTCAGTTGTTCTTCCGCCGAGCGGATTTGTCGCTGGCGGTCTGCAAACGTCTTCTTAAGTTCCGCCTGGAACTCTTCCCAGTCATTCAGTTTGTCTTCATTGTTCTTCAACCATTGCTGGGCTATTCTGCCCAGGTAGAAATAAACGTTGGCCAAGCACATTGTATCATCCCACATGTTGTACTTGGTGACTCGGTCGAACCCTTTTAGCCATTTGTTGGGGTCCTGTCCAACGTCTCCAGAGAACACCGACGGGTTTCTGATATGTAGTTGGCTTACCGCTGGTTTCATGCCCATCGTTCTTCTGATAACATGGACTTTCGGAAGGATGTACTCTGGATATCCCTTGTATTCCGGTTCTAGTCCGTGTAAGCGACGGCTTTTACATTGCCTAATAGGAGCGACGGTGATGCAGCTGTTGCACAGGATACCTGGCACTTCCACCAAACAATATCGCGTTGGAACGGAAGCAGGGTTGACTTCGAAGGCAACTGAACACAGCACTTATACTGAAAGCTGGTTTATTATGAACTTAACATACATGCAGCACTAACTGCATCTCGGGCAGAATGCTCTGCTATTTATACACAGACAGAATGTACCAGAAATTAAAAGAACAGTTAACATAAGAAACAAGTAGAATTTACAAGTGAACATAAGAAAGATGTAGAACATTCTGGAATTGTGAATTACAAAGAAATAAATTTTTGCCGGTGGGCAGGATTGAACCGGCGACCTTCAGCACCGAAGTCGGTGACGTTATCCCCTGTGCCATGCCGGGAGTCGGTGTACATGGCCTCTCGCGGCATTATACACAAACACACACACACACACACACACACACACACACACACACACACTGGTCATTCCCACATAGAACGCTTCACAGTGCAGGCATGTCACTTGGTAAATCACGTGGGTGCTATCACAAGTGCCTCTGCCCTTAATGGTGTACACCTTCCAGGTTACAGGAGTGGAGTAAGTAGTGGTGGGAGGGTACATAGGACAGGTTTCACAACGGGAGTGGTTAGATGGGTAGGAGGGTAGGAAAGGTGGTTTGGGGATTTCATAGGGATGAACTAGGAGGTTACAAAGGTTAGGTGGGCAGCGGAAAGACACTCTTGGTGGAGTGGAAAGGATGTCATGAAGGATGGATCTCATTTTGTGGCAGTATTTAAGGAAGACATATCCTTGCTGGAGAGCCACATTCAAGGTCCACTCCAGTCCAGGAAAGTATCTGGTGACAAGAGGGGCACTTTTGGGGTTCTTCTGTGGAAAGTTCTGGGTTTGGGGGGATGAGGAAGTGGCCATGGCAATTTGCTTCTGTACAAGATCACGAGGATAGCTGCAGGATGTGAAAGCTGTAATCAGGTTATTGGTGTACTGTTTCAGGGATTCAGGACTGGAGCAGACACATTTGCCATGAAGACCTAAGCTGTAGGATAGGGAATATTTGACATGGAATGGATGGCAGCTGTCATAATGGAGGTACTGTTGTTTATTGGTAGGTTTAATGTGGACGGATGTGTGAACCTGGCCGTTGGACAGACGGAGGTCGACAATGAGGAAAGTGGTGTGGGATTTGGAATAGGACCAGGTGATTTAGATTGAATCATAGGAGTTGAAGGTGGAGAGGATATTATGAAGTAGTTGTTCTCTGTGAGTCCGATCATGAAGATGTCACCAATAAATCTATACCAAACTTTGGGGTGACAGGCTTCGGTATCCAAGGCGGCTTTCCCTAAGCGTCCCATAAATAAGTTGGTGTACGAGGGGGCCATCCTGGTTCCCATAGCTGTTCCCTTTAGTTGTTGGCCCTCAAAGGTAATAAGGAAAGAGGTTTTAGGTAAGGTTGAAGGTGGTCAGCGTGAAACTAAATACTCCATTGCAGCGAGGCCCTGGAAGTGCGGGATGTTTGTGTATAAGTGGCATCAATGGTTACAAGGATGGTTTCCAGAGGTAACAGGTTGGGTAAGGATTTCAGGCAGTCGAGAAAGTGGTTGGTGTCTTTGATGAAGGATGGGAGCCTGCACCTAATGGGTTAAAGGTATTGGTTTATGTAGACAGAGCTTCGTTCTGTGGGGACTTGGTAACCCGTCACAATGGGTCAGCCTGGATGACTTGGTTCGTGAAGTTTAGTAAGAAGGTAGAAGGTATGGGTGTGTGGTGTCAGTGGGGTCATGAGGTTGATGGAGTTAGGTGAAATGTTTTGCAGGGGGCCTAAGGTTCTGAGGATTCCTTGAAGCTCTGCCTGGACATCAGGAATGGGATTGCCTTGACAAACTTTGTATGTAGTGTTGTCTGTAAGCTGACACAGTCCCTCAGCCATATACTCCTGTCGATCAAGTACCATGGTTGTGGATCCCTTGTCGGCCGGGAGAATGTCGATGGAATGGTCAGGCTTCAGATCACAGATAGCTCGAGATTCAGCTGCGGTAATGTGGGGAGTTGAATTAAGGTTTTTCATTAAAGACTAAGAGGCAAGGTCGGAAGTTCGAAATTCCTGGAAGGTTTGAAGAGGATGCTAATGAGGAAGAGGCGGTAGGTCTCGCTGTGACGGAGGACGGAACTGTTCCAGGCAGGGTTCAATTTTAATGGTGTCTTGGGGAGCTGGATCATTAGCAGTAGGATTATTTTTCCTCATGGCAAAGTGATATCTCCAGCAAAGACTACGAGTATAGGACAGTAAGTATTTGACAAGGGCTGTTTGGTTGAATTTGGGAGTAGGGCTAAGGACAGAGGTTTCAGATCGGGAGTGAGGTTTAAAAGAGGTTGACTACTGAGTTGGGATGTTGTGGATTAGGATTTAAAGGTTTGGGGGGGGGGGAAGTGGAGCTGGGAGTGGGAGATTGAGTAGATGGGGGAGTCTGGGTTTCTGTTCAATAAGAGGAGCTTGAGGTTTATTGGAGAGGTTGTTGAAGGAGAGAGTAATGCCTTTCCTGAGGTGGGTGACCAGGAGTTTGAATAGTTTTTTTTTTTTTTTAAGGTGGAGGGTGGCATGCAATTCTAATTTGTGGTTGGCCTGTAAGAGGATGTTCTGAACCGTAAGTGTGGATGTGGGAGTGGAATGGTTGAGGATTTTGATTACGGATAGGAGTTGACAGGTGTGTTCATTGGTGGGAACTGATGTATAGGTTAAGGATTAGGCGGGTGAGGGCTGTAGATTGTTCTGTTTGGATTTGGTATAAGGCATGATGTAAGGATGGGTTACAACTAGAGATGGGGACATTTAGTATGAGATGGGAACTTGCCCTTCAGCATATTCTCTCGTCCCATTGCCCATCTGGTCTCAGTCTCTGCTAAATTCAAATTCCCACCCATCATTTTATAACATCTTTGCCTCTGTTCTCTGGACAGAGCCTCTGCCTCAACTGGCATCTCTGTCCAACTTCTTTGCTTTCTACAACTGTCTGCCTTGGTGTGTATGCGTGTATATATATATGTGTGTGTGTGTGTGTGTGTGTGTGTGTGTTTGTTTACCTTTCCTTTTTTCCCCCTAAGGTTAATCTGTCCACTCCCGGCATTGTAATGACTACTCATCCCCTCCCTCAGAGCCCATATCCTTCCCTTTATTCCTTCCTTCAAGTTATCGTGATGAAGTGGCCGACAGTTGCGAAAGCTTGAATCTTTATGTTTGTGTATGTTTTTATGTGTGTTTTTGTGTCTGTTAATGAGCCTGTGCTTTGGGGGAGTTAAATGATCTCTATTTTTTACCCCCCTTTTTCATGCCACATTGTAAACAGCGCTAAGTATCTGAATTTAATTTGTGTCAAATTTAATTTGCCAGTCTAGTTCATTTTCGGTAGTACTGTTTTAAGAGGTTTATTCCCGCGTACTTGCAGATTTCGTTTGTACTACTGTTTTAATTGTTCATTCTATCGAATTTGATAAATACCGTTGTGTTTAGTCTTCGTCTTTGACCGGTGTATTTCAAAACAAGTCAGAGACCGTTATTAAGCTCGTTATCAGTCAGTCCAGTGCCAGCTGCCGGACTCAGTTTTGTTGATTCGACAGTGTAGTTACCACTGACCACAGTTAAGTCAGCAGCCAGCCGCCTTCATTAGAGTACTAGGCTTCTTTAAAGTTGTTAATTGCTGTTATCGATAAGATGGATAGGATGTGTGCCTGCTGTGTGCGGACGCAGGAGGAGTTGGCCGCGGTTCGCGAACAGCTGAGCGTGCTGTTGGCTACGGTCAGCCGTCTTCAGGCTGCTGTCTCGGGGTGCAGCGATGGTGGGGAGTCTGCTTCGTCGAGTGGGACACCTCAGGTGTCTCGCGCTACGCTCTCTGTCCCTGCTACCGAGGCACCTTCAGGTGTACCGGACGTCGTCGAGCCGCCTTCTCCGCAAGGGGAGTGGCGGGTTGTACGGCGTTCGCGTCGCTCGAGGCGGAAGGCCAATGTGGAGGCTGGACGTCCGTCCGCGCCCGTTCGTCCTGTGAGTGAAAGTGTGGCCACTCCTTCAGCAGGGTCCGAGCAGGTGCACGGGGGGAGGGGATTATTAGTTATTGGGAGCTCCAATGTCAGGCGCGTGATGGAGCCCCTTAGGCAGATAGCGTCCAGATCTGGAAGGAATTCCAACGTGCACTCGGTGTGTTTGCCGGGGGGCCTCATCCGAGATGTGGAGGCGGCCTTGCCGGCGGCTATCGAGGGTGCGGGGTGCAGTCGACTGCAAGTCGTGGCTCACGTCGGCACCAATGACGCTTGTCGCTTGGGTTCTGAGGACATCCTCAGGTCCTACGAGCGGCTGGCGGAATTGGTGAAGGCTGCTGCCTTCGCACGCGGGGTGCAAGCAGAGCTGTCGATTTGCAGCATTGTTCCCAGGGTTGATCGGGGTCCTTTGGTTTGGAGCCGAGTGGAGGGTCTGAACCAGAGGCTTCGCCGACTCTGTGACAGTCATGGCTGCAGATTTCTGGATCTGCGTTATCGGGTGGGGAATTGTAGGGTGCCCCTAGATAGATCAGGGGTGCACTACACTAAGGAAGCGGCTACTCGGGTAGCAGAGTACTTGTGGAGTGCACATGGGGGTTTTTTAGGCAAGGCGTTAACTCTGATGAGCACTCGACTGTCAGCATTCAAACAGCGAATTCAGGCCACGTTCGGAATAAAAATTCGAACATAAAAATATTAGCCGCGAACTTACAAAGTATTAGAAACAAAGTTCCCGAATTTGCAGCGCTGCATGGAAGTTATTGCGCTCAGATAGTTTTAGGCACCAAAAGCTGGCTAAATGATGATGTGGAAAGTTCAGAAATATTTAGCGAAGCGTGGAATGTATATCGGAAAGATAGATCTGATACAACCGGAGGAGGAGTGTTCATCGCTGTGGACAAAGATATTGTTTCTACTGAGATCGAGGTTGAAAGTAATTGTGAAGTTATCTGGGCACGCATAACAGGTCTAAAAGAAGTAAAGTTAATAGTTGGTTGTTTTTACCGGCCCCCCAGTGCTGCTGTAGCAGTTTTAGAATCATTCAAGGAAAGTCTACACCAGGTAGTGCATAGGTATCCGGGCCATGCAATATTAGTCGGAGGTGACTTCAACCTTAAGAGTATAGATTGGGACCTTGCTAGTTACATTTCAGGCGGTACAGACAAGCAGTCATGCGAGCTACTTTTGGACACATTCTCTGAAAACTGTCTTGAGCAGTTAAACCGGCAACCCACGCGCAATGGAAATATTCTAGACCTTATAGCCACAAACAGGCCTGACCTTATTAACGATGTCTGTGTAGAGACAGAAATTAGTGATCATGACATCGTCATAGCGTCGATGGTGACCAAAGTTCATAAACCAGTCAAGAAGGCTAGGAGCGTGTTTTTGTTGGGAAAAGCCGACAAGCAAATGTTACGATCGCACTTAGAAAATGAATGGGCATCGTTTAATTCTGGGACTATGGATGTAGAGGAATTGTGGACTAAATTTAAATGCATTGTTAATGAAGGGTTAGAGAAATATGTGCCAGTAAAGACGATTAAGGATGGAAAAGATCCACCGTGGTATAATAATAATGTTAGAAAGCTGCTGAGAAAGCAAAGGCTGTTGCATTCTCGATTCAAAAAAGAACACGCAAATGGTGACAGGCAAAAGTTAGTAGAGATTCGTGCGTCTATAAAAAGATCGATGCGTGAAGCATACAATAATTATCACAGCCATACCTTAGCAAAAGATCTTTCCGAGAACCCGAAAAAATTCTGGTCCTATGTAAAATCGATAAGCGGGTCAAAGCCCACTGTCCAGTCACTAGTTGATCATTCCGGGGCAGTAATAGAAGAAAGCAAACGGAAAGCTGAAGTTCTAAATTTAACCTTTAAGAAATCTTTCACGCAGGAGGACCGCACAAATATACCATAATTTGATCAACGTTCTAATTCCGAAATGGGGGACATAGCAATAGGTATTTCCGGTGTAGAGAAGCAGCTGAGAGAGCTAAATACGAAAAAGTCTGATGGTCCGGATGGAATACCAGTTCGGTTTTACAAAGACTATTCTGCGGCATTGGCCCCCTACTTAGCTTGCATTTACAGCGAATCTTTAACTCAGCGCAAAGTTCCTAGTGATTGGAAAAAAGCGCAGGTGACTCCCGTGTATAAGAAAGGAAAGAGAACTGACCCATACAATTACAGGCCAATATCGTTGACATCGGTTTCATGTAGAATTTTGGAGCATATTCTCAGTTCGAATATAGTAAATTTCCTTGAAACGGAAAAGCTTCTTTCCATGAATCAGCACGGGTTTAGGAAACATCGTTCATGTGAAACTCAGCTTGCCCTTTTCTCACATGACATCTTGCGAGCCATGGACGAAGGGCAACAGGCGGATTGTGTTTTTCTCGACTTCAAAAAGGCGTTCGACACGGTGCCACACTGCAGACTCCTAACGAAAATGCGAGCTTATGGAATAGGTTCTCAGATTTGTGACTGGCTGGAAGACTTCCTAAGTAATAGAACGCAGTACGTTGTTCTCGACGGCGAGTGTTCATCAGAGACGAGTGTATCGTCAGGCGTGCCCCAGGGGAGTGTGATAGGACCGCTATTATTTTCTATCTATATAAATGATCTGATGGACAGAGTAAGTTGTAATTTGCGGCTGTTTGCTGATGATGCTGTGGTGTATGGGAGGGTGTCGTCTGTAACTGACTGTAATAGCATACAGGTTGACTTAGACAAAATCTCTAGTTGGTGCGAAGAATGGCAGCTAGCTCTCAATGTAGAAAAATGTAAGGTGATGCGCATGAGTAGAAAAAACAATCCTATAATTTTCGAATACAGCATCAGTAGTGAGCTTCTTGATGCGGTCGCGTCGTTCAAATATCTAGGCGTAACATTGCAGAGCGATATGAAATGGAACGAGCATGTAAGGACAGTTGTGAGTAAGGCAGACAGCCGACTTCGGTTTATTGGGAGAATTTTGGGAAGATGTACTTCACCTGTAAAAGAGACCGCGTATAAAACGCTTGTACGACCACGTCTTGAGTATTGCTCAAGTATTTGGGACCCGCCGGCGATCGGTTTGAAAGAAGACATAGAGGCGGTTCAGAGGCGAGCAGCTAGATTTGTTACCGGTAGGTTCGACCAATGCGCGAGTGTCACGGAAATGCTCCGGCAACTCAATTGGGGATCGCTGGAAGAAAGACGACGCTCTTTTCGTGAATTTCTGTTAAGTAAATTTAGAGGGCCGGAATTTGAAGCTGAGTGTAGTACGATCTTGCTGCCGCCTACTTACATTTCGCGTAAAGATCACAAAGATAAGATAAGAGAAATTAGGGCTCGTACGGAGGCATATAGGCATTCTTTTTTTCCTCGTTCAATTTGGGAGTGGAATAGGAAAGGAAATGCCTAGTAGTGGTACAGTGTACCCTCCGCCACGCACCTTACGGTGAATTACGGAGTATGTATGTAGATGTAGATGCTGCATCTCATTTTCCACCTGACATCGCCTTTGCTTGTTGATCCCTACCCTAATCTCCCTTTCCACTTCCTCCCTCCTCCGCTCCTTCCCCATGCCCTCTCCCATCCCTTCTGCTTGCCGTGATTCAGACTGTGTTGGGCAGCCAGGGACTTTTTTTTATCTCACAGATAAGTATTTCACAAATGAATAATGAAGGAATTGTCATTCACTCAATGCTTATGAATAAGTTTGTGTGATTGGTGTTGTCTGTTCCTGTCACTATTCTGGTGATTTTTTTTTTCTTTTTCTGTGGCTTGAACACTTTGAGGTGGTTTGCTCCTTCAGCACCCACAAACATTATGCAATATCCTACCAACAATAAAAAATATCCAGAATGAAACTTTCACTCTGCAGCAGAGTGTGCGCTGATATGAAACTTCCTGGCAGATTAAAAGTGTGTGCCGGAATAGGGACTCGAACCTGAGACCTTTGCCTTTCGCGGGCAAGCGCTCTACTGACTGAGCTATCCCGACACAACTCACGATGCCGCCTCACAACTTTACTTCCACCAGTACCTCGCCTCCTACTTTCCAAACTTCACAGAAGCTTTCCTGCGAAACTTGCACTCCTGGAAGAAAGGATATGGTGGAGACATCGCTTAGCCACAGCCTAAGGAATGTTTCCAGAATGAAACTTTCACTCTGCAGCAGAGTGTGCGCTGATATGAAACTTACCTTTGTGTTGTACCGCCAATAGCCACACAAAGAAAGAAAATGGATGAAAAAATAAGACACGCTTTTGGAACAGGGTTCCTTCATCAGGTAAGAGAGAAGGGAAGAAAAATGAATAGGATCAGAAGGGAAGCCAATCCATGACCTAGACCATAAGGATGATGATTGAGGATTGCGGAAGTCAGCGATACTGTATATTAGTACTGAGACATGCTAAGATGATATATTTAGCTAAAGAGAATAGATCAAGCAGTAAAGAGACAGGCCTAAGCACAAGTAAAAAGAACCAACATAAAACAGAAATGAGCTTAATTTTTCCAAGAATTCCTGACAGAATAGAGTGAACCATGAGAAAACTCTTCAGTTTAGCTTTGAAAGTGTGTTGATTAGTTCTAAGCTTTTTGAATTATTGTGGCAGCTTATTAAAAATGGACGCAGCAGAATACTAAACATGTTTCTGAACAAGGGTCAAGGAGATGTGATCCAAATGCAGATTTGACTTTTGGCTAGTATCAACTGAGTGAAACCTGCTAACTCTTGGGAATGAGGTTATATTGTTTAAAACAAGCAACATTAATGAATTATGTATTGTACAGCCATTGAAAAAAAAGTATTGAGAGGCTAATGTCAGAATTCCCAGGCTACTAAACAGGGGTCGACAAGAGCTTACCCTACCCCTTTCTGCGGAATCAGAGGAGTTACCTCAAAACCAACACCATATGTCATAAGCGAATGGAAAGAAGCACAACTGACTACAGTATTTTCCCTGTTCGGTAAATAATTCAGCATTCAGTTTTTGAACAAGATCCTGTACAAGGGCTTTCCACAACAGCTTACTATCTGAATGACTATAATTGGTAAAATTTTACGCCGCTTCTCACTGGGCTCAAGTGCTTATGTTGGCAACAGATGAACAATGAAGTGTAGAATTGCGTTAATATTTTTCATGAGCTACAGAGTAAATGTTATTGCTGCTCGTTTCACACGCAGCAAATTTAATACTGTACCTGCTCTATGGTCAACAGGTTTTTGTATGTACCCTTGTCAGTTCAGAAAAAAATAATTTTTGTTTTAATTGCAGTTGTCACAAAAAAACATTTATTGGTCATCTGAGTTGCCATCATTAGCATTGGTGCCAACATAAACACTGCAGCCCGGTGAGAAGCGTCGTACAATTTAACCCTATAATTTTGTCTCCCCCCCCCCCCCCCCCCCCGCAAATGATCACTGGAGGTACGACTTTTTGGGCCGAGACCTTAGATCAATTGTACATTCTGTTGTGGTAATCTGTAATTTACAACGATAACCACAGTCTATTTATTATTTAGAATACACAAGTATTACAATATTAACCCGTATGTTTATATTCATTGATAGTGTTTGTTTTGCTAGTTAGTATATCTACATAGCGTATCTTGTGAGACTCAGATATGACGTCATTGGTCAAAGCCGACAGGTTGTATCGTGGTCTTCAATTATGCCATATTAAGTCTTACTGTGATTAATCATCACTTTATTGTCTTATTTCTTTAACTGCATTAATTGATACTGTGTTAATGTTCCAAAAACCACATCCTTCACTACTAAAATAAAAATATAAATGAGAGACAACATCAGCCCAAGAACAGATGCCTGGGGCAGCGCCCAGTTAATTGTGCCATACCGTGAATGCCCATCACAGTCGTTTTCAACACTGCAGAGAATTACATTCTGCTGTCTTGTTATTATGTTAAGAAATGAAACAGTTATGAGTTACTACCCTTATGCCATTATGTTCCAACACACTCAAATACTTTTGTAAAAATCAAAGAGTGTGCAGTCTTTTATTTAATCCCTCGCGTGCTTTTGAGAGAAAAGAGAATATAGCATTTTTGGTTGTTAAACCACTTCTGAAATCCAACAGTACAGGTGACAGGAAATTATGGGAACTGAAATGATCAATTAATCTTCAAAATATACTCAATATGCTGCCATTTAAAAGACTTTAGCAAAATCTGATGGCATAAAAATAGATCTAAAGTTGTCTACATTATCCCTTTCTCACTACTGAGAACTTCAATCTGTCAGGAAACTCACCATTCTGAAAGGAAAAATTACAAATATGTTTAAGTACAGGGATAACTTTATATTCTCATCTTTGTGGTGCTGACCAGATACACCCTTCATGGCTGACCACATGGTTTTAATTTTATCCTGAAAATTAGGTGTTCTTTCTGAATACTACATAGGAATTTGCCTTCTTAATGACAGTTTGGTAATTTGGTAGAATCCGTGTACATCGAAGGAAACGGCATTGCTATCGATATATACAGAATGTTCGATACAGTGTTTCTGAATCGCAGATTCGGGCGCTACGCGCCCTCACGTACTAAAACAAAACTCCTTGTTTAACCTATACCTAACCAAACTTTGACTTAAAAAAGTGATCTGTAGCGTAGCCTTAAGGAGGTTAGGTATAGGTTAAACAAGAAGGATTTTTTATTTTTATTTTTTAGTATGCGAGGGTGCGTAGTGTCCGAATCTCCGGTTCAGAAATACAGTATCGAACATTCTATATATATCAATGCCAATGCCGTTTCTTCGATGTACACGGATTCTACCAAATTACCGACAGTTTTTATAATCTTACAATGCTGTTTGTAAGGGGCTACTGCAGCTTGACCAACTGCTTCAACATTTCAATATAGCTGCTATTTTGTTCAATATAATGATCTTATTCCTCTTGTCAGCCACCAAAACTGCCTGTTAGTGGTAGTACCTTGTTTTGAGCATTCTAACAGGAATCAACTTTCAAAGAGCACACATCATTATATTTACTGCCTACATTTTCAGCACTATAAACACCTTTCCAATCTTGCCCATTAATTAGGTATGAAGAGGCCTCTACAGCAACTGGATCACCTTTTGTAAATTTTTATGTTTAATAGATACTTGAGCACAAAACTCTTTTAAAGTTAAAATTTGTGCATAATGGTCTGAAAGGCAATTCACTATTCTGCTAACAAATATATTTCATAGAACTCTCTCCAGCTTGAACAGAAATATTTTAAATAACAGCCATTAGACCTATAACTCATAGCAATTAGAATTTTATTTCCACTAAAGTATCTTTTCAGTGTTGTGTTTACTGACATTGATGGTCTAAGCTCAATTGAAGTCTGGGAAAAGACCAGTTGGCTTTGACCAATGATGTCATATCTGAATTAAACATGATTGTTTGCAAACAAAACAGATGATAAAGTTTGTGTTTAAAAAGTAATCTAAAGCTTCTCTCTAATAGGGAGGTATAGAATAACAGAAGGAGAATTCCACCCTCCCCCTTCCGCAAGTGAGTGCCGGAGGCACAAATTTTTGGGCAAACACCTGTGATCGAAGGTACATTCATCTACATCTACATACATACTCCGCAATTCATCGTAAGGTGCGTGGCGGAGGATACACTGTACCACTACTAGGCATTTCCTTTCCTATTCCACTCCCAAATTGAACGAGGAAAAAAAGAATGCCTATATTCCTCCGTACGAGCCCTAATTTCTCTTGTCATTGTGATCTTTACGCGAAATGTAAGTAGGTGGCAGCAAGATCGTACTACACTCAGCTTCAAATTCCGGCCCTCTAAATTTACTTAACAGAAATTCACGAAAAGAACGTTGTCTTTCTTCCAGCGATCCCCAATTGAGTTGCCGGAGCATTTCCGTCACACTCGCGCATTGGTCGAACCTACCGGTAACAAATCTAGCTGCTCGCCTCTGAACCGCCTCTATGTCTTCCTTCAAACCGATTTGCTGCGGGTCCCAAATACTCAAGACGTGGTCGTACAAGCGTTTTATACACGGTCTCCTTTACAGGTGAAGTACATCTTCCCAAAATTCTCCCAATAAACCGAAGTCGGCTGTCCGCCCTACTCACAACTGTCCTTACATGCTCGTTCCATTTCATATCGCTCTGCAATGTTACGCCCAGATATTTGAACGATGCGACAGCATCAAGAAGCTCAATACCAATGCTGTATTCGAACATTATAGGATTGTTTTTTCTACTCATGCGCATCACCTTACATTTCTCTACATTGAGAGCTAGGTGCCATTCTTCGCACCATCTAGAAATTTTGTCTAAGTCAACCTGTATGCTATTACAGTCAGTTACAGACGACACCCTCCTGTACACTACAGCATTCTGCTGTGGTAATCTGTAATTTATGAGGATAATCACAGATTATTTATTATCTACAATACATAAATATTACAATATTATCCGGTATGTTTGTATATGGCCACTCCCTCACATCACAAGGAATGACTGAAAAAAGAGGCAGCTAACTTGTACCCACATAAAGAAAGCCTCTAAATTGTGACATTATTTAAGAAGTACTCTGATTTAGCATTGATTATTCCTCATTATTTGGATATACGACATTTGTTGAAAGTCATTACTTAGGTCTAGAGGGACATACTTGAAGCAGGAATACCTTTCAGCTGACTTTAGTCTAAAAAAGATGCATATCTAACATCCACTACTACAAGAATATTCACTTGTGTGATCCTCCACTACTCTGTGACCAATAAACTTTGTTAAATCTTCTCTTTCCATACCTATTAAGGTGCAGGCCACGTGAAGTTAAGCCCGACCTGCTTATAGACTAAACTGTACCACTGATATGTGAGCCATGCCTTTTGCCATCAGTGCCTCCCCAAGCCTTATGTAGGCCTATATGCCTGAAGCTGCATCAAGATGAGTTCAATCAAGATGCTGAAACAGTTTCAGGAAATGCACATTCGTGTCACCAATTTCAGACTGCAACATCAGGTGGCTTGCGGAGTATGGTTGTAGATGTAGGAGTCATAGTTCCCATCCCTATCAAGGCTATCCAACCACTGTAACTACATCATCCTGCAAAACCCCCCTTTGTTGATCATTCCAGTAGGCCCCTACTTGGTAACCCTGATAACTTCTGGTGAGCCGTACATAAAAAGTGAGTTGCAGACTCCCCATGGGAAAAAAAACTGCACTGACCGTCAAAAGCATGCCTGTTAATCTCAGGGAGAGGATTGTCAAATATTTTGTAGGGTGCCTTATGGTTCTGAAACATGGTCTGTCTGGCAAAATAAACAAATATATTTAGAAGGTTTTGAAATATGGCTATCGAGAAGAATGGAGAAAGTAAACTAAAGAATGGGAAGTAAGGTGGTGCTAAGCAAGGTAAAGAACTTTATAAGGATTATTTACGCACATATGCAGAAATTGCGCTGAGTGGGACACAAAGAATATTGAAGGGAAAATAGAATGAAACAGAAGGTTTTGAACAACAACAGATGTAAAGAAAGAAGGATGCCAAGGGAGAGAGTTATGGAGGACATCCAGGTCATACCTCTCTGAGGACAGATTTTAGGCACAGTCAAATGATTAGCCTATAACAAAGTAAATGGGATTCGCTAAACCTCTGCTCATTAAATACATGTGTATACAAATATTTAAGTGTAAGGATGTCTTTTTATGAAGGCATTTGTGTGGAATGTTGCTTTGTATGGAAACAAAATGTGACTGATAAATAGTTCAGACAAGAAGAAGATAGAGGTTTTGGAAAAGTGGATCTAGAGAAGAATGCTGAAGTTGGGTAGATCATGTAACTAATGAGGGTGTAATGAACGGAATTGGGTATAACAGGAATTTCTGGCATACCTTGACTAAAAGGGAGCAATCACGGAATCATGGATTTAGCAGTGGAGGGAAGTGTGTGGAGAAAAATTGCAGAGGGAGACCAAGAGATGAATATCCAGATTCGAATGGATGTGGGTTGCTGTTCTTATGAGGAGATTAAGAGGCTTGCTCAGGATACAGTTGGATGGAGAGCTGGATCAAAGCAGTCTGCACACTCAAGACTGCAACACATCATCATACAGTAGGCCTTGCATGCATGTCCACACTTAAGACACACTTACTCATCTCCCCTCCTCTCTTTCCCGTAGGCCTATAAGACTTTCGGTTACATTATCACTGAATATTATCCTTGGCCCGGCAGGTTATAATACTAGGATATAACAAATACATCAAAATAAAACTGCTTGGGTGGATTAACATTAATCTGTTAATTTGAGATTGGTATGTCAGTGTAAAATACTACTTTGCATGAAATTGGAGCTATGTACTTCATATTCACCATATGGTACTTAAAAACACAAAGGCGTAAACATCTCGCTAAAATTTGATCAATAACGCACAAGAATGGTGGCTGAATGTGTCGGTATATCAAATCTCTATAATTTCAACAGTAACGAACAGAGATGGGTTCCGTGTGATTCTTTTGGCAAATAAGCGATCAGTGTATTTTTAAAATGGCATTATGTGCAAATTACCATTCACAAGATAGGAACAGCTGTTACCTCAAGAGGCTATCGCAACAAAAATTTCTTGGCAGTTTCGGCAAACAAAGCGTTTCAGGTAGCAAATAACGTAGTAAGTTACTTTCTTGTATAGCTTGGAATGAAGTTAACATCATATAAAGTAGGTTTACGTACAAAACACAACTTCCCCGTCGTTGAATGGCTGCTGAGACGTCCCTGTCTGTGTGCCCAGTATGTAGCTTGACGCTTTTTTCAATATTTTTGGTAGAGGCATCGTAATTATATTCAACAGATGACCCACAAAGTAACATGTATCCTACGTGCAGCAAGGCAACGCAAATTAAACATGTTGTTTGTTGTGTCATGTAGCGACCATCATTTATTCCGCTCAAATCAGTGTCATCACTTGATCATCACTTGTCGCTTTAGCGACATGTAGATTTAACGCCGCACAACGCCACTTCATTATTCATAACAACTCCCCGTTTAGTTCTATGAAACGCTACCGAGTACCGATATTTGTTTAAGGTCGATATTTTAAATGCATCTCTTTCGATTGACCCTTCCTTATCGATAGCTTAAAGGTCACATGTAATTGGCATCGTCGATATTAGGATGCACACAATTCGAGAGCAGAATGTAGCTGTTTCTGAAAAAGCATTAAAAATCCGAATTTGAAACTTTGTGTTTTTAAATCTTGTTATTTTCTGTACACAGTATGTTAGTCGAAACTTCTTGATAGTTAACATAGTAGAATTCTCACATTTGACAGACTGAAACGTCACGTTACTAGAACACTTCGCAATGAAAACCAAGTGGCGAAATTGTCACAGGTCATTAACGCCACGGAACTTCAGGAATCCATCCTTGTTTCCGGCGAAAAGTTTGACGTTGTTCGGGTGAACTGTACCGTCGTCCGCTAACATCAAGCGTCAAACTAGAAACTAAACTAAACTCTGCCTTCAGACTCCGAAAGGACCAACAGATGCTGCCTGGTCACCATGCTATCCTCCGTCAACTGTACGTATATGCATCATGTTCATTCGTATTGGAGTATACGTTTTACGTTCCGTAGTGAAAACTTCATGTTCACCCCCAGTTCCATTGACGGTGGATTGTTAACTTTGTCATTTGCTAAACATTGTAGAATGTTTGGTGTTATATGTGACTATGCTTTGGACATACAAATTTAGCTCTGTTTTCTACAGAGGAACTAGAAGATTGTAGATGTGTAAAACGTTACTATGTTAGCTTATCGAGTTTATGTAAATTGTGAGAAATAAATAGGATGCGAAACGGCGCGAAAATCTTCCGTTTATTTTGGCGTTAAGTTTTTCTTGCTCGTGGAAAACGGGAGTTCAGAAACAACAGAAAAGTAACTGAATGATGCCGCTTTTAGTAGTGTCATTTTACTCAGCGACTATAAAGCGAGTGATATGAGTAACAAGCCATGCTGTTGATGCAACTGAATAGCAAGAAAATGTGTAAATTGCACAAAGTGTAGAAGGAAATTTAATTATTCACCCGTACAAACGACCTATTGGATTAAGAGCTGAAAGTTTAATTTATTTATTAAGCCGAAGTATAGCGATCAAGAATGTGAAGCGAACACTACTGTATAAACGTGACCAGTACACGTAATTAATTAATGGAAGAACTTAACTGCACGAAATCTGAGTTTAGAAATGCATGGAACATATTCTAAGTATTTCGCTTTTCTGGATTTAAACAATTCCATGACATCTGAAAGAAAAGATAATGTCTCATTATGTATAAACATATTGACCTGTTCATCTACAAAACCAAAAATTCTCATAGACATCCCAACTGCGTGCGTATTTTATCATACAACCATAGATTAGATTAGATAAGGAGAAATCGTTTATATAATGTAAAGCACTTAATGTAAAACTTTGAATCTCCATGTTGCAATTCTGCAAAGTACCATTTAAATTACAATAATTCATTTCCTCAAAACGTAAACCAGTTTTACTCTTAGCAGCAAAGTTACGCCATTTGGCTGCCATATGAATCACACTCCGCGCCACTGAACTGTTACCATTTATTACCAATGCTTCGTCATTGACCAGCTGGAACTGGAAGGACTGCGCCAAGATCACATTTTAAACAATAATAACACTACACTGAAACCAATAATTAACATTAACATTAGTATTTCCACAGCTGTATTGTTCAGAATATTGTAACACTGTGTTTCAAGTCAGGTAATCACTGTTCTGTCACTGGAGGATAAGAATTCATCTACTGAGTACAATGGATTTCTTTTAACTAACTTAACACTTTAGTTTTGAACGGTTCCATTAGCAGGGGCTGTACACTATTCGGAAGCGTGTTAGACATTTTCACAGCTGTCACAGGGAAACTATTTTGTGTCTTGGCCAATCGACATCTTTGCTCGTCTACACAGTCTTTATTCCGGTTGTTGTGGTGATTAATGTTGTTGGAAATGTGATCAATATTTGCGGTGCTTAATTAATTATTCTTTGATGATGATGATGCTATACTTATTCGTTGTTAATTTGTTATTCCGTGCCTTTAGTAACGTCTTGTAAATGTGTTGTAAATGTATTGCAGTGGCAAAACTATATACGATAAAAAACCAGAATTTAACGTGAAAGATTTATTCTTTGCTGCGCTAGTTTTTTCAACAAAAATGGGCCAGTAGGAAATAGTTATACGAGAAATTACGAGAAGGCTTGAAGCTAAATTGTTCGTCGAAATAGATCGCGAACGTGTTCGACGAAATAGATCGCGAGCGTGAAAAAAAATCTGTACTGCACAAATACCTCAAATTGAAAGACTCGTAGGTCGTGAAAATTACGGGACCTGGAAATTTGCGGTGGAAGCATATTTGCAATTAGATGATTTATGGGGCGTAATAGATGGTACATTAAAGTCTACCGATTCGCATTTTGCAGACAAAGATAGGAAAGCCAAATCAAAATTAATTACGTGCACATCGAAAATACTGCAAATGCACAAGAAGTCTGGAACAAGTTAAGAAAAGCTTTTGAAGACGGCGGATTGGCTAGAAGAGTCGGATTGCTCCGTGAATTAATGACCACTCAAATGAATCAGTGCAAAAATGTGGAAGACTACGTTAATAAAATAATATCTACATCTAATAAACTGAGAAATATAGGTTTCCAGATTGCTGACGAGTGGGTTGGTACTTTATTACTTGCTGGATTACCAGAAAAATATACGCTCATGATAATGGGGTTAGAGAGTTCTGGTGTTCCCATAACAGGTGACAGTATCAAGGTAAAAATATTACAAGATGTGAGAAGTGAAACTGAAGATGAAACAGCCTCAGCATTGTACTCTAAAAATAAAAAGAAGACACAAATCAAGTGCTATAGAGGCCAGAAGATGGGTCATTTTGCTTCACAGGGGAAGGAAAGGATAAGTACTAGTGGTAAAAGGTATGTTTCCAATAAGCATGAAAAGATGTCTCCCAACCAAGGTAAGGTTCTTTCATTGCATTAATCTTTTAAAAAGGGGAATAATGAAGAAACAGAATGGATATTGGATTCAGGGGCATCACTGCACATAATTAAAAATAAATCTGTATTTATGATGTCAAGGATACAACTAATATGGGTATATCTACAGCTGATGCACAGCCGACTCTCAGAGTTGGCTGTGGCTGATGGGTCAAAATTGCAGTGTGAACTTGTTGGAAAAGTTGATCTTAGTATAGTGGTAAATAAAAAACCACAAAATATTACTGCCCAAGGTGTGCATTATGTCAAAGATGTTACCACTAATTTGTTATCTGTTAGTGAGATAGTAAAGAAAGGTAACAAGGTAATTTTTTTATATTAATGGAGCTTGAATAATTTATAGTTGTGGTAAAATTGTAGCAACTGCAAGTAATGAAAAAGGAATTTTTAAATTAGACACTGTTAAGAATGTTAGTAGCAATGAAAGTCATTCAGTGTACAGTGCCAAAAGTGTTCTGTACGATATAGCCCTGCACAAAATGCTGTTGCAGAACGAGCAAAC